>OX352316.1:13134755-14334755 GCA_947086415.1 Pammene aurita
CTAACCACACGGCACCGAACGACACGTGGAGCGAATTTACCGCCTCGAAAAGGATCAGCGGAGCCACGCTGGAAATTCCGGCGCCAAACGATTTGGTCACCAACGATTCTTGGCGAAGAACGGTTCGTGTTGAACTTGGCGGCGTTACGATGAAAGGCCAAAGCCATCGAATCAGAAACTTTATCGTACACCTCACGAAGCGTCTGAAGATTCGAAGCGCGTTCCATCCGGCTGAGTCCCACATCTTGGTCCACAACCTGATTCTCAACACGTTCACGAATCATTGACAACTCGCGGCCATACATCAAAAAATTCGGTGTATAAGCAGTAGCCAAATTTATACAAGAGTTTAAATAAAGAGCGACCCGATGTAAATGACCCGACCAACTGCGTTGGTCATTTTCAACTAAAATGCTCAAAGTAGTAATCACGACCTGGTTATATCTCTCCACAACATTCGCTTGTGGCGAATAATATGGGGTATAACACGGACCTGGAATATTATAGCTCGCCAGGAAATCCAGAAATTGACGACTATGAAAAACTGTAGCGTTGTCACAGAGAATGTTAGTAGGAACACCGTACCGCAAAATAACCTCCGACTCTAATGCCATCGATATTGACCTCGCATTCACCAACTTCAAAGGGACCAACCAAACAAATTTAGTAAAAACGTCAACCAAAGTCAAAATATAACGACAACCATTACGGCTAACCGGTAAAGGACCAATTAAGTCAATGGAAAGAAGATCCATTGGAGCCGCAACACGACGAGGAAATAAGCGAAGTCCACGTGGTTGTGAATTTGCAATTTTATAAGACTTGCAAATCTGACATTCGGAAAGGAACCTTGTAACATCACGGTACATATTCGGCCAGTAGTATAAGTCACGAGCTTTTAAATACGTTTTCATAACACCAGGATGAACGTTGGGAAATCCATTATGAATTTCAGCAACCGCCTCTCTAGTCCTTGAAGCAGGAAGAACTATACGCCACGGATTAGGTGCTAAAGGGTTTTCGATAGATACCCTGCGCATTAAGACACCATACCGAAGAGCAAATGCAGTAAACATTTGAGGATTGTCCAAAACCCCCTGGTAAATTCGTTCATACCAAGGATCTCCAGAAGGATCCATGCCACGCGCGAATGAGATAAGCCCAACTTGAGCGCGGGACAAGGCGTCAGGAACAACATTAAGGACACCTTTTTTATGTTCAATCTCAAAGTTATATTGGGAAATCAAAGTTGCCCAACGAGCCAAGCGCCCGGTAGGATTATCAAGGGTGATCAACCATTTAAGAGCAATATGGTCAGTAATGATCTTAAACCTCATTCCATCGAGATACCCGCGGAAATGCTTTATGGAATCAACAACAGCGAGAAGCTCATGTTCGGTTGTCCCGTATCCACGTTCAGCTTTAGTGAATAAACAAGAATAATAAGCAATTGGATGTTCAACGCCGTCCAACTCTTGAGCCAGGACCGAGCCTAAGCCAACCTGGCTAGCGTCACATTGAAGGATAAAAGGTTTCGAAAAATCCGGGCAAGCCATCAACGGAGCGCTCATCAAGGCATCCTTCAATTTAGAAAAAGCTTCACCAGCACTATCATTCCAATCGATGGGATCACGTCCCTTTCTCTTACCGATAAGTGCCATCAGAGGAGCAATAATCGAAGAAAAATCATCCACGAAACGGCGATAATACGAACACATACCAATGAAAGCACGTAGAGACTTAGCAGAAGAAGGGGTAAAGTAATCCCTAATAGCTTCTAATTTCTTCGGATCAGTTTGAAGACCACGCTCATTGACGATGTAGCCGAGATACTTCAATTCAGACTTACAAAACTCGCACTTATCTAAATTAACCGTAAGACCAGCTTCTTTCAACCTATCACGAACCTTACGAATAAGCCGCATATGACTGTCAAAATCACGAGACACCAAAATCAAATCATCAACATAGCCGGAGATAAAATCCTCAGACTCAGGGGTATATTCAAAATTGAGAATCATGTCAGTAAGCCTCTGCATCTCGGACGCAGCGTTGGTTAAACCAAAAGGGAGACGAACGAACTCAAAGAGGCCCCTTTGGGGTACAATAAAGGTCATTTTCTCACAACTGGCCTTATCAGCTAAGCGGATTTGCCAAAAGGCGCTCCTAAAATCCAACGAAGTTAGATATTTGGCACCTCGTAGGTTATCAAGGATGTCCTGGACGCGCGGGAGAGGGTATGAATCCCTGATGGTAACGCTGTTCAACTTCCTACTGTCCACGCAAAACCTGACACTACCATCTTTCTTGGTAACCATCACCACTGGGGAAGCCCAGGGTGATCGTGAGGGACGAATAACGCCTGAATCTAACATCTTGTCGATCTCTTCGTTGAGAATCTTGAGTTTGACTGGCGATAAGGGATAGTAACGTTGGCGGATGGGCGAACCAACAGTCTCAATCTTATGCGAAAGCCACGAAATACAACCTAATCCAGCTTTATCAGAATAAATCTCCTCAAACTCGTCAATAACAGATTGGAGTTTTGATTTCTGCAGTGGTGCAAGCACCGTACGAGGGTGGACATAGCGAACCTCACCTACTCGTGGGACTGCGACAGGAACATGATGTGAAGCGACGTAAAGCTTACCTGACAAACCATCACGGAATGCCTTCTTTAAAATGTCAATGAGACCAACAGCATTCCAAAACTCAATTCCTAAAATAAATGCAGTAGGAATATTACTGCTCACTAGACAGGGGTGCAGAACGCGAATGCCACTAAAAAGAATGGGGACGTCCAAACCGCCTAGAATTTCAATAGGACAATTGTCGGCGGAGACAACATAAGGCCGGATATCCTCGTGATATGTTATACCGAGCTCCGATAAGAGGGATATATCAATTAGTGAAACCTGAGCACCAGAGTCCAAAAGAGCTCTTACCGAAGAGCCAGCAACTAAAACATCAATAAAAAGTCTATTATCCGGGGAATTATTAATATAAACGGGCGACACCGATGGACCTCTCAGTGCACCACTTATTCGTTTTTTGACGGACCATAATTACAACTAGGACAATCGCGTGTGATTGCACCAACACGCTCACACTTGAAGCACACTGTCCCTGAAACATTAGGACAATTACGATAGTTGTGACCAGTTGCATCACACTTCATACACACTATAGAACTGGGTTGACCTACAACTTGAGCACTAATCGGTGCAATAGCCAAACGTGCTGGACGTGAACCTTGAAAGGCTTCAAAATTTTTCGCGACTTCTAACAAACCATCAATATCCCTAACCACGTTAGTTGCAAGACAAGGATGATATCTAGGATTCATTCCATATTTAATAATGTTAAACAGGTTGTCTTCGGAAACCGGTGTACGAAGCTTTGCGTTTAGATCGCGCGCCTGAATAACAAAATCAACCACTGACTGGTTGTCCTTCTGTGATAAAGCGCGAAGTTGGCTCTCAAGCTTGAAATCGAAATCGGCTACGTCGAAGGTTTTAACGAATTCAGACTTTAATTCCGCGTAAGTAAGACCCGGATATCTGATTGCCCTAAAATGTTTCAAGGCACTATCTGACAACAATTCATGGAAACGTCTGACAACATATGAAAGATTGACGTTACGCGCCATACCTTCTTCCTCGATTCGAAAGAAAAATTCGCGAACACAAGTGTCCCCGGAAAAGTTCAAGTTCCATTTCGTAAGTGAATAATCTTTGAAAGGAAAAGGCGGGGGAAGTCCGGACATATGCATCACTTGGGGTCGTGGTTCAGAATCAAAAAACTGTTCTTCATCGTTTGCCATTGGTTCTAATATCCTCGGATCGTGCGAGTTTAACGACGAGTGTGCATGAGGCGTCTCAGCAATTGATCCTTCATTACTTAAGTGCGACATGGTGAAAAGTCGAATGTTGTCTTGCGTTGCAAGTCAAACAAAAAATAAAGTTAATCGACCTAAAAATTAAAATCCGAAGTTCGAGTATATCAGTGGTCTAAACCAAGCGCTTAAGTCAAAGAAAAAAAATAACACTCGAAGTCTAAATGCTAAGTTAGAGTTCGAATTAAAAAAAAACAAGTTCAGTTTCTGAAAAAAAAAAACAAAACGCAAATCATACATTCTATGTCTGACTTACCTGCGAATTCCCTAACGTCTACGGGCTCTAACTACAGGACTCAAACTATGAAATAAGGTATTCGGGATATGTTACGGGTAATTGAGAAAAAGGCATAAGTAAAGGTCAACAGATAAATTGTTTTTTTTTTAACATAAATAAAAGCAATATTTCAATATGACGGAATTCGGGTTAATGATGGGACGTAAGGAGGCAGCAGGCTGAAAGAAACCAAAATGAAGGTTAATAGAACCGCGACCGGTCTACGGTCACCGTCTCACAAATCCAAAAAAAAATATTTAATTACAATTATTAAAAGTAAATCCAGAGTTCTTTACCTTATCGGGCGCCATTTTGCAGTAAGAACACTTCTATAATTGCATTAACACGTTTCATTTTGAAGATAAAGTAAATTATTTAAAATTAGCAACAATAGTCAGATTATTTAAAATTAGCATTTCACGTAAAAATTACAATAACGGTATCTATATAAAAATATTTCACATTCAATAACTTCCTTAGTGGTTAGAATGTAATTAAATTACAATAATCAAAATATTTAAAATTTGCATTTCACTTAAAAATGAAGATAACTGTACCTATATAAGGATATTTCACATTCAATAGTTACCTTAGTATCTTAAACGTCTACTTTCCGCACAAAAGGAAAATAAAAAGGATGGAGTACTAGCAAAACTGGTAAGTACAAATAAAGACTCGGCTGGTAATTTGGCTGCAGGAAAATAATGGGTTAATGAGGCGGGTGATATGGATGGTGACAGATGATTCGCTGGCTGAACGTAGCCTAAATTAAAGGGCCAGGTCTCTGTACGCCCGTCAAACGAGGCAATTAGAGTTTCGGGGATATTTTAGCAAAACAACAAAAAAAAGCTATTATGGCACAAAAACACTGGATACAAAAAAAGGAATCGGATTTACAACGTTTTTAAAAAAATGTAAATAATATGATATTCTCGAAAGACAGGATGGCTAAAACTGTAGTTAAATTTGAATAGAGTTCGTGGGCAAGCGTCCCCTTCGGTTTAGGCGGACCCAACAGCTCGCTGAACTCTCTTTCTCACTTGGAGAGCCCGCTGGAAGCGGGCTCTAATTCTCCGACGACGGTGAAGAATCACGCGGAACACGCGGCGGTTGCAGACCGTCTCGCCGGTCCGGCACCCACAAGCGCCTTCCGGAGTCCTTCCGGCTCAGGCGGTCCCACTGGTGGCCTGCTTGGCTTTAAATTTGGATACTCTATTGTTTCATCCGATGGTCACTTTTGATTGGTGACCCAACATGTTTCTATGGCTAAGATGTGGATGATGGTAAGCTTGCTGAACAGGCCTATCACTTGGTGTTGAACAATGAATTAGCTTTCGAAAACTATCTCCAAAATAGTTACAATAAAAGCACACCAATCAATGGACACGTCAAAAATGACACACTCCATCCAAATCAACTTTTCCCTTTTTTGACAATCTGGAATACCTCAAAAATTCATATTCAAAATTAGCGCGAATATTATCTCAATTTATAACTGCCAGTCGTGTATCTCAAAATGCGGACTGATATAAGCGCCATCTACCTGCAATGCCGTGAATCACAATGTACGCTTTTTTATATATCAACCGCAACCTAGCCTTAGACCTCCCTTAGACACAGAAGTTCTAAAGAAAGTCGACAGATGTCGTACGATAAACGTAGCGTCATGCTACAATACATTTTTAGGTCAATACGCTACGGATGTTCACGTTTCACATTGATCTTCGATACTTACTATGGAGAACACATATACACCACGACACGATTTTTTTTCCCTTAGTTTTTGTAGGATAAAAGCTTTAAAATTGTATATATTTAAAAACTGCATTAAACATGCTTCCTTATGATATTTTTTTTATTTAAAAATAAACGACATTTATTACTTGGATAATGTTCTAGAAAATAATATTTTTTTGAGTGTTTTTCCTCTCCGCAGAACTTTTTTTTGAATATGGATTTTTACTTTTTTAATATCAAAAATGAATTCTGCATGTCTGTTTTATAAGGAAACGATACCACACAACCCCTAGCAGTCTTAACCAGAGAGTTAAAACATATTGCACGGGACCCCTGATTTTGACGTAACGGTCCAAAAATTTTACGGACCTCCAATACTAAAAAATATTCATCGCGGGGCACTCTATCCATGGTCAAAAATTCACAACTTTTTCTCAATGCGCACAATTTTTTCAATTTCAAGCTCTACTAACATGTTGAATAAAATTTAGTTGATAGCAGGGACCGGAAAACCCCTTCATTTGATTAATCGTTTCGATAGGGTAACCCTATTAAAGTCTTACCCTAATGATAGGGTTACCCTATCATTGGGTTACCCTATCGATATGGAAATCATTTTGAATAGGCTTAACCCTTTTCAATGTGGTTTCCGAGTCGAATGGGGTAAAGATAGCTTTAATATTTACCGCTTACCCTATCATAGGGCTACCCTTTTCCTGTCTCTTTTCCACGCAGGCAGGCGGTTCTATCTTTCTCATTTGAAATGGAACAGGAGAGGTGGCGGCGGAACAAATTGAGTAAATATAAGATTTGCTGTCGTTTATTCATTCTGGAAAAGTCACACTCACAGTCCAGTCCTCTGCTCACGTACACAACTTTAAATTAAAGAATTTCTGTTAAAGAAATGTGTCTTACCTTCAGTTTATTTTTGCATAGTTCGCACGTACTGATGAGATGGGCAATAATTATTTTGAATAAGAATAAAAACACAATTTTTATTCATATTCAAATCGATTTGACACAAACCAATATTCATCCTCCTAGAGTTTGTCCCGGCTTTCTCCACGGCTCAGTTGAGCCTGTGGTCCGCTTGGCAACCTAATCCCATGAATTGGCGTAGGGATTGGTAGTCGTTTTCAGCTAATTATGGGATATACGATTTTTAAGCTCACATGGTCATTCACATTATAAATATTATTTGAAACGGGGTATTTACCATGTATATTAGCGTTATTGGGCACCCGATATTTCGGGTGCGAGGTAAATACCCCGTTTCAAATAATTAATATTTATAATTAGGGGATGTAATTTCGAAAATTATTTCTGTTTTATAATCCACGTTGGCGGTTATATATTTTTACTGAAAAATAGTCATGGTAGTTATTTTCGGTTAATTATTCGGGGTGTATAAATTATATCTGTTTTAAAATTCAAGATGGACTGGTTTTTTTATTATTATTATTATACACGGTGAATCTGAGTAACCCGAAAGATTTCAACCATAAATTCCTGAGGTCATAAGGAGTAATAAATGTTTTATCTACACTCATATTGTAAGTTCTCTAAAACGTGTTCGAAAACGGTAGGCAATGGCTAGCATTACCACGACCGATTTTACTATGATAAGCTTTTTATCCGTAGCAGTAACGTAATTTTAATTTTTCATGCTCAATTATTGATGTGCTATGAGTTTTAATAACATAATGTATACCTGCACCCTCCCGGGCATCCGCCGACAGCCCGACACGCGCCCGCGCGACCGCCGGCACAATCGAGTTGGCCATGGTGGCGGTGCAATGGCGGCCATTCTATGGTTTCCAAATAAGGCATTTAGAATAAATAATATGAGTGTAGATAAAGCAGTGTATGCAACTGTACGTAATTAGGCCTTAAAACACTCGTGTGATCTTATTATGAAATTCGCCTGCGGTTCATTTCATAAAACCACACTCATGTTTTGAGGACCCTTATTACGTAACAGTTACATAAACTACTATTATGAATTTAGGTCGACTTCGCCAAAATTTTTTTTTTTTAATTTTTCGGATTTTTAAAATGCTTTTGAACATAAAAACATAAATGTTATTGGTAAAACTGTCAATTAAAATAAATTAGTACATTTTGGCCACGACCACTCTGTAAAGAGTGTAACGACAAAGAAGAAGAACTCTGAAACTAGGCTAATTCCAGAAAAGTTTATACAACATTTTAGTCTCAGTCAGTTATTTATCAGTCAATTATCAGGAATTTATGGTTAAAATCTGTCGGGATACTCAGATTCATATATATTCCAGAGCGAAATTGATAAAGCCGCTCCCTCCAGTCCCACCATCGCTACAGTATCAGCAGAGTTCAGTGCTTTCAAAAAGTTCATTTTGGGCGCTCTGGAGGTATTGCAGAAGCAAGTAAATTTCCTTGCACAGCAGTTAGATCAGCAGGAGATGCGTTCAAGACGGAAAATGCTGCTGCTGCATGGTGTGCCGGAATCCAAAGAAGAAAGTCCAGCAAGCGTTGCGGACCTTCTTTGCAATCATCTTGAATGTGAGCTGAGTGTGAACGATATACGGCGTTGTCATCGTGTTGGCCGTCCGCATAATAATAAAACCAGATGCATCCTTGTTAAATTTGCTGATGTCTCAGTGCGGAACTCTGTCTGGTTTGGTAAGAAAAGCTTTAAGGGATCCGGTGTCACAGTGTCGGAATTCCTTACGAAGCCGCGTCATGATGTCTTCATGGCTGCCCGTGACCGCCTGGGAATACGGAGATGCTGGACCCGCGACGGAAATGTATACGTCCTAGATGCGGCGGATAAGCGATGCTGCGTCACCACCATCGCTGATGTGGAGCGGTTTCCAGCGGCGCTGCCAGAGTGTGCTCAAGAGCTCGGCGCTGCTGGCGCAAACGAAGACCAACGGGCTGCCAGAAAGGCCAAGAGGAGTCAGAGGTCGCGTGTGTAATCTGATCTTTGCACGCTTATTTTCTGTTTGTGTTTCACTGATTAACCACTTTTTTCAGTAGGATTATATCTCGCCTTCAATTGTTTCCTAGCCACCCACTTGGTATTTCTTGCTTTGTTTACTTTTTATGTATTCTTAGTGTGGGTTGTTGGTGAATGAAAAATTGTAAATATCGATTGCGATGAGTAAACGAACCGACGAAACGAAGTGATTTGACGTTTATTGAGTGACGTAACACTAAGGGTGGGTTGCACCACGCATAACTAACGAACTGATGAACGTTAAATATGGCGACGGAGCTGTAATCCCATAGAAAACTGTCAAACTTTTCATACAAGATTTTTTTAACGATGACGTTGACGTTAACAGAGGGTTTGGTGCAACCGGCCCTTACTCAGCTGTCACTTTTGCGTTCCGTTTCACTTTTACTTTGGTAATTTCTTAATGAGTTACGTTATTAATAATTTATTTTTTCTATTCTTTCCAACTGATTACTGTCAAGTTTTTTATTTTTTATATTTAATGTTATATAAAGTTTTTTATTGTCAAGAACTGCTGGTGGATAGCGGATTTGGCGTAACTTTATTGTGCCAATTTTATGTAGGTTTATTTTTATTTACTATATAATATATTATTTTATATATATATATTAACTATATTTTATTATTATTATTTATGACATCGGTATGCAATAGCGAAAGCGATATATCTTCTGAGCACTTTACATCTTTTTCGTCAGATAACGACGATGGTAGTTTTTACAGTCTCCCTCCTCCTCTTCGTGATATTCAAGCCTTAGAGAATTCAACCCGGAGTACCCATGTCTGTCATTTTCTATACAAAAAAAGTCTGCCGATTTTTGCGGGGGAGGGGAACGTCAAATGTATGGCTATTCGAACGTAACGTGCAAATAGCCACGTCAGATAAACGTCAGTGCATACATGTGTATGACCACTGGTCATATGTTTTCGCAGAGGGGAATGCCTGTCAATGGGATTGTTCTCAATACTGATAAAACCAAGCTACTGATTATTCATTCCCCGTATCTACCTCCTTTAAATAACCATAATAATATGTTCCTATACGCACACACCTTTATTTGCCTCCACCAAAACATGTCTAACTGTACCTGTGAACCTATAGAAAGAGTCGAATGTATTACATACTTAGGCATGCAAGTAGATGAACATTTTTCCTGGTCATACCATGTAAACTATATTTGTGATAAACTTAGAGTACTTTTAGGCAAATTTTTCCACTTAAGTTTCAGAGTTCCTCCTAGCACTTTAACATGTTTGTATCTGTCATTAGTAGATTCTATACTGAATTATGGTCTCGATAGCTATGGACTTACAACCAAAACCAATACTGAAGACTAGAAAATATGCAACTTAGATTTTTAAAACTACTAGTTAACAAAAAAAATAATCACAAATACAAAAATAACTATAGACAACTATTTCAAATTTACAAAATATTACCTGTAAGCTTTTACTTGCTTTAAGTAGCCATGGCTACCATGATCATAATTCAGACAATTTTCCATTGAAACCTCCCGATCATACATATAGTACTAAATCCATGACTTCTGGTAAACTGTTCGTTCCGAGAGTTAATAACTATTATGGGGACAGAACGCGTAAAAACGCATCCCATATATACTCAACAGTTTACCGGAAGCCATTCGATGCGAGAAAAAATATGCTTTATTTAAGAAAAGATTAAAAGAACATTTCCTAGATATATTTTTATATATTGTTAACTTTATAAATATTTGTTTTAAATGAGACTGCGGATCCCTCAGTCAAACTATTATCATAGTTTTGTGGGACAATGTAATAGTTTTTAAGTTAAACATTGTGTATATTAAATAAATATAATAATAATAATGGCGACTCCGGTTTGTTTAATTCTCAAGGATTCAAGCATAACTAAACGGACTTGCCCTTCGCACCAAATACAAATATTTGCTTAAATTGACGCACGTTTCTTGTTTTATTATAATTAGAACATTATTTTCGTGAATTTTATTTAAACAGGCATGTTATAATTATAATAAGTAATTCAATAGGAAATTTAGTTACCTGAAACCTGTGTCAATAATGACAGTTAAATTTACGAGAGTCTTTTGTTTTATGTATCTACTGGATTTTGCCGCTACGGAACCCGCACAATAGGCACTCCTCCCGTCCTTCCAGGGCTGGTTGAAGAGGTCCCATGGGACCATAGCATTTAGGCTTTCACAGGTAATGACTGGACATGGGTGATTCGGTCATTACCTGTGCAATATTGGAAGAGAGCTCACTCCGGTCTGTCATGAGTGTGGTGCGCCGGATGATACAGCCCAGCACACATTTGAAGAATGCAGTCGTTGGGCGTTGGAGCGCTGCAACATGATTGCCGCCCTTGGAACGGGGGACCTCTCCCTGCACAACATAGTGACGGCTATGTTGGGCAGCGAGAGAATATGGGAGGCAGTCTCCTCCTTCTGCGAGAGCGCTAATGAAAGCGCATATTTTGTGGAAAAGCCTTAGAAGACGTTTTTATTTTAGTTTTTAACTTTTTTATGTTATACATTTTTGTACATTTATATATTTTTTCTTTTTCTTTTTTTTTAAGTATTTTAATTATTTATTGTTATTATTATTTGACTTATTTCTATCAAGTAATAATGTCAATATTTCTGTACCCTTCCTTTTCTATGTATATGAATGAAGGATGAGCAAGATGAGTAGAGAAGTCTTAAATTTGGTATTTTTTAGGGTTCCGTAGTCAACTAGGAACCCTTATAGTTTCGCCATGTCTGCCCGTCCGTCCGTCCGTCCATCCGTCCGCGGATAATCTCAGTGACCGTTAGCACTAGAAAACTGGGTACTAATATGTATCTAGACACACGGCAGTGTGTCCGCCAAGTTCGAGCAAAAAAAAGCGACACACCGGCCGTGGGTTATATTACACGAACCATTTCGGGCCAATTTCGACCACCCTATAACTCAAAACATATTTTATCTACGCATATGAAATTTCGAGTGTCTGTTGAGATCCCCTTAATTGTCTAGAATACAAAATTTCATTATTCTACCTATAGCAGTTCTTGAGATATTGACGTCAGAAAATAGCTATTTTTACTATACACTCACTGACTCACTGACTCACTCACTGATTCACTGACTCATCAAAAACCTAGACCACTTCCAATGGTCGTACTGACTTGAAATTTGGCATGGAGATAGGTCTTAAGGTCAAAGTAAAGGGAAAAATCTGAAAACGGCCGAGTGTGAGTCACTTTTAAAAATAGCGAAGGTGTAACTTTGTTCTACTATGAAGTCATAATGAACTAAATGGGTATATCTTCCAATGGTCGTACCGAACTGAAATTTGGCTCGAAGGTTTGTCTTTAGGTCGAAATAAAGTAAAAATCTGAAAACGGCCAAGTGTGAGTCAGTTTCGAAAACAACGAATGTGTAATTTTGTTCTACTATAAGTAGGTATGGAGTGGAAATGAGATAAGACTTATTTAAATTTAGATACATACCAATTTAAGACAATACATGTTTGTCTTAAAGACAAGAACAATAAAATTGTTCACCACTCTGTGTGTGTCTGTTGCGGGAACTGAACCCACGATTTACGAAGTGCAAAGCAGGTCACTAGGTACCAGTGTTGGCCGATAATTTCAATTAGAATTGAAAATTTATCAATAAGATTGAAGATTAATTTCGTAACTAATCAATTACACTAACATCAATTTTTACTAACGTTAGTTCGCATTGATTTTGTGACGTCGTCAATTACACTAACCGCCAATTAGAATTAACCTATTATACACTAACGTCTCGAAAATTTAATAAGAATTACAGTTAATTAGATTAACGTTAGTGTAACTAAATTAATCCTGTCTTACACTAATAATTAATTTTAAAACTGCATCTCGGGTTCGGAAGTCGGGACCAATATCACAAGATGGAGCTCATGCTGGACCCTAGGGCTACCTACTGGATCTCTGGTTTGGCGCATCATAGACTCATGCTGTTTGGGCTCATTCGACTTGTACTGATGAGCAGATGGTACCGGTATCAAAATCTGGAGCTCATGCTGGACCCTGGGGATCCCTACTGGATCTCGGGTTTGGCGCATCATAGACTCATGCTGTTTGGGCTCATTCGACTTGTACTGATGAGCAGATGGTACCGGTATCAAAATCTGGAGCTCATGCTGGACCCTGGGGATCCCTACTGGATCTCGGGTTTGGCGCATCATAGACTCTTGCTGTTTGGGCTCATTCGACTTGTACAGATGAGCAGATGGTACCGGTATCAAAATCTGAAGCTCATGCTGGACCCTGGGGATCCCTACTGGATCTCGGGTTTGGCGCATCATAGACTCATGCTGTTTGGGCTCATTCGACTTGTACTGATGAGCAGATGGTACCGGTATCAAAATCTGGAGCTAGCTTCTTTTTACTTTTACTTTCTTTGTGTGAAAGTCAAAGTCAAAGTCAAATTCAAAGTCAAAGTCAAAGTGAAAGTGAAAGTGAAAGTAAAAGTCAAAGTCAAAGTCAAAGTTAAAGTCAAAGTTAAAGTCAAAGTGAAAGTCAAAGTGAAAGTTAAAGTCAAAGTCAAAGTGAAAGTCAAAGTGAAAGTGACAGTCAAAGTCAAAGTCAAAGTGAAAGTCAAAGGTAAAAGTCAAAGTGAAAGTCAAAGTGAAAGTCAAAGTGAAAGTCAAAGTGAAAGTCAAAGTGAAAGTCAAAGTGAAAGTCAAAGTGAAAGTCAAAGTCAAAGTCAAAGTGAAAGTCAAAGTGAAAGTCAAAGTGAATGTCAAAGTGAAAGTGAAAGTCAAAGTGGAAGTGAAAGTCAAATTGAAAGTGAAAGTCAAAGTGAAAGTCAAAGTGAATGTGAAAGTAAAAGTGAAAGTTAAAGAAAGCGAAAGTAAAAGTGAAAGTCAAGGTCAAGGTCAAGGTCAAGGTAAAAGTAAAAGTAAAAGTAAAAGTAAAAGTAATCAAAACCTCGTAGCTTAACCTAAATTCGCGTTTAGTTAGGTAAATTATTAATGTCAATTACCAATTCAATCTACACTAAAAATTAAATTAATGTTTAAATTTTTGAGAAAGACTAAAAATTAAATATCTTCAATTATTAGTTATTCGCAAAGGATTAACACGTTAGTTACAATTAATTTCAATTCTAATTGAAATCAATTTGCACTAAACTATTAGTGTTCAATTTTAACTAACGTGTTTCAATCTTCAATTTTTAATTTTCAATCACACTAACGTTCGGCCAACACTGCTAGGTACACTAGGTGCGCTAAATCAGTCAAACAAAAATGAAAAGACTATTTTTTCTCGCATAGTCTAAATAATTTCTAATTTTACAACTAATAAAATCGCAGATTCAAGAACATGGAAATCATATATACTCTAAGATGGAATTATATATACTACTGCCCATCTCACCCTCCGATACGCCACGGGATGAGATGGGATGGTCCACTTCTAGGGCTACATAATAGGCCACCAATTATAATACCTACTGGTAGGTAGGTATTACCAAGTTATTAATTATCCATGTAGGTAGCGTACTTACAAACAGTATAAAGTACGTTATTGATGTATGTAATTATATGTAAGTAGGTACATTTTATAGGTGTAGGGAGCCAGTTTATTTGTAAAAATCACCTATAAATAAATAGTAAAATAGGATTTATCATAGATTATAGGTACTCGCGATGCACGATCGATCCCGAAATCCCGATATATGTATGTATAGTGATACTAGATAAAAATTCCGTTCCCCGCCTCGCGCACCCTCCGTCGCTGCCTACACTCGTCCGCCGCGCTCGCGCCGTCCGTGATAAAAAAATAATAAAGAACCTACACCTAACAAAAATAAATGAAATCCCATCAAAAACATAAATGTGAAAGGCTGCCAAGTTCGATACTATGGGAATGCTTCGCCTATAAAAGAAGTGAGATCTGAATAAGTACCAAGTTCCATAAAAATACCTCAAATCATAAATAGTTATAGGAATGCACACTTGATTTCCAGCAGTTTTTAAGGTACATTTTGAATAAGTATCACGTTACATAGAAATACCTAAAATTATAATAGTCAGAGAAACGCACACCGGTTTTTTTAGCAGTTTCCTGATAACATTTATTATTTTCAGTACTTTTTAATGATGTAACTTGGCAAGTTTTAATAGAAAATTATATACTTGACACATTGCAGTCCAAAGGTGTCGATTCATTGCATTGAAAAGGTATGTGGTGTGTGAAAACTTGCCAAGTAACATCATTAAAAAGTACTGAAAATAATAAATGTTATCAGGAAACTGCTAAAAAAACCGGTGTGCGTTTCTCTGACTATTATAATTTTAGGTATTTCTATGTAACGTGATACTTATTCAAAATGTACCTACCTTAAAAACTGCTGGAAATCAAGTGTGCATTCCTATAACTATTTATGATTTGAGGTATTTTTATGGAACTTGGTACTTATTCAGATCTCACTTCTTTTATAGGCGAAGCATTCCCATAGTATCGAACTTGGCAGCCTTTCACATTTATGTTTTTGATGGGATTATCAATCACGCCGACAAAGTGGTAAAATAAAAAGTGGAAAAAAATGTTTTATTGGGGTACCGCCCCTATACGTAAAGTGGGGAGGGATTTTTTTTTTCATTTCAACCCTAACGTGTGATATATTGTTGGATAGGGATTTAAAAATGAATAGGGGTTTATGAAAATCATTTTTTGATAATGTAAATATTTTCGGAAATAATCGCTCCAGAAGTAAAAAAAAATGTGTCCCCCCCCTCTAACTTTTGAACCATAAGTTTTAAATATATGAAAAAAATCTCAAAAGTAGAACTTTATAAAAACTTTCTAGGAAAATTATTATGAACTTGATAGGTTTAATAGTTTTTGAAAAAAATTTACATAATAATTTCTGAACTAAGTTTGTAATTTAACCGTATAAGCAGGTGTTTATTGTACTTGTAATTTCTACAAAATCACAATGAAATAACGTGCTTTCAAATAAAGTAAAAACGGTGAAAATCGGTTCACGCAATAAAGAATTATCCCATAAAAATCATCTTCCATACTTTAAGCTCGCGCGCAATAGTTTACTTAATTTGCCGATACGAGTAGATGTCGCTGTAGGTGGAACGCTCATATCATATCCTACATGGCGGTGTTATTTTAACTCTTAAGTGGGGACACTTTCTGTGACGGACGGAAAACTACGGAACCCTACACTGAGCGTGGCCCGACACGCTCTTGGCCGGTTTTTTACTAAATGGGTCTTATAGCTTCTGTAAAAATTTCGAGCAGTAAGCTCAAAAATAAATTAAGGCTCAACAAATTGCGATTTCAACTGGTCTTAAAACCTTATACGCCCACCGTAATGGCCTTAAATTTGGTAATTATGTCGATTTTGTGGGTGATTAAGTAAGTGGTCTTCGCCGTGTGTCAAAATTTAAGTGTAACGATAAATTAACGTATTTTTTTTGTATTTTCAACTTGACGCCACACATATTAGCGCCCATTTACGACCTTTAAGCCTTGTGTTTTCAATATCTCCGTGATGGGCTCTACAACGCTGTGATCGCTATATGGAAGCCGACCGGTAATTTTAGAGTTTTGATAAATTTACAGTATAGCCGGCATCAGTATCTACAATGTTTAAGTAGTGAAGTATCAAATGTCAAACGATCTTTTAAGGCACTGACTACCAGGGCCCTTATTCGAGATGCCAAACTGTAAGACGTTGCTCTCACAGTTGTCTCACTAGGTGATAGAGTGATACACCTAACTGTCAAGCTGTCAGTAGGTCTCGCTAGAGCGTTTTGTCTATGGCTATGGCCACCATTTTAGATATGTTGACAGGACGTAGGGAATCCCATGGCAGAGAGTTTGGTGGTTTTTTTTAGTAGGTATACGTAGGTATCGAACCATGGATGTATAAGAAGTGGATCTCATTCTTCGGTCACAAAGTGAGGCCGACAGAGAAGCTTATCTAAGGAAGTGTCTCGTTTTGACTAAGGAGGTAATGACGTCAGCAGACAATCAAAATGTGAATATGTGTCAAATGTGACAATTTTGTAACGAGTGCGAGTGAGGTACCGCCCCCCACTATTATGCTCTCTATCGGACCGTTTTTAGTACTTTTAAGGGTTCCGTAGCCAAAATGGCATAAACGGTACCCTTATAGTTTCGTCATGTCCGTCTGTCTGTCCGTCAGTCCGTCTGTCCGTATGTCACAGCCATTTTACTCGGAAACTATAAGACGAATAAAATAAAATTTAGACATAAGTTGTATTTTTCATGCCGCTATTTAATTATAGTCTGGCAAACCATTTTTTCAGTAGAAAAGCGCGGCAAATTCAAAATACGTACATGTGCCGACCCTTTGTGATGAGACACCGTGTTCGTGACGAACATTTCAATTCACATATCTTTTACATTGAATTTGTTTCTAGTGCATTTCACTCTCTCGTCTTAAGCGCGAGTGAGATAGAACTCCTGCAACGTTCTACATTGAATTTAAATTCGTTTTTATGGCATATGTCAATTGCCTCAACCAGATTATTTGTTACAGTTGATGACAGATCAGACGAAATATATCCGTCTCCTTTTTACACACCGTGAATGTCACGTAATGAAAGGGGTGGAAATACCAACTAAAATTAAAAACATAGAATTTGATGATCATTGCTGCTTTTTTCACTGATTCTTAGTGTTGTCATACTTTTGGTCGCTGTACATTGCTACTGCGTTCGTTGGCTGGACAGACTATATGTAGTTAAATTGAAGGAGAAAATATTTTTATGGGGGGCGCTCCATGTAACTAAATTACAAAAAACAATTTTTCCCCTAATATCAACATGTTGCACATCAATCGATAGGTGTTTAAAAATAACATTGCGGTTGTTTTGAACATTTTGTGATTTAGTGAATATTTTCAGAAATTACGCCTTGAAAGTAAGAAAAATTGAGTGAACCCCCCCCCCCCCCCCCGTAACGAACCCTAAGTCCATATAATAAACTTAAAAAAATTTGAGAAGATTATCTTATTTTTCTATTACATACTTTTTATGAAAATTATTTTGAACATTATCAGTTCAGCCATTTTTGAGTTATCTCCAAAAAACTTCTTCCATATGTATCAGATACGACCTTCTGCTATTAGTTTGGTTCTTATTCCATGGAAGGTACGGAACCCTCTATTATGCGTGGTCCGACACGCACTTGGCCGGTTTTATGCTACTCGCCTATGAACGACTCTTTTACTCGGTAATAATTTTCAACTGTGGCTAGGGCACCGAGTAAACAATAGTCCCTCTTTGACGTTACGAATCATGTTGTCCCTTCTTCACCCATGGCAAGTTCTCTTTCTCACTTAGGCAAACGTATCGGATACTAGTTGTCAAATTCAATGACAGAAATGCACATCCTTGGTTAGGGACAAGGTTTAAGAAAAAGATCCACTTCATATAAATCCGTGATACGAACACAGATTACACCTTGTTAGCCCGCCCCACTGTAAATTTATCAAAAATCTTATCGGTTGGCTTCCATATAGCGATATAGAGCCCATCTTCGAGATCATGAAAAAATAAGTCTTACTAGGTCTTAAATGGGCGCTAGTATGTATAACACGATGTAAATTGTTCTTGAATAAATATCATATCATATCATATGGCGTCAAGTTGAAAATACAAGAAAATAACGTTCATTAATCAGTGGTTTTACCGCTCCAAATTTGTACTTACGGTAAAGTCTACTTCAAATAACCTACATACCAAATTCCGGTGGGAGCATACAATATAGGCATGGTGAATTTTTTTCATGTATGGTATCAATCGATTCGTTTTGTTGTGAGGATCAAATGTCTATATGGGGCCAATTGCGTTAAAGCAACAGAAAAGTCAGAAATGAGACTTAAAGTCCGAGATTTGCATTTGTTACTCAAAACGCTCCAAAATGACGTGCAAAAGTGACGTCACGATCACATAGTTGCCCTGTTTAAAGTATGGATAAAATATGAAATTGCTATTTTTACAGTGAAATGTTGCGTTTATGTGTATGGTTGCCATACAATTTATTTTACAGTACAATGTTAAAAATCATTTCAATTCACACTTTAAAAAATCGTAAAATTTTGAAATTTTGCAGCTTGATATCTTTGAGCCACTTCAAAAGAATTTATAAATTTTCACTTTAGTTGGATATATTGATCATTTTGCATCCTATCAACTAAATTTTATTGCATAAATCAATATGTGTCATCATGCCTATTTTAAGATTGGAATCTAATCGCAATTTTTGCATTTGTATTATTTTTGAGCTAACACTCCAAATTTTTTGACCATTAACTAGGCACTTCACCGCCTTATTTTAAATTTTAAACCGTAAAAGTTAACCTTGCGGGACAGTTTTGAAAAAAAATACTTTAAATAGTTTCAAATATTTACTTAATTGGCACACGGATAACTGGATATCCATGTTTAAGTGGCTGGACGTAGTTAAAGGAAAAGGATCCAATCCACAAAAATACCAAAACATGAGTTAAGTATACCAGGCAGGCCTTTAATGTGTATATTTTCATTCAGCAAAAAAGCACTGAGCTCACATAGCGTTTTCATATTTTAATCGAAATTGGATACCATCCCCCATGTATGAAAGATTAAAAATGATATTCACCAATAAGTATTCAATACTCTTGGTACCTTGTTGTAAAATTAGGTTAGTGAGAGGAATAGTTTATATAAATTTCAACAAGAAAAATCCAAACTGCTTGGAATCTTTTTGAGAAAATGCAATGAATACTTTTCGTCCTAAATATATATCAACAAAACTGATCCAACCCATTTGGGTCGTTTTTGAGAAACTAATTTGACGATGTGTAAATACTTTAGCTAAACAACAAAAACGATTCAGCAAACTTGGATCACATTTGTGGAATTCTTGTTATTCCAGCATTGGTGTGTCAGTAAACAACAAAAACGATTCATGTTAAATATATTAACTTTAGGCTGACTTTTTAAATTTAAACAGCTATATACTTAACCCAAAAGGCAGTTTTACTGCTATGATAGGCTAATTTTGAATTTTTTGCTTTATATGTCTACTTGGATCGTAATTCATAAACAAATTAAATAGATGAGGAAAAATAACAGAAATAATTCAAACTGTTTGAATCATTTTTGCAGGTTTAAATTAACTTGTACTTATATTCAGCGTCAAACATCAAAGTCGATTTAAGTTACTTAGATCTTTTTTGATAATTTACTCCAGGTATAGTTTCATAGTGGCAAATTAATCAACGGAAAAGATCCAGTTTACATGAATACGTTATAGGCATTTTTATTTATTTAAAATGGCAATACAATGCTAAATTTTAATAACGATCCATGTTAATTATATTGTTCATAAAAAAATTTGCTTTTACTATTAATTTTGTTTATACGTTGCTGGTATTAATAATGTTATAGTAATTATAATTTTGAAACTTTTCCTATCATTTTTGTAACTAACAACACTGATTTTGCTATTGCGTCATACTGTGCATTGTCGCGAAAGACAGGTCTGTGGATTTTTTATTGTAAGATTGGATTCTAAATTCAAAAACGTGGTACTGTGCATTGTGTGAACGGTGTAATGGGATAAAAAATGAGGAGGGTATTTAGAGCGCTGGTCGACACGACTCCAAAAACTATTTGTAACGACAAAAATGGTGAGTAAAAGCTATTTTGGTTGAGTCCATCAAAACTTCTTCCGATAAGATAAATTATTAAAGTTCTGTTCTAATATGTGTATGTTATTATTTAGGTGAGAATAGCGATCCTAAATTATTTGCAAGTAAGGCATGCTATGACAAGAATGAAAAAAATTACGAAAATAGGCATAAAAGTAAGTGGTATGGTTATAGTTATATTTTGTTTAATCTACAATTACTTTGGTATTAACTATTAAATATTCATATATGTGATGAATTTGGTATGTCATGGGAAATATTGTTCAAAAATGGTATTTTGATTTATGTCCTAAAAATGCATGGCTTTATATATTATATTGGTGTTGCTTTTTTGGAGGAGAAAAATGTTTGTTAATACTCAATACTTTGATAAGCTATTACATTGTTTTTTAATAAAGTTTTTAATCTTTTCTTGGTGATTTTCTCGTTTTTTTTCCAATTTAGTGGGATGAATCCTTATTGCCTATTAAAAATTAAAAAGGTTACATGGAAAAAGTATTTTCTCAAAATGGATCCAACCCCACATTTAGTTAAATATCTCAAGAAATACGACATTAAACTAAATCGTTTATGTACAGAACCTTAAAACACGTCAAAACTCATGTTTCATCCAAATATGTATTATGGGAAAAATGGGAAAAGTAATGAGGAATACCATTTCTAACTTTAAACCTCCATAACTTTTGCTCATCTCGCTGTGGATTGAATCCTTTTCCTTTAACTACGTCCAGTTTAACATGCCGTTATAAAGTGTATAACAGGTATATGTTTTTTTTTTCCTGTTTTTTATTGTTTTTTTTTCTCTTGTTTTGATTAATGTATTCTTACTTTGGGGATGTGATCGTGGCGTCAATGCGCCGTGTCGTCAAATGGTTGCAACGGAAGACCAGCGCTGGCCCTGCCGGCATTTAACGCTGAGTTGCGACGATTTCGCGGCAATTAATGTTTCGGGTTGTATATGTTATTGTTTATTATGTTTTTTGTAATTGTCATGAATAAATCTTTCATTCATTCATTCATTCATGTTTCTAAAAGAATGCTTTAAATGTTCATCCTTATATTTTTTTATTTTTGAAAAAAAAATGGTATTCAATATTTATATGACGTTCTAAATAAATCAATTTTTTTTAACGTCGTAGAACGCAATTTTTTTTATGGAAGTTACAAAAACTATTTAAAACGGGGTATTTACCGTGGGTATTTGTTTTGTCGAGGTTCCGATATATATTATATGTATTGACATGTTAGAAACTAGCAAACGAGGATGGTGGCAGCATTTCTCCGCTGTATCGCAAAACTTATGAGTTGAGCGAGGAAGCTGCCAGCTCTTTGGTCACCAATTGAGTCGACGAGCCTCTTTTTGCGTTCTTTAAAAAGTTACTGAGCACTGGGTCCCCACGCGCCAAGGGTCTCGACTACGAAAGGTATAATTTTTTTATGGGTCTTCAGTTTTTCAGCTTCTTTGGCCACCGCACCTGCTTGTTTATTGGTTCCGGTGAAGTGAGAAGCCGCCAGTGTGTCTACGCATATAGCATCCCACAGGCACGCATGTGGTATTTACTTAAGTACCGTAATAACACCTGTGTGGAGCACAAACACGGACTCAAAGCCGGAATCAGGTTTCAATCAATCAGGTGCCAGTCCAGGTACTATACGGTTTAAGACATTTATTTCTCAAAAAGATTTACATAAATCACTTACTGAGAAAACAATATTTATCTTAAAGCTAAATGGGTGAGGGTAGAATGCAAAAACTGGTGGACGAGTTAAGAACAAAGGCGCTCGGTAACACCAAGCGCAATGCAACAATGTAATGTTGTGCATAGGGACCAGTTAAACCGAACTACCCGGTGCGTTCACTGGTTAACTTACATATGATTTGTGTGTATTCATTAAGTGCATATTTTGTGGAAAAGCCTTAGAAGACGTTTTTATTTTAGTTTTTAACTTTTTTATGTTATAGATTTTTGTACATTTATATATTTTTTCTTTTCCTTTTTTTTAAAGTATTTTAATTATTTAATGTTATTATTATTTGACTTATTTCTATCCATTAATAATGTCAATATTTCTGTACCCATCCTTTTCTATGTATATGAATGAAGGATGAGCAAGATGAGTAGAGAATTAATGTCATTATTGCTGACAGTGTCTGGAAAAGCTGTCCACACTGTAAGCCGGTAGCCAGTGCTGCGGCTTAGGAGTGAGTGACTCATAAGAAGTTTGGCACAATACGTCTTCCCAGCTCCATTGACAATTTGGATGGGTAAAAACATCCTAACCCGCCAACCACTTCACCAAGCTTTTTTGGCCTCCTCTAAGCCCACAGTCCCATGGTTTGGGGGTGGGGGTCCTGTAAGATTTTAGTGACTTTACCTACGAGGCTGGCTGAGCTGTAGACGGAGGAGTGTCTTACAATGATGTTATGAAGCCGACTATTTCTTAAAATGGTCCTAAATCCTTATGCGCCCACCGGTATGGTCTTAAATTTGGTATTTTCTTACTAAACGGGTCTTATAGCTTCTGTAAAAATTTCGAGCAGTAAGCTCAAAAATAAATTAAGGCTCAACAAATTGCGATTTCAACTGGTCTTAAAACCTTATACGCCCACCGTAATGGCCTTAAATTTGGTAAGTATGTAGATTTTGTGGGTGGTTAAGTAAGTGGGCTTCGCCGTGTGTCAAAATTTAAGCGTAACGATAAATTAACGTATTAGGGTTCCGTAGTCAACTAGGACCCTTATAGTTTCGCCATGTCTGCCCGTCCGTCCGTCCGCGGATAATCTCAGTGACCGTTAGCACTAGAAAGCTGAAATTTGGTACTGATATGTATATCAATCACGCCGACAAAGTGATAAAATAAAAAGTGGATTTTTTTTTATTAGGGTACCTCCCCTATACGTAAAGTGGGGAGTGATTTTTTTTTTCATTTCAACCCTAACGTGTGATATATTGTTGGATAGGTATTTAATGAATAGGGGTTTACTAAAATAATTTTTTGATAATGTAAATATTTTCGGAAATAATCGCTCCAGAAGTAAAAAAAAATATGCCCCCCCCCCCCCTCTAACTTTTGAACCATAACTTTTAAAAATATAAAAAAAAATTAAAAAGTAGAACTTTATAAAAACTTTCTAGGAAAATTATTTTGAACTTGATAGGTTGAATAGTTTATGAAAAAAAAAATACAAAATAATTTCTGAAATAAGTTTGTAATTTAACCGTATAAGCAGGTGTTTATTGTACCTGTAATTTCTACAAAATCACAATGAAATGAAGTGCTTTCAAATAAAGTGAAAACGGTGAAAATCGGTTCACGCAATAAAGAATTATCCCATAAAAATCATCTTCCATACTTTAAGCTCGCGCGCAATAGTTTACTTAATTTGCCGATAGATGTCGCTGTACGTGGAACGCTCATATCATATCCTACATGGCGGTGTTATTTTAACTCTTAAGTGGGGACACTTACTGTGACGGACGGAAAACTACGGAACCCTACACTGAGCGTGGCCCGACACGCTCTTGGCCGGTTTTTTTTTTTGTATTTTTAACTTGACGCCACACATACTAGCGCCCATTTACGACCTTTAAGACTTATGTTTTCAATATCTCCGTGACAACGCTGTCAACGCTATATGGAAGCCGACCGGTAATTTTAGATTTTTGATAAATTTACAGTGTAGCCGGCACCAGTATCTATAATGTTTAAGTAGTGAAGTATCAGATGTCAAACAATCCTTTAAGGCACTGACTACCAGGCTACCGATAGTAATGATGGAGGCGACCTCTAGTAATTGCCCCCACGAAACTTTTGCGCGAAGTTTATTTCTGACTATTCAAACTAGGTAAGATACCTCTAGAAGTATTATATTAAAATTGATATGATTTTAAGATATTTTCACTGAGAGCACATTAATATTTATAATTTTTATGATTATTAATTGTAGGTATTTATTAAAAATATATAACTGTTAAAATATAATATGATTGGCATTACCTATTTAACCTAAAGTTCAATTAATATGCCATAAAAGAAAAGTCGATATCTGGCCGAGGAGCGAATGGATAAACATCAAAAATTGTGATGAGTTATAGGGTTCTTCCACCCTGCTGTTGAGAATATCTCTACAGTACCCTGCATTCACTGTGCTCTGCATTATTTTGTGTAATTTGGATGCTATGTTAGAGTAGATTTCCTCAGATTAAGCAAGCCACTAGCAATAAATCTCCTACAACGCCTTGACTGTATGCGGCTGTATAGCCATTCCCCATGTACATGTGCATACTACATGCGTAGACACACTGGCGGCTTCTCACCTCACCTGAAAGCAGCTGAAAAATTGAACACCCTTTAAAAAAAATGATGTTTAAAGAAACAAGTATGTATAGTTTAAAGTGCCATGTGTAACCATATCAATTCATTATATAAGAAATATAATATGATATAATATTGGAATATAACTTACACGTAAGTCAGTCAGATACACAATTACATTTACTTGCAGTAAACATCAACTTCTTTTTTGAAATGAAGACCCATTGGTTTTCATATCCCGAGTCTCCTAAATAGTAATTCAAAACTTGGGTCTTGTTAGTGGCAATTAGTTATAATCATGAGGATTATGACTAGTACTACTGTGCACTGTATTTATTAACCTGATATGTTTATATTTCCATAACATCCTCAACTCTCAGGATTAGGAATACCTTTGTAATATAAGAGTCTTACATTAAATTAGAATCTATGAAGAATATGTGTAATATTGTTTGAAGTGTCTAAAACCTTAGTTAAGTTAGGAGGCAGTAGTAGGAGCCAAGTTTGAACCCGCGATCCTTAGAGCGTAATTCGGGCGTCTGGCCGCCAGGCTACCAGAGTTTGTTTTGATAATTACTATACTGTTGCTCCATTTTTCTACTATGTTTATCTGCGTGAAGTATCAAATGTCAAACAATCCTTTAAGGGCTTTAAGGCACTGACTACCAGGCTACCGATAGAAATAACGGCCTCCTAGCCCAGTCGGTAGTGACCCTGCCTACGAAGCAGGAGGTCCCGGGTTCGAATCCTGGTTAGGGAATTTGTTTGTGTGTTTATCACAGATATTTGTTCCTGAGTTATGGATGTTTTCTATGTATTTAAGTATTTATCCATATTTATCAAATATATATATATATCGTCTAGTACCCATAACACAAGCCTTACTGAGCTTACTGTGGGCCTAGTTCGATTTGTGTAAGATTCATTTATTTCTCGAATTTAATTTCTTTTCTGATGTTTTTGAAATGCCTCAAACTTTCCATAGACGTTGACGTAACAAAGACTGCAGCACTATAAGTAGGTATTAAAACAGACAGAAACATTGCAAAATTAAATAATTATATTATTAGTAGTTAGGTTTTCTTATTAAAATTATTTGCTTGTGTGTGAATGCTTTTTCACCACATCAGCACCACCGCCTATCTTGATTTTTTTAAAGCGTCACTAAAATTGTTTTTTTTTTCACAAGGGAGAACAGTTATTACTTTACGTTATAGAACGATGATTTTGAACCATAAATATTTGGCAGAATTAATTTGTTTTGTTTTATGTATTTACCTAAGCTTGTATTTTTGTGCCGTGGCGTGGTGAAAAATGTTGTAATACTCTCGGCAGCAGTTTGTTTGCTTCTAGTGCCCCCCGCAACGCTCAAGATACAACTTTATTAACCATACACTAGTTATAATTTTGTAATCATTCCCTTTTTCGGGTCTCGATATAAACACGTGAGATAGATATCAAGGTTGTATTCTTGATATTATAATTTATTTACACTAAACCTATTCTACATAATATTGGATCTACGTGGTCGGTTTACAAGTCAATATATTGTTTTATTTCTTGTGACAAAAACATTTATTGGTTACAAGAAATCTTAAAATCATTCATACCAGTCATTTTTATTCAATATGTAATATTTGTCACATATCTTTTACCCAAAGCACAGGTTTCGTCATCGTTGCTACACCCAAAAATGCTTCGTCAAATCTAAAAAATTGCTTGTAAGCCGTCTATGTAGACTACCCTAATTCTAGCCTAGTATTGTAGCACGAAAATACACGTATGATTTACACACATACTCATACACGTATTTAGTTTCAGAAGACATTCAGAGATGTCGCTTTCAAATGAGTTTTCATAAAATGCTTCAAGGCTCTCTTTACCTACTAGAGGTAAACAAATGCCTTACATGGGATTCCCATAATTTACTGACGTCAACGTCAAAACAATAAGATGGCGCCCATGCCAATAGAGAAATTCCTCTAGTGAGACCTGTTGATTTTGACGTAGGTGGTTAGGTGAATCAACTGTCACAAAAGTGTGATATCATAGTTGTCTCGCATGCGACTGTCAGTTATGCCATGTCGAATAGACTCCCAGGCTACCGATAATAATGATGGAGGCGACCTGTAGTAATTGCCCCCACGAAACTTTTGCGCGAAGTTGATTTCTGACTATTAAAACTAGGTAAGATATGAAATGAAATGAAATGAAATGAAATGAAATGAAATGAAATGAAATGAAATGAAATGAAATTAAATTACATGAAATGAAATGAAATGAAATGAAATGAAATATATTCTTAATAACAAAGTTACACGTCAATACAATACATATATCACAATATGATAATTAATATATGTAGATCAACATTTATATATGTATAATTATTAAAATCTATTTCACCTTTAAAGTGTTAAAGGGACATTAAAAAATTCGTCATAGTTATAGAATATTTTATGCAGCAGCCACTCCTTCAGTCTATCCTTGAACGCGGCAGCTGAAACTGCACCTCTTACATGGTCAGGCAGCCGGTTGTAAATGGAAGGTCCTAAATAATACACAGACCGTTCTGATTTAGTAAGTCTGTGTGGTTCGGTGACTAACCTACTATGATTTTTATTGCTGCGAAGTTTGTAATTTTTATTAACGCCTCTGTGCTTAAACATGTTAAGGTTCTCCCGCATGAATACTGCTACTTGGCCTACGAGTAAACAAGGTAAGGGCAGAATCTTGAGATCACGGAAAAGGTCATGTGCTGGGGCGTCCACTGCTTTCCCGGCCAAGGCGCGGACGGCGCGTTTTTGCATGCTAAAAACGCGTCTCCAGTCAGATGTGCGGCCCCATAGCTCCACACCGTAGGTCAGGAGCGAGTGCACTGTCGCGAAATAGCAATCTCGCACTGCGCCCTTTCCAGCTGTGCTTGATAGCCGCCGCAACGCGAAACACGCGCGCCCCAGCTTTCCGCATAGCTCGTCAATGTGAGCCTCCCATGTAAGTGCGCTATCGATATGGAATCCGAGAAGGCGTGTGCTGGTTACGTGCTGTATAGGGGCACCACCGGCACACACCTTCAGGATTGGGCTTGCATGTCCGTTTAACTTAAATGTCATAAAGTTAGTTTTTTCTTTATTGAGTGCAAGGCCGTTTGATCGGAACCACTGATACAGTTGTTCCATAACATGGTTTAGCGCTACCTCCAACTCCCGCTCAGCATTCGCACAGACAACTGCCGTGACGTCATCGGCGTACATGAAGATATCCGCATTTTTTATTGCCTGCGGTAAGTCATTCAGCAACACGCTGAACAGGGTGTTGGAGAGACACGAACCTTGAGGGACACCCATTAGATTCCTCAGTTCGGACGACACAACGTTGCCCCCATCGCCAACGACAACCTGGGCCCTGTCGGACATAAACGATAATATTAGCTTGAAGGCTGGTCCTCGGATACCATGGTGGGCCAATTTCTCAGCGACGAGTGCGTGATCCGCCGTGTCAAAAGCACGCGATAAGTCACAGCAGATGACCGCTACGTGTCGCCTCGCCTCGCGGGCATGCAACACACAGCGCACCACTTCCCGCACCAGGTCTGTGGTAGATCGGCCGTGGCGATAGGCGTATTGCTTATCTGATAGAGTATGTTTTGGTACCCAGAAATTGAGTAACCTCTTATTTAACCCTACCTCGAAGCATTTGCTAGGGCCTGGGACTAGGGATATCGGACGGTATGATTTAATCAGTGCATTTTTGCCTTTGCCTTTGTAAAGTGGACATATTTTGACTTTTTTAAGCCTGTCCGGATATACTCCCGCCCTCATGCAGTTATTAAACAGGTCAGACAGAACGTAACTAATTGCCGGGCTAGCTCGTTTTAACAGTTTAGCGGAGAGACCATAAACGTCTGTGCTATTTTTGGCCGCGATATGAGTTTGAAATATTTTTTCGACTTCGTCCGGTGTAAAGGGCTTGAGTCTTATTGAGCAGTCGCTAGCGGCGCGCTTATTTGACAAGGATGCAATACAGCGCTCGCGATCGGCAGGGGGCGCCCCGCACGCAGCGGCCGCTGTTACGAACTCGTGGTTAAGCGCGTCCACCGCGAGTTGCTTGGTCGCAAACGGGCGGCCGGCGCTGTCCTGCAGCAGCTCGGTGTAGTCAACACGCTCGCGAGGCGCCCGAGCCAGCTCTATATTAATAGCATTCCACATTGCCCTGCTTTTATTAGTGTTATTGCTAATTAGCGAATTAAAATATCCGGTACGTTTATTTTTTAATTTATTATTGTAAGATTCTAGCAGTTTATTTGAGGCGTCGTGTAAGTGGGTATTATCTGGGTATTTCTCCGAAAGATTGATATAATCGTAGGTTAGCAATTTTAAGTCTTTAAGTTCGTTATCTATCCAATGGTTGCTTTTCGTGTGTGTTTACATTTTTCAACGGAAAGTGGATATCTAGTTGGTATGACAGAATGTTAGTTACTTTATTCGCGTATTGGTTACATTCACCGCTGTGATTGGTCGCGATTGCTTGCCAATCTATAAACTCAAGCGCGGTAACAAAGGACGTAATGTTTCTTTCACTAAAAACTCGTTTCCTTATCACTCGAGGCGCCGAGTGGTGCGGGGCGCGCGGCACGCTGAGTCTCTGCGCTAAATGATCGCTTAAATGAGTGACAATGCATGTCGCGGACACACGGTCGTCGTGGATATTTGAGTAAGCGTGGTCTAGCAAAGTTGCGCTATTACCTTCCCTCCTAGTGACATCGTTAACGTACTGACCAAACTGTTGTGCTGACAAAATATCGACGAGTTGTTTTTTACTGGCGGTATTATTACATAGATCGATATTTATATCGCCCATTATAATTGCCGTCAGTTTGTCATCGTTAATCTTGGTCAGTAATTTGTCAAATAAACCGAGGTACTCAATGTGGCTTGTCAGGTTAGAATGGTAAATTCCAACTATCAAAAGATTTTCTTCTATTAACTGGACCGCGCAAACGTCGAATACCTGCTTGCGAGAGAGCTCGCAATAGTCAGGTCGATTTATTGCCTTTATACATGACCTAGCATAAATGCAGCTTCCGCCGCGTTCAATGTTAGGTCTACAAAAGTATGATAAAAGATCGTAGTTTGTCAATGTTACAGACTGAATTTCGTGGCTGCGCAAAAAATGTTCGGTTAAAATTATAATTTTAAACAAAAAAGAACCGACTTCACTAAGCAATCCACCTTTCCAACACCAAATGCTCGAGCTGCTGTAAAAAATACTCAAATCACTACAGGTGTGCCTATAATAGTTGAAGAGTTCCCTCGATTTCTCTCATCATCAGATCCTGACCTGATTACAATGGGACCAACTGTGAAGTATACTCTTTCAAACAAAAAAAGAATTTTCCAAATCGGTCCAGCCGTCTTCGAATAATCGGTGAACATACATAAAAAAAAAAAAAAAAATAAATAAATAGCAAAAACAAAGATCCCGACGAATTGATAACCTCCTCCTTCGAAATCTTGAAGTCGGTTGAAAATATCGCACGTTAGGTCATTACTTAATAGCATTTCTAGTTGCTTTGTTTTACTGTTTAAGCCTCTTATATTTTGATGACAAACTATGAGCGACGTCATTCGCTGTGTCGGTGTGTCACACGGCTCATTGGTTTTCTGCGCTGGTGGCGGCCGGTCGCTCGACGTTAGCGAAACGGCGGTTTCGGTGATTGCGGCGAGAGGGAGGAGCGCGCCCGGCGCGCCCGGCGCCGGCTGGAAACCACTCGCTGATCTTTGTCCCGGATGGCCAGCTATTCGGGGACATCATCTCTTCGAACTTGCTGCACGGGACGGTTAGCGCAAACGAGGCATAATGCTCGTGTTTCAGGCGTAGTTTGTTAACCGTGCAGTTTTTGCATCCTGTTCTTTTCTGAATGTATGCTTTGACGGCCTCCGAGGTCGTGTCGCTTGTAAAAAAACAGGCGTGAATTTTCTTACCGCGCTCTACTGTATGTAAGTCAATGTCCACTGGGCCAGTTCCAGTGATTGTGATTGTAGTTTTGGTTGGTTCTGACTGCATACGGCCTCCTTAATATCGTTTACCTCGTTCGTGGCTCGTAAGTCCAAGCTGCTATCGTTATTATCATAACGTTCCGGAATTGCAGTTGTAGTTGCGATCGCTAGCAGTGTTCCATCCTCGGTACCGGGAGGCATGTTCGTCACCGGTCGGCTTACCTCGGGTGTTGTCGCAACGTCAGGTGTCCGTGATCTGCATGCGGTTGCAGCGCTTGACTTTTTCGGGATGCTAGGTGCTGCTGTTGCGGTAGCTTTTTGCCGTGCTTCACGCATTGGGCGCTGGAGCGCTTGTGGCGCTGGCGGGGCTGGTGGCGTGTAGTTGATGTTGGACTTACGTGTCGCCGGGGTACCCTCCTTGCTGGATTTTAGCTGTTTTATAGTTTCTGTTTGCTTAATAATTATTTCGGTTTGCTCGCTTATCTTCGTCTCGAGTGCACTTAAACGGTTTGTCACTGCGTTCAATGTTTGCTGTAGATCACTAATGGCGGCTTGAAGCGCCTTTGTCGCCATTCTAGATATTTTCAACCGACTTCAAGATTTCGAAGGAGGAGGTTATCAATTCGTCGGGATCTTTGTTTTTTTTGCTATTTTTTTTTTTTTATGTATGTTCACCGATTATTCGAAGACGGCTGGACCGATTTGGAAAATTATTTTTTGTTTGAAAGCGTATACTTCACAGTTGGTCCCATTGTAACCATGTCAGGATCTGATGATGGGATCCTGGAGAAATCGAGGGAACTCTTCAACTATTATAGGCACACCTGTAGTGATTTGAGTATTTTTTACAGCAGCTCGAGCATTTGGTGTTGGAAAGGTGGATGGATGCTTAGTGAAGTCGGTTCTTTTTTGTTTAAAATTATATTCGATTTTTTTTTTACTGGGAGGTGATCTGACGTGTGTCATGGACCTACGCGGGCTTCGATAATAATACCTACTAGAAGTAATTATAAAATTGATATGATTTTAAGACATTTTCACTGAGAGCACATTAATATTTATAATTTTTATGATTTTTAATTGTAGGTATTTATTAAAAATATATAACTGTTAAAATATTATATGATTGGCATTACCTATTTAATCTAAAGTTCAATTAACATGCCATAAAAAAAATGTCGATATCTGGCCGAGGAGCGTGATAATGGATATACATCAAAAAGTACGATGAGTTGTAGGTGTTCCTCCGCCCTGCTGTTGGGAATATCTCTACAGTACCCTGCATTCACTGTGCTCTGCATTATTTTGTGTAATTTGGATGCTATGTTAGAGTAGATTTTCTCAGATTAAGCAAGCCACTAGCAATAAATCTCCTACAACGCCTTGACTGTATGCGGCTGTATAGCCATTCCCCATGTACATGTGCATGTGGGATACTACATGCGTAGACACACTGGCGGCTTCTCACCTCACCGGATCCAATAAACATACAGATGCGGTGGCGAAAGCAGCTGAAAAACATAACACCCTTAAAAAGATCGATGTTTAAAGAAACAAGTATGTATAGTTTAAAGTGCCATGTGTAACCATATCAATTCATGATATAAGAAATATAATATGATATAATATTGGACTATAACTTACACAGTCAGTCAGATACACAATTACATTTACTTGCAGTAAACGTCAACTTCTTTTTTGAAATGAAGACCCATTGGTTTTCATATCCCGAGTCTCCTAAATAGTAATTCAAAACTTGGGTCTTGTTAGTGGCAATTCGTTATAATCATGAGGATTATGACTAGTACTACTACTATGCACTGTATTTATTTACCTGATATGTTTATATTTCCATAACATCCTCAACTCTCAGGATTAGGAATACCTTTGTAATATAAGAGTCTTACATTAGATTAGAATCTATGAAGAATATGTGTAAAATTGTTTGAAATGTCTAAAACCTTAGTTTAGTTAGGAGTCAGTAGTAGGAGCCAAGTTTGAACCCACGATCCTTAGAGCGTAAGTCGAGCGTCTGGCCGCCAGGCCACCAGAGTTTGTTTTGATAATTACTATACTGTTGCTCCATTTTTAGGGTTCCGTAGTCAACTAGGAACCCTTATAGTTTCGCCATGTCTGCCCGTCCGTCCGTCCGTCCGTCCGCGGATAATCTCAGTGACCGTTAGCACTAGAAAGCTGAAATTTGGTACTAATATGTATATCAATCACGCCGACAAAGTGGTAAAATAAAAAGTGATTTTTTTTTTTTATTAGGGTACCTCCCCTATACGTAAAGTGGGGAGTGATTTTTTTTTTCATTTCAACCCTAACGTGTGATATATTATTGGATAGGTATTTAAAAATGAATTGGGGTTTCCTAAAATCATTTTTCGATAATGTAAATATTTTCGGAAATAATCGCTCCAGAAGTAAAAAAATATGCGTCCCTCCCCCTCTAACTTTTGAACCATAAGTTTTAAAAATATGAAAAAAATCTCAAAAGTAGAACTTTATAAAAACTTTCTTGGAAAATTATTTTGAACTTGATAGGATGAATAGTTTTTGAAAAAAAAATACAAAATAATTTCTGAGCTAAGTTTGTAATTTAACCGTATAAGCAGGTGTTTATTGTACCTGTAATTTATACAAAATTACAATGAAATGACGTGCTTTCAAATAAAGTAAAAACGGTGAAAATCGGTCCACGCAATAAAGAATTATCCCATAAAAATCATCTTCCATACTTTATGCTCGCGCGCAATAGTTTACTCAATTTGCCGATAGATGTCGCTGTACATGGAACTCTCATATCATATCCTACATGGCGGTGTTATTAACTCTTAAGTGGGGACACTTACTGTGACGGACGGAAAACTACGGAACCCTACAGTGAGCGTGGCCCGACACGCTCTTGGCCGGTTTTTTCTACTATGTTTATCTGCGTGAAGTATCAAATGTCAAACAATCCTTTAAGGCACTGACTACCAGGCTACCGAGAGAAATAACGGCCTCCTAGCCCAGTCGGTAGTGACCCTGCCTACGAAGCAGGAGGTCCCGGGTTCGAATCCTGGTCAGGAAATTTGTTTGTGTGTTTATCACAGATATTTGTTCCTGAGCTATGGATGTTTTCTATGTATTTAAGTATTTATCCATATTTATCTATTATATATATCGTCGTAACCATAAATATTTACCATACCATATAACCATAAATATTTGGCAGAATTAATTTGTTTTGCTTTATGTATTTACCTAAGCTTGTATTTTTTTGCCGTGGCGTGGTGAAAAATGTTGTAATACTCTCGGCAGCATTTTGTTTGCTTCTAGTGCCCCCCGCAACGCTCAATATACCACTTTTTTAACCATACACTCGTTATAATTTTGTAATCTTTCACTTGTTCGGGTCTCGATATAAACACGAGAAATAGATATCAAGGTTGTATTCTTGATATTATAATTTATTTACACTAAACCTTTTCTACATAATATTGGATCTACGTGGTCGGTTTACAAGTCAATGTATTGTTTGATTTCTTGTGACAAAAAACATTTATTGGTTACAAGTAATCTTAAAATCATTCATACCAGTAATTTTTATTCAATATGTAATATTTGTCACATATCTTTTACCCAAAGCACAGGTTTCGTCATAGTTGCTACACCCAAAAATGCACCGTCAAATCTAAAAAATTCCTTCTAAGCCGTCTATGTAGTGTAGACTACCCTAGTTCTAGCCTAGTATTGTAGCACGAAAATAAACGTATGATTTACACACATACTCACACAAGTATTTAGTTTCAGAAGACATTCAGAGATGTCGCTTTCAAATGAGTTTTCATAAAATGCTTCAAGGCTCTCTTTACCTACTAGAGGTAAATAATTGCATTACGTGGGATTCCCATAATTTACTGACGTCAACGTCAAAACAATAAGATGGCGCCCATTCCAATAGAGAAACTCCTCTAGCGAGACCATGAAGTTAAACTTATGATCCGTGAGCGAGACCTGTTGATTTTGACGTAGGTGGATACAACTCTTGAGTGAATCCATCCCGAATTCAACTGTCACAAAAGTGTGATCTCATAGTTGTCTCGCTACCTACTGTCAGTTATGCCATGTCGAATAGAGGCCCGAGGCCAATTCTCGGGCCGTTCGAGATAATCTCTATAAGACATATCTCGAAAAAAAAATGGCGGATGTCGAACGAAAACTAATTTGCGTATTCTCGAAATCTCACACTCGAGATATGTCTACTCCCAGCGTTCGAGATGCAACGAGTGGTCGTAGCGATCGAGATGGTGTTATCACTGATTTTTTTGACATTTGATCTGCGATGGCGGGAAATTTCGAAAGGTTAGTAGTCGGCCGAAAGTGAAATTAAGCTACGCAAAATAAATATTTTATTGAAATATGTCGCTCTACGCAATGGAGTTAGTTGAAAACGTTATAAACGTCGCCCAAGTTTTGGCGGACGATGCGGGGGGCGCAAGACGAGGCGCACTGTCGCGCGAAAATGCGTTTGAAATGCGGGATGTTTCATTTCTGAAAATTTTTAGGCTCTTACTCGTACACTGATCAAACATGATTATGGAAAACACAATATTTTAATTTAAGGTTTTATGTGCTTCATGTATTGCCATGTCTAAAATAAAATATTACTTAATAATATAATATGAACGCATTTTGTTGAAACTGTTGATGCAAGACTGGAAATAATACGTCAAAAAATCTTAACTTACGCCACTCCCTCTTGGAGCCGGGTATGCTATTTAGCTCCTCGGCGATAACACTCCACCGTCTTTCACCTTCTTTTTTTAGAAAAGGAAGCAGAAAACTTTCCCCGCCGCAGTTCCTCATCGGCTTCCACTAGCGCGATAAGACGCACTTTTTGCGCTGCGGAGAGATATATATTTTTTGCCATTTCCATATTATTTTCACAAACTAAGTAATAAAATAACTCAGTAATAAGGAGCCACTAACTACGTTTTCGTTTGGCAAGCCAAGCTGTCAAATCAAGAAAAGCGCGATTTTGCGCTCCATTTCTCGTAGGTGTATTAGCGAGCAAACACTTAAATATTTTTGATGTCATTGATGCATTTGAATGTTGATTGATGGTTTTGATGTTGTAGTGTATAGTTGTCTCGAGTACATATGGCAGTAGGCGCCCGACCGTGACAGAGGGCGGACGTGCGGTATGTATTGACGAGCCAACAGGAAATAAGATGAAAAGTCAAGGACATTACAGGTGGCGACGAGGATCAAAGTGAGTAGCACCAAAAGAAACGTGTATTCGAAAAAAAGAAATTATAAAATCAAATAATAACGGGCCATGATACACCGATAGTGTGTGTCAACAAGTTTTTCGTTACGCGCCATTCAAAGGTGAAATACATAAGTATTTGGAGGCTTGAAAATAATTATTGGAATAGGTACGTCATTATAACTTTAACTTAACGTAGGCAAGTCATTAAGTACGATAAATGAGAATGATTACACAAATAAATCGGGTCCGGTCAAGACAATAAGCAAAGACGAGGGTATTTCCCTTATCCGCTCGAATGTAAGACCAAATCCGATGAGGTATTTGTAATAACTCCTACTTAAGTAATAATCTGCACCTATCTAGTATGCAAGTTTCTACATTAAATACCTACCTACTTTATTGTTGCATAAAAGTCACAGTTAGGATTTTTTTTATAATAAGTGTGATACAAAATCCGCGTTCCGGGGCAGACTAAAGGAAATAATATCTAATAGCAAGTAATTAAGTTTCTAGTTACCTTAGTACTGATTGCCTGGTTCATATTGGTTACCCCGTAGCTATAGCAATGCATGTGAAAATATTTGATCGCATTAGACTCACGATTATTCAGAGGAAACAGTCATTACCACAGTTTTGATAAGGATTATTCTACAAGACTATTCTATACTCTAAACAATATGAACTGAACTCATCCACTTAGTGTCTTATCTTTTGTGTGTAAACCGCAGGCGCGCGTGCCACTATGAAAAAAATGGTTTGGCCACATATTAGCGTTTATTGAATTTCTACTATATGAACCACGCAATAAGATTCAATATGAACTAATACGAAAAAAGCTCTACGTTCTATACGGTTGCACCCAGTACAAGCGATCCAAATGCTCTAGAACCAGCGTAACTAAACACAGAGATCCGAAACAAATGTGCGTAATTGGAGATCGCGCTTGCACTGGTATTCCGAGCGCATGGCTAGTTAGCGATTAGGAGGCAATTGTAATTTTCCCAAACGGGTAGGTAGAACAGGGTTGGATTCTGATTAAAACATTTGGATGGATGTACGATTTACAAATATTTAATATATGAAATATATACATATATAATAGATTTTAATAAATATTGGGTATGTTAAAATTATAATCAGACATATAAATAATCAACTATTTTAAAATTGCTTTCTTAACTTTACAGCTTAGACTTACTTTTACCTATAGCAAATTATGTACTGAGATTAACTCAATTCAAATATAAATAATATGAATCTACATTATAGTTGTGCTTGTTATGATAATTCAATAGACACAGCCTGGGGTCGTTAAATCGCAAGGTACTAAATCCAATCGAAAGCAGGGAATATCCGGTAAAACGTAGCCAAGTTGCGTAAAAGAGCACCATGAATCGGGAAATAAAACATGTATTGAGCAAGCGAAAGCCAGTCAAACACTAGACTCAAAACTGTCATAACCAAATGTGTCTCAGAAATTGATAACAGACCAGGTAGATTTTTTTATTGGTATCTCGCTCCCTCTTTCATGATTGAGGTTAGGTATAGGTAAGGGGAAATTACGGTAGATAACATTCAGAAATAAACAGGTACTTATACCACGTGTTTATCAATTACAACAATGAGAGAACGACCCTGGCGACACATCTGTTATGTCTAAATGAAAGACGTGTGAAGTGTTATTTTTTCCTTTAAAGTATTTTTATTACTATCACATTGTATAAAATTAAGACAGCAATGTTTAAATAATTTATTATTAAGAGAATATAGAGCCTCAGTTAGAGATATGTTTAAGGACATTAATATAATGACAGTGCATAGTCAATATATCTATGAAAATATTGTGTATGTACATAGAAACATTGTTAATTTTAGAAAGAACTGTGATATACATAATTTTAATACTAGAAATAAGTATAAACTGGCAGTGCCCACCACTCTAAGGTTTTATAATAACCCAACTAGCAAAACCATGGTCGAGTAAACGTTTCTGCCGCTATATATGCTAATATGATGAAAAGATTAATATGATTATTTGTGTTGACTAATATGTACTATAAATATATATATTTTTATATTCTCTTTATATCTCTCAAATTATGATAAAAAACACAACTATAATGTAGATTCATATTATTTATATTTGAATTGAGTTATTCTCAGTACATAAATTGCTATAGGTTAAAGTAAGTCTAAGCTGTAAAATTAAGAAAGCAATTTTAAAATAGTTGATTATTTATATGTCTGATTATAATTTTAACATACCCAATATTTATTAAAATCTATTATATATGTATAGGTATATATTTCATATATTAAATATTTGTAAATCGTACATCCACCCAAATGTTTTAATCAGAATCCAACCCTGTTTTACCTGCCCGTTCGGGAAAATTACAATTGCCTCCTTATCGCTAACTAGCCGTGCGCTCGGAATACCAGTGCAAGCGCGATCACCAATTACGCACGTTTGTTTCGGATCTCGGTGTCGAGTTACGCTGGTGCTAGAGCATTTGAATCGCTTGTATTGGGTGCAACCGTATAGAACTTAGAGCTTTTTTCGTATTAGTTCATATTGAATCTTATTGCGTGGTCCATATAGTAGAAATTCAATAAACGCTAACACGTGGCTAAACCATTTTTTTCATAGTGGCACGCGCCCCTGCGGTTTACACACAAAAGATAAGACATTAAGTGGATGAGTTCAGTTCAAATTGTTCAGAGTATACCTACCTACTTAAATGATAGGATAATTACAACTAAATACCCTATGGGGAGAGGGTGTTTTCTATCTTGCTCAAGGTTATACTGGTATCCATATTACTTACATATTGAGTACATACACCGACACATACCTATAAGCATGAACTTGGTATTTTACCAATGTTCGAGCGCAGGGTGCTAAAGAAGTAAATAAACGTACCTACAACTACTTGGTGCTTATTTAAAGCAATTCCATCTGCATTAAACCACTTTTGTCGGTTAACTTGCCAATTTACTTGACACTTTTATGCATTTAACCCATTAAGTGCCTAGCGGGCGCTTTGCTCGTAGGTGCGTAGCCGGTTACCTACATGCGTTTACACGTAGGTAGACGAAACCTCTTATTATTGCGAAAATGGTTTGTAGGTAAAGTGTAGGTAAAGATGGCAGGAAGCATCGGTGCACTCGGTACACAAAAATGTATTGTTAAGTACATACAGTACCTATTGACCATGTAAATGGCACCTACTAAGGAACTTTACTCCATTTATGGTTGGAAAGGAAATGCATTAAATTGCAAATAATAGTAGATAATGCATACATACGAGTATGAAATTATGGAGGTATTATTTAGCATGACCATTTAATTGGCATCTACTAAGGAACTTTATCCATTTATGGTTGGAAATGCATTAAATTGCAAATAATAGTAGATAATACATACACATTAAATTGTAGAGGTATTATTTAGCATGAAAATTTAATTGATATCTACTAAGGAACTTTATCCATTTATGGTTGGAAATGCATTAAATTGCAAATAATAGTAGATAATACATACACATTAAATTTTAGAGGTATTATTTAGCATGACCATTTAATTGGCATCTATTAAGGAGATTTATAAATTTATGGTTGGAAATGCATTAAATTGCAAATAATAGTAGATAACGAATACATACACATTAAATTGTAAAACCATTTGGTATTGACCATTTAATTGGCATCTACTACTGAGGCATTAAATTGCGAATTTTAAAAGCAGTCGATAATACTGAACATTTAGACATTAAATTGTATTGTTTAGTATCTAAAAAAAAAAAAAAAAACTTGAACGTGCGCGATTAAATCATATGATATGATCTGGGCATTAAAAAGTGATAGATGTAATGAACGAGCGAGATGGTAGAATGCCCACGTGGTTGCTTGAGCTGCTGATGAATAAGTTATTGCTATGCAGTTGGGGTTTCAGACTGTCTTATAATAACCTACATGTGAATGAATTTTATGATCCGGAAACTATAAAGCAAATACTTGTAGTTGCAAAGACAAAGACCATATTTACTTAAATGTCTGTATAATAATTTACACTTTTAAAAACAATGGTTAAATGTGTCTATTATTATCATTAAACTCCTATTGAAAGAAAAATATAAGTTCATACGTAGCATATTGAATAGACTTGTAATGGCTATACGTCTGTTTTCGGTACGAAGTGCCACAGCGCCATCTGTCGAGACGGAGTCGAGTTATTCTGTCAGCGTTAAGCGACGAACAAAGTATTAGAAACTAGGATTTAGTGTCTGGTGTAACCGATAGATGACGCTAGTGCTTTAACCTGAAATAAAAGGAACGCGATTTTGTCTGGATATTATCCATCCATGTCTATATCATCCTTGGCAAATAGGAACCGATCCAAAATAGTGAAGTGATAATAAAATCAAGTAAATTAAAAGGATGCGCCTCATCGCGGCTACCCTATTCAATATATTATTAAAAATACAAATTTTAATATTTGATATATTTTCCGATTTTACAAGTAGAATTGCGTATCGCACTACTCTCAAGACGTGTTAACCTTAAATTCCGAAAATTAATTAATTGAATTATGACAAGACTTTCATTGGTGTAATAATACATACATAGATCGCGTTATTTACCTATACTTGTTTAAATATGGCAAGAAATTATATCAAATGTTTAAGTGTGAGGAACATACCCTCAATTTTATACTTGAAAAATGTTTGAACTTGAGGATCGGGATATCAATACGCACATTACCGTTGAGGTTACAATTGTTACAAATATGTGGCCAAAAAAATATATATATTCACTTTTGTTGAAAAGTGTGGATACGCTAGAGAGTTGATAAAGCTTCCTTTAAAGGTCTTGTATTTCTACTCTCAGAGACACAAGCTAAGCAACAAATCTATAACTGTAAATTGGTGTCATTATATTTTGTTGAGAGAATAAATAAATAAATATTCTGGGACAATCTTACACAAATCAACCTAGTCCCACGGTAAGCTCAATAAGGCTTGTGTTGTGGGTACTAGGCGACGATAGCCTTGTATGCTGAAATGGTTAAGAAAAGTATACTCTTGTATGCAGTTGTAAATGTTATAATTACTATAACGTAAGTATTGATTTACAAGTAACCGTACTGTATTAAATTTTTAGTGGCGGAAAGACGAATTCTCAGAAAGATTGGGTCCAGTGAGTATGGAAGACGGTAGTGTCCGAGTCCGTAAAAATGCTGAAATTGAGGAGATAGTGGCTGCACCCAATATTATCGGCGAGACGAAGGCACACCGCCTCCGTTGGCTCGGCCACGTTGTCAGAATGGAGGAGGATCGCGGTGCTAAGTTGGCTTACATGGGTCGCATAGCAGGACGAAGGCCAATAGGTCGTCCCAGGTATCGCTGGGGCGATGCTGTGGAATCGGACCTGCGCGATCTCCAAGCCGTTAACTGGGGGGAGATTGCCCGAGACCGAGACAACTGGTGTAAACTTGTGTCGGAGGCCAGGACTCATTTTGAGTCGGTGCGCCATTAAGTTAGTTAGTACTGTACGGTTTTATCCTTTAACATTTGATACGAGTTACTTACTTTCTTATTAACTCGATACATGCTTGATACGCAACTGTATACAAGCGCACAGTTCTTAAGTTTCGTTTAAAACGAGTATTTCTTATAAGTGCTATTGAAGTACAATATTTCCCTTTAGACAGTATTCTAGTAAAATTAAGTATAATTAATTAATTAATTAATAATGATAAGATAGGCATGACGCCTGCGCAAGGATGACATGCTCATTTGGGAAAGCGTTCCACATTTTGACTGGCACATAAGACTTCTCAAACACTGCCTGCGCAAGGCTGACTATCCTTTTGAGTAAGGAGCCCACAATCGCGGCAACATTATTTATTAACTGCCTCCTGGGCATTCATTTTGATTTATAATAAAATTGACTGTGACCACCTGCGCAAAGGTGTATAAAAATATGATAGTCATATCACTATTATTTGGAATCTGCTTTCTAGTTATTGCGACAAACTGGTATAATATTCAGCCTTCGCAAGGCACATTATTAAATTTATAATTTGGTTGGGCAATGAGGATAAACGCGCACATTGGTTATTGTAACATGTAGGCACTGGCGCGAGCAATGAAAAGGCCGAAAATAACTGTCACAAGGAACTTTATTGAAAATCGAGTACAGAGCCGAGCGGAATGGCTCGCGTCTAGCAGCGGACTGGTTCGGCCGCCGTTAACAAAAATAAAAAAAGGGTAAACAGAGCCAAATCTTAAAACTACCTTAATTTTTAATAGCTTAATAACTAAATAGTTGCCAATACAAAATTAAAATGTATCGATCAGGGTGCGCGTCGCCTACATTCCCCACCCTAGTGCTTTAGCACTCATCTACCAGAGTGATAGGTGCGACGCGTGCCGCAGACCGGCGCCACGTCCCGGTACAGGTCTTTACCTCCACCAGCCTTACACGTCCGTCCTTCCCGGCGAACACCTGCGTGACCAAACCCTTCGGCCACATATTGCGAGGAGAGTTTGGGTACACAACAAGGACGAGGTCGCCAACTTGCAGTGGCTTGCGTTCTTCATGCCATTTCCTTCTTGGTAAGAGGTCGGGTAGGATCTCTTTCACCCACCTCTGCCAGTACATATCAGTCAGCCGCTGAGCTGTACGCCAACGTTTCCGTAGGTACAGGTCAGAGCCGTCAAAGACTCCGATAGTAGGCAGATTCGACGACGTACCAAGGAGGAAATGGTTAGGTGTGAGAGATTCTACACCTCCATTTTCTACAGAGACGTGCATCAGGGGACGACTGTTTGCAATATTTTCCACTTCAGCCATTAAGCTGCTTAACACTTCGTCCCGTGGTGCACGCTCATTTAAAACGACTTTAAGAGACGTTTTTACACTACGGATGAGCCTTTCCCACGCCCCACCCCAATGGGGGGTGGCGGGAGGGATAAAGGTCCACTTCATACCTTTGTTGACACCATAGCTTTTCAGCTCCTCAGCGTCCAGCTCCTGCATCGAGCGCTGCAGCTCAGTACAGGCGCCTCGCAGGTTTGTTCCATTGTCACTATATAGGTGTGATGGCCAGCCACGCCTGGCAGCCATTCGACGCAGTGCCATTATGAGCGAGTCCGAAGTCAGGGACGAGACCAGCTCAATATGGATCGCGCGCACGGTCAAGCAGGTGAACAAAACTCCATACCTTTTTTCCCGACGTCGGCCCACAACCACCTCCATCGGGCCGAAGAGGTCCAAGCCACAGTACGAGAATGGCCGCTGGTGATGCGCCATCCGAGCCCGAGGTAAGTCGCCCATTCGCGGAACTCGTGGTTGACACTTGCGAATCCTGCACAACATACAGGATGACGCTATTGACTTAACGGTAGGTCTTAATCGTAAGATCCAGTACCGTTGTTTCACCTCATTGACAATGGTTTCCTGGTTTCCATGCGCCAACTGCACGTGATAATCTCGGACGATCAACTTCGCCACAGGATGCCGACCGTCGAGTATCACCGGCCTCTTGACTTCAATAGGTACCTCGGTAGCAGCGTCGATGCGGCCGCCCACTCGCAGCAGACCGTGCTCGTCAAGTAACGGTGACAAAGAGAGTAGTCTACTAGTGCGAGGCAATGCCTTACCACTTTTTATGGCAGCGATATCTTCGCCGAAGGATTCTCCCTGTGCGTGTTGGAGAAGTAATCTTTCGGCGCGTTCCATAGTACTGCAGTCCACGTGACCCGAAATACATTTACATCTGTTGATGAACGCTAGTACTGTAGCCGTAGCCCGCTTCAAACGAAGCCAAGAAGAAAACCGTAGTGGGTCCGGTACAGACAGTCCAATCGCGGGGTCCTGTACGACAGAAACACATTCTGGCATCGCGGTAGCTGATTGTGACAAAATAATGTCCTTTGGCCACAAAGATACGTCTTGATATAAAAAGTTCGGGCCCGCGAACCATTTGTCTAGCTGAGCGTGATCAAAACTCTCCCGCGTAGCCAAATCTGCCACATTTAATTTAGTAGGTATGTAATTCCATTCATCTACGCGGGATAACTCATCAATCTCGCCCAGCCGGTTCGCCTCGAACGTTTTATATGTGCGTGTATTGTTACGTACCTGGAGTAGCACGGTAGAACTGTCGCTCCAGAAGTATCGCCGTTCGGGAATCAGCTTGTGTTCCTTGCCTATAGTATTAGCTAGCCTTGCCGCTAATACTGCCGCTTGCAACTCGGCTTTAGGTACAGTTAAGGGCTTTACAGGCATAACCTTACATTTACTAGCGATAAAAGAAACCTTAATACGACCATTTACCTCCCAGCGCCAATATGCAACAGTGCACATAGCCCGCGTACTGCTATCGCAAAATAAATGTAATTGTAAATTGTTATAACCTACCTTTGCCTGCCGCGTAGCGCTTGTAGTTTCCGCTACGGATTCGTAGGCCGTCGTAGCATATGACGTAGGCGCACCGTTGCCAGCCGCGAGCGCCGACTGCGGCAACGTCGCGCGCGGGGTACCACCCGTCATGCCGATCGTGGAATCTGGCGTCTCGCTTACTCGCACTGGCGATGACTCGTCATCTCCATCGTGATTTCGAGCGGCTGATTGATAGCACCTAGGTATGCGTATATTGCTAATTACCTTAAGTAGGTCAATCCATTTGCGCCACTTGTTGTAAATATCGTCTGGAATGTAATCATTCCATTCAACATTTAACCGCCAGGTGTCCTGCAGCATAATGCGACCCTGTATGGTGAAAGGAGATAAAAATCCTAGGACATCGAAAATCGACATAATTACCCTAAGCATAAGACGCTTTGTAGGACGTTCATCTCCATTGACGATACTCTCGGGGATCCTCTTTAACGATAAGTCGAATTTCAACATATCGTCGGCGGGAAACCATATTAGCCCGAGAGTTCGCTCACCTTCGTGCTGATGTTCGACTTTAAACCTTACGGCCGCTGTGCCTAAGGTTTGATTTGGCAGACTGTTCAAAACTGTAACACTATTGCTAGTCCAGTTTCGCATCTCGAAACCACCGGCGCTGTGAATTGTACTAATATCTCTTACCATTTTGATGGCCGAGGCTTCGTCAGGAAAGCTGCCTATGTAGTCGTCTACGTAATGCGACTTACAAATCGCATCGACAGCTTCTGGAAAGGACGACTCAAACCGTCGCGCGTTCAAGTTTTTTACAAACTGACTTATAAATGGGCTACAATTAGCTCCAAAGGGAAGTGATGTCATTACGTACGTTTTTAGATGCTCAGTAGGACTATCCCTCCACAGGAATCTTAAGGCATGTTGGTCCTCAGCTCGAATCTTGATCCTTAAAAACATGTCTTTGATGTCACCGGTTACTCCAACTTTGTTTTCCCTAAAGCGTAACATAATACCAAATAGTGATGACAACAAATCGGGACCTCTAATTAAAAAATCGTTTAGGCATAACCCGTTTACCTTATTGGCTGAGTCGAAGACCAATCGGAGACGTTTCTTGTTCACGTTATCTACTCCGAAATGAGCAAGATACCATGTCTTAGGCCTCACCTGAGTGTCTGAGAGCTCCATTGCGTAATCATTTTGAAGCAAATGACTTACCCTCTCCCGGTACCTCTCTGCAAAACCGGAGTCCTTGGCCATTCTCCTTTCGATCCCTTTAAATCTGCTGAGGGCGCTAGGGTAGGAGTCTGGCATGGTGCAGTGCTCGTCCTTCCACGGCAGGCCGACGTGCCAGCGCCCGTCGCGCAGCTCCGCGGACTGCTCCAGCAGGGCCACCGCGCGCGCGTCCTCCGCGTTCTGCCGCGGCGCGCACGTCACACCCATCGTGTCTAGCTTGAAGGACAGGCGGACCTCTTCGTGGATCTGTCGTAACAGATCGAGACCCTCTGAGGCATCTATCATCTCTTCCATCTCTGAAATAAAGAGGTTAGACTGGACCTGCCTGGGCGGGCGGACGCTCTGCGGCACTAATACCTTGCCATGTACACACCAGCCTAAGGGAGTAAGAGCAGCGCACCCCTCGTTAGATTAACCTAACCTTATTTGTGAAGGCAACAACAAATTATAGTTATCTTGACCAATCAGTAACTCAGGCTTTGAATCAGAAGTACATAACTTATCTTTAATGTCGTTAAAGTGAGAAGTGTTAATATAATTCAAAACAGATAGGCATTGCAACGGTATTTTCAACTCATCAACACAACGAACTTTTATATTATACACCTTATTGTCTATACCCGTAAGGTCCACATTCACAGTAGTAGATTTGCATTCTAGTTCGCTACCGATAAATGCACCACACGTGCGCAGTGTGCTAGTACGTCCGCGTAATCCCGCGCGCCGCGCTAAACTCGAACTAAGTAAACTAACCGAGGAACCATCATCGAGAAAGGCTGTAGTCGAAAATACACCATTCGGTCCATGCACATTCACGGGTACTACTTTCAACAATACTTGACTGTCGGTCGCGTTTATGTTTGTTAAAGTTTCAGTCACTGGCTTTAACTCGGATTCGCGCGGCACGAGTTTATTTATCGCGGAACTACTACTCGTATTCGGTACACTTGCACTCGACAGCGGCGCGGGCGCCGCCGTGACGTCACGCGCCCTATTGTTTACCGGATAGTGCAGTAGGCGATGATGTGGAGCTCCGCAGCCGTCCTTGTCGCACGCAGGGGCTTGGCATGTATCGCGTTCATGTTTAGAGATAATACACTTGTAACATAAACCGTGTCTCTTGACGTGTTGCCATCGCACTCTTCGCAACGCCTTCTTCGCAATTTCTTTTTTACAATACCACAACAACTTGGTAACTGTGATCCGTCCATGTACAAGTGTTGCCATTGCCATGAGCACACACAGACTTTATTTAATCTGTTATTACTAAAAAAGACATATAATACCTCGTTTGAATGGTTAAGACATCATGAGTACACATACTATGTAATGCTCTTAAAACTAACTTCTAATGGTTTGGAATGGGAGTTTCAGATCCTACAGGCAAACTCCCTCAAAAATCTGAAAACTAAACGGTCTTGCCCAGAACTGGAGCCTTCTTTGCTACAGCAAAGAGTGGCAACAAAGCAGTCTCTGGTTAACAAACACCTCATTCATCGAAGTTTTTAGTGCTTTTAAATCTAAGGTTTGCATAAAATCAGTATTGGGTTGTTTCTGATTAAATATAGTGATCAATTGGAAACATGACTTGCAATAAATTAAGTACTTGAGACTCTTAGTCTTTCTTAACCATTTTTTAATAGTAACAACAACCTGGGCAATTGTGAATAAACAAAATTAGGAGCAGTCAAGCTACCGAAATCCAGTGTTAATCTTAGCTGAAGGATAGTTTAACTTGTTGATATAAATACAAGTATCCTATATCACTGCATAGCTTAATGCTATATGTTTCCATTACCATTGCCAATATTGGTTGAAAATAACTATAGTAAAAATCGCAAGTGATTTCAAAGCAGTTTGTAAGGACGTAGTCCACTTACAAAAAAAAAAAAAAGAAAAAAAAAAAGATACACGGCACATGGAGTGTCGTCAGTGGAGACGACGGTGATGAAAACTATGAAATGACAAGTGACATCGATATGGAGAAGACTTAGAGAAATGGAGTATTTACACTGTGATAATTGTGTTAAGGAAAAGTAATCTGGATAATCCACAAATTATGGGAATTGTATTTACGTTAATACATGTATCCAAATTAAAACAATATTAATCTATTATTTAAATCTACAAATAAAAAAATAAAATAATAAAATAAAACAAGAAAGGGATGTAGTGTATAGTTGTCTCGAGTACATATGGCAGTAGGCGCCCGACCGTGACAGAGGGCGGACGTGCGGTATGTATTGACGAGCCAACAGGAAATAAGATGAAAAGTCAAGGACATTACAGATGTGTTAACACACCATAACAATGCATTATATTATTGTAAATTAATAACACTTTTGGTTTTGGTATAAGAAATATTTAATTTAATAGAATGTTTTAAACTCGATTGAAAACAAACACAATCGAGAAAAATGGAACGCGTTTTGTATATAATAGACAAATGAGATCGCCATTCGACATTAATGTCTATTATGCCCCAGAATACGAAATTTTGCATCCTTCGAGATTTTGGTGAGATTTCCAATAGACATTACGTCCTTCGAGATGATCTCTATTAGACATATCTCGAAAAAAAATGGCGGATGTCGAACGAAAGCTAATTTGCGTATTCTCGAAATCTCACACTCGAGATATGTCTACTCCCAGCGTTCGAGATGCAACGAGTGGTCGCAGCGATCGAGATTGTGTTATCACAGATTTTTTTGACATTTGATCTGCGATAGCGGGAAATTTTGAGAGGTTATTAGTTGGCCGAAAGTGAAATTACACACAAAATAATTTTGAACAAAAAAGAACCGACTTCACTAAACATCCACCATTCCAAAAGCAAATGCTCGAGCTGCTGTAAAAAATACTCAAATCACTATAGGTGTGCCTATAATAGTTGAAGAGTTCCCTCGATTTCTCCAGGATCCCATCATCAGATCCTGACCTGGTTACAATGGGACCAACTGTGAAGTATACTCTTTCAAACGAAAAAAGAATTTTTCAAATCGGTCCAGCCATCTTCGAATAATCGGTGAACATACATAAAAAAAAAAAAAAAAAAAAAAAAAAAAAATAGCAAAAACAAAGATACCGACGAATTGATAACCTCCTCCTTCGAAATCTTGAAGTCGGTTGATAACACAACAAACAAACAAACAACAAAATTACAATTTTTTTAAAGCATATTTATTTACTTTAAGCAATAGGTACTTAGTTTTAAGTGTATAGTGAATAAGATTTTTATTTTCTACTTTTTGTAACTTATGTGGTGCTATATGTGGGTGGTTTCTGCAATAAATGTTAATCTTTCTTTCTTTCTTTTTTTTTTCAAATTAAGCTACGCAAAATAAATACTTTATTAAAATATGTCGCTCTACGCAATGGAGTTAGTTGAAAAAGATATAAATGTCGCCCAAGTTTAGACGAATAGACGCACTTTTTGAGCTGCGGAGGGGTATGTCCTTTTTTTTGCCACTTACATATTATTTTCACATACTAATAATACTCAGACACGAACTACGTTTTCGTTTGGCAAGCCAAGCTGTCAAATCAAAATAGGCGCGATTTTGCGTTCCATTTCTCGTAGGTGTATTAGCGAAACACTTAAATATTTTTGATGTCATTGATACACTTGAATGTTGATTGATGGTTTTGATGTGTTAACACACCATAACAATGCATTATATTGTTGTAAATTAATAACACTTTTGGGTTTGGTATAAAAGATATTTAATTTAACAGAATGTTTTAAACTCGATTGAAAACAAACACAATCGAGATAAACGGAACGCGTTTTGTAATAGACATTGAGATCGCCATTCGACATTAATGTCTATTGTGCCCCAGAATACGAAATTTTGCATCCTTCGAGATTTTGGTGAGATTTTCAATAGACATTACGTCCTTCGAGATCATCTCGAAGAGTGATAATCTCGAACGGCCCGAGAATTGGCCTCCTAATACAACTCTATTAATTACTTAACTTCGGTGAACGATTAAAATATAGTAATCGTATTACGCTCTGAAAAATGACATTATTGTGGGTTTGCATATGCCATCGGAGACCATACAGCAAATCGTTTATTTTTAGTTTAACCACGCATAAGGTATGACGTCTAAAATTTCATTTTAGCCAAGGAAACTTTGACCAATCACAATTTTTTTTAAATAGCGGGAAATTATTGGGTCTTCACAAAAAATCTTGCGATCCGCACCTATGGCCCCCGTAATACACTTACGCGCCAGGGGGGGCAAATGCCCTGCCACACGCTTAGGTTTAATATAATATAAACTTGATCGATTATGAAAAGAAATGTGCACACTGTCAGTACAACAAACACACTAATAAATACATTAAAGAACCAATGGTGATAACTTCGACGCCAAGCTCATCTTTCGAAAGAGTTTCCTTAGATTTTCTCGGACCTTTACAATAAGATAATTATAACTATAAGTACGTATTAACAATTCAGTGTCAAATAAGTTCGTAGTTAGCGTGTAGCTAAATTCGTAGAGGCATACCCATTAGAAAGAAAAGACACTATTAGTATAATATAAGCCTTTATTCAGACAATTTTACAATTATTTCTTGAGTTTATATACTGAACAATATAAAATTACATACAAAATCAAAACTAAATATTTTTGTCAGTGTTCAGACACGAACGGTTTGGTCTGTATGCCTTTTGGCAAAAGCCTCTTCCATTTTTCTTTGTTTCTTGCCAATCTGGTCCATTGCGTTACTATTTCTATAAGTAATATTTTATAATATTAATCTGTAAGCATCAGACGCATATTGTCCTAAACTCGTAAAATGTCCTAAACGCAAAATACCCCAAACGCAAAATGGCATAATCGTGTTATGACCTAAACGCATAATTACTTAAACGCATGTGGTCCTAAAGTCCTAAACGCATAATACCCTAATCGCTTAAGGCCCTACTTTGAAAAATAACGCGATCTTTAAATCGTGATAATGGCAAGCATGGGAACCTACTGGATAAATGATTTTTATCCAAATAAATGTTTATACAAAAAAATGTTTGTAAAAAGTATTACTTGGACAAAAAATGTTTACTCAACTCTCATTTTGTCAAATAAATCACTAGACAAATGATTTATATCCAAACCAATGTTTAGTCAAATATTGTTTGTCAAATATTTGGCTTGGACAAAACAATAGTTATTTAGGTAGATACTCAACTTTTATTTTATCAAATAATAAGTAAAGCTTTTGTAAATTATTTTATTTTAAGTTATGGAATACCAAGCGACGTCATAACGGATCAAGTTACCGAATTATGTCCGGCGTATTTTGCGTAGGTGTCAATACTGTCAATAAGCTACACTAGAAAACACGCACAAAAATCTAGAAGCTTATCTTAGGGTGTCTTAGGATTCAATGTAGTAACAACAGCACCGACTGGAGTAGCTGGTTAAGTTATTGGTGTTTTTCGTATAATACCACCGTGCATTCGGAGACGCAATATACGCCATACGAGTTAGTATTCGGCAAACACTGTCGATTGCCAAATAATTTAATTTCTTCTGTCGACCCTGTCTATAACAATGATGATTGATTATGATTATCCTAAAGAATTTAAGTAGATATAGGTTACAAAGAGCACAGTTAGAAGCTAGAAATAATTATTGTTAACTAAATATATTGGAAAATTTATGTATGAATTAATGAATATGAAAAAATAAAATGAATTCTGTACAATATACACCAGGAGATTTAGTACCTTTAAAGAACAAAGTTGGTAATAAATTAGATTGTATCTATAATGGACCTTATGAGGTAATAGAGGATATGTCACCTAATGTTAAGATTTTTAAGAATAATCAGATTTATATAACTCATTAGAATATATGACACTAAGCTGTACTTTAATAATTAATAATCTTTAGTGATAATTATATTACAGTAAGTATATTAATTTAAAAAAATGTAAATGCAACTGCGTTACTTTTTTTTCTTCCTTTGTGGGGGTAAAGGGTAACTTCCCGGAGGAGATATAGTCATCCACCACAATAGGCATTAACAGTAAATTCACGTTACTGTCTGCGACATAATGTGACACACACACATAGTTGAATATAAAATAGCATGTAAGCAATAATAACATACCGGGTGTGGCCTGTAATAAGAGCAAAAAATTAAAACGTAGAATCTACTCCTCAAACTAGACAATGTTTGTTCAACGACTTTTGAAAGTTATGTAGATTTTAGATTGTCTCTTTTTCAAACAAACTAAATAGTATTTTCAATGTACATCAAGTTCCGCCTAAATGACATCGCCTGTCAGTCTTGTCACCCTACAGATTTTAATCAATGTCGTAGTACATTGCGTGCTCGAATAAACTTTAAACTGTAATAAAATTCAAAATACAAGTTATTTTTAAAAGTTGTTGAACAAACGTTGTCTAGTTGGAGGAGTAGAATCTACGTTTTAATTTTTTGCTCATATTACAGGCCACACCCGGTATAAATAAGGTATGTTTAGTTTTGTTACCGCACTTATATACTTGATACCTCTCGGTATCCTCGGATAACATATCTTCGGTAATGACTGGTTTTACTTAAATACTCCATTTCGACCCTGCAACTATCATCATATCTCAGAACTGAAGAGATGGAGGTCAAAATTAAATCACTAAGGATTTGTTCTCAATCTTCCACCCATATAGGTATGTAAGTAGGCAGGTCATTTCTCAGCCGCAGCTGAAATTGGTTGAACGTTCGGAGGGAATGCTGTTTTACTGCTCCCTCGGGGAACAAGAGATATCAGGGCCTCGATTCGACATGAAGGGCATGCAATACCGGTATTGAATGCCCTAGACATGACACAACTGACAGTCGCTTGCGAGACGACTAAACCTGTGGTCCGAATCACGCTTAAAGAACTCACAGCACGCTAACGGGCGGACCGAATCACGCTCACAGCGCCAACATAGATGTCGTGACGTCATTGAATGATATCACTTGACAGCGTTTACAGTGCTCACGGTCTTAGGCGTAAGCACCTTGAGCACAAACGTCAAGTTGACATTTGACATACGTTTGACACATGATTTTCATTAAATTGACGTTGACAGCGCTCACGTAGCCGTTTACGGTGGTCCGAATCAAAACACTACTTACGCGGCCTTGAGCGCGAATCATTAGATTCGGACCGAGTATCAGCACTTTTAGCTTTATGAGCGTTGTAAGTGTGATTCGGACCACGGCTTAAGATATCACACTTTTGAGACAGTTGAAATCGGGATGGAATCACTCAAGAGTGATATCCACCTACGTCAAAATCAACAGCTCGCTAGAGGAATTTCTCTATGGGCATGGGCGCCATCTTATTAGATTTGACGTAGACGTCAGTAAATTAGGGGAATCCCACGTAAGGCAATGAATTACCTATCAGGTTTGATAGTGGCCACCGATTTTAATTGTCAAGAATTACCTTTTGTACTCTGGCGGTGGTGGAGGAAGGGTGTGAAAAGACCACTGCTGCTTTCTGGATCTCTGGTGACTTCAGATTTCGCAAATGTGACCTAGCTTTTTTTGAAAAGTAGAAGATTTTATGTCGCATCCAGCAAAGGCGTGCAAAAACAGCAATTCCTTGAAAGCTTGTTGCTGAAGCTCTTGGGAGAAGAAGAAATTCCTTATCTTCCCACGTGCAGGCTTGATGAAAATTGTCCTTATGCGCATCAGGTTTAGTCATCAAGAGGACTCTGAGGTCAATATCTTCTATCAAAACATATCCACCATCAAAAGGTCCGCATCACTTTCTGCTGCATTGGAAGAAATAGAAAAGTACGAGTAAAACGCAGAAATAAAATGTTATATTTATTGAAAACAAGGGTTAACACATTCACTGCCAAGAACCCGCCTCGTGGGCGCTCGTAAACTTTGCTCAGATGGACAACTCACTGGGCGGGTTGTTTTGTACGTAGCTATGGACGCCCGGTTTCTAAAGTAGGACGTCATTTTTCGTCTGGCAGTTAATATGTTAATATCTGGCATATATCTAGTAAACAATTAAAACTTAAAGATTTTACATAATTGGAAATACAAAACAAATAATGATTAACAAGCATTTAAAACAAGATTAATGAAAACCCCTGACTGAATTATAACAGCGTTACACTTACGCTAGTTAAACTAGATATTCATTAGATGGCAGCACCGTGACGAAGTCTTTTTGACAGCTGCTGTCAAAATCCACAAATAGTACAGTAAAGATACGGTTGCGTCAAACATTAATTTATAATGGCCTAATTTTTTTATGATTCATTCTTATGGAATATTTATGGGTAATATATGCAAAAATCCTACCAACTTTTCACCCGGAAGTAGTTAAATAGGTAAAAAAAATTGATAAAAAAATTGTATATTTTTATTTACAATAATATCAATTATTTTTATTTGTAAATATGACGATATTTAAGTCTTCTTTCTGTTTAAAGCGAAAAACAAGAAACCGTGTCCATGTAAAACCACATAAATAACAAAATGTACGGCGCGGGCGATATATATCCTAATTCGTTAGAAACAAATAGTAATAATTGGTAGTTTGTTCTTACACATTTTAAATGACTTAGAAACGATATCCTACAAGAAAAACACTATTTGTGGCGGTTAGCGAATAACGATATTTTGTAGGATTTCATTGCGTAAAAAATACTTTTATCATGATATATCCGTTACACTAAAAATATTAGCTATTATTAATTATTTCCAATTCCCCATACTAGCCGCCCGTAAAATGACTGTAGTAAAATCAACAAAATATGATTGAACATGATTGGTGGATTATGCCAGCTAGACCTCTCGCCACAGTGCTGCCATCTAGAGAAAAACTCGATCGCGAAAACCCTCATTAGTGTCAATTTCTTGTTTTTTGGAAATTTCTGGCGTGGATTCTAGCGTTTAAGCCAAAACCCAAAGATATTCAAAAAAATTGTGTATAGGTTCTTAAAGGATACGCAACGCGCATGTGAATCCTCTGGGGTTGCAGGCGTCCATAGGCTACCATAGGCTAAAATAATTTAAATGATAAATTGAATGACTTTTTTTATAAAATATAATCTTAATCAATTATCATTCGCGCGCTATTCGCCTCGTCATTCGGCCCATCACTCGCATGCATATGTTTATATTTTTTTTATACCATGACGGTGATAAACAAAGCATACGGCCCGCCTGATCGTAAGCAGCTACCGTTGCCTAAGGACGCCTGCAACTCCAGAGGTGTCACATGCGGGTTGCCGACCCTTTACAAAAAGGAGGATTCACTGTCTTGACGGCTAAAGGAATAAGAGGGTCCCTCATCGTCGTCTGGGTCCTCTGAGCTCTTTGGCAACCTTACTCACCAACAGCAACACAACACTATGAGTAGGGCATGCATGTGATCGCAACATAAGGAACCTTCGGGGCGCGAGTCCGACTCGCACTTGGCCGGTTATTTTACAGCCGTAGAAAAAATAGGGGAGGTGGTTAGTTAAAAAAAACTAGTTATTTATAAAATAATATTTATATGAAAGACTAGCTATACATTTACTCGTTTCTTATTCAATAAATAGTAAAAATAAACAATACTAAGAAACATTTGCATAGAATCTATGTTAATTCTGCGGATAAGGCAGTGTAGGAGTATTATAATAAAAGCTTTATTTAAATAATTTAATTAAATAATGAAATAAAATCGTTTTTTAAATATATCTAAACGTATGTTTGTGATAGCATAGGTACTACAAAAATGGGTTTTATTGCAATCATTATAATAATTTATCATTATTATATTTATAAGGTAAGAATATAGGAGGAGCTCATGAAGTCTAATCTTTTGAAAATCTTCGTGTATTGCAAGGATGATTAAGACATGGATTGACAATGCCTATACAAAATCGCGTTTCCTTATTTCAGGCTAAAGCACTAGCGTCATCTATCGGTCACCACGAACACTAAATTCCTACTTAACCTTTCTGTTAAGCCCATGGTTGACAGGTAGAGAATGCCTTATGGCATTAAGTCCGCCATTTGTACAATCTTATTTTGTGCAATTAAGATTAAATAAATAAATTCTAGTTTCTAATATTTCGTTCGGCGATTAACGCTGACAGAATAACTCGACTCCAGACTCAACAGATGGCGCTGTGGCACTTAGTACCGAAAACAGACGTATAGCCTGAAGGTTCGAGGAACGCGATTTTGTATAGGCATTGTCCATCCATGTCTTAATCATCCTTGGTGTATTGTCAATAATATTTACTATGGATGGTTTATACTCCAACAAAATAGCACAAAAAATACTTCCAGTTATTTCATAACCTACCAAAAATTCTTTTATGTTTATCTATTTTGACAATCACTACATCTTTGTCACTCTCGTGGTTAGAAAATTACAATTTGTCTCTTTCCCACGCGGATGACGGGAGCTCATTAGCACGTCCGCATCTCTCGCTTACCGGTGCGCGACTAGAGACAATTGTTTGAATTCACTCATTTTAAGTGCTTCACTTTTGGAGCGTGCATAACCCACCTGTCATTATTACATATCATAGTGTATTGTTCGATCATTTTGAACTCTTAGTTTCTAATGCTTTCTTCTTCGTCAAGGGGTTAAGCCTGAGTTGAATCTAATTTAAACCCTATTTTTTAACCCCCAACGCCATAGAGAAGGTGCTTTCTTCTTCAAGGGGTTAAACCTAAGTTGAATCTAATTTAAACCCTATTTTTAACCCCCAACGCCATAGAGAATGTGCTTTCTTCTTCATCAAGAGGTTAAACCTAAGTTGAATCTAATTTAAACCCTATTTTTAACCCCCAACGCCATAGAGGATATGCTTTCTTCTTCATCAAGGGGTTAAACCTAAGTTGAATCTAATTTAAACCCTATTTTTTAACCCCCAACGTCATAGAGAATGTGCTCAACGCAAAAAGAGGGATGTTATAAGTTTGATCGCTATGTGTGTCTGTCTGTAAACTGCACCGTAGCGTTAAAACGGTTGAACCGATTTAAATGCGATTTCTTTATTTGAAAGCAGGTATTCTAGCGAGTGATGACATGTTGTATCAAAATCGGTTCAGCCGCTTCGGGGGTTTTCCTATTTTATTTTATAATAGTTGTTAACTAAAACGAAAATATCGAAGGGATAAACAAGTGAAATGGAATAAAAAGCGATTAATCTAAGAATTAGTTTGAGATCATCAAATCATACCAAAATTACATTTATTTCATGCAGTTATTTTTCATAACAATCAAATAAAGCTTTATATGGTAAACTAGCCCATAGTTGTCACCCTACCAATGTTTGGCGCCTTCAACTTCATTTTAAGGCTGTTTTTTACAATAGGTGCCATTATCGGATACACTTTGGTGTCAACTATTGGGTACCTTACATAATTTTAAATTCATTTATTTTATCAAGCACCTAATTACATCTAAAAGAGCTAAATTTTCAGCACCTCATATTTTTTCCCCACTGAATTGTATGAAAAAGATCTATTTATTAAGGAATGGTATACCCAAGCGATTTGTGGTATTTTAAGATTCGGTGACACCGGGCATACTTCGCTTTTATTATATTGCCCCTGTACGTTTATAATTATGTAATTTTTGGACATTTTCGGCGAGATTTGGGCATTTTCGGCGAGATTTGGACATTTTCGGCGAGATTTGGACATATTCGCTTAATCCATTGTCGTCACGCCTCTACGAATCATTTTCGCTACATCGGTAGGTGTATTGTATCTGTGCATTTACGAAATAAATGAATAAGAATAAGAAACTAACGATCAACGTTCACATATGACTGAAACGCTTCGTCACGAAACTGACCTTAACATAATAAAACTGTCAGTCGTCTGACATTTTATGTCACAAAAACTGACATTCTACTTCACAAGCTGACATCGAACATTATAAACTGACATTAGATGTCACAAAATCAACACAGAACGCCACTTTGACCGAATTGAAATGAAAAAGCTCATATATTTTAAAAACGTAACTAGAAGACCATAATTTCGCTTTGCGGCGTGTCCATAAGATTATCGTCTATGGTCAGATACATGTTGAAGGAGAAGAACATAGCTATCCAGGATATGAAGTGCCAGATGTCGTGCGCGTCGTATAGTCGTAGGAGGGAGCATGGCCGGTTGCTCTGCCGGAACTGGGCTGGGGTTATTTATAGACAATGTAGGCATTTTTTGAAGTATTTAAGGGCATTTTCGGCAATATAGGGCATTTTTAAGCATGTTAGTTTTAGTGTTATCGCAAAACTGACCCTTATGACACAAAACGGACCTGAACGTCACAAAACGGACCCAGACGTCATAAAATGGACCATACGTCACTAAATGGACCGACGTCACAAAACTGGCCAAATATCACAAAACGTAACAAATTGACCTAATCGTCACAAAACTGAACGTTGACTGACATATGATATCACAGAACTGACATTCAACATCATAAACTGACATTATATGTCACAAAATCAACACAATGCCACAGATGAAAACTCCATGCAACTAGAAGACCATAATCTCGCTCCGCGGCGTGTCCATGAGGTTGTCGTCTATGGTGAGGTACATGTTGAAGGAGAAGAACATGGCTATTGAGGACATGAAGTGCCAGATGTCGTGCGCGTCGTATAGTTGTAGGAGGGAGCAAGGCCGGTTGCTCTGCCGGGACTGGGCTGGGGTTATTTATAGGCAATGTAGTCATTTTTTTAAGTATTGAAGGGCATTTTCTGGAATATAGGGCTTTTTCTTTTAAGCATGTTAGTCTTAGTGTTGTATCAAAACTGACCCAAATGACACAAAATGGACTTAAACGTCATAAAATCGACCTTACGTCACTAAATGGACCGACGTTACAAAACTGACCAAATGTCACAAAACGGACAGACTTCACAAAACGTAACAAATTGACCTTATCGTCACAAAACTGAACGTTGTCTGACATGACATGTGATATCATATCACAAAACTGACGTTCAACATCATAAAGTGACATTATATGTCACAAAATCAACACAATGCCACAGATGAAAACTCCATGCAACTAGAAGACCATAATCTCGCTCCGCGGCGTGTCCATGAGGTTGTCGTCTATGGTGAGGTACATGTTGAAGGAGAAGAACATGGCTATCGAGGACATGAAGTGCCAGATGTCGTGCGCGTCGTATAGTTGTAGGAGGGAGCACGGCCGGTTGCTCTGCCGGGACTGGGCTGGGGTTATTTATAGGCAATATAGGCATTTTTTGAAGTAATTAAGGACATTTTCGGCAATATGGGGCATCTTTAAGCGTGTTAGTCTTAGTGTTGTCTCAAAACTGACCCTTATGACACAAAACGGACCTGAACGTCACAAAACGGACCCAGACGTCATAAAATGGACCATACGTCACTAAATGGACCGACGTCACAAAACTGGCCAAATATCACAAAACGTAACAAATTGACCTTATCGTCACAAAACTGAACGTTGACTGACATGTGATATCACAAAACAGACATTCAATATCATAAACTGACATTATATGTCACAAAATCAACACAATGCCACAGATGAAAACTCTATGCAACTAGAAGACCATAATCTCGCTCCGCGGCGTGTCCATGAGGTTGTCGTCTATGGTGAGGTACATGTTGAAGGAGAAGAACATGGCTATTGAGGACATGAAGTGCCAGATGTCGTGCGCGTCGTATAGTTGTAGGAGGGAGCAGGGCCGGTTGCTCTGCCGGGACTGGGCTGGGGTTAGCTGTGAATAAAACAATTACATTGATACTAGTACGGTCGCCATCCTATACATCGGAGCGGCCACGGTACTCAAAAATATCTGAACATGCACTTTATCGCCTTGAGAATAGAGGCGTTGTTCAGATATTTGTGACCACTTTGGCCGCTCCGATATATCTGACGGCGACAGTGCATACTCGGGTCGGGTAAAACCCGACATTCAGAGCGAAAATACTACTAAATCACATTCATGGCCCAATGTTTCCAGAAGGCGTTTAAGGTCGGGCGTAACCCGACATTCAAAGTAAGCAAATGTTGGTTCAGTCAGACGCCTGAGGCGCCTTTATGAAGTAAACTCGGGCGTAATCCGACATTCAAAGTGCGCAAATGTTAGTTCAGTCCGACGCCTGAGGTGCCTTTATGAAGTAAACTCGGGCGATATTCAGAGCGCGCTTAGCGCTCTCAATGTATTCGCCTGCGGTATTTTCATCACAAAGTATTCAGTCCGTAGAGAGGATAGCATCAGTATCAGTGTAGTTGTAATGTTAACTAATATTACAAAACAGGAAAAAGATTTCCCTATTATTTTTGGGTATCTACAGTAAGGCCACAAAGTATAATAGTAGTTTATCTACACTCATACTGTAAGTACTCTAAAATGCGTTCAAAAACCGTAGACAATGACAAGCATTACAACAAACGATTTAACTATGATAAGTTTCTTATCTGCGGCAGTAACGTAATTTTAACTTTGCATGCTCAAATATTGTTAAGCAATGAGTTTCAAATTTGGAACATCGAATTTGATAACATAATGTTACCGCCATGGCCAACTCGATTGGTCCCGCGCGAGCCCCGACACAATCGAGTTGGCCACGCCGACACAATCGAGATGGCCACGGCGGTACAATGGCGGCCATTCTATGATTTCCGAATACGGCATTTATAATAAATAATATGAGTGTAGATAAAGCAGTGTATGCAACTGTACGTAATTAGGCCTTAAAACACTCGTGTGATCTTATTATGAATTTCGCCTGCGGCTCATGTCATAAAACCACACTCATGTTTTAAGGACCCTTATTACGTAACAGTTACATAAACTACTAATTAAGTAACTGTTACGTAATAAGGGTCCTTAAATTACGAGTGTGGTTTTATGGTACAGTCAGCTGTAAAAATATGGGTGTACTCATTAATATGTACTCAAAAATATGTCCCATAATATCTTATTCCGTTGTAATAAGTGCGTAGTACCATATTTATGAGACGATTATTTCGATACGTATTTTTGCAGCTGACTGTACTCGCCTGCGCACATACGTAGATTTGACCGATTTAGGCGGCCATAAGTCGAAATATTGAAAAACACCACGTGGATGTACTACTATGAATTCCTTATCTTCCTGACATTCCAGGGCACCCATCCCCACCACTTTCGACTCATTAGATAAGGTTTGCGCTAATTACCAGGTCATCAAAATAAGGTTGTCATTTGCAGTGTACGTAACTGTTCGCGATCCTTTCAATTTACTCAGTGTTATAAATTGCACCAAAAAAAACGGTTTGGTGTAGTGCACTGAAAAAATGGATTTCAATAATTCAGGTAAGAATCTAATAATTTTATATGAAAATATGATATTTTGTATTACTTTACTGTATCTAACTAGCATTCAAACGGAACACCTTTTTTATGCGACTTTTACCACATTTTAAATTACAAAAGCTATTTTGAAATATTTCCAAGAAAAAATGGATATGACAATAGTTTGGGCACATCTTTAGCATTATATAAACATTATTTGCCTCTGCTCTAACGTGCGCCTTTCCAAATTAGAGTCAATCGAAGTTGTTATAATATTTTTATTTGTAGTAATTTTTTGTTTTTTATTGTTATAGATTCCTCCAATGCCTCTGGTATTCAAGTAGTGACTCGCAAATATTTGTATGAGATGATGAAATACCAGAATTACCCAAGTTTTAGTGAAAAACTTAAGAATTTAGAAAATTACCTTGTGGAGTATTATGGGCACAGTGAAGAGAGTAAAAAAAGCCTCAAGCATAAGTTTTCACAGTTTAAAGCACAAATGAAAGATGGATGGACAAAAGCACAAAGAAGTGAAGAAAAGTTCCTGAAAAATAATCAGACTTGGTTAGAAGGAACATTTGAAATTCCAATTGAGAAATCCGATCGGCAAGAACAAGGACGTCCATGTAAATCATTCGAGGATTCGAGTGAACGAACCAAAAGAAGTAAAACGAAAGAGACTCGTGCAACGGTAGACGATGAAATCATAGTTCATGCGGCACAAGTAATATTACAAACAGAAGGAAAAAAAAAGCATCAAAAGTGCTCAGAGAAATAACAAACTGTCCAGAGCAAGCCACCAAATTCAGGAAATCCTGTTCTAAAGAATGTGAAAGAACAGCGCCACTGACCCCTTTTGAGGCTCAAGATGTTTGTAGAAGCTGGCCTTACTCGGCGACAATATGAAATCATAAGAGCAACGAACCCAAGGCATTACCCCTGTTACGAGTACGATCTATTATTAAAAGAAAAGCAAGCGTGTTACCCTGAGACAATGTTGCGGGTCACGGCTAACACAGCGGACGTAGGATTACAGAGCCTAATAGATCATACCGTTTTGCGCTTATCTATGTACCTGGAAGATGTTTTGATAACACTCAATGAAGAAGAAAGGCAATCATTAAAGATATTTTAGGGATTAATCATGAATTAATTCAGAGGTGCAAAGTAGTTTTGGAAGTGATTTCAAGTGGACACAATATTGATGTTCCAAAATGCAATGCATATGCCCGAGACACAGCAAAGCTCTAAGTTGAGGAATATGGTTGGCACCCTATGACTCCGACAATGCACAAGATTTTGTTGCATGGTGCAGCCATAATCGTAAACGCATTATTGCCGATTGGACAACTGTCTGAGGAGGCGGCAGAAGCCCGAAATAAGCATTTCCGGTCATATAGACTTAACTACGCAAGAAAGTTTTCGAGAAAAGAGTGCAATCTCGACATATGTAACAGACTCTTGCTTACTTCGGATCCTCTTGTGAGCAGCATGAGGACTAATAAAAAAAAGTCACATAAAGCTTTTTCAAGAGAAGCAATCGAACTGTTGCTGCCTGGCAGTATTTGACATATATACGAAAATGTGTATTAATATTATATTATATTGTATGCTTTTATATATTTATGTATTTTTTTTGTAATGTAGAAACGTTTTTTTAATAAAATCATTATATTTTCTATCATTTTTATGAAAAAATTGTTATATTGTATTATTTTTGATGATGATGATGATGATATTTGATAATAATAAATGTTTTCATGAATATATATCATATTTTTACTATGTACCTCTATTTGAACAAAAATGTTTTTGGCCGCCTAAAACGGTCATATCTACGTATGTGCTGCGGCTCGTTTCACAATAAGACCACACGAATGTTTTAAGGCCTAATTATGTACATTTGCATACACTGCTTTTTTTTTTATACCACGACGGTGGCAAACAAGCATACGGCCCGCCTGATGGTAAGCAGCTACCGTAACCTATGGACGCCTGCAACTCCAAAGGAGTCACATGCGCGTTGCCGACCCTTTACAAAAAGGAGGATTCACTGTGTTGACGGCTAAAGGAACAAGAGGGTCCCTCATCGTCAACACACTGGGTCCTCTTTGAGCTCGTTGGCAACCTTACTCACCAGCAGGAACACAACACTATGAGTAGGGTCTAGTGCTATTTGGCTGTGGTTTTCTGTAAGGTGGAGGTACTTCCCCAGTCGGACTCTGCTCCAGATTTGAGCGAGATGACATTCACTGAACGTGCCCTACCACACTTAGCGAGATGCCATTAGCAGTGCCCATACCTCTCGTTTCGGCGTAGTTTAAGGACATACCCAAGTCCGGACGTAGTTTAAGGACATACCCCGGGTCCGGTTTACCTACACATATTATAAATCCTAAATGACGTGTTCGGAAACCATTAGAATGACCGCCATTGCACCGCCATAGCCAACTCGATTGTACGGGCGGTCGGGGAGGAGGACTTCATTTTCATTACGTTACCACGACGTGGTTATGAATTTTCATACATTTTAACAGCACTGTCACAGATAATACACTGATGTTACATTACTGGTTGCAATAATAGTGGTAATAAATTACATACGGTTTCCGAACGCAGAATAGAGGATTTATGATATGGGTGTAGATAAATTAATTATAATGTTCTTATTCCTATATTCGGGGATCAATGTTACTCTGCGTCCGTAGGAAATACCTGAGACAACCCTACACGTGATCCCTGGGTGGTGCTAAAAGAGTAACAAACTTGGCAGCTGGACTGTCCCATCTGGGCCTCGCAGCACTCACTGGATTTTCTTCATCATCGGCTTTCCCATTACTTCTACCCCAGGGAAGAAATGCCTATCTGTATCCAGGGACATATAGCCACACGATATATACATTCCTATATTCTAAATCGAAATTTGCAACTTCGCTTCAAATGTAAAGTTAGTAACGGTGGAATTACCCTAGTGCTTAAAATCATATACAAACAGCTGTAAATGCTACGTACCGCCCAGTTGGTGCTCTGGTCCAAGTAGAAGTAGCTGGAACTGAACCAGGTCGTGTACGTCAGCACTATGAACACCCAGCTGGGACAGACAAACATACATTGTAAACTTAAAATGGATGTCATATACAAAGGAATGAAGGAAGGAAATTTCTTTTCATGTATGGTATCAATCGATTCGTTTTGTTGTGAGGATCAAATGTCTATATGCGGCCAATTGCGTTAACCTTTTGAACGCCACGCATCGGACAGAAAAATCGTGCCACCAGCGCCAGAGCGAAATTTGCACGAGCGCACTCAGATACCGTAGTGATTGGAAAACAACATATCGACGAAACATTTATTTCCGCCTAATAGTGGATTTAGTTAGGCAAAATCTCTTTAGATATTTATAAATCATAATAGCAAAGAATATTCATTTCGTATTTTTCTTATACACCTAAAATCACCTACAAAAATATGAAAATTAATATACAATTTTATTTAATTTTGTCAATATAGCCACAGCACTACTTAAGTGATAACGTCACGCGCTGACGTGTTATGACGGCTTTGGCGCTGGTGGCACCGAACTTATTATGAATGTTAGAGTTGGGGGTGAGAGATATTCATTCATTTCTGTATCGATATTTCCGTGGTGTAACTGTATGAAGGAAAATACGTTTTTAACTGTTTAGTTGAGTAAAAAAATGTTTAACAATACCATCAAATAAATAAATTTTATGATAAAACTAATGAACATCGGACAGAACGGGTGTGTAGGTAAAAAACACCTCGCGCTCATTTCATTTTTTTGTACCTAAATAAACTTGGTATATCCCAAATAATGGCATATTCTTTGTTCACTTAAACTCGGTCTCTCAGCGATAACATTCATATTGGTTGACATTTTATCTAAAATACCATTTCATTATTTTTACTTATCTGGTATGAATTAAATGGACCGAAAGCCCACGTGTCGTGGTATTTATCATTGTTTAAGGATTAACAAGAATGCGGCAAAGCAATAAGATTAAAAGAAACGACATACACATTGTTAGGTTTTAAATACGGCCCTTATAACACGCATTGTATTTATTCCATTGCGACACAAATAAAATGTCTTTTAATAATGCATATATAGCCAAGCGTAGCGAGTCGTTCGAAGCAGACGTGTCGATAATTTTACTCGCAAAAATAAATACAAGTGCTTTTCAAAACGAAATCATACGTCGTAATAATTAAAGTGTAATAGTGACAATAATTAGTGCGCAGTTACATCTCTTCGATACTGGCGTAACCACCGACGCTGGGTTAAGCGTAGGCCATAACGGGGCTCCCCGCTACCCTCGGTAAACAAGGACAGTTGCTATTTTTTGACCCCCTTGCACGGCGCCCAATACTACTACACACAGCGCGATCGTCTACAACCATGATGCAATGAAACCACTGCCGCTCATAATTCGCATACTTACTTGTCACTGCAACGCCGGGCCGCATTGTATGTAGTGCAGTTTAATCCCCAAGTGCTCAGCAAAATTCCTGCAATGAGTGTGCATAACTCACCTACAGAGACTGTTTCGCGCGGTGGATCACAACCGGATCTGTCTAAGCTAACTAGTATGGAGGCGGACTATGCAAACACCGATCGGGATGATAGTACGAGTAAAGTTACTTTCCGCAAACGAAAAAATCCTTTCGAGGAAGACTGTAAGTGTAGTAACGAAATGAAAGAATTACGAACTGAAATGAGCCGAATGACTTTAATGCTCGAAAAATTTACCAAGTCTAATGAAGTACTAATGGCATCACTGAATAAAAACATTGACGAAATCAAGAACCAGGTGGCCGAAATAAAAGCCACCACGGAACAGACCACTAGTTCCCTTCGTGAAAACATCACTGATATTAAGACCCAAATAATCGATATAAAATCGACGACGAATACTATAGCCACAGAGCAAGACAGCCTCAAGGCACAGGTTCAATCGCTGGAAAATAAAATATCTGCTAATGAAAACAGAATTCAACTAATTGAATCTAACAAATCTACAACCTCAGCTATCACCGGAAAGAAGACGTCCGATCAGTCTCAAGCATATTTAAACGAAGAATTGATACGAGAAGCGCAAGACCGCAATTCAAGGGAACGAAATGTTATCATTGTAGGTCTCGCAGAGCAAACCTCAGAAAGCGCCCAGGAAAGAGCAACCAACGATGTAGCCGATGTACTTCAAATCACTCGCTCTATCGTTCCCGACGCGCCACAGCCAGTTGCTGTTATAAGAATAGGTAAATATAACCAAACAAAAATGAGGAAAATCAAGGTTTGTTATGAGTCAAAGTTTTCAGCAAAACAACTTCTGCGAAACAAAGATAAGCTCCCAGCTAACATAAAACTTTACTCGGATCAGACTCCAAATCAATATAAATACCTACAAAACCTAAAAGAGGAACTGGCAAGACGTATTAGTGGCGGTGAAAGCAACCTAATCATTAAATATGTTAAAGGCATACCCAGCATTATTACATTCAGTGAAAAAAACTAAATAACCATACAAGTCACATTACGACCACTTCTCAATAACTATGCCGATCTTCAATACAATAAAAGCAGACTAACCTTCTTCTACCTCAATGCAAGAAGTATAAGGAAAACGGGAATATTTGACGAATTAAAATGCATACTCAAAGCGATACCAACGTTGGTCCATGTCATTCTTTTAACCGAAACCTGGATTGCTAATGAAGCTCAAGCCCAACAGCTACAAATAGATAATTACACCCATTATTACAATTTCAGAACAGATATGAAAGGTGGAGGAGTCTCAGCATTTGTACATAATAATCTCAAACATGCTGTATCAGATTCACAATACCTCGATGGTAATAATTATTTATGGGTACACCTTCAAAATTATTCACTTGACATCGGAGTAATTTATAACCCAGTACACACAGATCATCAAAAATTTCTCGAAGAGCTTAATAATTAGCTGCAAAAAAGAAATAGAGCAATACTCTTTGGCGATTTTAATATAGACCTACTATCTAAAGAAAAGAAAACTCGGCAGTATAAAGCTCTACTGAAAGAAACCGATTTCACATTAATAAATAAGATCAACAAACAATACTGCACAAGAGATTCAAAAACCCGAAAATCAATATTAGATCACGTCAGCACTAATTTAAGAAATGATTATTTTCACTTCGCCATGTTTGAGTCTTCAATGTCCGATCACAGGCAAATCTGTGTTGAGCTAAAAAAAATCAAAGAACCTAAGAAGATCGAGACCACGTATGAAGCAGTTGACTACCTCAAGCTTTACACCTCCATCGAAGAAGCGGATCTAAACAATTGTGATGACGACTACCCGATATTTGAAAATGTTATAAAGAATCATATCAATGCTAGCAAAACCAGCAAAGTTAAAATTCTAAACCCCCCTCAAAAAGATTGGATTTGTAAAGATATACTTAACGGAATAAGAAGGAGGAACCAAATTTGGAGTGAACTTAAGGAAGACCCGATGAACAAAACTTTAGAGGAAATTTATAAATCAAACAAAAATAACTTAGCTAAATTAATTCAAAATACAAAAGATACTTATTACTACAACATCTTTATCCAATGCAAGAAGAAGCCTAAGAAGATGTGGAGCTTAGTGAACAAACTTGCATGTAATAAAATTCAAGAAAGCTGTGCACCACCAAATCTTTTTATACAATCAAAGGAAATAACGGATTCTAATGAAATTTGTGAAGAGTTCAATTTATATTTTTCAACTATAGGTACTCTTTTAGCAAATGAAATACCAAAATCATATCATGACAATTTTAATCCAGCACTACCAAAATCTCGAACCAATTGCAATCTAGTGTCTTTAAAACAATGTAGTACCGATGAAGTAATTAATATAATTGATAATATTGATTCAAATTCTAGTGCAGGTCTCGGCGGAGTAAACACAAAATCAATAAAATGTATAAAAAACTTAATTGGTGACAAACTGACCAACGTCATAAATAAATTATTATTTAAAGGAGAATTTCCTGACTCTTTAAAAGTTGCCAAAGTTTCCCCCATTCATAAATCAGGACCAAAAACAGACCCAGGAAATTTCAGACCAATCTCCGTTTTGCCTGTGCTCTCTAAAATAATAGAAAGAGTTATATATAATCGTTTGAGCGAGTATTTAGACTCAATTGACTTTCTTTTTGAGCGCCAATATGGCTTTAGGACTAAAAGTAGTACATTAACTGCAACAGTTGACCTTATAACTAAAATAAAATCGAATATAGATAAAAAGAATGTCGTACTAGGGGTATTCATTGATTTGAAGAAAGCCTTCGATACTGTCAGTCACAATTTGCTCCTTCAAAAATTAAAACAGATTGGTATCGACGGCAACGCACTAAAAATGATTCAATCCTACCTCGAAAACAGATCTCAAATAGTTAAAATAGGCAAAACACAAAGTTCTAAACTACCAATAACTTGTGGTATACCTCAAGGCTCAATTTTAGGACCTCTGTTATTTTTAATATATATTAATAATATACATGAGATCGGGTTGCAGGGCCATATATCATTATATGCAGACGACACATGTCTATTTTATTTCGGGCCCTCAACAGAACAAATCATAACAAAAGCTCAAACAGATTTCAATACTCTGCACGCTTGGTTTCAGCACAATCTCCTCACTATAAACATATCCAAAACATCCTATGTCATTTTCAAAGCAAAAAATAAAATCATACCACCCCATAGCCCACTTTCCATTAATGACGTAATCTTACAGAAAAAAAACCACGAAAAATACCTTGGTCTCCGATTAGATAGCTATCTTACGTGGAACTATCAGATTGAACATATTAAGTCAAAATTATCATCACTCACTGGATCCTTAAAACGCATTGCCAACTGCATTCCACATAAGATACGTTATACCATATACAATTCTTTGGTTAAACCGCACCTTCTATACTTAATAGAATTGTGGGGCAGTGCCGCAAAAACCAAGCTAGCTTCCCTTCAAATAATCCAAAATAAAATAATTAAAAATCTTTTTCGTTACCATCATCTAACACCCACCACACGTATTTACACAGAAACTGAACTAATGAACATTAAACAGTTATACATATATAATACTTGCATACTTGTTAAGAAAATATTAAACAGCTCGCTCCATACTAACTTAGCCCTGGTGACGAAGAAAGAGATAACAAAACGCACTACACGCCGGGCAAGTTTTATTGTATTACCAAAGACACGAACGCAAATCGGAAAAAAAATGTTTACTTACGAAGGTGCACAGCTTTATAATAATCTACCGTCTGATTTAAAGGCAACAGGTTCGCTCAATGTATTTAAAACAAAATTAGCAGAATACATTTTAGACCACTACCCACTTTAAAAATAATTGAGTGAATGTGTAACTTTAAATATTCTAATATTATATACCGCTACCTATTCTAAGAATACTTACAAGAAGGAATGTTTATTTATTTTTCAATGCTGTTCTCATGTAAGTGACTTGTATGTCTTTTTTTGAGAATAAATATCTTTAAACCTATATAGCTAATTCCGACTGATCCCGAACATTACCGAGAGTTTAACAAGCTCAAAACTTCTAGCGACTATTTACAGCTGTGTAAAATTTTCGTAGTTTAATAATACTATAACTACAACGTTTTTAGAATAACAAAATATACCTACACGTTATTATTTCAACACGAATACCGTAAGTACATACTTAAAACGAATTTCTAAACTTTTATCAAGAAATCAAATTAAGTGGTAATTACCTGCAAGGCACTTGGGTTTTCTTCATCTTATTACTACTGACATAGATAATAATATACTATTTAATCACCAATTACATTCATTTCATTTTTATTTTTTTATCGACCACTTTGCTTTCAAACGAACAACACTATTTCGAAGTGACGTCACGCCGCTTGACGTGATTACCCGTCAACGGCGAGGAGGGCAGTGCCTTTTTGTTCTTTTAAATAGCATTGAATAAATAGCAATATTTTTTTATTTTTTCTTGAGTTACGGGTTATTTTGAATGAAATTTTAACTAAAAAGATAGGTGAATGGTAGAGCTATAATAAATATACAAAAATATTTCTATAAAGGTTGTTTATTAAGGAGTATTTTGATCTCTCATTTTGGACGTTTTATCACGTCATGGCGCTGAGGGCACGACTTTTCGTTGACGTGTTTGAACGGCTTTGGCGGCAACACAAAAGTCAGAAATTAGACTTAAAATCTGAGATTTGCATTTGTTTCTCGAAACGCTCTAAAGTATGGAAAAAATATGAAATTGCTATTATTACAGTGAAATGTAGCGTTTATGTATATGGTTATCATACAACTCATTTAACAGTGAAATGTTAAAAATCGAATGGTATCATTGTTTTTTTTTTTAATTTCGTACTTTAAAAAATTGAAAAATTTTAAAATTTTTAAGCATATCTTTGAACCATTCAATAGATTTTTTTAATTTTCACTTTATTTGGATATATTGGTAATTCTGCATACTATCAACTAAATTTTATTGCATAATTCAACATGTTTCATCATCCCTATTATACTTATACCAACTGACCTGTACCACCGTATAGATTCCCGGTGTAGAAGTTTGATCACGATGTAGAATAGTGTGTACAGGAACAGATTACTCATCAGCACCAACAGGAGATGTGACGCAAAATCTCGGCTGTGCTGCGCTACACTGTAAACAATTAATCAATATTAATATAGAGGTATACAGATTGTGTTTTAAATGACAGACGAAGGGCCATAGACTAATAACCCAAGACCCCGCATAGCCGGGCGACACCCGCTCGAAGTAATTTCACCCTATAGTGAGACACTAATTTATTGTATTGTAAGTGACAGTAAACTTAGTACGTCGCCATGGCAACCATTAATGTCTGACTCTCTCTTACGGCCACGGAACAATGGCGCGTTCCCTGTCTAGCATTGCGTGTTCCCCTCCCGCACCCCTCCTTTTTGGCAGCTTAGGTTTCAAAGAAATAACGCGCTAAGCGGAATATAGAGATATCTTGTATATGCGAAGGACCTTCGAAACTATAGAAGTGATAGAGAAACTGTCTAAGACACCCACATGTCTATGTGTATCATACGTGTTTTTAATTTGTGTGTCTGTAAATTTGTATGTTAACATTGTGTACGTCAGGAATAAATATGTTCAATCCAGATCCTATTTTTGGGCAAATAAAATTTATTTAATCAAAGACTATGTGATAGTACACAGGAACTAGGTAATATGGACCATCTCCGCTGACTATACAGGACGATCAATCCAAATGGGTCAGTATGGAGAAGTCAGAAACTATGAGAGATAGCGAAATCTGTTCTTAGGAACCATGGCGTCGATTTTAGATTCAATAATAATGACCTGGGTATGTCCTTAAACTACGTCCGGACCTGGGTATGTCCTTAAACTACGCCAAAAAGAGAGGTATGGGCACTGCGAATGGCATCTCGCTAAGTGTGGTAGGGCACGTTCAGCGAATGTCATCGCTCAAATCTGGAGCAGAGCCCGACTGGGGAAGTACCTCCACCTTACAGAAAACCACAGCCAAATAGCACTAGACCCTACTCATAGTGTTGTGTTCCTGCTGGTGAGTAAGGTTGCCAAAGAGCTCAAAGAGGACCCAGTGTGTTAACGATGAGGGACCTTCTTGTTCCTTTAGTCGTCAACACAGTGAATCCTCCTTTTTGTAAAGGGTCGGCAACGCGCATGTGACTCCTTTGGAGTAGCAGGCGTCCATAGGTTACGGTAGCTGCTTACCATCAGGCGGGCCGTATGCTTGTTTGCCACCGTCGTGGTATAAAAAAAAAAAAAAAATGACATTCACACTTTTTTTTAACTCTCATACATTACCGGGAATCGAACCCGGTCAATATTCTTTATGTAATCGCGTGTAGTATTTACAGAGACTTCGACCAGGTTCGATTCCCGGTATTGGTTCCTAAGAACAGATGTCGCTATCTCTCATAGTTTCTGACTTCTCCGTACTGACCCATTTGGATTGATCAACCTGTATATAACTCCCTAAACCTAAGTGCGCTTTTATATAAATTTAGTGCGATTTTAAGTGCGAAGGAGTCACGACGAATTTTCATCACTAACGCCTACTTTAGCTTAGAACGAACCCAGCGGAAGGGCTTTGCTTGCTGGTACGATTGTATTTTTTCTTATATAAACATTTAGATTGTTACTAAATCAAATACAAACATTGAAAACATTGAAAAAATAATCAACCCAGCAGGACTTGAACCTGCATCGATACGCCTTGCCGGAAATAAATAAATGCAAAAAGATGATTGAAAAATTTCGTCAACTTAGTAACTTGACCCATAGCTTAATTGGTAAAGCGATCGAGCCCCGGCAAGGCGTATCGATGCAGGTTCAAGTCCTGCTGTGTTGATTATTTTTTCAATGTTTGTATTTGATTTAATAACAATCTATTGTATGAGTGGAATGCCCCACTTTAAAAACATGCAAAAATAATTATATAAACATTTGTTTGATAAATAAATAAAATAAATAAATAAATATTATAGGACAATCTTACACAAATCGACAATAAATAAAAAAGATATATATATATATATATTTGCTAGAGAATGTTGATGGAAATCTTACCCGTAAGCTGCAATAGCCCAGTTAGCCAAATTGGCGATGACCAGCAGAACGCAGCGGCCCACGTACGTCGGTGTGATGGCGGCGAGCGGCCGAGACACGAGTTCCCTTGTAGCGCGGTATATCACGCCGCTATCTGCGAAGAAAATCTAATTGAAAAAAACCGGTCAAGCGCGAGTCGGACTCGGACCATTATTTATAAAAACCGGCCGTGTCGGACCACGCATAGGAGGGTTCCGTTCCTTCAATGTAATAAAAACCAAACTAATACCAAAAGGTCGTATCTGATGCCTATGGAAGAAGTTTTTTGGAGATAACTCAAAAATGGCTGAATGGATAATGTTCAAAATAATTTTCGTAGAAAGTATATGATAAAGCACATCGCCTCAAATTTTTTCATATTTTTTGGACTTGCGGTTCAAAAGTTACCGGGGGGGCTACACAATTTTTCTGACTTTTGAAGCGATTATTTCAGAAAATATTCACTTAATCACAAAATGGTCAAAGAAACCTCAATGTTATTTTTAAAGACCTATCGATTGATGTGTCATATGTTGATATTTGGTTATAAACATTTTTTGAAATTTAGTTACATCTATGGAGCGCCCCCCTAAAAATATTTTTTTTTTTTCAAATTTAACTCCATAACTAAGTAGCGGCATACAAAATACACCTTATGTGTAAATTTTATTCAGATACGTCGTATAGTTTCCGAGTAAAATGGCTGTGACATACGGACGGACAGACAGACAGACATGACGAATCCATAAGGGTTCCGTTTTTTGCCATTTGGCTACGGAACCCTAATAAAAACGGCAAAAAAATCATGTCTGTTGTATGGGAGCCCCCTTACATATTTATTTTATTCTGGTTTTTAGTATTTGAAAGAAAGAAAGAAAATACATTTATTTACGTCACGCCAGTTAAATTATACATAAAAAATTATAAGAAACGGACGATAAAAGGACTCGTAATGCCACGGCAAGCCGGCAGCAATTAGTTGTTATAGCGGCAACAGAAATACATCATCTGTGACAGTTTCAACTGTCTAACTATCACGGTTCATGAGATACAGCCTGGTGACAGACGGACAGCGGAGTCTTAGTAATAGGGTCCCGTTTTTACCCTTTGGGTAGGGAACCCTAAAAACTAACATGAAATGTTCGAGAATTCTCGAGTTCTGAATTTAAATTGCACGAAGCCAGGCGCGCCGTTTAACCCTTTGACCGCCAAAGACGTCATATAACGCGCACGAAAAGTCGTGCCTGTTTGAGCTATATAAGGTGCTAACAAATTAGTCACGGATATTTTAAGAGATAATACATTACATTAAAACAATTAACTTTTAACTGTAATTAAGGAACCTTTGTATGTATATTTTTTGTTTTCATTTACCGACCAAAAAATATATTATAATTAATTTTTAAAATAACCATAATAATGTACCTGTCAAGATGTTTAACACTGTCTGTCATGTCACGTCAAGTTTTTTTTTCTTAAATGTCATTATGATTCGGGTCTAAAGAGGTCTCATTTCATTATCTTATTAACAGGGTGTTTTAACGTAGGAAATTTGTTTCCTAGTTTTCTCCAAAAAAACATAACAAAACCTATGATGTTTCATACTTAAATATACTCCGAGAACCGAGTACTATCAGCGGTAAAAATATCCGTGACTAATTTGTTAGCACCTTATATAAGCATTATGGTAAATATGCGATCCTTTGTTAAACTGTTTTATTTATTTCTCAAACAGCGCTACGCATGTAGGTTGGTAATGTCAATAGTCTATGGTGAAAATATGATTCCTTTGTTTTGTTTCGAATGCGATTTCACTTGTTCTCAACATGGCCGTACGCACAAGTCCATGTTTTTCTCTAGCTGTATTTTTTTTTCAACCGACTTCAAGATTTCGAAGGAGGAGGTTATCAATTCGTCGGGATTTTTGTTTTTGCAAAAAAAAATTTTTTTTTCACCGATTATTCGAAGACGGCTGAACCAATTTGGAAAAATATTTTTTTGTTTGAAAGAGTTGGCTTCACAGTTGGTCCCATTGTAACCAGGTCAGGATCTGATGATGGAATCATGGAGAAATCGACGGAACTCTTCAACTATTATAGACACACCTATAGTGATTTGAGTATTTTTTACAGCAGCTCGAGCATTTGCTTTTGGAAAGGTGGAGGCTAAGTGAAGTCGGTTCTTCTTCAACCGACTTCAAGATTTCGAAGGAGGAGGTTATCAATTAGTCGGGATCTTTGTTTTTTTGCTATTTTTTTATAATTTTTTATTATGTATGTTCACCGATTATTTGAAGACGGCTGGACCGATTTGGAAAATTCTTTTTTTGTTTTCACAGTTGGTCCCATTGTAACCGGGTCAGGATTTGATGATGGGATTATTTATTATTTATCCATTTTAGTGTTTAAACATTAATAGGGTAAATCGCCAGTAACTGGCCACCATTCAGTTACTGGCCACCTATACTAAAATGAATTCTGTGTATAGGTGAATAGAACTCATTTTTGTAAGAGGCGGCCAGTTATTGAACGAGTGGCTAGTAGGCAAATCTCCAGTTACTGGCCATTTTCCTCATACTAAAATGAGTTCTCTTCACCTTTAAATAGAATTCATTTTTAGTATAGGTGGCCAGTAACTAAAATGTGGCCAGCTATTGAAATTTTTACTTAATTTATACTTTGTACTAAAATGAACTTTATTCACCTATAAATAGAAATCATAAGGTGGCCAATTACTAAAAGGTGGCCAGTTACTGGCGATTTACCCTATGTACTAATCTACAATGTGAGAGCTATCAAAATACAAAATTATTTAATATCCAATGATTTATTCAAACCAGTGACCTAAAAATGACATATTCAACAATGCCCGGCACTAATTCTCACCGATGTGAGTGATTTCCGAAAGTAAATCACTCACATCGGTGAGAATTAGTCACTTGGTGAGATTCAAAAATCGCACTCCAGCGCGTATCACGTCCAAAATATAACCAAGTGCGTTCGCGCGCTCTGGCGTCAGTGGCACGATTTTTCTGTCCGATGCGATGCTTGGCGGCCAAAGGGTTAAGTTGTTTGCGGTCTCCAGTTAATCCTAGCTTTGAGCCGTTAAATGAGAATGTAGAATGCCTAGAATAGTATTTTGTGCAACAGGTACATAATAAGGGTTCTTAAGATTCGAGGGTCGAAGTTACAAAATGAGGCGAAGCCGAATTTTGTAATAACAGACCCGAGAATTTTAAGACCTAATTATGTACCGTTGCACACGAAACTTTTTCTACGACAGTAGCAAAAACGTAATTAATAAATAATTTTAAAGTTCTTAAGTATCACGAGTACATAAATCAATTTTGTTTTAAGATTTTTCTATCAACTAATAACTCTTACTTTTGTGCCGAAGTCTTCGGATATTCACTGTGAAGTTTTCTTGTCACTTATTTTATGAAAATTAACATAAACTTCTTGATATTAACATAATATACGAGTTTAAATACAAAAATTAAGCCGTACATTGTGTTGAAACTTTTTAAATATTAACTTTTTGACAAAATGTCATAGACAGACCACGAGTTGGTTTTCAATTGCAAAAAAATATGGCTTCGTTCAAGTAACTCTCAATGCAAAAGTTTACATTAAAGTACTATTATGCTTTTCATAAGTATGAAAACTAAATTATTTAAGATATTAATACTTTAAAAAAGACATGATAACATTGATAACATAGTTTGTGCAAAAATAATTTCAAGTATATATCAATTTGAAAATATAATTTATATTGTAAACAAGAACGAACCCTTTTTAGACATGGCACCTGGAAGTCAGTGTATTAAGAAAACAAAAACAGTTGCACAATATGTTTTGTGTGACTGCTAGCAGTTATAGAAAGTACCTATAGACAAATAGACTTTAGCACCTTCACTTAAATGATGTAGTTTTAGATACCACTATCAGTCATTTAATTGACATATAGAAGTGCTGGAGTAGAAAATAGTATTTTATACAATCGTGACATAATTAAGAGCTTTTCAGCCGAGTACCGTGTTTAGGCCACGAAGCTTGCTGAGTGGCCTAAGTAAGGTACGAGATTGAAAAGCTTGATTATGTCACTATTGTATACAATATTTTTTCTACGAGTGCTCAATATAGGCAAGCTGGTAAGAATAGAGTTCGACGAAAGACCTGCTGCCTCTATACAATTGAGTAAGTTCTATCTCCCGGTGAATTGTGCCGGCGGTCGGGAAGAAGGACACGGACGGTCGGGAAGGACAACAGTGTTACAATATTGTATGAAAATCCTTTGTACCATCGTTGGCGATGTCACAATATGCGACCATAAAAGCTCTATCGGAAAGTATGCGCTAGTAGTTCGGTCTACACAATCACAATTCAAGCATTACAGTCGACGAGTAGAAAAAAGCCTTTGTAGCCGACTTACCCAATCGGAACCTGCCCAGATAGTAAATTTGGAAGGTCATGATAAGGCACGTAGTTAAATGTAGGATTGTGAACGCCACCCAGAAGTAAACGTTCGCATTTAGCACTCCCACCAGACCTATGGGGAAAATAAAATATATTTATTCTTCAATTTAGGCACATTACAATGCACTTATGAACGTCAGAGAGAAAAAAACTACCACCGGTTCTAACCCTACACCTCTGACCCGAGAAGTATTATGACCGGCAAGAAACTCGGCGGGACTTAGTTTTTCAAAACAGTAATACATTAGATCTTAAAGATACACAATAATGCGTAGTTCTTCAAAAAGACATATCAAAACAGCTTGAGAGACAGAGAATGTATCTATTGTTTAATTATATAGAAAAAAAATCGAAATCTGACTGCTTCACAAAACATTTGATATGCTTTTATACCTGAACTGTGTCCTCTAAATGTTAGATGATTTTGTAGTAGTTTCTGGTTTGCGCCATGCATCTTTGTGAGACATACTAACACTATACAAGATAACGGTCACAGTCAAGTCACACGTCGTAAACACGTTAGCAGCGCCGGCGCAAGATCACCCTCAAAAAGCCCTATCAGAGCGCGCGACGCGCGGCACGCCGCGCCGGACGCAGGCCGGCATTTGGCAACGCGACGTGCAACAGTGCGCTAAGGGCCGCTTCAAATAGCACTCTTAGTGCTTGAAGATGGAGACCTAAGCTCTCCGAAACATGTCGCGCGAAGTGACTCAAGTGACGTGAGTATAACCGTTATATTGTATAGTATATTAAAAACCAATTGGCATAAAAACCCACACATTATAAATGGTTTTCTTTCTTTTTTTTTAAGAACCATTTATTAAACGTCTACCTAGAGACTGTACAGTCACATCGAAAAATATGAATACATGTTTTTGTTACATTAAATGTATCCATTTTTTTCAGACGTGACCGTACCATAGACTGTATGGATTGACATTTCTAAGCATCATAATTTTTTATTTTTTTATTTTATTGGTATTCAGGACAACAACAGCCATATATACAATTGTGATGTAATAGTAGTTACATAGAAAAAAGGCCAATAACAGTCATCCGTTATTTTACAATATCTAAGTTTCACATCAGAAAATTAAAAAAAAATATATATAAAAATAAGCTTGTAGACGTACGCCTAAGACACTAGTCCCACCGGCGGCGAGTAAGCGAGTAAAGTTAAGTGAGTAGCATTACATCGCGGGCCTTGAAAGGTCGATCGATCACTCTATACCTCGACAAACCGCAATGTAATGCTACTCGCTTAACTTTACTCGCTGACTCGCTCTTGGTGGGACCAGTGCTTAAACCTGGCGCCTATTTTTTTATAACAGCAACATGACGAAATTATAGGGCGAGAGTATAAAGTTATACCCGTGTTGCAAAAGATACATCACTCGCGCGCTTCGTCACTTTCTCCTAACGCTTGTCCCGGCTTTTTGCCACTCTATCGATTGTTTCAATGGCTAAACACAGAAAGTAATACAAACATGTTAAATAACAAAATTGCCAAGGTAAATTGAACTTACCCACAAATATAATAAGAGCCAGCACTCCAAAAGTGGCGTGTGCCCTTGCGTTGATATCCGGATGGCGGGACTGGTATATCTTCACCATACATAATACTGATGTGACGTACATGAACGACGTGTCTGTAACAATAATACTATTTTATCTACACATATCATAAATCTTCTATTCTGCGTTCGGAAACCGTATGTAATTACCACCATTATTGCAACCAGTCACGTTACCGTCAGTGTATTATCTGTTGTAAACATGTATGAAAATTCATAACCAGATCGATATATCGGTAACGTAATGAAAATCCCCTCCCCTACCACGGTTGTCCTCCTCCCCGACCGTTCGCACAATCGAGTTGGCCATGGCGGTGCAATGGCGGTCATTCTAATGGTTTCCGAACACGCCATTTAGGATTTATAATATGTGTGTAGATAAAGCAGCACTTATGGAACTAGGTACCATCAGGTTCAAAATTGCATGGTCAATTTATCAATGAATTCATTCATAAATTGGCCATGCAATTCTGAACCCGATAGTACATGGAACACAAGTCTACATATACATATAACTAGTGTTATATGCATATGTATAGCCGAATGTAGGCTAGTGCCTACACAAATGGAACGGTCTACACATAATATATGGAACTCTAGTCTACAAGAGTGGAAGTCGTTACGTGCATATGGAACACAAGTCTACTCATATGGGACACAAACTAATGGAACTGGGTCTACACACATGGAACACTAGTCTACATATGTGGAACTTATCAATTTGGAGTTCATGCATTAGGAAAGGACAGGACGCAGCTGACAACATTCCCTGGCTGACTAGGCTAGCTATGCCCAATTGCCCGTAGCGTATAGAAGCCCTACAATACTACGCTAGTCTACACTAATGGAACTGGGTCTCCACACATGGAACACAAGTCTACGTATACATAACACTACTCCAAACAAATGATCAAACTGGATCCAAACTGGATCTACACATATGGAACACTAGTCCACACGAGTGGAACTCGTTCTGTGCTTACGGAACACTAGTCTACACATATGAAACACTAGCCTACACTAACTGGGTCTCCACACATGGAACTCTAATCTACACATGTGGAACTCACCGAATTGAAAGTTCATGCTATTGGGGCAAACATGGTACGCCGCCGACAGCATTCCCTCACTGACTAGGGCTATGCCCATAGCGTATAGGAGGCCGAAGTGTTGCGGGATGCCCAGCTCCTTCTGAAATATAAATAAATGGTAACGAACAGATTTCATAGAGAGTTGAAGTTGAAGTGTTTTCAACCGACTTCAAGATTTCCAAGCAGGAGGTTCTCAATTCGTCGAGATCTTTGTTTTTCTTTTTTGTTTGAAAGAGTATACTTCACAGTTGGTCCCATTGTCATCAGGTCAGGATCTGATGATGGGATCCAGGAGAAATCGAGGGAACTCTTCAACTATTATAGGCACACCTATAGTGATTTGAGTTTTCAACCGACTTCAAGATTTCGAAGGAGGAGGTTATCGTCGGGATCTTTGTTTTTGCTTTTTTTTTTATGTATGTTCACCGATTATTCGAAGACGGCTGGACCGATTTGGAAAATGTTTTTTTTTGTTTGAAAGCGTATACTTCACAGTTGGTCCCATTGTCATCAGGTCAGGATCTGATGATGGGATCCAGGAGAAATCGAGGGAACTCTTCAACTATTATAGGCACACCTATAGTGATTTGAGTTTTCAACCGACTTCAAGATTTCGAAGGAGGAGGTTATCGTCGGGATCTTTGTTTTTGCTTTTTTTTTTATGTATGTTCACCGATTATTCGAAGACGGCTGGACCGATTTGGAAAATGTTTTTTTTTGTTTGAAAGCGTATACTTCACAGTTAGTCCCATTGTCATCAGGTCAGGATCTGATGATGGGATCCAGGAGAAATCGAGGGAACTCTTCAACTATTATAGGCACACCTTTAGTGATTTGAGTTTTTTTTACATCAGATCGAGCATTTGCTTTTGGAAAGGTGGAGGGTAAGTAAAGTCGGTTCTTTTATGTTTAATATTATCTATATATATAAAAGAAGAAACTGACTGACTGACTGACTGACATATCAACGCACAGCCCAAACCGCTGGTTCTAGAGATTTCGAATTTGGCACGTAGGTTCCTTATCCCATCAAAAACATAAATGTGAAAGGCTGCCAAGTTCGATACTATGGGAATGCTTCGCCTATAAAAGAAGTGAGATCTGAATAAGTACCAAGTTCCATAAAAATACCTCAAATCATAAATAGTTATAGGAATGCACACTTGATTTCCAGCAGTTTTTAAGGTACATTTTGAATAAGTACCACGTTACATAGAAATACCTAAAATTATAATAGTCAGAGAAACGCACACCGGTTTTTTTAGCAGTTTCCTGATAACATTTATTATTTTCAGTACTTTTTAATGATGTAACTTGGCAAGTTTTAATAGAAAATTATATACTTGACACATTGCAGTCCAAAGGTGTCGATTCATTGCATTGAAAAGGTGTGTGGTGTGTGAAAACTTGGTATAGGTTATAGGTAATTATCTATATAATTAATAACTTGGTAATACCTACCTACCAGTAGGTATTATAATTTGTGGCCTATTATGTAGCCCTAGAAGTGCACCATCCCATCTCATCCCGTGGCGTATCGGAGGGTGAGATGGGCAGTAGTATATATAATTCCATCTTAGAGTATATATGATTTCCATGTTCTTGAATCTGCGATTTTATTAGTTGTAAAATTAGAAATTATTTAATAAAATAAAACGAGAAAAAATAGTCTTTTCATTTTTGTTTGACTGATTTAGCGCACCTAGTGTACCTAGTGACCTGCTTTGCACTTCGTAAATCGTGGGTTCGGTTCCCGCAACAGACACACAGAGTGGTGAACAATATTATTGTTCTTGTCTTTAAGACAAACATGTATTGTCTTAAATTGGTATGTATCTAAATTTAAATAAGTCTTATCTCATTTCCACTCCATACCTACTTATAGTAGAACAAAATTACACATTCGTTGTTTTCGAAACTGACTCACACTTGGCCGTTTTCAGATTTTTACTTTATTTCGACCTAAAGACAAACCTTCGAGCCAAATTTCAGGTCGGTACGACCATTGGAAGATAGACCCACTTAGTTCATTATGACTTCATAGTAGAACAAAGTTACACCTTCGCTATTTTTAAAACTGACTCACACTTGGCCGTTTTCAGATTTTTCCCTTTACTTTGACCTTAAGACCTATCTCCATGCCAAATTTCAAGTCAGTACGACCATTGGAAGTGGTCTAGGTTTTTGATGAGTCAGTGAGTCAGTGAGTGTATAGTAAAAATATCGATTTTCTGACGTCAATATCTCAAGAACTGCTATAGGTAGAATAATGAAATTTTGTATTCTAGACAATTAAGGGGATGTCAACAGACACTCGAAATTTCATATGCGTAGATAAAATATGTTTTGAGTTATAGGGTGGTCGAAATTGGCCCGAAATGGTTCGTGTAATATAACCCACGGCCGGTGTGTCGCTTTTTTTTGCTCGAACTTGGCGGACACACTGCCGTGTGTCTAGATAAGGTCTAGGGGTGCACTAAGAAAGGATTTTTCAAAATTCACCCCCTAAGGGGATGAAATGGGGGTCCAAAGTTTGTATGGCGAAACAAGATTAGTTTGACTATCTTATTCGAAACTTCACAGGAGTATTCCTAACAATAAATGATTAAATACGTATTTCAGGTTTTTTTGAAAATTCAACCCCTAAAAGGGGGAAATGTGGTCAAAAAGTCTGAAATCAACATGGGTATTGTTTTTATGGTTTATCGGGTCACTGATTACGAAAACAACAACGATTTTAAAATCCAACGTGAGGGACGTGTAATACCCTCTGCCCTGTTGGGGTACAATGGGGTTGAAATGTCTAAATATCAATATGGGTGTCTTTTTTGTGTTTTTTTTGGGACGTTAATTACGAAAATGGCATCGATTTTGAAATGTAATATTGTGGACATGAAAATTCTTGAAAGTATTTGTGCCAAATTGTAATCCTATTCTAAATATATAAAAGAAGACACTAACTGACATATTAACGCATAGCCCAAACCGCTGTTCTAGAGATTCCAAATGTGGCACGTAGGGTCCTTACGAGTATAAGGTCTAGGGATGCACATAGAAGGAAATTTTAAAAATTCATCCCCTAAGAGTATATGGTATCAATCGATTCGTTTTGTTGTGAGGATCAAATGTCTACATAGGTCCAATTGCGTCAAAGCAACACAAAAGTCAGAAATGAGATTCAAAGTTTAACACTCACTTTTGTTTCTCAAAACATATATTAACATAATTTTAAACAAAAAAGAACCGACTTCACTAAGCATCCACCTTTCCAACACCAAATGCTCGATCTGCTGTAAAAAATACTCAAATCACCATAGGTGTGCCTATAATAGTTGAAGAGTTCCCTCGATTTCTCCAGGATCCCATCATCAGATCCTGACATGGTTACAATGGGACCAACTGTGAAGTATACTCTTTCAAACAAAAAAAGAATTTTCCAAATCGGTCCAGCCGTCTTCGAATAATCGGTGAACATACGTAAAAAAAAAAAAAAAATAGCAAAAACAAAGATCCCGACGAATTGATAACCTCCTCCTTCGAAATCTTGAAGTCGGTTGAAAATAATATGCAATAGTGACGTCACGGTTGAGAGGTTTTGACAGTGAAATATTGCTTTTATGTATATGGTTGCCATACAATTTATTTTTCATTAATATGTGAGAAATCGAATGGTGCCATTATTTTATTTCATTTCGTACTTTTAAAAAATCGTAAAATTTAGAAATTTTCATATATTTCAACCATTTCAATAGATTTTAAAAAATTTCACTTTATTAGGATATAGGTATATAAGGTATATACTATTTTGCATCTATTCAACTTAATTTTATTACAAAATTCTTTTAGGGGGTGAAACGGGGGTTGAAAGTTTGTATGGGAAATGAATAACCGCTGAACTTATTTAGATGATTTGGTATGGAGATAGTTTGAGTTCTGGGGAAGGATATATAATAGTTGTTATCCCAGTAGTCATTCCTTAAGTGGGTAAAAAGGAGGGTGGATTACTAATTCCACGCAAATTAAGTCGCGGGGAAAAGCTTCTATTCAAGAGTAGAAATCTGTATTAATCATAATCTCTCAGTAGTAAGTAGTAAGTCGTTGCTGGCGTAACAATTAAACAATGATTGCAATCATTTCTTTAAAAAAAAATAAGGGAAAAACGCCTTCACCAAAACGTGGTATACCGAAACCTCCAGAATGTAACGAATACTTTTCCGAAAACCGCATCTAAATCTGTTCAGCGAAACGCGAGATGATCGCGGACAAACATACATTTCTACATACGTACATACAAACATGAGTCTAACTGAGAACCTCCTTTTTTAGTACTTTTAGTACGCGGGCGAAGCCGCGGGAAAAAGCTAGTTCTTTATAACATAAATCGGCGTTTGTTATAGACCAGTATCTAACCAACGTTCTTCCGTCCAGAGATTATAGTCCAGCGTCTCACCACAAAAATTCTTACGTCATAAGGTTTATAGTTCAGGATACCACAAGAAAATTTCTTACGTCATAAGATTACAGTCCAGGATCCCACCATAAAATTTCTTACGTCATTAGATTGTAGTCCAGGATCCAACCAGAAAATTTCTTATGTCATGAGTTTATAGTCCAGCATGCTACCAGAAAATCTCTTACGTCATATGTTATAGTCATTATTTCATACTTCTAAGTTTTCTAAGTTTCTTACCTCTCGTCTTTGGCGTGCCTGATACCAATCATGTCTGCGCCACACTGCAGCCAGGAACAGTGCACCGAGCACCACATAGCCCAAGTTAGAGTAGACGTGGTTGAAGTCTGACAGCGCCAGGAGCGGATGAGCGCATAAAGAGTTGAAGTAGCATAAATCGGCGTTCCCTGATTGGTTTAGTAACTGGAATTACAAATGGTCGAATAAAATTAACAGAATTAAAAACTAGTAGTCCGCCTCGAAATGAGAACTCGCGATTTGAGATGACCAATATAACAAGACACTTCTGATGATTTTTCTCTCGCCTTCTAGCTCCACAACCCCTTAATCGATCCTGCTCATATACGAACTCTCAAATTATATGTATCTCTGCTACAACCCCAACACTTTTCATAATGATTAGGAAAACGTTACTAAAGTTATCGCGGAACAAACCCCCAAAATCAAAAAGCCATCGAAATGCCGAGACGTCCCAGTAGCCGAAGTTGTTTGTAAGAACTTAATTTCGCTTACGCTCCGCTCGTTCGATAAACCCATTATACTAGTAGTCCGCCTCGAACTCAGAACTCGCGATTTCCTTGCAAACGAGATGACCAATATAACAAGAACCATATGATGATTTTTTCGCGTCTTCTAGCTCATGACCCCTTGGTCGATCCTGCTCATATACGAACTCTCAATTATATGTATCTCTGCTATAACCCCAACAAAGGAGAATGGGCATTTTGTACCATGAGTGTATACAATTGAGACATATCTCATTTGAAAGGTCTTAACTAGTGCATTATTTAATTGTATGACGCCATCATTGGATAGCGTGCAGGGTCCGAGCTATTTAAAAAAAATAAGTTGCGCATATAAACGGTTAATTTATAAAATATCCGGTCTATAACCTGTTATAGCGTATTTTATATGAAAGAATATAAGAAATGCTTCACGCTTATTTACCACCATTGGAAAAATACGAACAGGGCTGGAATTAGTACATGAAACATTTGCTAATATGTAAAAACACCTGTAGCATGGCGAAGTTAACGTGTATACAAAAGTCGTATGTAACAGCTAAAAGGTATTTTTATAAGTTATTATTCGTAAATGATACTTGCACTCTAACGTATGCAGAGACCAAAATAAAACGGTTTTATGCGTTAATTAACTGTAATTAACGACGGCCTAATTCTTCTATTGAACACTAGATGGAGCTTTGGCAGCAAAATGGACAACTTTTGCCACTGGCGTATACAATTCAACCTTATCTCAAATGTCTTAATCATAGCATTAATTAGTTATATGGCACCGAAGGCCGTAAGGGTGCACGGAAGCCGGTATTCATTATTTTGTGTCTGCGCTGTGGCCTAGCTGTGGCGAAAACTGGAACTAATTAACCTATACAAAAAAGGTTAACTTTTATACACATTTACATAGTTTATTCGCCTGAAATTAATTGTAAAAATAAGTCATTAATTTTATGTGACTAATTAATGTTAAATGACCGCAATTAACTACTTAAATAATTAAAATCAGTTTCTGGCGACATCTTGTATGCAATAGAAGAACCGACTAAGAGTCGAGTAGTTAAACTACATAAATATTAATAATGCTGGCTCCATATCATTGCTTTTTAACGCTCAAAAATCTGCGGCTTCACGTCGCGTAATTATATAGACGATAGTTTCTGAACGTTGACTATAAACTAGCTGTTCTAGGGGGTTACCTCAAACAACAGAATTTGAATTTGAAGATTCGTCTATTTGCCTTTTTCTTGTGCTTTCGCAAATTCGAGCGATAAAGAGGGAGATAGACTAAACTTCCTTTTTCGACTTAGCCCTGTCAAAAAATAATATTTATCACGGCGGTGGCAAACAAGCATACGGCCCATATGATGGTAAGCAGATATATAATATAAGCAGATATACGTTGTCATGAGTCATGATGGAGTTAGACCGACGCGCCGGCACGTCGTTTTTCTTAATGTTCATTTTTAATAATGTCATTTAGAATTTTGGAAGCTAGCTCCATCTAGTGACGAGTAGAAAACTTGGAACTTCATTAAGCAAAATTAATTAACATCCTAAGTCGATATATTTTAGTTCCTGCATGCATTGGAGCTAAATTATATATTAGGAAAAATAGTTTATAAAAATACCTTTGACATGTAATATACGCCTGCCGTATACACATTAGCTTGGCTCTAAACCGAGCGATATTCATATCAAGCTTAATTTAAATTATTTAATTCTAGCCCTGTAAGTATTCAAACATGGGGTGTTTTACACAGAATTGAACCATTTCTCATATGCTTTCAGATAAACCATGCTATAATGGATTACATATCGTATCTTTAAAAAAAATGCTCTTTATATGTTCGCTCTTTTTTTTTAAATATCTCGGTCCCTGCACGATATCCAACAATGGTGCCATACAATAAAATAATCCGGTGATCACGAGCTTTAAAACGAGATACGTCTCAACAGTATACATCCATGGTACACTCCCCATACAAAAATGCCCATTCTCCTTTCATGAAGATCAGAAAAGCGTTACTAAAGTTATCGCGGAACAAACTCTCAAAATCAAAAAGCCATCGAAATGCTGAGACGTCCCACTAGCCAGAAGTTGTTTGTAACAACTCACTTCGCTCGTTCGATAATACTTCTCAGTAAAAAAGATCTGAGGGCTTATTACCGCAAATCCATATAAAAAGAATGATAAAAGGTGATTGATCGTAGATATTTCAACAAAAATATAAAATCTTGATATAATGAAATAAGTACTTTTGTTGTGATAACACTTAGGAATGTGGGTTGAAAACATGGTATAAAACCGACAAAAAATCCGGTGAATATCTATTGGGCAAACTTACCCTTTGGTATGTCACCACTAGCTGTATGACCGGCAACGTGTAGAAAACGGCCACAGTTAAAACGTTCCAGAGATACATTTTGGAACGAGCTTGCAGTACTCGGGGGCGACATCTAAAACAAAAATGGCCTACCTTAAATTAGCACGGCCCTATATTAACTGCAACTCTGAGTATTATAATATGCATGATGAATTTTTTTTATGTATGGTATCAATCGATTCGTTTTGTTGTGAGGATCAAATGTCTATATGGGGCCAATTGCGTTAAAGCAACACAAAAGTCAGAAATGAGATTCGAATTTTAACACTCGCTTTAGTTTCTCAAAACGCTCGTAACAAAATGATATGCAACAGTGACGTCACGGTTGCATAGTCGCCCTGTTTAAAGTATGGAAAAATTATGAAGTTGTTATTTTGAGAGTGAAATATTGCGTTTATGTATATGGTTGCCGTACAATTTATTTTACAGTAAACTGTTAAAAATCGAATGGTATCAATGGTTTTTTTTATATCGTACTTTAAAAAATCGTAAAATTTTGAAACTTTGAACCGTTTCAATATATTTTTTTAAATTTCACTTTATTAGGATATATTTATCATTTTGCATCTATTCAACTTAATTTTATTACAAAATTCAACTTGTGTCATCATCCTTATTGTTTAACCGGGGTCGATTCCCACTATACTTAAAGCGGAATATACCAACTTATTTTTCATCAAGGTATTCCCCGTTGGATATATGGATACTACGTATCATTTTGTGATTAATATGTACCGTATCTGTACTACTGTTCCATAAGTCACGCCAAATAGGTATTGAAGTAGAACTGTGTCACTTTGTAATATTGAAAAATTAAAAAAAAAAACTTAATGAAATTATTTTCAAAATTGCTTTATTGAGGTTAGATATGAGGATATTACGTATCATTTGTGGTATATTGTATTTTTAAAAAAAACAGCCATATCGTGTCTGGAGGAGCCCAAACTTGGTATGTTTCGAAAATTATTTTTGTGTTAATTAAAAAAAATGGCTGAAATGTAATGATGTGGTATATTTTTAGAATCGCCTCAAAATGCCCTTTCATTAGATACCACACACGATAGGTTTCTGAAAAAAAAAATTTTTTTTCCATACAATAAAAAAAATGTCTCGGCACTCCCCTCGTAAGGGAATTTTTTTAAAGAACCGCGGGTCAAAAAATGTGTTTTGACCTCTAGTATGCGTGTGCCAAACGGCTAAACTGTACATCGATTTGCGGTTTTTTTAATCGTACGGCTACCACTATAACCCTCTTTCTCCGTCACAAAACAAAAAATGAAAGTAATGACTAAGTTTTCTAAAATATGTCAGAAACTTATGTACAACGAAAAGTATAAAGGCGCAAGTACTCTATGGTTTAGAGTATGTGCTAGTGCTGCACTCTGGCGGAAGAACATTGCAGTAATACCCCTATTTACCGCTTAGTTTCGCTCGCCGCCAACAGCCTTAAAAAAGCGGTATTTTCGGGAAACGGGCATTAGAAGTATGTTGGTAACCCACCTAGCCAAATTGGCGACACACAGCCTCCCCATCAGCCTCAGATCTTTCTCTCGATTGATATCATCCAGTGTTGAATAGTCTGACTCCGTGTCTGAAGATGAACTGCCTTCTGTAACAATTCAGGTAGAAACATCACTACATAGAATACAACACTTGAAATGATAACAATTCTGAAAATGCCCGATAACATTTAGCTTTTTACTTCATGATATTCCTTTAAATTAGACTTCTATCGCGTACTAAGAACCACACTATTAACTGATTAATATAATACCCTATTAGTTTTAAAATACGGTTTAAAAATAGTTAACAGTATCGATGACGGTTTGACCCTTTTTAGCATGAACTACACATACAGTAAGCGTAATGGTATGCAATGACAAACACACACAACCCAATGACGTCATAACACACCACTATGCTCACCGTACTCTGACAACTCTGTTACGTCAGATGACAACTCTGTCACTTCTAACGACAACTCTGACTCTGACGGAGATACTTGAGCCCCCATGAAGGTTAGTTTGATGAAACTGCCTTCCATCTGATCTGAAAAATCTAATATACGAAACTATAACTATAAAACAGAAACTATAACACAGTGTTAGTTTTAGGGAGCAGCACTGGACCCCAATTTATTAGCGCGAAACATGAAGTAATCATTCTAAACTGGAAGATACTCTTCGGTCACAAAGTGACGTCGAAAGAGAGGGTTATCTAGGGGACTGTGTCTCGTTTTGACTAAGAAGGTAAGGTAATCACGTCATTAGACAATCAAAATGTCGATATGGGTCGAATGTAACGAGTGCAAGTGAGACACCGCCCCCTACATTATGCTCTCTATCGGACCGTTTTTACTACTTTATACTAGTCACCTATGAACGACTGTTTTGCTCGTTAATAAGGTTCAACTGTGGTTAGGGAAATAGAGTTAGTGTCCGGTTTCTCTCTTGGTTCGCGAAATGCTAATTATTAATTGTTTCCTAAATAGTGCACTACATGGCAGGCTCTACAACGCGCGTACGTATCTGAACCATTGTGAACATTTGTAATTAATAATTTCTGGAATAATAAATAAATGTAACATTGTTTTGTGGTTATTTTATTTTATAGGCACACCTATAGTGATTTGAGTATTTTTTACAGTAGCTCGAGATTTTGCTTTTGTGAAGGTGGAGGCTAAGTGAAGTTGGTTCTTTTATTGACCCTGAATTTACTAACCGATGTCCGGGCGATCTCCCTCGCCCACTAGACACTGCTGCGACGTGCTTTCAGCCTCCATATTTATCGGCGTGGCGTGTCTTCTGCGGACGGACACGTTTTCCGCGTCGTGCGGAATTGAGGGGGAGGACACGCATTCGGCTGTTGAAAAAAAAGTTAATTACCAATAATTGGTTACTATAGTCTGGCCAGCCAACGAACGCAGTAGCAATGTACATCAAACAAAACTATAGTAGGCTCATTCTACTTTTCGTGACCATAACTCTATTCCCAGAAAAAAGGACGATATACATTGATTTACCATATTGTACCTGAATCAAATAATAGGAATTTGTTAACTAAAATTCATATATTAATATTGATTAATGTAAAAAGATGGTAACGCAGTGGTAAATTATTTACATACAAATCGGGAGACAATCAAGGACCACTGAGTTACTGTGATTAAGAATATTTACAGTTGTTAAGCTATCGGGATTGATAGCCTAATTAAGCCCCTTTCTCCATCACAAAATAGCAAATTTAAGTAATGTCCAAGTATTCTTACATATGCATGTTACGAAAAAGTGTCAGCCTATGCACAATACAACGAAAAGTAAAATGGCCCATTAAGAGCGGTTTCGCACTACGTCCGATCCGAATCCTATCCGAACCCGTGAAAATATGGTGCGAAGTAGCCGCAGAACTATTTCTATGGTAATTTACGCACTAGATCCGATCTCCATCATCCAATTTCGGAAAGCAACAGGTAAATATCAAATGATATTTCGTACATACGTTCCAAAAAACTCAGTGGTACGAGCCCGGGTTTGAACCCGACACCTCCGGATCAAAAGTCTGACGTCATACCGCCAGGGCACTAGCGCTTCAACTCTCATTCGTCTATTATTTAAATGTATTAGTTCAGAAAACTGTATAGGTCTGATATGCACCTAATTACGTTCAAGATATGCCAGTATTCGTCCATTATTTCCATGTATTTACCCGTAGTATTTGCCTTCTTAACTTCATTCACTGCATCTTGTCTCACCTTCCGTCGTTGATATACCACAGCTACTATGAAAGCCACATAGAAACATAAGAAGCGCAGCGCAACTATAGTCTGGCAAACCATTTCTGTCAGTAGAAATGCGCGGCAAATTCAAAATACGTACATGTGGCAACCCTTTGTGATGAGACACCGTATTTCATGACGAACATTTCAATTCACATTGAATTTGTTTCTAGTGCATTTCACTCTCTCATCTTAAGCGCGAGTGAGATAGAACTCCTGCAACGTTCCCAATTAAATTTAAATTCATTCTTAAGCCATATGTCAATTGCCTCAACCAGATTATCTGTTGCAACTGCAACAGACGAGATGACAGATCAGACGAAATATATCCGTCTGCTTTTTACACACCGTAAATGTCACCGTCAATGTAATGAAAAGGGTGAAAGTACCACCTAAAATTAAAAACATAAAATTTGTTGATCATTGCTGCTTTTTTAACTGATTCTTAGTGTTGTCATACTTTTGTTCGCTGTAGATTGCTACTGCGTTCGTTGGCTGACCAGACTATATTTCACTGTATTTAAAAGTATTTATGTAGTATTCGACTGTATTTGTCCAGTATTGGATGTTATCTGTCTCATATTTGGCTATATACGTCCAGCATTAGTCTGTATTCGTCTCATACTTGCTGTATTCATACTGTAACCCATTATTCTTACTTTCATTCAAGCCCTTTCTACATTAGTACACAACAGTTACATACTAGAATCATAAAAAGTAACTCAGAGCAACCCCTGCAGCTAGCATGTAGTCCTGGTACCACTAATCTGGTGTTATCAATATTTTGGAGTACATTTACAAACGGTTTCATTGTATTTAAAAGTATTGGGATATATTATTCGACTGTATTTGTCCAATATTTTACTGTGTCATACTGTAACTTATTATTCTTACCTTCATTCAAGTTAGCTTCAGCTCTTAGTCGTGAGATTTTGTCTAGCCTTGCATCGTTGATACACAACAGCTACTATGAAAGCCACATAGAAACATAAGAAGCCCAGCGCAACCTCCACGGTTAACATGTAGTCCTGGAGGCCAATTCTCGGGCCGTTCGAGATTATCACTCTTCGAGATGATCTCGAAGGACGTAATGTCTATTGAAAATCTCACCAAAATCTCGAAGGATGCAAAATTTCGTACTGAGGGCACAATAGACATTAATGTCGAATGGCGATCTATGTCTATTACAAAACGCGTTCCGTTTTTCTCGATTGTGTTTGTTGCTTACCTATTGCTTAAAGTAAATAAAAATGCTTTAAATAATTTGTAACTTTGTTGTTTGTTTGTTTGTTGTGTTATTTTGTGGGTAATTTCACTTTCGGCCAACTAATAACCTCTCAAAATTTCCCGCTATCGCAGATCAAATATCAAAAAAATCAGTGATAACACCATCTCGATCGCTACGACCACTCGTTGCATATCGAACGCTGGGAGTAGACATATCTCGAGTGTGAGATTTCGAGAATATGCAAATTAGTTTTCGTTCGACATCCGCCAAAAAAATTTTTTTCGAGATAATGTCTAATAGATATCATCTCGAACGGCCCGAGAATTGGCCTCCTGGTACCATTACTCTCGTGTTCTCCACATTTTGGAGTATTATAAACTATTTCATTGTATTTAAAAGTATCTGTGTGGTATTGGATTGTATCTGTCCCATCCAGCATTTGTCTGCATTCATCTAACACTTTCTGTATTCATACTGTAGCTGTCGTTGTACTTACCTTCATTTAAATTAGCCTCAGCATCTTGTCTCGCCTTCCGTCGTTGGTACACAACAGCTACTATGAAAGCCACGTAGAAACATAGGAAGAAGCCCAGAGCCGCCCCCGCGGCTATCATGTAGTCCTGGTATGATATTGTTGCTATGATGCGGAGGCTGGAACAAATAGTTTTATTCGGTTAAAGAGGCATTGTGAATTGGTAAGTGGGCCAACTCGTAATTCGTTATTTAAAAATGTATTTCTCTAAAAAAATATAAAAATTCAAATGACTACATAAATACAGTGCAATTCTTCTAAATACACTTAAATAATTAAATACATTATTAACTTCATATTAACTGTAAGTGAGTACAACCGTATGAAGTTAAAATAGTGTTAGTATGTCTCACAAGTTTAAATTCAATGAAAGTGACATTTCCACATCAAAGTTACATCATTGTCGGTCGCCAATAATGCGTTGCTGCCATAAAAAAAAGAAGAAATAAACGTTATTAACAACAGACTAATCGGCCGGGGCAGAGGCAGACCAAAAAGGAGATGGGGGTCGATCTGAACGTGGCGAAAGCGAGTAGAGGCCTTTGCCCAGCAGTGGGATACAATAGGCTACGGAAAAAAAAACAACCGACAATGACTTAACCTTTCCGACCTTTGACTTGAAAATGCACAAATAATTACACGATGTAACAAAAACAGTGGTTATCCGTTTAGGGCATAATTACCAATTATGCGTATTGCGACCATCGACATATAATATCAAGACGAGTAAAGGCAAGCAAAGTTCATGTGAAAACACGACCCATTTTCACGTTTACTAAAATGTCTTATGTCGTATTTGATTTATGCGTTTTCCTTATAGCGTGTAACATCCCATGGAAAAGAGTTAACCATCCAGAATTTAAAAAGTTCTTTGGAAAATACTTAGATAAAGGCGTAAAGCTTCCCGAAGAAAGTGTTTTGAGAAAATACTATCTTACCAGAATATACAATGCGACCGTCAAGCAAATACGAAATCCATTTTTCGATTCCAATTTATGGCTTGCGGTGGATGAGACTCTTGATAATTTCGGTAATTGCGTAGTAAATGTAATTATAAAATCACTTGATGATGCTTTACAAAGGCCATATTTGTTAGCGTGTAAAGTCGTTAGTACTGTAAACGCGAACTCAATTGCAGCGGTGGTTGACGAAAGCTTGAATTTTTTGTGGGAGGATAATTTTACAGATAATATGAACAAATTTTTAATATTCTGTTCGGATAGCGCAGCGTACATGCTTGCTGCCGGCAAGATTTTGAAGAAAAAGTACACTAAAGTACGACACGTAACTTGTTTCGCTCATGGACTACACAGAGTCGCGGAGCAGATAAGATCTGAACATAAATTGGTCAATTCTTTAATATCTAATGTCAAGAAGATTTTTTTTAAATCACCACACCACGTCCGATTTTTCAGGGACCATGCGCAGAATGTGCCTTTACCGCCGGAACCCATTATCACTCGTTGGGGCACCTGGTTAAATGCAAGTTTTTACTACGATAGACATTTTGACGTGATTAAAAATGTTGTGATGCAATTGAACAGTAAAGAAGCTATTGCCATTAGAAAAGCCCAGAAGTTGTTTGAAAATGAAAATTTAAAAAACGAGTTAAGCTTTATAAAAAATTGTTACGAAATTATACCTGAATCGATAGAAAAATTAGAATGCACTAAAATTCCGATAGAAGAAAGTTTTCTGGTAATAGATATAGTTAGGAGTATTTTAAGCCTCCAAGGAAGTGAAACCGTGCGAAATAAACTCGAATTGGTTCTAGATAGAAACCCAGATGCTGACGAATTAAGGAATATGATTACAATGGAAAATTATAAACAAGTCCTTAAACATGCAACCACGACATCGGTAGATGTAGAGCGATCGTTTTCCACTCATAAATGGATCTTCAATAAATTAAGAAACCGATTCACTCCGAAAAACCAGGAACATGTGGCCATAGTCCATTCATTTTATAACATGGATACGCACTTAAGTGTAGATTGTGAGGAGGACCTCGAACACATAATTCCAGTCCTCAATTGTAATTGAATGGTCTTGAAAATAATATATCGTTTGGCAGGTATAACTTCTTAGTCTAGTATTTAGTACCTAATGATAATGTTTTGATAAGAAAACATATTATTATGTATTATAGATATTAACAACATATTACATTATATTTGTATGCTCGTAAGATAATTTCTATAAGTTCCTAAAAATTATTATGCAAAATTAATCATTTATTCGTTATTTATTTAATCATAAGAATACTTAGGCGACTCCATACATTTAGTGTGAAATTTGCCACCGGTACTCCGCCCTCTACTTATTAACCAATCAAGTACTCATTCTTTAAGCATATTTTTTTGTGTTAACCTTAATTCTGCAAAGGTTTCATGCCATTTCACCAATAAGAAAAGTTGCCGTGTTGTGAGTGGTCAAAATCAATTTGACAATGAAGTTTAATTGGACATGAGATACTCAAATGAAGTAACTGAAATGTCAAGTTAACGTATAATAAATACGCCTAAGTTTGACGTGGATGGATTCACGTAATAAATAATAATGCAATCAATTAACAATTTTTTTTTTGTGCATTTTTCATTACTTATGTAATATACGTAAATTTAATCGTTCTTGGAATAAGGAATAATATGAAAGCCCATCATCATCTTTCATTTATTTAATAAAAGTGCTTTACAATATAGGGACTTACATACTACAAAATAAGCATAAATTAACATAAAATAGATTTTGAACTTTTTTACAATTTTATAAATCCGTTACATTAGGGAGACCCTCTTGGTACATAATGTTAAGCAATTATGGTTGATTATGGCAAAAAATAAATGGTTAAAATTCTCTTTGCTTGCTTGTTTTTTAGAACTAAAAAAATAACGGATGAGTTCGTTTATGTGTACTATTTATTTTAGCAGGCTTAGGGAAATACAAAGATAAATTTACATTTTGTATCCATTTTTTTATACTACAGCGGTAGCAAACAGGTATACGGCTCACCTGATGGTAAGCAGTTACCGTAGCCTATGGACGTCTGTAACTCCGGAGGTGTCTCATGTGCGTTGCCGACGCTTTCATATAAAAGGATTCATTGTGTTGACAGCTAAAGGGACAAGAGGATCCCCCGTCGTCAACACACTGCATCCTCTGAGCTCTCTGGCAACCTTACTCACCGGCAGGAACACAACACTATGAGTAGGGTCTAGTGCTAATTGTCTGTGGTTTTCTGTAAGGTAGAGGTAGTTCCCCAGTCGGGCTCTGCTCTAGATTTGATAATTAAAGACTATGCTATGAAGTTATAGCATTCATTATTAATAAAAAATAAGAGTCATACCTATTAGTCAGCTGTATTAGAAATGGCATACTGTATATCGAAAAAAAAACAAACTGAAAAGATTCTTTGTTAACAACGGAAACTTAACTGCTATTACTACTAGGTAATACTTATAAATGAACATTCATTATACTTTTCCTCCAATGAGTTATGTTTACTTTTCCACAACTTATATAGCATAACATCGACCAAGTCCGTAATGTATGACAATATCTATGCGTGATTTACTTACCAATGAAAAGAAATATCACCATCTTTGGCGCCTGTGTGGCTCCTACACCAATGCACGGCACAAGCCGGCATTTTAATACCGATATATTACCGAAATTTCATGGACCGAAAAAACTAATATTTTGACGACATGACAATTTCAAAATGTTTGACATGACATTAGGGCACCGCTGTCACAAGCTCCGCCCACTTTGGCACCAGGAAAGTGGAACAGATTTTGAGCGTTGATTACGCTTCCTTACTTATTATTCTTCCAAGATTGCGACTAAGAAACGGAGATTTTTTTTGTATGGGACACGTCTTCCCAACCGGCCAACCCTCCATACAAAACCAATAAAAAAAAGTTTTTCATAATTAGAATACGATACCAATTATGGTCTGAAACGGATCACTAGCATTTTTTTACACCTTGTATATATTATAACAATAATAAATAATAAATAAATATTATGGGACAATTTTACACAAATCAACCTAGTCCCACAGTAAGCTCAATAAGGCTTGTGTTGTGGGTACTAGACGACGATATATATAATAGATAGATATAAATAAATACTTAAATACATAGAAAACATCCATAACTCAGGAACAAATATCTGTGATAAACACACAAATAAATGCCCTGACCAGGATTCGAACCCAGGACCTCCTGCTTCATAGGCAGGGTCACTACCAACTAGGCTAGGAGGCCGTTAAAACAATTATACATACAATTTAATATGTACTTAGTAAAAATTAATACACATATTGGTATAATACTTATTTTGAATTTATGGGTGATTGAATGATTTTACTGGTCCGCAAAAAACAATGTCAATAAAATGGTCACCCGAAAACATATATTTTGGTCAGCATAGCTATCAGTTTGTCAGCAAAAGTTTCACTTAACCTAATACTGGCTGCTTTGATCTGCTGATGAAATTACTATGTTTTAATTGTATTTGATCAACCTGTTAAAGATCTACTCACGTAAAAATTTTTGTTCGTGCCGTAGCAGCCACGTAACTCTGCTCCCAACCTAAATACCGCGCCATAGTGGGTAGGGTCTTGTTGACATTCTCTCCGCTACAGTCCTCGTCTGAAGTTTTCACTATGAAGACTATGTAGAAGCCGACTGGGAACATGTCTTGCTGAAATGAAACAATACTTACAACTATTGACTGTATGAATAAATATATAAGCTAATAATAATTTGAAACAAAAAAGAACCGACTTCACATAGACTTCACTTTTCCAAAAGCAACTGCCCGAGCTACTATAAAACATACTTAAATCACTATAGGTGTGCCTATAATAGTTGAAGAGTTCCTTCGATTTCTCCAGGATCCCATCATCAGATCCTGACCTGGTTACAATGGGACCAACCGAAAAGTATACTCTTTCAAAAATCTTGAAGGCACTTATAGTGATTTGAGTATTTTTTACAGTAACTCAGGCATTTGCCTTTGGAAAGGTCGAGGCTAAGTGAAGTTGGTTCTCTTTTTTTTCAATTATTCTTTGTAGTATTGAGCTGAAGTTAACTGCATCGGGCAAGATTACTCAACACTCGGTGAAAGTTTTCATCAGTTTCTTAGCTTTGTGAATTTACGCTTGCAGAGGTTTGAGCTCAGTACAACATTAATTATTGTAGCAGGATTTGCATACTTACATTTAAAGTGATGCCACCTAGTCTCGTCATTGTTAAGTAGTAGCCGTCGTAGAGTATATTTCTTTCGTTGTCGAATACAGGACACTGAAATGAAAAAAAAAACTATGAAGTGTTTTCTCAAATTTTAGGCACAACAATATTTTTCTAAGGGACTCCAGTGCCAATGTTCTTTGGTAGTTTAAATTATTATACTTAAACTTAAACTAGTAGGCCACCAACGACGGATATAGCCGCATCGCAGGTTCAACATCAACGACGGATGAATCTGTCGTAAGATATCATACGTTTTGCTCTAAACTTATTACTGGTTTGGCGTATGAATGAGTGCATTGACATTTGTCAAAGCGTTGAAAAGGTTGGGCTCACTCCACACCACAGGGCGGACACGTCTTACTACAATACGTAAAACGAGCGCTTTTGAGTGCACGGCACATCTGTACACGCTTCAATGTGTGCGTGCGTCTTAGGGCGCTGTTTCCGCTGTCGTAAATGACGTTAGATAATACACCGACATTTTGCTTTTTATCGATGCGCTGCCAACCTAACGGATTAGCCTACTAGTTCCCTGCCAATCTGTCGCCGCGGGGTGAAGTTATTCCGTTCGGGGCGGGGCGTAGCGTGGCCATCCTGTATGAAATACTATTGTTTATTCTGTGCCCACACTAGCGTCTTTCGAGCGTTGATGCCGCGCGAGCGCCCGCGCAGCGGCGACGCGTAAATGCTTTTCTCCTTCCGAATACTATGTAGGAGATCTTAAATATTGTAAAATTGTTGCGATGTATTTGCTAAATATACCTGTATTGATCCCGTATTATCTGTTTTTTTTGCAGTTTTTAACTATTTTTAATGTTTTCAGTCTATATCTGAGCAGTATTCATCCCTTATTTGTCGGTATTGGACACTATTCGTCCAGTATTTAGAATTATTTTGCAGTATTTAAATATAAAATTATAAAATAGGGTATAAAAAGTTCTTACCGAATAATTCTGTATAGATATGAGAGCACAAACGTCGTCGTCTGACTCAATCGTGACGATGACACTCTTCGGCTGTCTGAACCACGCGTACGAGTCTTGGCTCTCGAAAATATTCTCTAAGAAAACGCTTTTTTCTTCGCCATTGCACATAGATTGTCGTTTTTCACTTTGTTTCTTCAAATCCATCTCCTGAAAGTTAGATTAATTTGGTATAGCTCTGAAATAATCTATTGGGAACAGAACTATACGAAACGCCTAACCGATTCTTATTGTTTGTGAACAGTTCATTTACCGTTTTTAGGGTTCCGTAGTCAACTAGGAACCCTTACAGCTTCGCCATGTCTGCCCGTCCGTCCGTCTGTCCGCGGATAATCTCAGTGACCGTTAGCACTAGAAAGCTGAAATTTGGTACTAATATGTATATCAATCACGCTGACAAAGTGGTAAAATAAAAAGTGGAAAAAATGTTTTATTAGGGTACCTCCCCTATACGTAAAGTGGGGAGTGATTTTTTTTTCATTTCAACCCTAACGTGTGATATATTGTTGGATAGGTCATTAATTGATAATGCAAATATTTTCGGAAATAATCGCTCCAGAAGTAAAAAAAAATGTGCCCCCCCCCCCCCTCTAACTTTTGAACCATAAGTTTGAAAAATATGAAAAAAATCTCAAAACTAGAACTTTATAAAAACTTTCTGGGAAAATTATTCTGAACTTGATAGGTTAAATAGTTTTTGAAAAAAAATACAAAATAATTTCTGAACTAAGTTTGTAATTTAACCGTATAAGCAGGTGTTTATTGTACCTGTTATTTCTATAAAATCACAATGAAATGACGTGCTTTCAAATAAAGTGAAAACGGTGAAAATCGGTTCACGCAATAAAGAATTATCCCATAAAAATCATCTTCCATACTTTAAGCTCGCGCGCAATAGTTTACCTAATTTGCCGATAGATATCGCTGTACGTGGAACGCTTACATCATATCCTATATGGCGGTGTTATTTTAACTCTTAAGTGGGGACACTTACTGTGACGGACGGAAAACTACGGAACCCTACACTGAGCGTGGCCCGACACGCTCTTGGCCGGTTTTATTACGCATATGATGACTTCTAATCTAACATACTCTCAGATTTTTGCTACGGTTCGCTTAGGGAGCCTAAGGTCCATGTCACAACCTAATACCTAGATTGACATATGACCTTTTACAAAAACGAGTGCCATCTGGCCTTATCGTTATCGAACGAGCGGAGCGTAAGCGAAGTTCTTACAGAATGGTTCTGACACAACGGGACTATCAGCTGGCTACCTGGCTAGACGTCTGTGTATTTCAATGGCTATTTGATTTTGAATATTTGTTCAGCAATAACTTTAGTAACGTCTTTCTGATCTCTATTAAATTTGTTGGTGATGTACCAGATGTAACTCGCGAGTTATCGATCACTACTTAGTATAATACAAAGTCGCTTTCTGCTGTCTGTCTGTCCCTATGTATGCTTAGATCTTTAAAACCACGCAACGCATTTTGATGAATAGATAGAGTGATTCTGAAGAGGAAGATTTATCTGTATAATACATGCATAATATAGTAGAGAAACACTGATAAATTTCGAGGTTTCTAATATGATGTCGTAAATAAACACATTTTTTGCGCTTACATTGCAAACGCTGCACAGTGTCAAATTTTACATCAAAATCGGACATGCCATTAACCGAAGGCAGTTTATGGCATTAATAGATAGCTTTAGAGGTGTTCGACGAAATAGCAAGGTCTGTCTAATTCTGTCAAGGTCTGTGTAAATTAATGATACTTTTTAAGATATTCATATTAATGTGCCGACTTAAATTTTTTTCTAAAAGTGAAATTCTTAATTTTCTCCAAATGCTTTAATTATTGGTTTGAACTTTACTGCTTATCATCAGTATATTGTTACACAGTATTTAAGTTTGAAATAGCAATGTTCCTAATCCTTAAATAACAAAGATATTGTACTTTGTATAAAAAAACTAAATATCTGTCTTATTACATTTTGATACTGTAAGCGAAGTTAGTTTCAAGAAAAAAATATTCTTTTACTTACTTAAAAAATCATATCAAAAGTTCATTAATTATCGTCTCTGGATTTGGAAGTTATTAAAGTTCTATGTTTTTCTGATAATTCTGATCTTTAGGGTTGTCACACGACATTTAGTTTAATAAAACAGAAATCGAATAACAGTAATTAATTTAAAATTACCTAACTATGCTCCGGTCATCCAACTGGTTATTATCAATGATATTTACTATAAATGGGTTATACTCTAACAAAATGAGCACAAAAATACTTCCAGAGTTATGACATAACCTAACAACGATTCTTTTATATTTATCTATTTTGACAATCATTACATCTTTGTCACTCTCATTGTTAGAAAATTACAGTTTGTCTCTTTCCCACGCGGGTGACGGGAGCTCATTGACACGTCCGCGTCTCTCGCTTGCCGGAGCGTGGCTAGCGACAGTTGTTTGAATTCACTCATGTTAAGTGCTTCACTTTTGGAGCGTGCATAACCCATCTGTCATTATTATATATCATAGGTTATTATTAGTAGGTTAGTAGGTAGTCTGTTATTGGACACCATACGTATAGATCGAGGACTTCACGGTGCTTCAATTTGACCCATTTCCTGCTGCCCAATTGAGCTGAAATATAGTGTAGCTACTTAACTCAGATGAAATTACAATGTTTTGGTACCATCGAGCTAGTCTGATGATGGAGATCTGGAGGTAGCCATAAGGACTAGGTTATATAAAACAATGCATTCATTGTGCTTAGATGTTTGTTAGAATCGTCTCGATGAGTAGTAGACTAGACGACTGTTGAAAGAATTGAAAGAATAAAGTATAGTCGGCGATAAAAGCTTGTCTTAAAAAAAATATTTTGTCACAAAACTTTGTGACGCAAACGCTCAATGGAATGAAAAAAACAGTGTGCATAGGCAAGGTAAAACTCTAACCTACAAGCTAACGCGTGAAGAAACAAGTCGAAACTTTTACTAAATTATTTTGCACATGTGTGAATAAAGCGACATTATCCCATACTGTTTTTAAAGGAAAAAAAGTGAGTGAGAAAGTGAGAATAAGATCTCTTCTGATACCTAAATGACCCTGATACCTGTATGAAAGTTTTCTAGGAATTGAATTACTTCGTCCATCACGCCCATGTCACTTTTCTCTAATTTAAATTAAGTAGGTTTTGTAGGTACAGTTAGGTGCAAAACTGTCCCAATAGTAGCATCTTAGTAGAATGTGGAGAAGTGGATGTCGATCGAGGAGAGGGGCACATGATTAATACATACCTGTACTATTTAAAATTTCCTACAAATCAGCCTTACATATGATATACTTAGAATTTACGGTTATTTTGTAATTTAGAATCGAAAAGTAGAAAAAAACACATTTTTATTTTTTCGAATATTTCTAGTTCCCATTATGGAAACTCCAAATAGGGAACCATACATAATTAAGAAATTCAGCAATTCAGAAGATGGTGGTTAACGTCACGTTTTTTTAATTATGCACCCTTTTCGTAATAATAAAATGCTATGTGGTAACTTTGCTATGTTAGATGAATCAGGCGCTTTACCAAGTAGCAGCCCTAACACAAATATTTACATTGCTTTAAATTCTAAATCCTTTCATTAACGTTATTCAAATTAATAATGTCGACTAAATATGGTATAAAGAAGATCTCTAGTTAAGAATTAATTCCGCATACCTTTGGATTTTTATTTAAAAAAATTAAATAGTTTAACTACTAAATTGCAAATTTCTCAGATCAGAATAATTTTTTAAGGATAGTTTTGGTCTTAAAATTATCAGTCTGAAAAGATATAACGTTTAATATTACACGAAAGTTTATAAGGGCACGTATTCAGGAAATATTACCACTTCTATGATTTTTTTGGAGTTTCTGAAAGCAATCTTAAAAACGTGATTTCTTGAAAACTATAAGGAATTAACTAGTGGGGATTACATATTTATATTAGGTATTAATTGAGCTTTATATTACGCCATTATTTAACCCATGTCCGAATTTTATGTAAAATTCCACATTGTGCGCTGGCTGAACCCTACAAGATAGATCAAAATAATGCACTACAGTATTGTACATCTTAAAAAGGTCTACAAAAAAGTCCGTGATGGTATATGTCTATCTCTTAGTGATAATCCACAATAACCATTTATTATCCCGTGCGAAGCCGAGGCCGATCGCTAGTTCGCTATATATGATATTAATAATACATACCTTCTCCTGCTTAAAAGGGAAAAAGTAGTATTTCGGCTGGCTCGGCGTAACCGTTATATTAGTAGTCGTATTTAATTTAATGTAGAAATCCTTCACCGTTTCCACTACTATGGTAACTTCGATTGGGTCTGGTGACGATGACATTAGATGGACGAGGGGTGTGTTTTGATTAGACACATCTGTAATGAAAGGTATGGTCAAAAATGGTGTTTCGTTTTCGTTTGGATGAAAGGCAGCAGAAAAAATATTTCGGTTAGATTTACCATCAACTCAAATACTTTAAACTAGTATTGTATTTGTGTTGTATTTAATTAAGTTAGTATTGTATTTATGGATTATTTACTTGTATTTGGGCAATATTTGTTTGTGTATTTATTATTTAATAATAAGCAAATGTGTTAATGTTATTTTCTGCTGACTTTTAATATAAACTAAACTATGACTTAAATGGAACAAACACAAAGCTCTTTTAAAAACCGCACTACGTATTAATTGATAAAAACTGGCACGAAAGTAATGAATGGAGTTATTACTATTAAGTATTTGGAAATTATTCCGTTCATTCATCATTTGTTCCATTCGCTCTATTTATTATGAGACCTGCTAAATATATAAATATATGTCATTCATAATGCCTCCAAGTACTTCGTAGCAGCTTTTGCAAAACTAATTTTGTGGCATATTGTCAATTTAGTGAAAAAACATATTACGAATTCATGTCGACTTAATTTATATATCAAAATTGAAACGTATTAATATTTATACGTAATACGTAAAATAAACATAAGTAATGGTTTATATTGATTGCATAAAGGGTATACCCTTTAATCGCATTGTTGTAATGGGATGGATAAGTGTGCTTCAAAAGTTATGTTTTCTTTAGATGAACTCCGTGTATAATTGAAATTGCCTCAGCGAAAAAAGGGAATAAGTCCCGTACATTTTATAGGACTTATGCCCCTTTTCGCTGACCCATTTTGACTTATACTCCTTTTCACAAGTCACGGAACTAAACTTCAACCGAAATCTTAACACATTCAGTGCCGAAAACCCGATTATCGGGTATTTTATGATTTCGTTCCCAGGCCGGACGACCCGATAGTCGGGATCACGGTACTACAACTTTATATGACGAAATTTTTGTGGCCTGGCGCGGATGTCTTGTTTGGCTGGGTGGCAATGAATGTGTTAAATAATTGCTAGAATGTAATAGTAGTTTATCTACACTCACATTGTAAGTTCTCAAAAATGTGTTCAAAAACGATTGGCAATGGCCAGCATTACAACAAACGATTTTACTATGATAAGATTTTTATCTGTGGCAGGAACGTAATTTTAACGTTACATGCTCAAGTTATGAGTTTCAAATTTGGAACATCGATTTTGGTAGCGTAATGAAAATCCAGCCCTCCTCCCCGACTGTTCGCACAATCGAGTTGGCCATGGCGGTGCAATGGCCGTCATTCTAATGGTTTCCGAACACTTCATTTAGGATTTATAATATGTGTGTAGATAAAGCAGTGTATTCAACTGTACGTAATTAGGCCTTAAAACACTCGTGTGATCTTATTATGAAACTCGCCTGTGGGTCGATTCATAAAACCACACTCGTATTTTAAGGACCCTTATTATACGTAACAGTTATAAAAACTACTATTATGCGATTTTGTAGATTTAGATATAGTTTTTCTGGCCGTATGACCACGGAGATTTTTTTTTCGATTTAGCCAAAATTAAAATTGTACACCAAGTGTACATTTTAGAAATAAATAAAAAAACAATGCGGTTATATCCTTCTCATTATATCTAAACATAATAAGTGGCAATAATCGGTGATATAATATAAAACGTGATAACAATAGCAAAGATTATTTACGTATTAAGGGACCGCAGTAGACTTTAATCCGTCCCCTTTTCACTATGAGAGCGTGAACAGAAAGACATACCTATTTTATATATGTATAAAACGCGACCAGAAATGTATGAACCTTTTCGTAGCACCTATACACTAATAGACGGAGAGCTGGCTACGTCAGATATGACACAATAATTAAGGCAACGAAACCCCTCTGTTCTTCTCGGCAGCTGTTCATTGGTGGAGGTTAAAGAATGCAAACCGCTTAAAGAAGCACCCTAGAGTTCTGAGTTTGATTTTTTTTAATACCACGACGGTGGCAAACAAGCATACGGCCCGCCTGATGGTAAGCAGCTACCGTAGCCTATGGACGCCTGTAACTCCAGAAGTGTCACATGCGCGTTGCCGACCCTTTACAAAAAGGAGGACTCACTGTGTTGACGGCTAAAGGAACAAGAGGGTCCCTCATCGTCAACACACTGGGTCCTCTTTAAGCTCTTTGGCAACCTTACTCACCAGCAGAAATACAACACTATGAGTAGGTTCTAGCGCTATTTGGCTGTGGTTTTCTGTAAGGGTGAGGTATTTCCCCAGTCGGGCTCTGCTCCAGATTTGAGCGATATGACATTCGCTGTGCTGTGCCCTACCACACATAGCGAGATGACATACGCAGTACCCATACCTCTCTTTTGGACGTAGTTTAAGGACATACCCGTGTCCGGACGGAGTTTAAGGACATACCCGGGTCCAATATTATGGTAAATTATGTAATAAAATATATCATTGCCAGAAGTATTTGTTGGTAGAAGTAGTGCCAGACGACGTGTAATGAAATTTATGGTTTGTCGCCTTCTGTTTTTTGATGTTTCTGCAATAATACGGTTTTTTTAATCTAATGTCAAAATATAGGCCCGGCCCTCTATAAACGACACAGCTTTGCCGGTTTTTACCTATTTTGGTATTACTTTTTCCAGCTGAAAAATTTTGTGTCACCCATCAATGAATAGCTGCCAGCCGGATCTAGCAATAAGGATAGTATGACAATCTAACGAGACCGGTTTCGTTACTCTCATTATTGTGTCATATCTGACGTAGCCAACTCTTAGTCTATAAAGAGGTGTTCTGTTCTGTCTTCACATTTGGTGAATAGATCATATATTTCTGGTCCTGCTTTGTTTTGAAAAAATATAGGAGATATGATTTCTAACACCGTTATACAGGCCGAATTCATAAATATTAAGTCATATTAATAAATAAGGGTTTCACTCTGAAATTGTGTGCTAAAAAATATTTAACGTCACTCCGGGCGTAAAGTGACATTTACCGCCCGCATGCGCAGGCGCAAATCTCAAATCACACCCAGAAGAAGACGTAAAATTGTGTACGCGCCACGGGCGGTAATAAAGGAGCTTCGGTTCGGGTCACAAATGCCCGCGATCTGGGCCGCTCTTTATTTTACCGCCCTGGGTGCGTAATCTAAGTCATATATAAGGTGCTAACAAATTAGTCAAGGATATTTTGACCGCTGATAGTACTCGGTTCTCGGAGTATATTTAAGTATGAAACATCATAGATTTTGTTATGTTTTTTTGGAGAAAACTAGGAAAAAAAATTCCTACGTTAAAACACCCTGTTAATAAGATAATTAATGAGACCTCCTTAGACCCGAATCATAATGACATTTAAGAAAAAAAACTTTTGACGTGACATGACAAACAGTGTTAAACATCTTGACAGGTACATTATAGGGATGGTTATTTTAAAAATTAATTATAATTTTTTTTTGTTCGGTAAATGAAAACAAAAGTTCCTTAATTACAGTTAAAAGTTAATTGTTTTAAAATATCCTTGACTAATTTGTTAGCACCTTATATAAATAGAACGTCGAAACGCTGTCGGTTATATTATAAATTATAATGTTTTTATTTCAGGTAAACTTCGTTTTTCAGATGCACCTATTATCTCAAGTCGCAGGCCCAATATTACAGGGTTCTTGGTTACACTCTTATTAAATCTAAATTTGAACCTTGTCATAGTGACACTAAGTCTTAATTTAACTACCCCGAAAATGCAACATAGAACCCTGTAATATTGAGCCAGCAAAGTGTTAATAAACAGTATGCTTAGAAATAAAGGATAAATAGAAAAATTCACTATGCAACCGACTTTTCTACTTCTTAATCTTTCGCCATGTCCGTCTGTTCTTCCGTACGTCCGTCTGTCCGCGGACTAGCTCAATGACCGTTAGTGCTAGAGAACTGAAATTTGGTATGAGTATGTGTATTAATCGCGCCGACAAACTTTCCACAAGTGTTAATATTTCACTCTGTATGTAAATGTTTAATATTTACAACAGCACAAAACATCGAAACAATATGGTATCAATGTTCACACTCAGTGACCTAATTCAAGTGCAAAAATATAACTAGACTCGCTTACTTTTCTCTTGTATTTATCTAAATAAAGGTAAATTAATAATAGTTTATGTAATTGTTACGTAATAGGGCCTAATTACGTACAGTTGCATACACTGCTTTATCTACACACATATTATAAATCCTAAATGTGTCAATCCTCGACGTGTTCGGAAACTATAAAAATGACCGCCATTGCATCGCCATGGCCAACTCGATTGTGCCGGCGGTCGGGGAGGAGGGCAACCGCGGTCGAGGAGGAGGGCTGGATGATCATTACGCTACCAAAATCGATGTTCCAAATTAAAAACTCATAACTTAACAACATTTGAGCATGTAATGTTAAAATTACGTTACTGCTACAGATAAAAAAACTTATCATACCTAATAATAAAATCGGTTGTTGTAATGCTAGCCATTACCTACCGTTTTTGAACACATTTTAGAGGACTTATAATGTGAGTGTAGATAAACTGCTGTTATACATCAGATGATTAAAAATACCAGTAAATATGTACAGTCACGAACCCGGATTGTTGAGCCACTTGCCATTGTTCGTAATTTTGCCGTGTAATGAATGACCGATGTTACCGACTAGCTGTCAACTGTTAGTTACATCGGCACAGAATAATATAATAGTATTTCATATAGAAGGTTGTCTTCCCTACAAAATCAGTGTTTGACAGAACTTTGACAGATGAACGATGACGCATGACGTCTCCATACAATTTTACCTTTCGACGTTCTAGGGTTGACAAGTACGCAATTAGTATTATTGCTGGACCTGCCCGAATCTGCCTCAATCTACCTAATCTATCAGTAATTTTACAAAACTAAATAAATGTCAGATTTATTACCTTATTTGCAAAATCTAATTATTATTTTAGTACAAAAGGGGATCAATGTTACTCTGCGTCCGTAGGAAACACCTTAGACAACCCTACACGTGATCCCTTGGTGGTGCTAAAAGAGTACCTGCCAAGTGGCAGCTGCACTGGATTTTCTTTATCAACTGCTTTCCCACTACTACTACCTGACAGAAGAAATGCCTATCTATATCCAGTGATATGACGCCATACGATAAATAAATAGTACAAAACTACAACTATAAACTACTTAAATATTTTATTTTATCTGTGGTCATGCCGCAAATAAACGAAAGGGATTTTGACAACCCCGAAAACGTTTCCGATACGTTCCAAGGCCGTAGCTGTCACTTCGTGCAGGTGGACCTTGACATCGGTCATTTATTACACGGTTAAATTACGAACAATGGCAAGTGGCTCAACGATAAGGGTTCGTGACTGTACATTATATCAGTGTAATTTATTTTATCTACACTCACATTGTAAGTCCTCTAAAACGTGTTAAAAAACGGTTGGCAATGGCTAGCATTACCACAACCGATTTTACTATGATAAGCTTTTTATCTGTGGCGGTAATGTAATTTTAACTTTACATGCTCATATATTGATACGTTATGAGTTTAAAATTCCGAAAATCGAATTTGATAACATAATGTAAATCCTGTGCTCCTTCCTGACCAACGACACGCGCCCTCGCGACCGCCGGCACAATCGAGTTGGCCATGGCGGTGCAATGGCGGTCATTTAGAATATTATATAATATGAGTGTAGATAAAGCAGTGTATGCAACTGTACGTAATTAGGCCTTATTACGTAACAGTTACATAAACTACTATTTGAAAACACAATAATACGCGAAAGCGGTAAATGAGTGCGGTTATATTCTAGATTTGAATTACGTCACGGACTATATAAAATCAAGAACAAATAAAAGGCAAACTTTCTTACCACAGGTATCTTCGTCTTCGGCGAACATGTTGTTATGAGGGCATAGAGTCCTGGATATGTTGGTGAAGAGCTCCAAGCTGCCAGGGACTTCTACCACCATGGGAAGCTGCCATGATGATACTCCTGGAATGTAGAATAAGCTTTAATAATTTTATGTTAGAAAAAAAAACAATTTTTACAGTTTTTTTTTAAATATACCACGACGGTGGCAAACAAGCATACAGCCCGCCTGATGGTAAGCAGCTACCGTAGCCTATGGACGCCTGCGCCTGTCACGTGCGCGTTGCCGACCCTTTACAAGATATTGACGGCTAAAGGAACAAGAGGGTCCCTCATCGTCAACACACTGGGTCCTCTTTGAGCTCTTTGGCAACCTTACTCACCAGCAGGAACACAACACTATAAGTAGGGTCTAGACTGACTGTGGTTTTCTGTAACGTGGAGGTAATTCCCCAGTCGGGCTCTGCTCCAGATTTGAGCGTGATGACATTCGCTGTGCTGTGCCCTACCACACATAGCAAGATGACGTTCGCGGTACCCATACGTCTCTTTTGGACGTAATTTAAGGACATACCCGTGTCCGGACGTAGTTTAGGGAACATACCCGGGTAAGTGATTTGAGTATTTTTTTCAGCATCTCGAGCATTTGGTTTTGGAAAGGTGGAGGCTAAATGAAGTCGGTTATTTTTTAAACAGGGCGACTATATGATCGTGACGTCACTTTTGCACGTCATTTTGTTAGGAGCGTTTCGAGAAACAAATGCAAATCTCAGACTTTAAGAGTAATTTCTGACTTTTGTGTTGCTTTAACGCAATTGGCCGCATATAGACATTTGATCCTCATAACAAAACGAATCGATTGATACCATACATGAAAAAAATTGGATTTAGACTGATCATAAGCGTAAGAAGTAGGTAAGTAAGGGTTTTCCTCATGACTATTGACCTACTGAATACACCCGTTGCTTCTCACGCAACCAAAACCTTGGAGTTAATATTATTTCAGTACAACAGGTAATTGAATCGTAAACAATTCCTTATTTATACTAGTCTGCGCCCGCGGCTTCGTTCACGTAGAAGTCGTCGGACCATTTTCAACCGACTTCAAGATTTCGAAGGAGGTTCTCAATTAGGAACATGCATGATTTTTTTGGAAGACGTCATTCGATTTTATTTCCCTGTACATTCAAATGTCACTAATAAACCTACTATCTATGATAGCCCTGAAACGTCAAAAATGTGAAAATACGTTAGGCGTCTGCGCCGCGCTTCAAAACGCCCCATACAAAAAGTGTGAGGTTTGTGACGTCACCGACCTCAAAGTTGCAGAAATCTGTTTGGAAGGAACAAGTTTTTGGAAGATATTTGTAATGTTAGGCACGGAAAAATGCGTTTAGCTATATAGTTGTCATACATTTTTTTTCTTGTTAGAACATAAGTAATCGAACTGAGGTTTCGAAAATACATTTGAGGTATTAAAAAAAATGCCTAAAATTTTAATCTTTATCTTTAAAATTACGGATTTTCACTTATTTATATTAATTTGGTGTTTTTGAACGTGTTTATTGAACAAATTCAATTAAATATTTTTCACGCATGTTCTCCATTCGTCGGGATCTTTGTTTTTGCCATTTTTTATTCACAGACACCGATTATTGGAAGACGGCTGGACCACTTTGGAAAATTATTTTTTAGTTTGAAAGAGTATGCTTCACAGTTGGTCCCATTGTCATCAGGGATCTGATGATGGGATCCTGGAGAAATCGAGGGAACTCTTCAAATATTTTAGGCACGCCTAAAATGATTTGAGTCTTTTTTAGAGTAGCTGGCATTTGCTTTTGAAAATGTGGAGTCTAAGAGAAGTCAGTTCTTTTTTGTTTAAAATTATATTGGAAGTTGTTTTTGGTGCTTTCAACTCAAAGTCACGAGCTCTTTCGATTCTGACACGAGAAAGTGTCCCAAGTTTTAGTTTTCCATTCAGTTAATATTTTTCATTTACATTTTATCAAACGACTTCCAGATTTCGAAGTGGGAGGTGCTCAATTCGTCGTGACCTTTGTTCTTGCTTTTTTAAATGTATGTTCACCGATTATTCGAAGACGGCTGGACCGATTTGCATGCTCTCTCAATTAGCTTCAGTAGATGGGCACTGAAGCTAATTGAGAGAGCACGATAACAACGAACTTTTCCGAGAAAATACGATGGAAAACTATTATGCACTACATCTGTGCGCGCTTGTTACCGGAATAGGCATGGTGAATTTTTTTCATGTATGGTATAAATCGATTCGTTTTGTTGTGAGGATCAAATGTCTATATGGGGCCAATTGCGTTAAAGCAACACAAAAGTCAGAAATGAGACTTAAAGTCCGAGATTTGCATTTGTTTCTCAAAACGCTCCTAACAAAATGACGTGCAAAAGTGACGTCACGATCACATAATCGCCCTGTTTAAAGTATGGAAAAAATATGAAATTGCTATTTTTACAGGGAAATGTTGCGTTTATGTATATGGTTGCTATACAATTTATTTTACAGTAAAATGTCAAAAATCGAATGGTATCATTGTTATTTTTAAATTTCGCACTTAAAAAAATCGTAAAAATTAGAAATTTTGCAGCTTGATATCTTTGAGCCATTTCAACAGAATTTATAAATTTTCACTTTAGATGGATATATTGATCATTTTTCATCCTATCAACTAAATTTTATTGCATAATTCAACATGTGTCATCATGACTATTGTCATGATATATTTTCCGTGACATTTTGTGTGTCTGATTTTCTAAGATATGTGACAAATGATATGATATATGTAACAAAAATACTGGTAATCCGTCCAAGGGCATAATCGGTATCGTATTGCGACTAAGAAAAAGTAGGATAAATAGTAGTTTATGTAACTGTTACGTAATAAGGGTCCTTAAAACATGAGTGTGGTTTTATGAAACGAGCCGCAGGCGAGTTTCATAATAAGATCACACGAGTGTTTTAAGGCCTAATTACGTACAGTTGCATACACTGCTTTATCTACACTCATATTATTTATCCAAAATGCCGTATTCGGAAACCATAGAATGGCCGCCATTGCATCGCCATGACCAACTCGATTGTGTCGGGGAGGCACGTGTCGGGCTGTCGGCGGATGCGCGGGAGGGTGCAGGTGTACATTATGTTATCAAAACTCATAGCACATCAATATTTGAGCATGAAAAGTTAAAATTACGTTACTGCCACAGATAAAAAGCTTAACATAGTAAAATCGGTCGTGGTAATGCTAGCCATTGCCTACCGTTTTCGAACACGTTTTAGAGAACTTACAATATGAGTGTAGATAAAACATTTTACACTATTTTTTTTTTGTATGGGGGACGTCGTCCCAGCCATAAACTCCATACAAAAACATTTTTCTTTTCGCGTTATTTTTCCTACTACTACTACTACAGTAGCGCAGCGACCCAAAGTGGATCTTGGCTTTCGACACCAAAGATCGCCAGGCTCCTCTGTTCACAGCCGTCTCTGTCCAGTCAACGGCACTCGCACCTCGCCTTTCCAGCGGTACCTAGGACGCCCAGGTGATCTTCTACAAGTTAGCTGGCCAGAGTATGCTCTCCAGGCGGCACGATCTTCACCCATACGAGCTACGTGTCCGAGTTATCGGAGTCTAGCGGCTTTTGTTTCCCCGATGATGTTCGGCTCGGACACCAGATCTTCGATTTCCTGGTTCTTAGGGAGCCTCCAGGTTATCAACCGACTTCAAGATTTCGAAGGAGGAGGTTATCAATTCGTCGGGATCTTTGTTTTTGCAATTTTTTTATTTTTTTTTTATGTATGTTCACCGATTATTCGAAGACGGCTGGACCGATTTGGAAAATTATTTTTTTGTTTGAAAGCGTATACTTCACAGTTGGTCCCATTGTAACCATGTCAGGATCTGATGATGGGATCCTGGAGAAATCGAGGGAACTCTTCAACTATTATAGGCACACCTATGGTGATTTGAGTATTTTTTTTACAGCAGATCGAGCATTTGGTGTTGGAAAGATGGATGCTTAGTGAAGTTAAAAACTTAGAATTTTTTTTTCTTAGTTTTTCATATTTAGATTACGCCCTTTAACGGATCACCATAAGCATCTTTGTTAAATAACATACCTTTCTGCTGCCTCGCAGTGACAAACAGAGGGAAGCTTCTGTTCGCAAAGTTGCTGGCGACAGTCACGCGGGCCGGAGTGTCGAACGAGTCCTGCGGGTACAAATACAAATACTCTTTTCACTTCTCATGCTCGAAAAGTTCGACTTTAAGTCGTGCGTGGACGACATAAAATGGCTTGTTAAGCTCTAGTGCATAAAGTAAAACTTTCTTCTACGACTAAGATAATGAGGCTCAACAGCCAAACAGTCACAATATATTGCACAATCTAATGGAGCAGTAAAATTTCGTAGAATACTGAAACTTATTGTTTTATTTTATTCTTGCTATAACTATTTGAATTCCGTGTTTTCTATCATTAAATGAAATCAGATAAAATGGGAGTTGATAATAGTTTTAAAATGCCCCGAAATGTTTTTATGACTTGGCAGAGAACAAGTATCTATGTCTAAATTCACATGCTGTGGGAAAATTAAAAAAAAAAAACATTAAAAAATTAATTGGAGGGAACCATATTTATTTTCATTGTAATATTTTTGTTACAACTTGAAAATGTTTTACGATTACCGATAAATAATAACCTCGCAATCGAAGTGAAAATTAGAGTGTAAAACTTGTTCATAAAACCTACCTCGCTCGCAAGCTCGCTCGGATGGATAAACGCCTCGCGTGAAATGGTGCGTTTTATGCACTTGTTGTACAATCTACTATTATTGAACACCCCATAAAAACTTTTCTTTGTAATCCGCAATCCGTAATAAGTATGCGTAGACAAAGTATGCCTTCGGCGAGTTTAAAACGACACAAACAAGTAAAGTCAAGTACGCTAAGTCCTGTACCTGCTCTGGTATTATTATTATTAATTGTAAAAAATGAGCATAAAATGTCATAAATTGTACCTTTTTGGAAAGCTTATGAACTGAGGAAATAAATTCTGTAATTTGTACGCGAAGTGTTATTACTTTTTTTTAGTTATGCCTTAAAATGTAACAAGATTTGAAAAAAAAATCAAAAACTTCTGACTTCAGATGCTTTTATTTGCAAAATTTTGATATGTTTTGTACTTTTTTTATTATTTTCCGTAATCAGTGATTCATTGGCTATTCGGAAAATCTTTTTTTTTATTTGAAAAATACGTAGTTTAAAAGAGAATACTAGTTTTAGGTCAAAAAGCGGGTATTTATTAAAAAAATCTAAAATCTTGAATAACTTGAAAACCAATGAGTTTTGACCCCTGCTTGACTGGACTTAAATCACTCGAAATAAGCTGTAGAATAACCCCCTTGAAGGAATACGACGAATTACCAGTCACCCTGTATAACTACCAGTAAGGCGGCTAACACACTGCTGCGGTTTTCGCATGCGGCGACAGTGTGCGAGTAAGATAACGCTCTGCAAGCGTATAGCGCTGTCACATTCACCCATCCGGTTGCGGAGCCAGTGTGATAATAGCATAATTTGAAGAATAATAATTGAATTAAAATTAAATCAAAAACTCACCCCTGCAAACTCCATGATGTATTCTACATTTTTACTGACATTGACTGTGTATTCAACATCAAACTTGTATCTGAAATTAATATATAAAAATTATCTTTATACATATGTCTTACATTCTACATACTAACAAATATTGAAAATGAAAAATGATCTTGGATTGGTAGAGATCAATGGTTGACTGGTAGAGAATGCCCTCTGGCATTAAGTCCGTCCTTTGTACTTTGTATTATTGTGCAATAAAGTTTAAATTCTAAACAAACATCTTTTCACTCTAGGTTTTACTGGCAGTCCCCTCTGCAGGGCCTGCATGGAGGAGGACGAGACAGCCGCCCACGTCATCATCACATGTCCGGGGGTGGCAAAATACCGGGCGAAACATCTTGGTTCGCCGAGGGCACTCCCGGAATCGTCGGCAACATAAAGGGTCTGCTAGGCTTCCTGGAGGAACTGGGTTGACATGAATGAGGCCACCCGGCACGCAAAACAGGCGCAAATATAGACGTCGAGTTGTGGAAACCAGCCCGCATTAACCTTAACCTTAAAGTTTAAATAAATAAATAAATCTTGAGTACAGCTTTTTACATGGATTTGCATTTAAAATCTTTAGGCGTTGCTATAATTTTCGCAAGATATGCCTCAGGATTAATTTCCTAAGCCCTTAAACTAGGTAAACCTGTCTTATATGGAACAGGGAATTAGCCGCTGCTACTTCTAGAAACACTGCGAAGATTATTGTTAGCATACAAATATTTGAGGAAAAGGTAGGAAATGATGGGAACAGGAAGGAGGAAGTAACAGGAATATAATTTTCCTGTAAGGTACTTCCCCAGTCGGGCTCTGCTCCAGATTTGAGCGAGTTGACATTCACTGAACGTGCCATACCACACTTAACGAGATGCCATTCGCAGTGCCCATACCCCTCTTTTTGGCGTAGTTTAAGGACATACCCAAGTCCGGACGTAGTTTAAGGACATACCCGGGTCCACAGTAATAATTACATTAAACTATGGGTTAGCACAATTATCTAAAATTTAAAACAGCTTACATTTTTTATTAAGTAATATTGAGCATGGCCAGAATTAATTAATATTAAATTATGGCTAGATTAGTATCAACTACTATATTAGAAGCCTGATTTCTAGGTAACTCCAGACATTTTGAGTAACAGAAGAGAGTGTCAAAACTGTCAATCAAAAAGTTGATTGGCCCATAAACTGAGTGTTGATAAAGAATAAATTTATAATCAAACATCGGCCCCAACATTTTACATGATTACCTACTCACTTTGTGTCCAATATAATTTTTCAGTTTCTGCATATGTTTAGAGTCATAGCCCATTTTCTACAACAATACAATACAAATCCTCTTTAATGTACACCTCAATAAAATAGAACAGTCAACAGGCGAGGCTTATTACAGGTACAACTTACTTATACCTATACTAAGTCATTGCCATTTGATACATTGTCAATGACCAGACTATATTTTACAAGTAATATAAATAACTATGTGACATATATAAAGGGGAATCCACAATCAACTATGAGACACTCCTTATCTTTGGTAATAAATATGCAGTACATTAAATTTTCAGTCAGAAATGCGGCACATAAAGTTGGAATATTGATTAAAACTGGACATTTTTGACATGTTATAATAAAAGCAAGATATATTTTTGTGTAATTAATTAGATAATGCATAATAATAGCCTAAAATTACTTACGTATTGTTATAATTGAACACTATACCAGAATCTTGCTGACACAAAGAAATGAACGGAAAACTAAACAATATGTACAATTCGAAACATCCACGCGCCATTTTGATTTACACACTTGATATTATCACTTAAAACATTGATTTAGTAATTACTTATTGCACACTGAGGTATTACTATAGAATTTTAACCTATTTTGGAAACTACTGCATTATCTACCGTGAAATCAAACCATGACTAACTCAACTAACTGCTGTATTGAATTGACTTGACTGGACTGTCACTGTCACTGTTATGTCATAACAAAATGCAGTTGCCATTTACAACAAGAAAATCCCCAGAAACGATCCAAACCTTATCGTTATATATATATATATATATATATAATAAAACTAAGTTGAGAAAATGTGCGTGCCGATAAAACTTAAAAAGGAGTCCCAGCACGATAAAGGGACTTATATAGTGTGATAGCCCTTTATTCCCCCTCGAACAAGAAAGTTCCCGTTTTAACCTAAAGGGTGTGTCTTTAAAGATATAAGGGCTTTTCCAACCCTTCAACTCCAAAAGTAAGTGTAGTGGCGCCATCTGTTGTCGAGTAGTTGAACTTCATTCATTGTCCAAAGTGGCGCCATCTGTTGTCGAATAATTGAATTTCATTCATTGTACACAATATGGACTTAAACGAACGATTATTCCCAAACTTTCTCGAATATCCTAGCGCCAACTTTCTCGAATATCCTAGAGCCTAGCTTTCTGAATATATAAGAGCCCGGTGTCACCCGCCAGAGTTAGTTTGATTTGAACAGCGAAACAAGCGATTTCGAAACGAAAAAGAAAGAAATTATCTGTGTGTGAGCCTTTATTTTGAAGTATCACGTGTGAGTATTTTTAATAGTGTGTTTAATTAATTCTCGATTTCGAAGCGAAGAAGAAAAAAGTTATCTGTGAGCCTTGATTGTGAAATATCAAATGTGAGTATTTTTAATAGTGTATTTAATTAATTCTAATGGTTTTTTTTTTTTTTTTCTTTTAATTGTAATTTCCTTAACTTTCAAGTAGTCGCGCGGCGTTGAATCGATGCCTTCTATATACTTTGGCCGTAAACAAAATATCGCGCGACCGCTTGAAGATTAAATAATTTTTTTTTCTTTGTCTCAACGTGCTCCACGTTTACGTAACAATATATTTGTCTATAAAATGTTCATTTAATTTATATTTTACAGAATACAATGCCTAGACGTAAAAGAGGTGGAGATCTTGCCAGTTCTGCAGCGAAACGGCGGAAACAAAAAGAAAATCGAAGAAATGAAACGGAAGAAGAGCGCGAAGCACGTTTACAAAATCAACGAACCAGAATGAGCACCCTGAGAAGCGGAAAAAGCGAAGAAAGAAAAGAAAATAAAAGTATTGAAGAATCGAGCATTTTAAAAGATAATCTAACAAAGGAAGCATTCCACTACGAACCGACGAAGAAATATTACGATCATAAATATGTTGTGATCGGAAAAATGAATAACATTTGCCAATTTTGCCACGCGAAAAAATTCAGTAAAGAAACACCAGGTCTCTGTTGCATGAATGGAAAAATTCGATTACCACCACTGGAAGCACCTCCACAGGAATTTCTACATTACATGACCGGGGAAACACCAGAATCAAAACACTTTCTTCAAAATATAAGATCATACAACTCCTGCTTTCAAATGACTTCTTTCGGTGTTACTTCGACTGACACTAATAGACACAAATTTGAATATGTATTTTCAATTCAAGGGCAAATTTATCACAAAATTGGATCGTTACTACCAATGCCTAACGATGACTATAAATTTCTGCAAGTATATTTCATCGGAAATGAAGAAAACGAAATTGATCAACGATGTACAAATTTTATTGGATTGAAACGCGAAATAATCCAAGATGTACAGAGGATCTTACACAAATACAATCAACTGATTTACATATTCAAAACAACACTAGACCGCATGATTTCTGAGGACTATAAAATTGTAATTCGAGCCGATAAAAGACCACGTGGAGAACACGAACGTAGATTTAATGCACCTCAGATAGATGAAGTCGCCATCGTAATTGTGGACAATGAAAATACAAGCCGTGACATAATTGTACAACGAAGAAGAAAAGGACTACAACGCATTGCAGAGACACACCGCTCATATGATGCTCTTCAATATCCGTTAATATTTCTGCACGGAGAGGATGGTTATCATTTCAATATAAAACAAATTCATCCTAAAACAGGCATAGAAACAAACAAAAAAGTCACTTCCAAGGAGTTCTATGCTTACCGCTTAATAATCAGAGACAATGAAATATACAATCACATTCTCAACACTCGCCGTTTATTCCAACAATTTCTGGTAGATATGTACGCAAAAATAGAAGCAGAACGGATGCTTTACATAAGACTGAATCAGAAGAAACTACGCACAGAAGAATACATCCACCTTCGAGATGCGATCATAAATGACGGCAATATTGACGATATTGGAACAATGGTAATCTTACCCTCATCATACATAGGAAGTCCAAGACATATGCACGAATATACTCAAGATGCCATGACCTACGTAAGAAAATATGGACGACCTGATCTCTTCATAACATTTACATGCAACTCATCATGGCCAGAAATCAAAGAACAACTAAAATACGGACAAACCTCCATGGATCGACACGACATGATAGCCCGAGTTTTTCGACAAAAACAAATAAGATTTATTGAAGTCATCACAAAATACCACATCTTTGGAACCGTTAGATGCTGGATGTATACAATCGAGTGGCAAAAACGAGGATTACCTCACTCACACAATCTCATATGGCTACACGATAAAATTTATCCCACGGATATCGACAAAATCATCCAAGCTGAATTTCCCAATCCACAAAATGATCCGGAACTATACAACATAGTAGTGAAAAACATGATTCACGGACCATGTGGACCATTAAACTTCAATGCGCCATGCATGAGTGATGGAAAATGTACAAAAAAATATCCAAAACCATACTTGGACGATACAAAAACTGAAGATGACGGCTATCCCAAATATAGAAGACGATCACCGAAAAACGGTGGCTTCACAGCAAAAATACGAATACAAGGCAGAGACGAACTGGAAATAGATAATCAATGGGTAGTACCATATAACCCACTACTTTCCAAAATGTTCCAAGCACACATAAACGTTGAATATTGCAATTCAGTAAAATCTATTAAATATATATGTAAGTACGTAAACAAAGGTAGTGATATGGCAGTATTTCAAATAGTCCAAAATAGCGAACAAAATAATAGAAATGATGAAATCCTCATGTACCAAATGGGAAGATACATCAACAGTAACGAAGCAGCGTGGAGGATTTTTAGTTTTCCCATACACGAACGCGAACCAGCTGTGCAACATCTAGCAGTACATTTGGAGAATGGACAGAGAGTTTACTTCACAAAAGACTCGGCTAGAAAAATTGCAAGCGAACCACCTCAGAACACAACATTAACAGCTTTTTTCCAACTTTGCCAAACGGATCCATTCGCAAAGACGTTACTGTATGTCGACGTCCCTATTTATTATACGTGGGACAAAACAAGGAAAATTTTTCAACGACGAAAACAAGGAATGCCAGAAGAGGGTCATCCAGAAATAATGAAAACTAACGCAATAGGTCGAGTATACACTGTACATCCAAACAATGCCGAATGTTTCTATCTCCGAATGTGTTACACGAAATACGGGGACCAACAAGTTTCACAGATCTCAGGACTATTGACGGCTACATATGCCAGACTGACAGAGAAGCATGTCAACGTTTAGGATTATTGGAAAACGATAACCACTGGGAATTAACACTACAAGAAGCCACACTCACAGCTCCAGCTGAACAAATTCGAGAGTTATTCGCCATAATTCTAACAACATGTAACCCATCAAACCCAAAACAGCTATGGACTCTTTCAAAAGGAATATGAGTGATGATATATTGTACCAAATCCGACAAGCTAATCCAGAACTGACTATAGAATTCAATGACGACATCTTCAATGAAACACTCATTCGCTTAGAAGATAAATGTTTAGCAATAAATAACCAGACCTTAGTAGAAATTGGAATGCCAGCACCACAAAGAAATACTTTCAGTGTGCTAAACTACGAAATTACAAAGGAAAAAAGCTACAACGTCAATGAACTACTTGAATACATTGCTCACAACAAACCACTCCTCAATGACAATCGAAAAAAAATTTACAACGTTATAATGAACCGAATAAATAACAACACTGGTGGAATTATTTACTTGGACGCACCAGGAGGCACCGGTAAAACGTTTCTAATAAATCTAATACTGGCGGAAATACGTGCTGAAAAACACATCGCACTGGCACTAGCATCATCCGGCATTGCAGCCACACTTATGGAAGGAGGACGAACTGCCCATTCTGCCTTACAACTACCGTTGAATATAGCCGAACAACAATTCCCGGTATGTAAAATCTCAGGAACATCTGGACGCGGTCAACTTCTAAAACATGCTAAAATTATCTTCTGGGATGAATGCACCATGGCCCATAAAAAATCACTAGAAGCCATGGACAGAACATTACAAGAATTGCGAAAAAACTCTGAAATGATGGGAGGAGCTCTACTCATACTCTCAGGAGATTTTCGACAAACACTTCCAGTTATTCCCAAATCAACACCAGCAGACGAGATCAATGCATGCTTAAAAAAGTCACATCTCTGGCCGCAAGTACAAATACTGCAATTAACAAAAAACATGAGGGTTGAATTATCAAAAGATGAAACAACAGCACATTTTGCTAAAATACTTTTACAAATAGGCGAAGGTACATATCCTACTGACCAAACGACCGGTCTCATTGAACTCAATAGTGATTTCTGTAACATAGCCACTACTGAAAACGAACTAATCGACAAAATTTATCCAAATATTATTCAGAACTATACCAACGTAGAGTGGTTATTTCAAAGAGCAATTTTGGCCACTAAAAATAATATTGTTGACGATATCAATTTTAATATTCTAAAGAAAATACCTGGTGAAGAGAAAGTATATAAATCGATCGACACGATGGTATCCATTGAAGAAAGTGTCAACTTTCCTACTGAATTTCTAAACTCTTTACAAGTACCAGGAATGCCATTACACTGCCTTCGTCTGAAAATTGGATCTCCAATCATACTACTCAGAAATCTCAACTCCCCAAAACTATGTAATGGAACGAGGATGATCGTAAAACAGCTATCGAATAATGTCATTGAAGCTGAACTTATTTTTGGAAAGAACAAAGGACACACAGTATTTATACCTAGAATACCACTGATCTCTTCTGAATTGCCATTTCAATTTAAAAGATTGCAGTTTCCAATTAAATTAGCCTTTAGTTTTACAATTAACAAAGCGCAAGGGCAAACTTTGAAATATTGTGGCATCAACCTCAAAGAATCCTGCTTCTCTCACGGTCAGCTATATGTAGCTTGCTCAAGAGTAGGAAGTTCGAAAAATTTATATATATATACCCCGGACAATAAAATGAAAAATGTTGTTTATAAACAAGTAGTGTAAATAATGAGAAAATGTAAATACATATAAATATAGAAAATGTTTTCAAAATATATTTTTTACTTTTTACGTCATAGTATGTTTTTTTATTTCATCTACCACGTAATCTCATATCAACTCCCGAGCGAAGCCGGGTATCATAGCTAGTTACTTAATAAATAAAACGTAAACTACGGTTGAATTTCTAATTATAAAAAGTGACTTGACACATGACTGACACTTAAAATGTTGCCTGGAATAGCAAAAATAAAATAGTCATGAGTATATGTCGATAAAAAGTATCGAAAAGTGTAATGTTGTACTGAACACTACCAATACGATTCCATTTAAAGGATCCATAAGCGTTAGGAAATTAAATTATCATGTAACAACCTGAAATGCTACAATATTCAAATCAGACATAAGTTTTGACATACGTTGCCGCTGATAAATCGTATAGTTATGTTATACAACATATCATATACTTATTTTTCTATCTCGTCGAACGAGCGGAGCCTAAGCGAAGTGAAGTTATAGACAGCTTCGGATCAAACGGAAACGGAACTGTCAGCTGGCTACCTGGACATCGCTGCATTTCGATGGCTTTTTGATTTTGAATAGTTGTTGCGGTAACTGTAGTAACATTTTTTCTAATCTTTGTGAAATTTATTGGGGTTATAGCAGAAATCAATATAATTTTAGAGTTCGTACGAGTATATGAGCAGGATCGATCAATGGGTTATGGAGCTAGAAGGCGCAAAACAATCATCATAAGAGTCTTGTTATATTGGTCAATGCATTTACAAGGAAATCGCGAGTTCTCAGTTCGAGGCGGACTACTATTATATAGTTGCTATAACTCTGAGCTCTTTATTATGGAGGCGACATTTTGGATGAACATTGTTCTGGCTCTAATTCTTGCACGTCCACAGGAATCCGTAATCCGAGGCAACATCACTTAATAATTCAATTCAACACTTCTACGAGTAATAACAACAAAACGTAACGATATTCACGAACAGTCAGAAGAAGATATTTCTCAAAAATACCTACTTAACTACTTCTAAAATAGACGAAAAGATACTTCGGCTATCGTGTGGCCCTCTGAAAAAGTTTTTTTTTTTCGGGATAAAAAGTAGTTTAGTATCCTATGTCCTATTCCTCACTCTATGCTACCTCTGGCGCCATTTTAGAGACGTGCGTTTCAGCAAGATATTCACTCACAAACTGAACGGCAGGCATGTGTGTAGAGAAATTCCAATATTGGCCCGACCGCCGTGCGCTTGGACAATTTAACTAACCGGAGCGGCCATTGACAGGCTTTCTCCTCTGCCGAAAACAATGGTCAATAAATAAGACCAGTGGTCATATTTATTGTACGTACTGACGTTTATCTGACGTGGCTATTTGTACGTTACGTACGAATAGCCATACATTTGACGTTCGCCTCCCCCGCAAAAATCGGCAGACTTTTATTGTATAGAAAATGAGAGACATGGCCGCTCCGGTTGGTTGAATTCACTAAGCCATGCGCCCGGTATTAACCCTACGGCAGGTGTATGAGTAGCCTTTAGAAATTATTATTGTCTCCAATAGGATGTACAGAAGTTATAAATTGACTTTGATTTGTCGCGTACCGTCATTTCGTAAAAGTAACGTATTTTCCACATCATGTTGCAGCATTCTTCAGCCTTAAAGCCTTAAAATCAAGTTGCATCGACAATATCGCAACCAATAAGTCGCGGCGTTTGTAGAACCCTTAATAATTAAATAAAAATATCGATAAGAACAGCACTGGCCGAATTGCGGCAACATTTGTGTTTGTTGACTTGTCAAGTCACTCCGTACAATTATAAATTCTAGTTTAAGAACAACATAAACTAGTAGTCCGCCTCGAACTGAGAACTCGCGATTTACTTGCAAACGAGATGACCAATATAACCAGACCCATCTGAAGATTTATTTTTCGCCTTCTAGCTCCACTAGTTCCACTACCCCTTGATCGATCCTGCGCATATGCGAACTCTCAAATTATATGTATCTCTGCTACAACTCCATCAAATTTTATAAAGATCAGAAATACATTACTATAGTTATCGCAGAACAAACCTTCAAAATCAAAAAGCCATCGAAATGCTGAGACGTCCCAGTAGCCAGAAGTTGTTTCTAAGAGCTTGCTTCGCTTACGTTCCGCTCGTTCAATAAAATAGTATTTTACAACAAGAATAAATACTCGTCTGAACTGATATTATTGTAAACAATCCTGGTGAAATCATATTTTATTTTAAATAGGTAGGCCTACGACTTACGAGATATTTATAGTAAAGAGCAATCTGCAAATAAAAAATAATGTCCCCAACCTGGTAAAACAAATATAAAAATCATTATAGTTTTTGCTACATATTCTTACACAGTTATACATAATAAGGTCAAATGATACCTACTCAAAGAATAACAAAGCGACAGTAATTTTATTTATTTTTTAAAATATGCAGTACGAGTTATATCTACACTCTTTTCTTTTAGGAGTCCAGTAATAGTTATATATCATACAAAAGCGTAAAGTTGATGTTTAACATCTCGTGCTTTTATTGAGACCCGAGCCAGCGAAAGATTCCAAAATTAAGCCACAAGCGAGTGGTTAAATTCTATTAATCTTGAGCGTACGAGGACCTCAAGGCAAGCAAGGTTAAACAAGCTTTGCTGCTGAGTATAATACAAAAAATTTCACCACACCACCGCAGGAAAAATATAAGCTATAAAATATAAAAATCGAAGCCAAATGAATGCTTTCAAAATTATGTACCTAATTCCAAATCATCTCTTGCCAGATAACGTGAAAAAACAAGTCAAAACTTGTACCAAATTACTTTCTTCACGTGTGGATAAAATTTCCCACCACTTTCAAGGAACAAAGAGCGCAATTTACTTGGTGGAGTGGAGAATTATTATTTTTCGATTTTGCTCAACTTTTTGATAAGATTTTTATTGATTAAAATTATGCTAAACCAGTACGTCAAATATATAAATACATTGGAAAATGAGTCGTCGTTTGAATAAATGGAACAGTTTTTTTTTTCATTTTCATATATATTTTTCTTAGGCAAGAGTATGTTTAGCTAGAGCAATTTTAAGAAAAATCCCCCAAGTTTAGGTGATATTTTTGGGAATGTGCTAAAGTATTTAATAAAAATCAACATGTATAAATAAAGGAGAATGGGTATTTTGTACCATGAGTGTATACGATTGAGCCATATCTCATTTGAAAGGTCTTAACTAGTGCATTATTTAATTGTATGACGCCATCATTGGATAGCGTGCAGGGTCCGAGCTATTTAAAAAAAAAGGTTGCGCATATAAACGGTTAATTTATAAAATATCCGGTCTATAACCAGTTATAGCGTATTTTATATGATAGAATATAAGATATGCTTCACGCTTATTTACCACCACCATTGGAAAAATACGTACAGGGCTGGAATTAGTAGATGAAACATTTGCTTATATGTAAAAACACCTGTAGCATGGCGAAGCTAACGTGTATATAAAAGTCGTATGTAACAGCTAAAAGGTATTTTTATAAATTATTTTTCGTAAATGATACTTGCACTCTAACGTATGCAGAGACCAAAATAAAACGGTTTTATGCGTTAATTAACTGTAATTAACGACGGCCTAATTCTTCTATTGAACACTAGATGGAGCTTAGGAGGCAAAATGGACAACTTTTGCCACTGGCGTATACAATTCAACCTTATCTCAAATGAAAGGTCTTAATTATAGCTTTAATTAGTTATATGGCACCGAAGGCCGTAAGGGTGCACGGAAGCCGGTATTCATTATTTTGTGTCTGCGCTCTGGCCTAGCTGTGGCGAAAACTGGAACTAATTAACCTATACAAAAAAGGTTAACTTTTATACACATTTACATAGTTTATTCGCCTGAAATTAAGTGTAAAAATAAGTCATAAATTTTTTGCGACTAATTAATGTTAAATGACCGCAATTAACTACTTAAATAATTAAAATCAGTTACTGGCGACATCTTGTATGCAATAGAAGAACCGACTAAGAGTCGAGTAGTTAATGCGTATGCATGTTTGCCACCGTTGTAGTATAAAAAAATAAAAAAGTTAAACTACATAAATGTTAATAATGCTGGCTCCATATCATTGCTTTTTAACGCTCAAAAATCTGTGTTCTAAGGCTTCATGTCGCGTAATTATATATAAGTTAGTTTCTGAACGTTGATATATATAAACTAAGGGGGTTACCTCAAACAACAGAATTTGAATTTGAAGATTCGTCTATTTGCCTTTCTCTTGTGCTTTCGCAAATTCGAGCGATAAAGAGGGAGATAGACTAAACTTCCTTTTTCGACTTAGCCCTGTCAAAAAATAATACTGTTTTTTTTATCACGACGGTGGTAAACAAGCATACGGCCCATATGATGGTAAGCAGATATATAATATAAGCAGATATACGTTGTCATGAGTCATGATGGAGTTTTTCTTAATGTTCATTTTAATAATATCATTTAGAATTTTGGAAGCTAGCTCCATCTAGTGACGAGTAGAAAACTTAGAACTTCATTAAGCACAATTAATTAACATACAAAGTCGATATATTTTAGTTCCTGCATGCATTCTAGATAAAGTATATATTACGAAAAATAGTTTATAAAAATACCTTTGACATGTAATATACGCCTCCCGTATACACATTAGCTTGGCTCTAAACCGAGCGATATTCATATCAAGCTTAATTTAAATTAATTAATTCTAGCCCTGTGAGTATTCAAACATGGGGTGTTTTACACAGAATTGAACCATTTCCCATATGCTTTCAGATAAACCATGGTATAACCGATTACATATCGTATCTTTAAAAAAAAATGCTCTTTATATGTTCGCTCTTTTTTTTGAAATATCTCGGTCCCTGCACGATATCCAACAATGGTGCCATATAATCAAATAATCCGGTAATTGCGAGCTTTAAAACGAGATACGTCTCAACAGTATACATCCATGGTACACTCCCCATACAAAAATGCCCATTCTCCTTTGAATCAAAAAGTATCTCATATAAAAGTATAAAAGGTTACGATTTTTTTAAAATTACATCATAAATCTTGTCCCGTCAGCCGTTCTGTTGGCGAATACACGAAACTCCCCGCTGCCCGGACGTAATCAAACTGTGTGTACGTCCCTTAGGCCTGAAAAACGCCCGCACAATGGGTCTTTTTACAGACAATGCTAGGCACAACTGAAAGAAGTATTTATTTATTTATCGTATGGCTACATGTCACTGGATATAGATGGGCATTTCTTCACCGGGGTAGTAGTAGTGGGAAAGCAGACGATAAAGAAAATCCAGTGAGTGCTGCGAGGTCCAGATGGGACAGTGCAGCTGCCAAGTTTGTTACTCTTTTAGCACCACGGACGTAGAGTAACATTGAAGAAGAAGAAAGAAGTGAAAAAAAAAAAACAATATTTTAAGACCGCTAGTATTCAGTACGAGGACGTTGTTTGAAGAACTACAGGTACCTAAAGGAAAAACTATTAATTAAATTATCAATCTAATGGCTCCTCGTTATATTGTATTAGCTCATTTTCTTCATTTACAGAATAAACATTTTGTTTAAATGTTCCGGCTTTTGCAACGACTTAAAAATATTTTTGCCTTAACTGTAAAGAAAAAAATTACAAATCACCCTTAAGTGCAAGTATAATCACGGGTATTGTACCAAGTGGATTTCTAACAAAAATCGTTAAATCCCCTAGTTTATATTTATAGTAGAATACACAACGTACCTAAATAATGTTTATTTTTATTTCTGGTAATTTATTTAAAAAAGTACACCTTCAATTTTTATTTCTATCGCATCGAACCACTGTGCGACCAAGGCAAATTCGGGGGCATCCCCAGAGAAAAAGCAAATCATATCCAAGATTTGAAAACTTGCGTTATCTGCTGGTTCTTTCATACCTAAACAGTAAGTAATCTAAAAATTTCTAAACAAAATGTAAGAATAAATCCCTCTTGGGCATTATATTTCAGAAATGCTAAATGAACCGAAAATCACGGGCCCATTTTTATACCCTGCCCTTTCTAAATATAAATTACACGTAAAAATTTCATTTTAGAAATGTAACAGTATTTCTGAAATTATCATTCAAATTATATACTTAAAAGTCGCATAATATATGATAAAGTGCCTTAAAATTTTGTTATTTACATTTGTCATTTGGGGAACGCCACACGATAACTTGAAATTTGATAATAATTCATAATTTATTTATTTGTAAAACATAGATAGGTACAACAGTAGGTCTTAAATGTGTAAATATCGAGGGTTGCGAGGTGAAACCCGATAACTCGAGCTAATAGGTTTTTGAAAATAGAACAATAAGCTGACATACGTTAGGTGCTTATTTAAATCAAAAATTATTTCTACTTATCGGGTTTCACCTCGCAACCCTCGATATGTATCACTATGTTTCGCAATTTAGTAGTTGGCATACAAATAGATAGCTACAGGGCATGTAGCGTGCATTTATATACTATAATTTTTTAAGCATTATAACTAATTAACTATAACTACTATTCAATAATAGTTATAGTAAAACCAATAAAACCAATTACATGCCACATCTCTGCGCTGGTCTCCTCTCTCATATAATATTTAATACATAACACCATAAAACACTATGTGCGGCATTACTCGATGCATCATATTTATCAATATAAAACAACAACTATGAAACCTGCGGTCTCACTATGAGGCAATACTACCCCCAAGAGGCCAATGCGTCCTCAGTTCGACAAAAATAACTTTGCTATCGCTAAAATTCCAATATCTGAAAACTGATCGCTACTGCTTTAAAAATAAGCGTGTTTTTATATTGCAGCGGTTGTTGCTAAACTTGGTAAAAAAGTATAATGCTGTTGTGTTGTTAAAGCCGTTGTAAGACCGCAGAAAGTTATTGGTTTATTGGCTAGTGCTATAATAGTGGTTAAGGGACCTGTTAAAGAAGTAGTTTAATAAGTACGTGGACATTTATGGGTGATTATCCGGGAACCGGATGAGATACAGGGGTATGAAAATTTTACGGAGCGTGCGACGGGATAAAATTTATACACTGGGAATATAAGTGAGGTAGTAGATGAACAGGTTTATTTCTTTTAACTGAAATTGTATTTTAGGGTTCCGTACCCAAATGGTAAAACGGGACCCTATTACTAAGACTCCGCTCTCCGTTCGTCCGTCCGTCCGTCTGTCACCAGGCTGTATCTTATGAACCGTTTTCACAGATGATGTATTTCTGTTGCCGCTATAACAACAAATACTAAACAACAGAATATAATAAATATTTAAGGGGGCTCCCATACAACAGACAATATTTTTTGCCGTTTTTACAATAATGGTACTTGGCCGGTTTTTTTAAATCTAAATTTGATAGTTTATTATTTGGAATCTAACTTATAAGGTCTTTATGATCTAGCCTAGCCTAGTTTATCACTAATCTGGCAATGGGTTTTGAATCCCGGTAAGGGCACATTATTTGTGTATTTGAGTATTTATCTTTAAATATTCAAATACATTACTGTTTGTAAAACTGAATTTATACCAAATAAACATTATTCATTTTCATTTTCATTTCATTTCTTTTCAAATATAACGTCGCCTACGCCTAGTCACACAATAAAACGTTTATTGAGTTTACTGTGTTATTAAGTCGATTTGTGGCGTGTCGTTTGGTTAATACTTATAAATTATCAATTTCTAACATAATAATTTTTAAGAAAAAAAAACCGACTTCAATGGGGGTAGCCGGTGAAGGATTATTGTAGATAGATGGTGCACTTAGATTCCATACAATGAAATAACTTGCTTAAAAAACGCAGCGGAGAGGACCAATCGCCAAACGTGAACTATGCGTCGTTGAAGAGTTCCGTTCTGATTATCATCAACAGTTCTGTCGCAGATAGCTTAAAATTGCCATTGTTTGTGTATAACTAGATCTAAGTCAATCCTTTTCTCGGTTTATACCAATTTGTTTGTGTTAATAACGTGTATAAATATTGTGTTTCTATGTCTAGTTGCTAAGTCTTATCTGTGTCTAATTTTATTGATATCATGTCATAATACGCAAAATGTCTAGATTATAAGAATTTTGTACTAATTTACGAAGAAATGTCCTATATAAATATCAATTTTAACCCTCCTACAAACATGTAATACTGTAAGCTTATTAGCCAATAAATGTCTCACATACACGGCACATACCAGCCACTAGTACGAGCACGCTAAAAAACCCATAAAAGAGGCCAGCACTCGTACTCGTTGCTCACTTCAACCTCACTTCTACAACAACTCCCAGCGGGGAAAACACCTGCAACTACACTGCTCAAATGTTTTACAATTTTAAATAAGCGTTATTATTCATCTCCCTACATGACCTGGTAAATGGTACAGCGGGTCAGCGCTGCTTGGTTCAACGTGGTAATCCGGTCTGCACACAACAAGTTCCACTTCATCAAATGTCACTCTTTTGAATGAAAATGCTTGATTTGTTGATAAAAATACAAAAGTCACTATGTGTAAGCCCTTAAGATTTGAGGAGTTCCCTCGATTCTTCATGGATCCCATCATCAGAACTTGAGCTGGACGAACATTTGTTCTGACAATTAAACTTGCTAAACAAACACAGCGAAGAGGACGAATCGCCAAACGTGAACTATGCGTCGTTGAAGAGTTCCGTTCTGATCATCATCAGCAGTTCTACTTCATCCAATGTCACTGTTTTGAATGAAAATGATGGTTTTGTTGATAAAAATATAAAAATCACTATATGTATGCCTTTAAGATTTGAGGAGTTCCCATGGATCCCATCATCAGAACTGCGTTTTGACAAAAACGGGACCAATCTGTGTATATAGACTTACAATCAAAAAAAGAATTTTCAAAATCGGTTCAGACATGACGGAGTTATGGAGTAACAAACATAAAAAAAAAAAAACAAAAAAAAAAAAAAAAAAAAAAAATACACGCCGAATTGAGAACCTCCTCTTTTCAAATCTTGAAGTCGGTTAAAAACCGGTGCTTACAGCCAAAACGACAATTTCCTCCTATATGACTAGCTTAAAAAAATACGATTAAATATGTCAATATAAATCAAGCAAGAAAGTGGAACATCACATCTTAGATAATAAAATAGCGTCACATTCTTCGCCGAGAACATTACACTTTCAAAGGACAACTCATAAAATGCGTAACAGAAAACAAATTTTTTGAATACCTACACACAAAAAAGGAAAATATTCTTGGAGATAAATCAACGACCGGCACCCGAGGGAACCTGTAAAAGAAATCGCGAAATCGTCTCAAATGAAATTTCTCACTTCGAGGCATATAACATACTAGAAAATTTTTAGTTCTCCACCCAAGAAAACCCAACTTTATCTCTTGCGAATGAGGTTGAAAATCCTTTGCTGATATGCGGATTCTTCTGACAAACTTTGGCGCGTGAAATGTATTCGAGAGGGCAAATTGATACCTAAAATATAGTGGATGGAGGAGGAAAATTTAACGGAATTGGGATTTACTACAGGTTGTCTAATGTACTCCCAAAAGCGTACAAGTCAAATATTCAGAATCTATAATATTCGGATTTGGCGATTGGAAAATATATAAATAGGTTTCTTTAGATACCTAAATTCGCTTAAGCTACTTATATAGGTATTAGATAAGATAAGATAATTTATTCCATAACAATTTACAATCTTGTCGGAAATATACCTAAAATTACAATTAACTTGTAATGTTATCTGTTTTAGATGTTTAATAAACCTGAATTAAATAAACCTATTAACTTATAACTAATTCATAAGTTACAATTACAATACTAAAAATAACATGCATTAACTTAAAATATAAATAACAATGATGGGCTGAAATACGATATAACAATGAAATTGATAATTATAATAAACTAGCTTTTTCCCGCGGCTTCGCCCGCGTACTAAAAGTACTAAAAAAGGAGGTTCTCAGTTAGACTCGTATGTTTGTATGTAGGAATGTATGTTTGTCCGCGATCATCTTGCGTTTCGCTGAACTGATTTAGAAGCGGTTTTCGGAAAAGTATTCGTTACATTCTGGAGGTTTCGGTATACCACGTTTTGAAGACGGCGGTTCCCTCATTTTATATTTTAAAGAAATTATTAATTGTTACGCCATCAACGACTTACTACTGAGAGATTATGATTAATACAGATTTCTACTCTCGAATAGAAGCTTTTCTCCGCGACTTCATTTGCGTGGAATTAGTAATCCACCCTCCTTTTTACCCGCTTAAGGAATGACTTCTGGGATAACAACTATTATATATCCTTCCCCAGAACGCAAAATATCTCCATACCAAATCATCTAAATAGGTTCAACGGTTATTAATTTTTCCCATACAAACTTTCAACCCCCGTTTCACCCCCTAGAGGGTTGATTTTCGAGATACAAAATATCCTATATTGTTTACCGCGACTCAATCTATATAATATGTACCAAGTTCATTTCAATCGTCTGTTCAAACTATATCCACAACAAAATTATCTAAATCGGTTCGCGGTAAAAAAATCTCCATACAAACCTCCAACCCCCATTTCACCCCCTTAAAGATTGATTTTCGAGATAAAAACTGTCCCATGTCGTTTCCCGGTACACAAACTATCTCTATACCAAGTTTCATCTAAATTGATTCAACGTTTAAAAATTCCCCATACAAACTATCAACCCCCATTTCACCCCCTTAAGTGTTGATTTCGTAATCAGCGACCCGATAAACCATAGAAACAATACCCATAGAAACAATTTTGTCACACTTGTTTTCTCATTTATCGTTAGGAATAATCCTGTAAAGTTTCCAATAAAATAGTTGAACTAATCTCGTTTCCCATACAAACTTTGAACCCCATTTCCCCCCTTAGGAGGTAAATTTTAAAAAATTATTTCTAAGTGCATCCCTATGCCTTATAAGGAGCCTACGAACCACATTTGGAATCTCTAGAACCAGCGGTTTGGGCTGTGCGTTGATATGTTAGTCAGTTTCTTCTTTTATATATTTAGAAGAAGATTGCAATTTGGCACAAATACTTTCAAGAATTTTCATGTCCACAATATTAAATTTCAAAATCGATGCCATTTTCTTAATTAACGTCCCAAAAAATCACAAAAACGACACCCATATGGATATTTAGACATTTCAACCCCATTGTACCCTAACAGGGGAGATGGTATTTCACGTCCGCCACGTCGGATTTTAAAATCGTTGTTGTTTTCGTAATCAACGACCCGATAAACCATAGAAACAATACCCATGTTGATTTTCAGGCATTTTGACCACATTTCCCCCTTATGGGTTGAATTCTCAAAAAAGCTGAAACACTTGTTTTCTCATTTCTGGTTGAATTCTCAAAAAACCTGCAACACGTATTTACTCATTTATTGTTAGGAATACTTCTGTGCAGTTTCGAATAAAATAGACTAACTAATCTTGTTTCCCCATACAAACTTTGGACCCCCATTTCACCCCCTTAGGGGATGAATTTTGAAAATCCTTTCTTAGCGCACCCCTAGACCTTATAAGGAACCTACCTGCCAAATTTGGAATCTCTAGAACCAGCGGTTTGGACTGTGCGTTGATAGATCACTATGTCAGTCAGTCACCTTTGAGTTATATATATATAGATGTCAGTAAAATGACATTAAACATCTAAAAAGCGTGCATCACTAATGAATTCGTCAACATGGTAATAACATTTCCGTAATAAAAAGTCCCTTAATCGGTATTTGAATTTATCTACATTATCCATCGTCTTATACTCTTTAGGCAAGCAATTGTATAGTTTTACGGCTTGATATCGCACGCAGTGATGTATAATTTGGAAATTAGGCTCAATTGAGTACTTCAGGCCCTTCCTACGAGTATTGTGTCTTGTGACCCTTGGTGACCCTTTGTTCCTCAGTCTCGTATCTTTCTGGACGCTTAACTACGCCAGTCAGTAAAACGAGAATATTATATACTAGCTGTGCCCGCGGCTCCGCTCGCGTGGAATTCGGTCTGTGTCAGTAAGCGGCTAATTCACCCCTAATTTCTCTCCCGCTACCCTGGAGGCGGAACTTGAAGCAAAGTTGACAGATGGATATGAAGGACAGTAGTCCTAATAAAATATTTTACAATTACCACTAAATGAAACTACACTCAAAAATGAATACTTTTTTCATCATATTAATTTTTTTTGGCATGATTTAATCGACATAGAGTAGTAGGTGTTATATCGGACAATACAGGACCACTTTTGTATTTATATGTCCACGGCAAATATCATCCAAATCGATCCTCCCGTCAAATCAGTCTATGCATGAAAGGTAAGAACAGGCGCGGTTGAAATTGGGTTGGAGGGGGGTTCACAAATGCAGAAATGTTTTTTTTCTATTTGAGGTGCACTTGGAGGGGGGGGGGTCTATGACCCATGCAAATTTAACTCAATCGAGTGTAGTGTCTACCCCCCCCCCCCCCCCTTTAGACGTTGAATTTTTATAGGCTACATATAACCTGGCTGGGGATTTTCTTGAATTGGAATTACTAATCCTTAAGGGGTGATTTCCGGGATAACAATGCAAAATAAACCGGCCAAGAGCATGTCTCAGTGTAGAGTTTCGTAGATGCCGCCCTGTTACAAAACATCCGTTCAAAATGTCGTTTATTAAGGGATATTTGGCGGCGCTTACGTCATTTTACTATCCGGCACTTCCTTTCACTATGCGTTTTTGACTGATAATTCAAAAACGGCTGAACCGATTTTATTCAATATAGTTTTTATTGAATGTTCTTATCAGGCCTCACCAAATTTCAGCTTTCTAGTGTGAACGGTAACTAAGCTAGACCGCTAGACCGCGGACAGACTTGACTACTGAACCCTGAAAAGAGATAAATAGTAGTTTATGTAACTGTTACGTAATAAGGCCTAATTATGTACAGAAGCATACACTGCTTTACCTACACACATATTAAAAATCCATTGAAACCATTAGAATGACCGCCATTACACCGCCATGACCAACCTTATTGCACCGGCGGTCGGGTGTGGGGGGGGGGGCGTGCTGGCGGTCGGGGGGCGGACCTTCATTACGTATTACCGTAAGTCATGAATTTTCATACGTTTTTACCATACTGTCACAGATAATACACTAATGTTACGTTACTGGTTGCAATAATGGTGGTAATTACATACGGTTCCGAACGCGGAATAGAGGATTTATGATATTGGTGTAGATCAAGATATTTATTCTTCAATGTAAGCACATTACAATGCACTAATGAACGTCAGAGAAAAATTAAATACGTGAGTGTGGAACACTCGATTGGAACGAAGTTATGTTATTTAATTTTTTTTAAATCTTTGAAACCTTTGAAATTTTAGAAATTTTAGAAATTTTAGATTTTTTTTGAAATTTTTGCAATTGCAAAATTTTTTCAAATAAGTAAACAGATGAACAGACAAAAATTCAAAAAAATGTTGGGACGTGTTCTGTTATCAATTCTAAGTATCCCCAGCCAACTTTTTTTCGAATATATTCCATGAACAGACTTTCGACCCTCTTCAGCTTTATTATATGTATAGATAGTTTTTATTGAAAGTACCATTCAGGCTTCACTTCCATTATTTTTTTCAAATTTTTTGGACCCACGGTTCTAAAGTAAGATGGGGGGGGGGGGGGCTTTTTTGAAGATGAAACTATCTTTTGTCCTTTCTCGAGACACATACTATCTCTATACCAATTTTCATCTAAATCAGTTCAGCGTTAAAAAAAGATAAAGATAAAAGATATTTATTCTTCAATTTAGGCACATTACAATGCACTTATGAACGTCAGAGAGAAAAAAAAACTACCACCGCGTAACCCTACACCTCTGACCCGACAAGTATTATTTATGACCGGCAAGAAACTCGGCGGGACTTATTTTTTCAAAACAGTAATACAGTAATATTATACACAATAATGCGTAGTTCTATAAGAAGGCATATCAAAACAGAATATTATATCATAACAAAAAAATTCCTCATACCAACTTCCAATCCAACCCCCTTTTCACCCCCACAAGGGTTTGAAAACTATCCTATGACGTTTCTCGAGACTCAAATTATCTCCATACTCATTTCTATCTAAATCGTTTCAGGGGTTAAAAATTCTCCATACAAACTTTCAACCCCATTTTCACCCCCACCAGGGTTGATTTTCGGGATTAAAACTATATATTATCCTTTCCCGGGACTCAAACTATCTCTATACAAAATTTCATCAAAATCCGTTCAGCCGTTTTCACGTGATGCGCGGTCAAATAAACAGACAAACAGATTAACAGATAAACAGACAAACAGATAAACAGACAAACAGATAAACAGACAAAAATTCTAAAAATTGTTGGAACGTGTTCTGTTATCGATCCTAAGTATCCCCAGCCAACTTTTTTTCGATTATCTTCCATGTACAGACTTTCGACCCTCTTCACACACAACACTCGAACATTGATATCCTCTGTATAACGGAGCACTGGCTTAAAGGTCATGAATTTATGTTTAATTTCCACAATCATAGTGTAGTAAGTAAATTTTTTAGAAAATCCTGCATTCGCGGCGGGTCATTAATAATGGTAAAACATGATATAAAAAGTAAGGAGCGGAAAGACATTGTTGAATTGTCTGTGGAACGCCATATTGAACTTTCTTGTGTCGAGTTAGAAGAATTTATAATTATATGCGTGTACAGGCCTCCATTGGCAAACTATAACACATTTGAGTCAGTGATAGATGAAGTTCTTACAAGTGTTTTTTGTAGTAATAAAAGTGTTATTGTGTGTGGTGATTTTAATATCAACTTACTTGAAGATTCATCCATGTGTGTAAGGTTACTTAGTACTTTCAAATCCTACAATTTAGTAAATTTATTTTGTGAGCCTACACGAATCACAGCAACCAGTGCTACATGTATAGATAACATTTTCAGTAACAAGGATGCGACTAGTAAATCTATAATAAACAACTTAAGTTCTGACCACTGTGGACAAAAAGCCTCTTTTAGCGGAAAAACTAAGGATATTCCACAAGTCACTATGTGCAGACCAATTTCCGAAAGACGATTAGATTTATTCAGTCGGAATATCACGAAACAATTATGTTATGTTCCATTTACCCAGGAAAACCCTAACCGTATGAGTATTGAGTTGTTTAACTGTATTAAAAGGGAATTTGATGCCTGTTTCATTCCGAAGAAGGTGCAAGGCAAGGTCAAGACGAAATTTAGCGACTGGGCTACGCCGGATATTCATGAGAAAAGACGACGGCTCTATGATTTATATGACTTGAGAAGAATTAATAAAAGTCCGGAATTCCTAGATTATGTCAGGAACTTTTCTAAATCTTTTAAGATGATGTGTGCCGCTGCTAAAGCTGATTATCTGTCCAGAAAGATCCAAAATTCCAAGGATAAAGTAAAAACTGTTTGGCAAGTAATCAACGATGAAACTGGGAAACGTAAAATCAAAGATCCGCACTACAACCTACGTATTAATAATAATTTAGTGAGTTCGGACCTTGAAGTTGCGGATCATTTTGAGCAGTTCTTCTCTAATATACCGGTAGAAACAACAAAGTCTCTTCATTCATCGCCTGACGTCGCTGAGGCAATACTGAAAACAAATATAGCAGAGTGTACAGATTTCTTTAAATTTTCATATGTTACTCCGAACTTAGTTATTAAAACATTTAAATCCCTAAATTTAAAGAAAACTGAAGATCTTTGGGGCCTATCTGTTAAAGTTCTACATTCCATTGTTGAATCGATTGCACCACATTTAGCTGATATATTTAACAAATGTATTGATACAGGAATATTTCCAGACATAATGAAGCACAGCAAAGTCATCCCCTTGTTCAAATCAGGATCGAGAACAGAACCAAGCAATTTCAGACCAATTTCAATACTGCCGGCACTGAGCAAAGTTTTCGAGAAACTAATTCTAAATCAACTTGTGTCACATTTTAACCGAAACGAATTGTTCGCCAGAAATCAATTTGGTTTTACCAGAGGTCGCTCGACTACTGACGCAGGTGCTGTTCTTCTTAAGCACATCTTTGCCGCTTGGGAAAAAAAACAAGATGCTGTTGGAATATTCTGTGACCTATCGAAGGCATTTGATTGCGTTGATCACGAAAATCTAAAGAGAAAACTAAGCCATTACGGGATCAAAGCTGGTGCCCTTAACCTCGTCTCATCATACCTATCGGATAGAACACAACGAGTGGTTATTAATGGAACTCAATCTTCTGGGTCCCCTGTGGCACTCGGAGTGCCTCAAGGCTCAATACTTGGTCCTTTCCTGTTTTTGGTGTACATTAATGACTTACCTAAAATTGTGCAAGATAAACATGATATAGTGTTATTTGCTGATGACACATCTCTGATATTTAAAGTGGACAGAAAAGAAAACAGCTTTGATAGTATTAACAGTACACTCTCCAAAGTAGTAAATTGGTTTACGGCTAATAACCTACTTTTGAACGCCAAGAAAACGAAGTGCATCAAATTTACACTTCCCAACGTCAAGCAGATTAACAGCAGCAAGATTATAATAAATGATGAAATAATGGAATTCGAAAATCAAACTGTTTTCTTAGGAGTCACTTTAGACTCGAAATTACAATGGCATCCACATATAGCTACCCTAGCTGGGAAACTTAGCTCTGCAGCCTATGCCGTGAGGCGAATCAGCCATCTAATAAACAGTGAAACTGCCAGGCTGGTATACTTCAGTTACTTTCACAGTGTTATGTCGTATGGAATTCTGTTGTGGGGTAAAGCAGCTGATATTGGGACCATATTTGTGCTACAAAAACGAGCTGTACGTGGCATTTATAAAATGCGCGGTCGAGCATCCGTAAGAGGAAAATTTGAAGAGGCAAATATTCTTACCGTAGCATCTCAATACGTACTTGAAAACATTATGTATGTGCGGAAAAACATCCATAAATTCAAGCTCAACAGTGATATCCATAACTATAACACTAGAAATAAAGATAAGATTGCTGAGCCTGGCCACCGCCTCGGTAAGGTTCGTACGTCTTTTGCTGGGAACTGTACACTTTTTTATAACAAAGTCCCCGCTGATGTAGTGAATTTGCCACTAAATAAATTCAAGTCTTATGTTAAGCGCTATTTGTTGAGGAGAGAGTACTATACTTTAAAGGAATTCATTGAGGATAACGATGCCTTTAAGCCTGTAGCTTGATATAGTTAGTACAATACAAATTGAGAAATTATTAGGTACATTACTCTATGAAGCAGCTTTACTAGTGTCCAGTATTACCTGTTTTTCATTTTTATTTTATTTTGTTTTTATTTAGTATTTGGACACTTAGAGACGTTATACATCTCTAAGTCTTGCATTCGCAAATATTTATATGTATAGATATATATTTAATGATCCTGACGCTTAGAGACATGTACATCTCTATGTCACTTTTATATTGTAATTTAGTTCACGCATGTAAAATACGAGCACAGAATATTGTTTCTCACCAGACTAAACATGGCTAGTTTTTATTAATTAATAAAGCCCGCCAGCTTGAACATGTCATGCTCGCTTAAAAGGCTCTGCTTATGGTGGCGTCGTTGATCGGGTCGCCACTTTCCCTAAGAAAGGTTGAGGGAGGCGATGGCTGAGATATGCGTCATACTCGTGAACGGGTGCTGTTTGTGGAGACCGGTCTGTTTAGGCTAACTGGGGCAACACATTTACGTAACTTTTTATTAATCATATTTAATTTTAGTTTAATTGGCTTTAGACACAACATTCGGTGCTTGATTATCCATATTTTTTTATTCAAGACACTTGGAGACCTTATACATCTCTAAGTATAATTTAGAAATAGTATGTGTATTGTATACTAGAATCACTTAAGTACTTTTTTTTATATTATTTAAATTCAAAGTTTGTTTCTAACTGTTGATGATGGATTATTATAATTTGGAAATTTATGTAGAAGACACAGTTCAGGTAAGAAAGTATATCAAACTTGTATGTAATTTATTTTCAATAGTCAGATTTGGACTCATCTTTTTTCTTTGGTATTTTTCTTAAACTATAACCTATTGTTGGTTAATCTAACCTTGGTTTGATATGTTTTCTTATAGAACAACGCACTATATGTATTGTTTAGTTTTGATGTACTGTTGTTTTGAAAAAATAAGTCCCGCCGAGTTTCTTGCCGGACATAATTCTTCTCGGGTCAGAGGTGTAGGGTTAGAACCGGTGTAGTTTGATTTTTTTTCTCTCTCTTTTACTTTGACGTGTAAAAGTGCCCTTGTGGCCTACTTACTGAATAAATGTTTGAGTTTGAGTTTGAGTTTGAGTTTGCTTCAGCTTTATTATATGTATATAGATATTGCTGGGAGCTTGGCGGTAAGATAACCGACTTTCGATCCGGAAGTGTCGGGTTCAACGTTCACACCCCGACTTTTACTTTTGGTACTGTAAAGAATATAATTTGATATCTACACCAGCTGCTCTTCGCTGAAGAAAATATTTTAAGAAAACCTGCTTGCATCCGCGAAGACACTCAAAGGTGTATGTAAAATAGCCAATCAGCGTTGAACCCGATTCCTTTCGAGTAAGGGATTTTTGTACCTAGCAGTAGGAAAAAAGCTGAAATATTATTACTAGCCACGGAGCGGGTGCCACATGAAGGGCGAGGGGCGGGCAGGCCCAGGCGGAGATGGCGAGATGACCTGGCTGGACGCTTTTGTTAACGACTGGCCTGAAATCACACGGGACCGAGACGAATGGAGATCGAGGAGTTGTGCACACTATTAAGCTATGAATAATATTATTATTACTTGTACGGCTGACTGCACACAAACCACTAATTATATGCAAATGTCTCTATTAAAGTGATTCATCTACCCCCTCAGGACCCGTTAATCTATTTACTACCAACAATCCCCACTGATAGCTTCTAAACTAAAATACAAACACAAACGATGATGTATCCTAATGGATTATTACCACATTATGTTCGCAACTTAACACTTAACGATCTTAAAGGGCAGGAAATAACCGTTAATGTTAAGGGGGTGTGCACACTGGGGTTTCTTGCCTCCGGCAGTTTTGCGCCAGAGGATGAACATATCCTAAAATTGTTTAAGTGCCCCCCCCCCCGTGAATGAAATCCTGGATCCGCGCCTGGGTTCGTAAATTTATATACCTCTATAAAAAAATATAATTACTCAAAGAGGGCTCTTTAAGTGGTACCGTGCACAAAGGTGCCCATCACACTTGTGGCGTTACCACGTTGGGTGGCGATGGACAACCTTTGCGCCAGGTAAGAACTATTTACGTAAGTACATCAGACCCCCTCTCGGTAATATGAATTGGACACTATTGTGAAATCATGACAGTTTTCTTTTTCTTGGCACATATTTTTAAATAACTCTGTTAATTACAATTTAACAGTTCCTGTAAAAGTAATGCACCTTTTTCTTTTTTATCCATTTGTATAGTGTATGTCTTCACAAAACATCTCGCACTCCGCACCTATGGGCCACGAAGTATACGAGGTTTGCGTGTCAGGGGGGAGGGGCAATTGCCCCTGTTCCCCCCCCCCCCGTCCCTGTATCCGCGCCTGCCTATACCTAATCTATTATGCAATCTAAACATTCCTTTCATTATTAACTATTCAAAAGGGTGCGGTTAATACTATCTAATAACCAACTATCTCCCTACCCTTAAAATTGAAGCCCTACCCTTAAAATCGATAAAGCCCTACCCTTAAAATCCGTTAAGCTCTACCCTTAAAATCGGTTAAGCCCTATCATTAAAATCAGTTTTACCCTACCTTAAAATTGAAGCCCTACCCTTAAAATCGGTGAAGCTCTACCCTTAAAAAAGGTTAGGCCCTAAAATCGGATAAGCTCTACCCTGAAAATCGGTTAAGCCCTACCCTTAAAATCGGTTCAGCCATACCCTTAAAATCGGTTAAGCCCTACCCTTAAAATCGGTTAAGCTCTACCCTTAAAATTGGTTAAACTGTTCCCTCAAAATCGGTTTGACCCTACCTTCAAATCGGCTAAGCCCTACAGCTCTACCCTTAAAATCGGTTAAGCTCTACCCTTAAAATCGGTAAAGCCCTACCCTTAAAATTGAAGCCCTACCCTTAAAATCCGTTAAGCTCTACCCTTAAAATCGGTTAAGCCCTATCCTTAAAATCAGTTTTCCCCTACCTTAAAATTGAAGCCCTACCCTTAAAATCGGTGAAGCTCTACCCTTAAATAAGGTTAGGCCCTAAAATCGGATAAACTCTACCCTGCAAATTGGTTAAGCTCTACCCTTAAAATCGGTTAAGCTCTACCCTTAAAATTGGTTAAGATCTACCCTTAAAATCGGATAAGCCCTACCCTTAAAATTGGTTAAGCCCTACCCTTAAAATTGGTTGACCTCTTGCCTTAAAATCGGTTAAGCCCTACCCTTAAAATCGGTTAAGCTCTACCCTTAAAATCGGATAAGCCCTACTCTTAAAATTGGTTAAGATCTACCCTTAAAATCGGATAAGATCTACCCTTAAAATCGGATAAGCCCAACCCTTAAAATTGGTTAAGCCCTACCCTTAAAATTGGTTGACCTCTTCCCTTAAATTCGGTTAAGCTCTACCCTTAAAATCGGTTAAGCTCTACCCTTAAAATTGTTTAAGCTCTACCCTTAAAATCGGATAAGCTCTACCCTTAAAATCGGTTAAGCTCTACCCTTAAAATCGGATAAGCTCTACCCTTAAAATTGGTTAAGTGCCCCCCCCCCGTGAATGAAATCCTGGATCCGCGCCTGGGTATAGGTTCGTAAATTTATACACCTCTATAAAAAAATATAATTACTCAAAGAGGGCTCTTTAAGTGGTACCGTGCACAAAGGTGCCCATAACACTTGTGGCGTTACCACGTTGGGTGGCGATGGACAACCTTTGCGCCAGGTAAGAACTATTTACGTAAGTACATCAGACCCCCTCTCGGTAATATGAATTGGATACTATTGTGAAATCATGACAGTTTTCTTTTTCTTGGCACATATTTTTAAATAACTCTGTTAATTACAATTTAACAGTTCCTGTAAAAGTAATGCACCTTTTTCTTTTTTATCCATTTGTATAGTGTATGTCTTCACAAAACATCTCGCGCTCCGCGCCTATGGGCCACGAAGTATACGAGGTTTGCGTGTCAGGGGGGAGGGGCAATTGCCCCTGTTTCCCCCCCCCCCCCCGTCCCTGTATCCGCGCCTGCCTATACCTAATCTATTATGCAATCTAAACATTCCTTTCATTATTAACTATTCAAAAGGGTGCGGTTAATACTATCTAATAACCAACTATCTTGAAATTGGTAAAGCCCTACCTTAAAATTGGTGAAGCTCTACCCTTAAAATCGGTTAAGCCATACCCTTAAAATCGGTTAAGCCCTACCCTTAAAATCGGTTAAGCCCTACCCTTAAAATCGGTGAAGCTCTACCCTTAAAATCAGTTTTACCCTACCTTAAAGTTGGTTAAGCCTACCCTTAAAATCGGTGAAGCTCTACCCTTAATATCGGTTAAGCCCTACCCTTAAAATCGGTTAAGCTCTACCCTTAAAATTGGTTATACTGTTCCCTTAAAATCGGTTTTACCCTACCTTGAAATCGGTTAAGCTCTACAGCTCTACCCTTAAAATCGGTTAAGCTCTACCCTTAAAATCGGTTAAGCTCTACCCTTAAAATTGGTTGCCCTCTTCCTTAAAATCGGTTAAGCTCTACCCTTAAAATCGGATAAGCCCTACCCTTAAAATTGGTTAGGATCTACCCTTAAAATCGGATAAGCCCTACCCTTAAAATTGGTTAAGATCTACCCTTAAAATCGGATAAGCCTTGCCCTTAAAATCGGTGAAGCTCTACCCTTAAAATCAGTTTTACCCTACCTTAAAGTTGGTTAAGCCTACCCTTAAAATCGGTGAAGCTCTACCCTTAATATCGGTTAAGCCCTAAAATTGGTTATACTGTTCCCTTAAAATCGGTTTTACCCTACCTTGAAATCGGTTAAGCTCTACAGCTCTACCCTTAAAATCGGTTAAGCTCTACCCTTAAAATCGGTTAAGCTCTACCCTTAAAATCGGTAAAGCCCTACCCTTAAAATAGAAGCCCTACCCTTAAAATCGGTGAAGCCCTACCCATAAAATCCGTAAAGCTCTACCCTTAAAATTGGTTAAGCCCTACCCTTAAAATTGGTTTTACCCTACCTTAAAATTGGTTAAGCCCTACCCTTAAAATCGGTGAAGCTCTACCCTTACAATTGGTTAAACTGTTCCTTCAAAATCGGTTTTACACTACCTTAAAATCGGTTAAGCCATACAGCTCTACCCTTAAAATCGGTTAAGCTCTACCCTTAAAATCGGTAAAGCCCTACCCTTAAAATTGAAGCCCTACCCTTAAAATCGGTGAAGCCCTACCCTTAAAATCCGTTAAGCTCTACCCTTAAAATCGATTAAGCCCTATCCTTAAAATCAGTTTTACCCTACCTTAAAATTGAAGCCCTACCCTTAAAATCGGTGAAGCTCTACCCTTAAAAAAGGTTAGGCCCTAAAATCGGTTAAGCTCTACCCTTAAAATCGGTTAAGCTCTACCCTTAAATCGGTTAAGCCCTTCTCTTAAAATTGGTTAAGATCTACCCTTAAAATCGGATAAGCCCTACCCTTAAAATTGGTTTAGCCCTACCCTTAAAATTGGATAAGCCCTACTATTAAAATTGGTGAAGCCCTGCCCTTAAAAAATTTAAGGGTAGGGCTTATCCGATTTTAAGGGTAGGGCTTATCCGATTTTAAGGGCAAGGCTTATCCGATTTTAAGGGTAGGCCTAACCGATTTTAAGGGTAGGGCTTAACCGATTTTAAGGGAAGAGGGCAACCACTTTTAAGGGTAGGGCTTAAAATATTTTAAGTGTAGGGCTTATCCGATTTTAAGGGTAGATCTTAACCAATTTTAAGAGTAGGGTTTATCCGATTTTTAGGGTAGATCTTAACCAATTTTAAGGGTAGGGCTTATCCGATTTTAAGAGTAGATCTTAAACAATTTTAAGGGTAGGGCTTATCCGATTTTAAGGGTAAGGCTTATCCGATTTTAAGGGTAGGGCTTATCCGATTTTAAGGGTAGGGCTTATCCGATTTTAAGGGCAAGGCTTATCCGATTTTAAGGGTAGATCTTAACCAATTTTAAGGGTAGGGCTTATCCGATTTTAAGGGTAGATCCTAACCAATTTTAAGGGTAGGGCTTATCCGATTTTAAGGGTAGAGCTAAACCAATTTTAAGGGTAGATCTTAACCAATTTTAAGAGTAGGGCTTATCCGATTTTAAGGGTAGGGCTAAACCAATTTTAAGGGTAGGGCTTATCCGATTTTAAGGGTAGATCCTAACCAATTTTAAGGGTAGGGCTTATCAGATTTTAAGGGTAGATCCTAACCAATTTTAAGGGTAGGGCTTATCCGATTTTAAGGGTAGAGCTAAACCAATTTTAAGGGTAGATCTTAACCAATTTTAAGAGTAGGGCTTATCTGATTTTAAGGGTAGGGCTTATCCGATTTTAAGGGTAGGGCTAAACCAATTTTAAGGGTAGATCTTAACCAATTTTAAGAGTAGGGCTTATCCGATTTTAAGGGTAGGGCTAAACCAATTTTAAGGGTAGGGCTTATCCAATTTTAAGGGTAGATCCTAACCAATTTTAAGGGTAGGGCTTATCCGATTTTAAGGGTAGAGCTTAACCGATTTTAAGGGAAGAGGGCAACCAATTTTAAGGGTAGGGCTTATCCGATTTTAAGGGTAGGGCTTATCCGATTTTAAGGGTAGAGCTTAACCGATTTTAAGGGAAGAGGGCAACCAATTTTAAGGGTAGGGCTTAAACAATTTTAAGGGCAAGGCTTATCCGATTTTAAGGGTAGATCTTAACCAATTTTAAGGGTAGGGCTTATCCGATTTTAAGGGTAGATCCTAACCAATTTTAAGGGTAGGGCTTTTCCGATTTTAAGGGTAGAGCTTAACCGATTTTAAGGGAAGAGGGCAACCAATTTTAAGGGTAGGGCTTATCCGATTTTAAGGGTAGAGCTTAAACGATTTTAAGGGAAGAGGGCAGCCAATTTTAAGGGTAGGGCTTAACCAATTTTAAGGGTAGGGCTTATCCGATTTTAAGGGAAGAGGGCAACCAATTTTAAGGGTAGGGCTTAACCAATTTTAAGGGTAGGGCTTATCAGATTTTAAGGGTAGAGCTTCACCAATTTTAAGGTAGGGCTTAACCAATTTCAAGGTATAGAGCATTACCGATTTTAAGGGAAGAGGGCAACCAATTTTAAGGGTAGATCCGAACCAATTTTAAGGGTAGGGTTTATCCGATTTTAAGGGTAGAGCTTAACCGATTTTAAGGGAAGAGGGCAACCAATTTTAAGGGTAGGGCTTATCCGATTTTAAGGGTAGAGCTTAACCGATTTTAAGGGAAGAGGGCAACCAATTTTAAGGGAGGGCTTAACCAATTTTAAGGGTAGGGCTTATCCGATTTTAAGGGAAGAGGGCAACCAATTTTAAGGGTAGGGCTTAACCAATTTTAAGGGTAAGGCTAAACCAATTTTAAGGGTAGATCTTAACCAATTTTAAGAGTAGGGCTTATCCGATTTTAAGGGTAGGGCTAAACCAATTTTAAGGGTAGGGCTTATCCGATTTTAAGGGAAGAGGGCAACCAATTTTAAGGGTAGGGCTTATCCGATTTTAAGGGTAGAGCTTAACCGATTTTAAGGGAAGAGGGCAACCAATTTTAAGGGTAGGGCTTAAACAATTTTAAGGGTAGGGCTCATCCGATTTTAAGGGTAGAGCTTAACAGATTTTAAGGGTAGGGCTTTACCGATTTTAAGGGTGGGGCTTATCCGATTTTAAGGGTAGATCTTAACCAATTTTAAGGGTAGGGCTTATCCGATTTTAAGGGTAGGGCTTATCTGATTTTAAGGGTAGAGCTTAACCGATTTTAAGGGTAGGGCTGATCCGATTTTAAGGGTAGATCTTAACCAATTTTAAGGGTAGGGCTCATCCGATTTTAAGGGTAGATCTTAACCAATTTTAAGAGTAGGGTTTATCCGATTTTAAGGGTAGATCTTAACCAATTTTAAGGGTAGGGCTTATCCGATTTTAAGGGTAGATCTTAACCAATTTTAAGAGTAGGGCTTATCCGATTTTAAGGGAAGAGGGCAACCAATTTTAAGGGTAGGGCTTAACCAATTTTAAGAGTAGGGCTTATCCGATTTTAAGGGTAGATCTTAACCAATTTTAAGGGTAGGGCATCACCCGATTTTAAGGGTAGAGCTTAACCGATTTTAAGGGTAGAGGGCAACCAATTTTAAGGGCAGGGCTTAACCAATTTTAAGTGTAGGGCTTATCCGATTTTAAGGGTAGAGCCTAACCGATTTTAAGGGTAGGGCTTAACCGATTTTAAGGGAAGAGGTCAACCAAGTTTAAGGGTAGGGCTTATCCGATTTTAAGGGTAGAGCTTAACAGATTTTAAGGGTAGGGCTTTACCGATTTTAAGGGTGGGGCTTATCCGATTTTAAGGGTAGATCTTAACCAATTTTAAGGGTAGGGCTTATCCGATTTTAAGGGTAGGGCTTATCCGATTTTAAGGGTAGAGCTTAACCGATTTTAAGGGTAGGGCTGATGCGATTTTAAGGGTAGATCTTAACCAATTTTAAGGGTAGGGCTCATCCGATTTTAAGGGTAGATCTTAACCAATTTTAAGAGTAGGGTTTATCCGATTTTAAGGGTAGATCTTAACCAATTTTAAGGGTAGGGCTTATCCGATTTTAAGGGTAGATCTTAACCAATTTAAAGAGTAGGGCTTATCCGATTTTAAGAGTAGATCTTAAACAATTTTAAGGGTAGGGCTTATCCGATTTTAAGGGTAAGGCTTATCCGATTTTAAGGGTAGGGCTTATCCGATTTTAAGGGTAGGGCTTATCCGATTTTAAGGGCAAGGCTTATCCGATTTTAAGGGTAGATCTTAACCAATTTTAAGGGTAGGGCTTATCCGATTTTAAGGGTAGATCCTAACCAATTTTAAGGGTAGGGCTTATCCGATTTTAAGGGTAGAGCTTAACCGATTTTAAGGGAAGAGGGCAACCAATTTTAAGGGTAGGGCTTATCCGATTTTAAGGGAAGAGGGCAGCCAATTTTAAGGGTAGGGCTTAACCAATTTTAAGGGTAGGGCTTATCCGATTTTAAGGGTAGAGCTTCACCAATTTTAAGGTAGGGCTTAACCAATTTCAAGGTATAGAGCATTACCGATTTTAAGGGAAGAGGGCAACCAATTTTAAGGGTAGATCCGAACCAATTTTAAGGGTAGGGCTTATCCGATTTTAAGGGTAGAGCTTAACCGATTTTAAGGGAAGAGGGCAACCAATTTTAAGGGTAGGGCTTATCCGATTTTAAGGGTAGAGCTTAACCGATTTTAAGGGAAGAGGGCAACCAATTTTAAGGGAGGGCTTAACCAATTTTAAGGGTAGGGCTTATCCGATTTAAGGGAAGAGGGCAACCAATTTTAAGGGTAGGGCTTAACCAATTTTAAGGGTAAGGCTTATCCGATTTTAAGGGTAGGGCTTATCCGATTTTAAGGGTAGGGCTTATCCGATTTTAAGGGCAAGGCTTATCTGATTTTAAGGGTAGATCTTAACCAATTTTAAGGTTAGGGCTTATCCGATTTTAAGGGTAGATCCTAACCAATTTTAAGGGTAGGGCTTATCCGATTTTAAGGGTAGAGCTTAACCGATTTTAAGGGTAGGGCTAAACCAATTTTAAGGGTAGATCTTAACCAATTTTAAGAGTAGGGCTTATCCGATTTTAAGGGTAGGGCTAAACCAATTTTAAGGGTAGGGCTTATCCGATTTTAAGGGTAGATCCTAACCAATTTTAAGGGTAGGGCTTATCCGATTTTAAGGGTAGAGCTTAACCGATTTTAAGGGAAGAGGGCAACCAATTTTAAGGGTAGGGCTTAAACAATTTTAAGGGTAGGGCTCATCCGATTTTAAGGGTAGAGCTTAACCAATTTTAAGAGTAGGGCTTAACCAATTTTAAGTGTAGGGCTTATCCGATTTTAAGGGTAGAGCTTAACCGATTTTAAGGGAAGAGGGCAGCCAATTTTAAGGGTAGGGCTTAACCAATTTTAAGGGTAGGGCTTATCCAATTTTAAGGGAAGAGGGCAACCAATGTTAAGGGTAGGGCTTAACCAATTTTAAAGGTAGGGCTTATCCGATTTTAAGGGTAGAGCTTCACCAATTTTAAGGTAGGGCTTAACCAATTTCAAGGTATAGAGCATTACCGATTTTAAGGGAAGAGGGCAACCAATTTTAAGGGTAGATCCGAACCAATTTTAAGGGTAGGGCTTATCCGATTTTAAGGGTAGAGCTTAACCGATTTTAAGGGAAGAGGGCAACCAATTTTAAGGGTAAGGCTTATCCGATTTTAAGGGTAGAGCTTAACCGATTTTAAGGGAAGAGGGCAACCAATTTTAAGGGAGGGCTTAACCAATTTTAAGGGTAGGGCTTATCCGATTTTAAGGGAAGGGGGCAACCAATTTTAAGGGTAGGGCTTAACCAATTTTAAGGGTAAGGCTTATCCGATTTTAAGGGTAGGGCTTATCCGATTTTAAGGGTAGGGCTTATCCGATTTTAAGGGCAAGGCTTATCCGATTTTAAGGGTAGATCTTAACCAATTTTAAGGTTAGGGCTTATCCGATTTTAAGGGTAGATCCTAACCAATTTTAAGGGTAGGGCTTATCCGATTTTAAGGGTAGAGCTTAACCGATTTTAAGGGAAGAGGGCAACCAATTTTAAGGGTAGGGCTTATCCGATTTTAAGGGTAGGGCTAAACCAATTTTAAGGGTAGATCTTAACCAATTTTAAGAGTAGGGCTTATCCGATTTTAAGGGTAGGGCTAAACCAATTTTAAGGGTAGGGCTTATCCGATTTTAAGGGTAGATCCTAACCAATTTTAAGGGTAGGGCTTATCCGATTTTAAGGGTAGAGCTTAACCGATTTTAAGGGAAGAGGGCAACCAATTTTAAGGGTAGGGCTTATCCGATTTTAAGGGTAGAGCTTAACCGATTTTAAGGGAAGAGGGCAACCAATTTTAAGGGTAGGGCTTAAACAATTTTAAGGGTAGGGCTCATCCGATTTTAAGGGTAGAGCTTAACCGATTTTAAGGGTAGGGCTTTACCGATTTTAAGGGTGGGGCTTATCCGATTTTAAGGGAAGATCTTAACCAATTTTAAGGGTAGGGCTTATCCGATTTTAAGGGTAGGGCTTATCCGATTTTATGGGTAGAGCTTAACCGATTTTAAGGGTAGGGCTGATCCGATTTTAAGGGTAGATCTTAACCAATTTTAAGGGTAGGGCTCATCCTATTTTAAGGGTAGATCTTAACCAATTTTAAGAGTAGGGTTTATCCGATTTTAAGGGTAGATCTTAACCAATTTTAAGGGTAGGGCTTATCCGATTTTAAGGGTAGAGCTTAACCGATTTTAAGGGAAGAGGGCAACCAATTTTAAGGGTAGGGCTTATCCGATTTTAAGGGTAGAGCTTAACCGATTTTAAGGGAAGAGGGCAACCAATTTTAAGGGTAGGGCTTAAACAATTTTAAGGGTAGGGCTCATCCGATTTTTTAAGGGTAGGGCTTATCCGATTTTAAGGGTAGAGCTTAACCGATTTTAAGGGAAGAGGGCAACCAATTTTAAGGGTAGGGCTTATCCGATTTTAAGGGTAGAGCTTAACTGATTTTAAGGGAAGAGGGCAACCAATTTTAAGGGAGGGCTTAACCAATTTTAAGGGTAGGGCTTATCCGATTTTAAGGGAAGAGGGCAACCAATTTTAAGGGTAGGGCTTAACCAATTTTAAGGGTAAGGCTTATCCGATTTTAAGGGTAGGGCTTATCCGATTTTAAGGGTAGGGCTTATCCGATTTTAAGGGTAGAGCTTAACCGATTTTAAGGGAAGAGGGCAACCAATTTTAAGGGTAGGGCTTATCCGATTTTAAGGGTAGGGCTAAACCAATTTTAAGGGTAGATCTTAACCAATTTTAAGAGTAGGGCTTATCCGATTTTAAGGGTAGGGCTAAACCAATTTTAAGGGTAGGGCTTATCCGATTTTAAGGGTAGATCCTAACCAATTTTAAGGGTAGGGCTTATCCGATTTTAAGGGTAGAGCTTAACCGATTTTAAGGGAAGAGGGCAACCAATTTTAATTGTAGGGCTTATCCGATTTTAAGGGTAGAGCTTAACCGATTTTAAGGGAAGAGGGCAACCAATTTTAAGGGTAGGGCTTAAACAATTTTAAGGGTAGGGCTTATCCGATTTTAAGGGTAGAGCTTAACCGATTTTAAGGGTAGGGCTGATCCGATTTTAAGGGTAGATCTTAACCAATTTTAAGGGTAGGGCTCATCCGATTTTAAGGGTAGATCTTAACCAATTTTAAGAGTAGGGTTTATCCGATTTTAAGGGTAGATCTTAACCAATTTTAAGGGTAGGGCTTAACCAATTTTAAGGGTAAGGCTTATTATCCGATTTTAAGGGAAGAGGGCAACCAATTTTAAGGGTAGGGCTTAACCAATTTTAAGAGTAAGGCTTATCCGATTTTAAGGGTAGGGCTTATCCGATTTTAAGGGTAGGGCTTATCCGATTTTAAGGGCAAGGCTTATCCGATTTTAAGGGTAGATCTTAACCAATTTTAAGGTTAGGGCTTATCCGATTTTAAGGGTAGATCCTAACCAATTTTAAGGGTAGGGCTTATCCGATTTTAAGGGTAGAGCTTAACCGATTTTAAGGGAAGAGGGCAACCAATTTTAAGGGTAGGGCTTATCCGATTTTAAGGGTAGGGCTAAACCAATTTTAAGGGTAGATCTTAACCAATTTTAAGAGTAGGGCTTATCCGATTTTAAGGGTAGATCCTAACCAATTTTAAGGGTAGGGCTTATCCGATTTTAAGGGTAGAGCTTAACCGATTTTAAGGGAAGAGGGCAACCAATTTTAATTGTAGGGCTTATCCGATTTTAAGGGTAGAGCTTAACCGATTTTAAGGGAAGAGGGCAACCAATTTTAAGGGTAGGGCTTAAACAATTTTAAGGGTAGGGCTTATCCGATTTTAAGGGTAGAGCTTAACCGATTTTAAGGGTAGGGCTGATCCGATTTTAAGGGTAGATCTTAACCAATTTTAAGGGTAGGGCTCATCCGATTTTAAGGGTAGATCTTAACCAATTTTAAGAGTAGGGTTTATCCGATTTTAAGGGTAGATCTTAACCAATTTTAAGGGTAGGGCTTAACCAATTTTAAGGGTAAGGCTTATTATCCGATTTTAAGGGAAGAGGGCAACCAATTTTAAGGGTAGGGCTTAACCAATTTTAAGAGTAAGGCTTATCCGATTTTAAGGGTAGGGCTTATCCGATTTTAAGGGTAGGGCTTATCCGATTTTAAGGGCAAGGCTTATCCGATTTTAAGGGTAGATCTTAACCAATTTTAAGGTTAGGGCTTATCCGATTTTAAGGGTAGATCTTAACCAATTTTAAGGGTAGGGCTTATCCGATTTTAAGGGTAGAGCTTAACCGATTTTAAGGGAAGAGGGCAACCAATTTTAAGGGTAGGGCTTACCCGATTTTAAGGGTAGAGCTTAACCGATTTTAAGGGAAGAGGGCAACCAATTTTAAGGGAGGGCTTAACCAATTTTAAGGGTAGGGCTTATCCGATTTTAAGGGAAGAGGGCAACCAATTTTATGGGTAAGGCTTATCCGATTTTAAGGGTAGGGCTTATCCGATTTTAAGGGTAGGGCTTATCCGATTTTAAGGGCAAGGCTTTACCCGATTTTAAGGGTAGAGCTTAACCGATTTTAAGGGAAGAGGGCAACCAATTTTAAGGGTAGGGCTTATCCGATTTTAAGGGTAGAGCTTAACCGATTTTAAGGGTAGATCTTAACCAATTTTAAGAGTAGAACTTATCCGATTTTTAGGGTAGGGCTTAACCAATTTTAAGGGTAGGGCTTATCCGATTTTAAGGGTAGAGCTTAACCGATTTTAAGGGAAGAGGGCAGCCAATTTTAAGGGTAGGGCTTAACCAATTTTAAGGGTAGGGCTTATCCGATTTTAAGGGAAGAGGGCAACCAATTTTAAGGGTAGGGCTTAACCAATTTTAAGGGTAGGGCTTATCCGATTTTAAGGGAAGATCTTAACCAATTTTAAGGGTAGGGCTTATCCGATTTTAAGGGTAGGGCTTATCCGATTTTAAGGGTAGAGCTTAACCGATTTTAAGGGTAGGGCTGATCCGATTTTAAGGGTAGATCTTAACCAATTTTAAGGGTAGGTCTCATCCTATTTTAAGGGTAGATCTCAACCAATTTTAAGAGTAGGGTTTATCCGATTTTAAGGGTAGATCTTAACCAATTTTAAGGGTAGGGCTTATCCGATTTTAAGGGTAGATCTTATCCAATTTTAAGAGTAGGGCTTATCCGATTTTAAGGGTAGATCTTAACCAATTTTAAGAGTAGGGCTTATCCGATTTTAAGGGTAGATCTTAACCAATTTTAAGGGTAGGGCTTATCCGATTTTAAGGGTAGATCCTAACCAATTTTAAGGGTAGGGCTTATCCGATTTTAAGGGTAGAGCTTAACCGATTTTAAGGGAAGAGGGCAACCAATTTTAAGGGTAGGGCTTATCCGATTTTAAGGGTAGGGCTAAACCAATTTTAAGGGTAGATCTTAACCAATTTTAAGAGTAGGGCTTATCCGATTTTAAGGGTAGGGCTAAACCAATTTTAAGGGTAGGGCTTATCCGATTTTAAGGGTAGGGCTCATCCGATTTTAAGGGTAGAGCTTAACAGATTTTAAGGGTAGGGCTTTACCGATTTTAAGGGTGGGGCTTATCCGATTTTAAGGGTAGATCTTAACCAATTTTAAGGGTAGGGCTTATCCGATTTTAAGGGTAGGGCTTATCCGATTTTAAGGGTAGAGCTTAACCGATTTTAAGGGTAGGGCTGATCCGATTTTAAGGGTAGATCTTAACCAATTTTAAGGGTAGGGCTCATCCGATTTTAAGGGTAGATCTTAACCAATTTTAAGAGTAGGGTTTATCCGATTTTAAGGGTAGATCTTAACCAATTTTAAGGGTAGGGCTTATCCGATTTTAAGGGAAGAGGGCAACCAATTTTAAGGGTAGGGCTTAACCAATTTTAAGAGTAGGGCTTATCCGATTTTAAGGGTAGATCTTAACCAATTTTAAGGGTAGGGCTTTACCCGATTTTAAGGGTAGAGCTTAACCGATTTTAAGGGTAGAGGGCAACCAATTTTAAGGGCAGGGCTTAACCAATTTTAAGTGTAGGGCTTATCCGATTTTAAGGGTAGGGCTTATCCGATTTTAAGGGTAGAGCTTAACCGATTTTAAGGGTAGGGCTGATCCGATTTTAAGGGTAGATCTTAACCAATTTTAAGGGTAGGGCTCATCCGATTTTAAGGGTAGATCTTAACAGATTTTAAGGGTAGGGCTTTACTGATTTTAAGGGTGGGGCTTATCCGATTTTAAGGGTAGATCTTAACCAATTTTAAGGGTAGGGCTTATCCGATTTTAAGGGTAGGGCTTATCCGATTTTAAGGGTAGAGCTTAACCGATTTTAAGGGTAGGGCTGATCCGATTTTAAGGGTAGATCTTAACCAATTTTAAGGGTAGGGCTCATCCGATTTTAAGGGTAGATCTTAACCAATTTTAAGAGTAGGGCTTATCCGATTTTAAGGGTAAGGCTTATCCGATTTTAAGGGTAGGGCTTATCCGATTTTAAGAGTAGGGCTTATCCGATTTTAAGGGCAAGGCTTATCCGATTTTAAGGGTAGGCCTAACCGATTTTAAGGGTAGGGCTTAACCGATTTTAAGGGAAGAGGGCAACCACTTTTAAGGGTAGGGCTTAAAATATTTTAAGTGTAGGGCTTATCCGATTTTAAGGGTAGATCTTAACCAATTTTAAGAGTAGGGTTTATCCGATTTTTAGGGTAGATCTTAACCAATTTTAAGGGTAGGGCTTATCCGATTTTAAGGGTAGATCTTAACCAATTTAAAGAGTAGGGCTTATCCGATTTTAAGAGTAGATCTTAAACAATTTTAAGGGTAGGGCTTATCCGATTTTAAGGGTAGGGCTAAACCAATTTTAAGGGTAGGGCTTATCCGATTTTAAGGGTAGATCCTAACCAATTTTAAGGGTAGGGCTTATCCGATTTTAAGGGTAGAGCTTAACCGATTTTAAGGGAAGAGGGCAACCAATTTTAAGGGTAGGGCTTATCCGATTTTAAGGGTAGAGCTTAACCGATTTTAAGGGAAGAGGGCAGCCAATTTTAAGGGTAGGGCTTAACCAATTTTAAGGGTAGGGCTTATCCGATTTTAAGGGATGAGGGCAACCAATTTTAAGGTTAGGGCTTAACCAATTTTAAGGGTAGGGCTTATCCGATTTTAAGGGTAGAGCTTCACCAATTTTAAGGTAGGGCTTAACCAATTTCAAGGTATAGAGCATTACCGATTTTAAGGGAAGAGGGCAACCAATTTTAAGGGTAGATCCGAACCAATTTTAAGGGTAGGGCTTATCCGATTTTAAGGGTAGAGCTTAACCGATTTTAAGGGAAGAGGGCAACCAATTTTAAGGGTAGGGCTTATCCGATTTTAAGGGTAGAGCTTAACCGATTTTAAGGGAAGAGGGCAACCAATTTTAAGGGAGGGCTTAACCAATTTTAAGGGTAGGGCTTATCCGATTTTAAGGGAAGAGGGCAACCAATTTTAAGGGTAGGGCTTAACCAATTTTAAGGGTAAGGCTTATCCGATTTTAAGGGTAGGGCTTATCCGATTTTAAGGGTAGGGCTTATCCGATTTTAAGGGCAAGGCTTATCCGATTTTAAGGGTAGATCTTAACCAATTTTAAGGGTAGGGCTTATCCGATTTTAAGGGTAGATCCTAACCAATTTTAATGGTAGGGCTTATCCGATTTTAAGGGTAGAGCTTAACCGATTTTAAGGGAAGAGGGCAACCAATTTTACGGGTAGGGCTTATCCGATTTTAAGGGTAGGGCTAAACCAATTTTAAGGGTAGATCTTAACCAATTTTAAGAGTAGGGCTTATCCGATTTTAAGGGTAGGGCTAAACCAATTTTAAGGGTAGGGCTTATCCGATTTTAAGTGTAGATCCTAACCAATTTTAAGGGTAGGGCTTATCCGATTTTAAGGGTAGGGCTAAACCAATTTTAAGGGTAGATCTTAACCAATTTTAAGAGTAGGGCTTATCCGATTTTAAGGGTAGGGCTAAACCAATTTTAAGGGTAGGGCTTATCCGATTTTAAGGGTAGAGCTTAACCGATTTTAAGGGAAGAGGGCAACCAATTTTAAGGGTAGGGCTTAAACAATTTTAAGGGTAGGGCTCATCCGATTTTAAGGGTAGAGCTTAACAGATTTTAAGGGTAGGGCTTTACCGATTTTAAGGGTGGGGCTTATCCGATTTTAAGGGTAGATCTTAACCAATTTTAAGGGTAGGGCTTATCCGATTTTAAGGGTAGGGCTTATCCGATTTTAAGGGTAGAGCTTAACCGATTTTAAGGGTAGGGCTGATCCGATTTTAAGGGTAGATCTTAACCAATTTTAAGGGTAGGGCTCATCCGATTTTAAGGGTAGAGCTTAACCAATTTTAAGAGTAGGGCTTAACCAATTTTAAGGGTAGGGCTTATCCGATTTTAAGGGTAGAGCTTAACCGATTTTAAGGGTAGAGCTTCACCAATTTTAAGGTAGGGCTTAACCAATTTCAAGGTATAGAGCATTACCGATTTTAAGGGAAGAGGGCAACCAATTTTAAGGGTAGATCCTAACCAATTTTAAGGGTAGGGCTCATCCGATTTTAAGGGTAGATCTTAACCAATTTTAAGAGTAGGGTTTATCCGATTTTAAGGGAAGATCTTAACCAATTTAAAGGGTAGGGCTTATCCGATTTTAAGGGTAGATCTTAACCAATTTTAAGAGTAGGGCTTATCCGATTTTAAGGGTAGATCTTAAACAATTTTAAGGGTAGGGCTTATCCGATTTTAAGGGTAAGGCTTATCCGATTTTAAGGGTAGGGCTTATCCGATTTTAAGGGTAGGGCTTATCCGATTTTAAGGGCAAGGCTTATCCGATTTTAAGGGTAGGCCTAACCGATTTTAAGGGTAGGGCTTAACCGATTTTAAGGGAAGAGGGGAACCACTTTTAAGGGTAGGGCTTAAAATATTTTAAGTGTAGGGCTTATCCGATTTTAAGGGTAGATCTTAACCAATTTGAAGAGTAGGGTTTATCCGATTTTTAGGGTAGATCTTAACCAATTTTAAGGGTAGGGCTTATCCGATTTTAAGGGTAGATCTTAACCAATTTAAAGAGTAGGGCTTATCCGATTTTAAGAGTAGATCTTAAACAATTTTAAGGGTAGGGCTTATCCGATTTTAAGGGTAAGGCTTATCCGATTTTAAGGGTAGGGCTTATCCGATTTTAAGGGTAGGGCTTATCCGATTTTAAGGGCAAGGCTTATCCGATTTTAAGGGTAGATCTTAACCAATTTTAAGAGTAGGGCTTATCCGATTTTAAGGGTAGGGCTAAACCAATTTTAAGGGTAGGGCTTATCCGATTTTAAGGGTAGAGCTTAACCGATTTTAAGGGAAGAGGGCAACCAATTTTAAGGGTAGGGCTTAACCAATTTTAAGGGTAAGGCTTATCCGATTTTAAGGGTAGGGCTTATCCGATTTTAAGGGTAGGGCTTATCCGATTTTAAGGGCAAGGCTTATCCGATTTTAAGGGTAGATCTTAACCAATTTTAAGGGTAGGGCTTATCCGATTTTAAGGGTAGATCCTAACCAATTTTAATGGTAGGGCTTATCCGATTTTAAGGGTAGAGCTTAACCGATTTTAAGGGAAGAGGGCAACCAATTTTACGGGTAGGGCTTATCCGATTTTAAGGGTAGGGCTAAACCAATTTTAAGGGTAGATCTTAACCAATTTTAAGAGTAGGGCTTATCCGATTTTAAGGGTAGGGCTAAACCAATTTTAAGGGTAGGGCTTATCCGATTTTAAGGGTAGATCCTAACCAATTTTAAGGGTAGGGCTCATCCGATTTTAAGGGTAGAGCTTAACCGATTTTAAGGGAAGAGGGCAACCAATTTTAAGGGTAGGGCTTATCCGATTTTAAGGGTAGGGCTAAACCAATTTTAAGGGTAGATCTTAACCAATTTTAAGAGTAGGGCTTATCCGATTTTAAGGGTAGGGCTAAACCAATTTTAAGGGTAGGGCTTATCCGATTTTAAGGGTAGATCCTAACCAATTTTAAGGGTAGGGCTTATCCGATTTTAAGGGTAGGGCTCATCCGATTTTAAGGGTAGAGCTTAACCAATTTTAAGAGTAGGGCTTAACCAATTTTAAGGGTAGGGCTTATCCGATTTTAAGGGTAGAGCTTAACCGATTTTAAGGGAAGAGGGCAGCCAATTTTAAGGGTAGGGCTTAACCAATTTTAAGGGTAGGGCTTATCCGATTTTAAGGGAAGAGGGCAACCAATTTTAAGGGTAGGGCTTAACCAATTTTAAGGGTAGGGCTTATCCGATTTTAAGGGTAGAGCTTCACCAATTTTAAGGTAGGGCTTAACCAATTTCAAGGTATAGAGCATTACCGATTTTAAGGGAAGAGGGCAACCAATTTTAAGGGTAGATCCGAACCAATTTTAAGGGTAGGGCTTATCCGATTTTAAGGGTAGAGCTTAACCGATTTTAAGGGAAAGGGCAACCAATTTTAAGGGTAGGGCTTATCCGATTTTAAGGGTAGAGCTTAACCGATTTTAAGGGAAGAGGGCAACCAATTTTAAGGGAGGGCTTAACCAATTTTAAGGGTAGGGCTTATCCGATTTTAAGGGAAGAGGGCAACCAATTTTAAGGGTAGGGCTTATCCGATTTTAAGGGTAGATCTTAACCAATTTAAAGAGTAGGGCTTATCCGATTTTAAGAGTAGATCTTAAACAATTTTACGGGTAGGGCTTATCCGATTTTAAGGGTAGGGCTAAACCAATTTTAAGGGTAGGGCTTATCCGATTTTAAGGGTAGATCCTAACCAATTTTAAGGGTAGGGCTTATCCGATTTTAAGGGTAGAGCTTAACCGATTTTAAGGGAAGAGGGCAACCAATTTTAAGGGTAGGGCTTATCCGATTTTAAGGGTAGAGCTTAACCGATTTTAAGGGAAGAGGGCAGCCAATTTTAAGGGTAGGGCTTAACCAATTTTAAGGGTAGGGCTTATCCGATTTTAAGGGATGAGGGCAACCAATTTTAAGGTTAGGGCTTAACCAATTTTAAGGGTAGGGCTTATCCGATTTTAAGGGTAGAGCTTCACCAATTTTAAGGTAGGGCTTAACCAATTTCAAGGTATAGAGCATTACCGATTTTAAGGGAAGAGGGCAACCAATTTTAAGGGTAGATCCGAACCAATTTTAAGGGTAGGGCTTATCCGATTTTAAGGGTAGAGCTTAACCGATTTTAAGGGAAGAGGGCAACCAATTTTAAGGGTAGGGCTTATCCGATTTTAAGGGTAGAGCTTAACCGATTTTAAGGGAAGAGGGCAACCAATTTTAAGGGAGGGCTTAACCAATTTTAAGGGTAGGGCTTATCCGATTTTAAGGGAAGAGGGCAACCAATTTTAAGGGTAGGGCTTAACCAATTTTAAGGGTAAGGCTTATCCGATTTTAAGGGTAGGGCTTATCCGATTTTAAGGGTAGGGCTTATCCGATTTTAAGGGCAAGGCTTATCCGATTTTAAGGGTAGATCTTAACCAATTTTAAGGGTAGGGCTTATCCGATTTTAAGGGTAGATCCTAACCAATTTTAAGGGTAGGGCTTATCCGATTTTAAGGGTAGAGCTTAACCGATTTTAAGGGAAGAGGGCAACCAATTTGAAGGGTAGGGCTTATCCGATTTTAAGGGTAGGGCTAAACCAATTTTAAGGGTAGATCTTAACCAATTTTAAGAGTAGGGCTTATCCGATTTTAAGGGTAGGGCTAAACCAATTTTAAGGGTAGGGCTTATCCGATTTTAAGGGTAGATCCTAACCAATTTTAAGGGTAGGGCTTATCCGATTTTAAGGGTAGAGCTTAACCGATTTTAAGGGAAGAGGGCAACCAATTTTAACGGTAGGGCTTATCCGATTTTAAGGGTAGAGCTTAACCGATTTTAAGGGAAGAGGGCAACCAATTTTAAGGGTAGGGCTTAAACAATTTTAAGGGTAGGGCTCATCCGATTTTAAGGGTAGAGATTAACAGATTTTAAGGGTAGGGCTTTACCTATTTTAAGGGTGGGGCTTATCCGATTTTAAGGGTAGATCTTAACCAATTTTAAGGGTAGGGCTTATCCGATTTTAAGGGTAGGGCTTATCCGATTTTAAGGGTAGAGCTTAACCGATTTTAAGGGTAGGGCTGATCCGATTTTAAGGGTAGATCTTAACCAATTTTAAGGGTAGGGCTTAACCAATTTTAAGAGTAGGGCTTATCCGATTTTAAGGGTAGATCTTAACCAATTTTAAGGGTAGGGCTTTACCCGATTTTAAGGGTAGAGCTTAACCGATTTTAAGGGTAGAGGGCAACCAATTTTAAGGGCAGGGCTTAACCAATTTTAAGTGTAGGGCTTATCCGATTTTAAGGGTAGAGCCTAACCGATTTTAAGGGTAGGGCTTAACCGATTTTAAGGGAAGAGGTCAACCAAGTTTAAGGGTAGGGCTTATCCGATTTTAAGGGTAGAGCTTAACAGATTTTAAGGGTAGGGCTTTACTGATTTTAAGGGTGGGGCTTATCCGATTTTAAGGGTAGATCTTAACCAATTTTAAGGGTAGGGCTTATCCGATTTTAAGGGTAGGGCTTATCCGATTTTAAGGGTAGAGCTTAACCGATTTTAAGGGTAGGGCTAAACCAATTTTAAGGGTAGGGCTTATCCGATTTTAAGGGTAGATCCTAACCAATTTTAAGGGTAGGGCTTATCCGATTTTAAGGGTAGAGCTTAACCGATTTTAAGGGAAGAGGGCAACCAATTTTAAGGGTAGGGCTTATCCGATTTTAAGGGTAGAGCTTAACCGATTTTAAGGGAAGAGGGCAACCAATTTTAAGGGTAGGGCTTAAACAATTTTAAGGGTAGGGCTCATCCGATTTTAAGGGTAGAGCTTAACAGATTTTAAGGGTAGGGCTTTACCGATTTTAAGGGTGGGGCTTATCCGATTTTAAGGGTAGATCTTAACCAATTTTAAGGGTAGGGCTTATCCGATTTTAAGGGTAGGGCTTATCCGATTTTAAGGGTAGAGCTTAACTGATTTTAAGGGTAGGGCTGATCCGATTTTAAGGGTAGATCTTAACCAATTTTAAGGGTAGGGCTCATCCGATTTTAAGGGTAGATCTTAACCAATTTTAAGAGTAGGGTTTATCCGATTTTAAGGGTAGATCTTAACCAATTTTAAGAGTAGGGTTTATCCGATTTTAAGGGTAGATCTTAACCAATTTTAAGGGTAGGGCTTTACCCGATTTTAAGGGTAGAGCTTAACCGATTTTAAGGGTAGAGGGCAACCAATTTTAAGGGCAGGGCTTAACCAATTTTAAGTGTAGGGCTTATCCGATTTTAAGGGTAGAGCCTAACCGATTTTAAGGGTAGGGCTTAACCGATTTTAAGGGAAGAGGTCAACCAAGTTTAAGGGTAGGGCTTATCCGATTTTAAGGGTAGAGCTTAACAGATTTTAAGGGTAGGGCTTTACTGATTTTAAGGGTGGGGCTTATCCGATTTTAAGGGTAGATCTTAACCAATTTTAAGGGTAGGGCTTATCCGATTTTAAGGGTAGGGCTTATCCGATTTTAAGGGTAGAGCTTAACCGATTTTAAGGGTAGGGCTAAACCAATTTTAAGGGTAGGGCTTATCCGATTTTAAGGGTAGATCCTAACCAATTTTAAGGGTAGGGCTTATCCGATTTTAAGGGTAGAGCTTAACCGATTTTAAGGGAAGAGGGCAACCAATTTTAAGGGTAGGGCTTATCCGATTTTAAGGGTAGAGCTTAACCGATTTTAAGGGAAGAGGGCAACCAATTTTAAGGGTAGGGCTTAAACAATTTTAAGGGTAGGGCTCATCCGATTTTAAGGGTAGAGCTTAACAGATTTTAAGGGTAGGGCTTTACCGATTTTAAGGGTGGGGCTTATCCGATTTTAAGGGTAGATCTTAACCAATTTTAAGGGTAGGGCTTATCCGATTTTAAGGGTAGGGCTTATCCGATTTTAAGGGTAGAGCTTAACTGATTTTAAGGGTAGGGCTGATCCGATTTTAAGGGTAGATCTTAACCAATTTTAAGGGTAGGGCTCATCCGATTTTAAGGGTAGATCTTAACCAATTTTAAGAGTAGGGTTTATCCGATTTTAAGGGTAGATCTTAACCAATTTTAAGGGTAGGGCTTATCCGATTTTAAGGGTAGATCTTAACCAATTTTAAGAGTAGGGCTTATCCGATTTTAAGGGTAGATCTTAAACAATTTTAAAGGTAGGGCTTATCCGATCTTAAGGGTAAGGCTTATCCGATTTTAAGGGCAAGGCTTATCCGATTTTAAGGGTAGGCCTAACCGATTTTAAGGGTAGGGCTTAACCGATTTTAAGGGTAGAGCTTAACCGATTTTAAGGGTAGAGCTTCACCAATTTTAAGGTGCTAACCAATTTCAAGGTATAGAGCATTACCGATTTTAAGGGAAGAGGGCAACCAATTTTAAGGGTAGATCCTAACCAATTTTAAGGGTAGGGCTTATCCGATTTTAAGGGTAGAGCTTAACCGATTTTAAGGGAAGAGGGCAACCAATTTTAAGGGTAGGGCTTATCCGATTTTAAGGGTAGAGCTTAACCGATTTTAAGGGTAGAGCTTCACCAATTTTAAGGTAGGGCTTAACCAATTTCAAGGTATAGAGCATTACCGATTTTAAGGGAAGAGGGCAACCAATTTTAAGGGTAGATCCTAACCAATTTTAAGGGTAGGGCTTATCCGATTTTAAGGGTAGAGCTTAACCGATTTTAAGGGAAGAGGGCAACCAATTTTAAGGGTAGGGCTTATCCGATTTTAAGGGTAGAGCTTAACCGATTTGAAGGGAAGAGGGCAACCAATTTTAAGGGAGGGCTTAACCAATTTTAAGGGTAGGGCTTATCCGATTTTAAGGGAAGAGGGCAACCAATTTTAAGGGTAGGGCTTAACCAATTTTAAAGGTAAGGCTTATCCGATTTTAAGGGTAGGGCTTATCCGATTTTAAGGGTAGGGCTTATCCGATTTTAAGGGCAAGGCTTATCCGATTTTAAGGGTAGATCTTAACCAATTTTAAGGGTAGGGCTTATCCGATTTTAAGGGTAGATCCTAACCAATTTTAAGGGTATGGCTTATCCGATTTTAAGGGTAGATCTTAACCAATTTTAAGAGTAGGGTTTATCCGATTTTAAGGGTAGATCTTAACCAATTTTAAGGGTAGGGCTTATCCGATTTTAAGGGTAGATCTTAACCAATTTTAAGAGTAGGGCTTATCCGATTTTAAGGGAAGAGGGCAACCAATTTTAAGGGTAGGGCTTAACCAATTTTAAGGGTAAGGCTTATCCGATTTTAAGGGTAGGGCTTATCCGATTTTAAGGGTAGGGCTTATCCGATTTTAAGGGCAAGGCTTATCCGATTTTAAAGGTAGGCCTAACCGATTTTAAGGGTAGGGCTTAACCGATTTTAAGGGAAGAGGGCAACCACTTTTAAGGGTAGGGCTTAAAATATTTTAAGAGTAGGGCTTATCCGATTTTAAGGGTAGATCTTAAGGCAACCAATTTTAAGGGTAGATGCTAACCAATTTTAAGGGTAGGGCTTATCCGATTTTAAGGGTAGAGCTTAACCGATTTTAAGGGAAGAGGGCAACCAATTTTAAGGGTAGGGCTTATCCGATTTCAAGGGTAGATCTTAACCAATTTTAAGAGTAGGGCTTATCCGATTTTAAGGGAAGAGGGCAACCAATTTTAAGGGTAGGGCTTAACCAATTTTAAGAGTAGGGCTTATCCGATTTTAAGGGTAGATCTTAACCAATTTTAAGGGTAGGGCTTTACCCGATTTTAAGGGTAGAGCTTAACCGATTTTAAGGGAAGAGGGCAACCAATTTTAAGGGTAGGGCTTAACCAATTTTAAGGGTAGGGCTCATCCGATTTTAAGGGTAGAGCTTAACCAATTTTAAGAGTAGGGCTTAACCAATTTTAAGGGTAGGGCTTATCCGATTTTAAGGGTAGAGCTTAACCGATTTTAAGGGTAGAGCTTCACCAATTTTAAGGTAGGGCTTAACCAATTTCAAGGTATAGAGCATTACCGATTTTAAGGGAAGAGGGCAACCAATTTTAAGGGTAGATCCTAACCAATTTTAAGGGTAGGGCTTATCCGATTTTAAGGGTAGAGCTTAACCGATTTTAAGGGAAGAGGGCAACCAATTTTAAGGGTAGGGCTTATCCGATTTTAAGGGTAGAGCTTAACCGATTTTAAGGGAAGAGGGCAACCAATTTTAAGGGTAGGGCTTAACCAATTTTAAGGGTAGGGCTTATCCGATTTTAAGGGAAGAGGGCAACCAATTTTAAGGTAGGTCTTAACCAATTTTAAGTGTAGGGCTTATCCGATTTTAAGGGTAGAGCTACACCAATTTTAAGGGTAGATCTTAACCAATTTTAAGGGTAGGGCTTATCCGATTTTAAGGGTAGATCTTAACCAATTTTAAGGGTAGGGCTTATCCGATTTTAAGGGTAAGGCTTATCCGATTTTAAGGGTAGATCTTAACCAATTTTAAGGGTAGGGCTTATCCGATTTTAAGTGTAGGGCTTATCTGATTTTAAGAGTAGGGCTTATCCGATTTTAAGGGTAGATCTTAACCAATTTTAAGGGTAGGGCTTTACCCGATTTTAAGGGTAGAGCTTAACCGATTTTAAGGGTAGAGGGCAACCAATTTTAAGGGCAGGGCTTAACCAATTTTAAGTGTAGGGCTTATCCGATTTTAAGGGTAGAGCCTAACCGATTTTAAGGGTAGGGCTTAACCGATTTTAAGGGAAGAGGTCAACCAAGTTTAAGGGTAGGGCTTATCCGATTTTAAGGGTAGAGCTTCACCAATTTTAAGGTAGGGCTTAACCAATTTCAAGGTATAGAGCATTACCGATTTTAAGGGAAGAGGGCAACCAATTTTAAGGGTAGATCCTAACCAATTTTAAGGGTAGGGCTTATCCGATTTTAAGGGTAGAGCTTAACCGATTTTAAGGGAAGAGGGCAACCAATTTTAAGGGTAGGGCTTATCCGATTTTAAGGGTAGGGCTTAACCGATTTTAAGGGAAGAGGTCAACCAAGTTTAAGGGTAGGGCTTATCCGATTTTAAGGGTAGAGCTTCACCAATTTTAAGGTAGGGCTTAACCAATTTCAAGGTATAGAGCATTACCGATTTTAAGGGAAGAGGGCAACCAATTTTAAGGGTAGATCCTAACCAATTTTAAGGGTAGGGCTTATCCGATTTTAAGGGTAGAGCTTAACCGATTTTAAGGGAAGAGGGCAACCAATTTTAAGGGTAGGGCTTATCCGATTTTAAGGGTAGAGCTTAACCGATTTTAAGGGAAGAGGGCAACCAATTTTAAGGGTAGGGCTTAACCAATTTTAAGGGTAGGGCTTATCCGATTTTAAGGGAAGAGGGCAACCAATTTTAAGGTAGGTCTTAACCAATTTTAAGTGTAGGGCTTATCCGATTTTAAGGGTAGAGCTACACCAATTTTAAGGGTAGATCTTAACCAATTTTAAGGGTAGGGCTTATCCGATTTTAAGGGTAGATCTTAACCAATTTTAAGGGTAGGGCTTATCCGATTTTAAGGGTAAGGCTTATCCGATTTTAAGGGTAGATCTTAACCAATTTTAAGGGTAGGGCTTATCCGATTTTAAGTGTAGGGCTTATCTGATTTTAAGAGTAGGGCTTATCCGATTTTAAGGGTAGATCTTAACCAATTTTAAGGGTAGGGCTTTACCCGATTTTAAGGGTAGAGCTTAACCGATTTTAAGGGTAGAGGGCAACCAATTTTAAGGGCAGGGCTTAACCAATTTTAAGTGTAGGGCTTATCCGATTTTAAGGGTAGAGCCTAACCGATTTTAAGGGTAGGGCTTAACCGATTTTAAGGGAAGAGGTCAACCAAGTTTAAGGGTAGGGCTTATCCGATTTTAAGGGTAGAGCTTAACAGATTTTAAGGGTAGGGCTTTACCGATTTTAAGGGTGGGGCTTATCCGATTTTAAGGGTAGATCTTAACCAATTTTAAGGGTAGGGCTTATCCGATTTTAAGGGTAGATCCTAACCAATTTTAAGGGTAGGGCTTATCCGATTTTAAGGGTAGAGCTTAACAGATTTTAAGGGTAGGGCTTTACCGATTTTAAGGGTGGGGCTTATCCGATTTTAAGGGTAGATCTTAACCAATTTTAAGGGTAGGGCTTATCCGATTTTAAGGGTAGGGCTTATCCGATTTTAAGGGTAGAGCTTAACCGATTTTAAGGGTAGGGCTGATCCGATTTTAAGGGTAGATCTTAACCAATTTTAAGGGTAGGGCTCATCCGATTTTAAGGGTAGATCTTAACCGATTTTAAGGGTAGAGCTTCACCAATTTTAAGGTAGGGCTTAACCAATTTCAAGGTATAGAGCATTACCGATTTTAAGGGAAGAGGGCAACCAATTTTAAGGGTAGATCCTAACCAATTTTAAGGGTAGGGCTTATCCGATTTTAAGGGTAGAGCTTAACCGATTTTAAGGGAAGAGGGCAACCAATTTTAAGGGTAGGGCTTATCCGATTTTAAGGGTAGAGCTTAACCGATTTGAAGGGAAGAGGGCAACCAATTTTAAGGGAGGGCTTAACCAATTTTAAGGGTAGGGCTTATCCGATTTTAAGGGAAGAGGGCAACCAATTTTAAGGGTAGGGCTTAACCAATTTTAAAGGTAAGGCTTATCCGATTTTAAGGGTAGGGCTTATCCGATTTTAAGGGTAGGGCTTATCCGATTTTAAGGGCAAGGCTTATCCGATTTTAAGGGTAGATCTTAACCAATTTTAAGGGTAGGGCTTATCCGATTTTAAGGGTAGATCCTAACCAATTTTAAGGGTATGGCTTATCCGATTTTAAGGGTAGATCTTAACCAATTTTAAGAGTAGGGTTTATCCGATTTTAAGGGTAGATCTTAACCAATTTTAAGGGTAGGGCTTATCCGATTTTAAGGGTAGATCTTAACCAATTTTAAGAGTAGGGCTTATCCGATTTTAAGGGAAGAGGGCAACCAATTTTAAGGGTAGGGCTTAACCAATTTTAAGGGTAAGGCTTATCCGATTTTAAGGGTAGGGCTTATCCGATTTTAAGGGTAGGGCTTATCCGATTTTAAGGGCAAGGCTTATCCGATTTTAAAGGTAGGCCTAACCGATTTTAAGGGTAGGGCTTAACCGATTTTAAGGGAAGAGGGCAACCACTTTTAAGGGTAGGGCTTAAAATATTTTAAGAGTAGGGCTTATCCGATTTTAAGGGTAGATCTTAAGGCAACCAATTTTAAGGGTAGATGCTAACCAATTTTAAGGGTAGGGCTTATCCGATTTTAAGGGTAGAGCTTAACCGATTTTAAGGGAAGAGGGCAACCAATTTTAAGGGTAGGGCTTATCCGATTTCAAGGGTAGATCTTAACCAATTTTAAGAGTAGGGCTTATCCGATTTTAAGGGAAGAGGGCAACCAATTTTAAGGGTAGGGCTTAACCAATTTTAAGAGTAGGGCTTATCCGATTTTAAGGGTAGATCTTAACCAATTTTAAGGGTAGGGCTTTACCCGATTTTAAGGGTAGAGCTTAACCGATTTTAAGGGAAGAGGGCAACCAATTTTAAGGGTAGGGCTTAACCAATTTTAAGGGTAGGGCTCATCCGATTTTAAGGGTAGAGCTTAACCAATTTTAAGAGTAGGGCTTAACCAATTTTAAGGGTAGGGCTTATCCGATTTTAAGGGTAGAGCTTAACCGATTTTAAGGGTAGAGCTTCACCAATTTTAAGGTAGGGCTTAACCAATTTCAAGGTATAGAGCATTACCGATTTTAAGGGAAGAGGGCAACCAATTTTAAGGGTAGATCCTAACCAATTTTAAGGGTAGGGCTTATCCGATTTTAAGGGTAGAGCTTAACCGATTTTAAGGGAAGAGGGCAACCAATTTTAAGGGTAGGGCTTATCCGATTTTAAGGGTAGAGCTTAACCGATTTTAAGGGAAGAGGGCAACCAATTTTAAGGGTAGGGCTTAACCAATTTTAAGGGTAGGGCTTATCCGATTTTAAGGGAAGAGGGCAACCAATTTTAAGGTAGGTCTTAACCAATTTTAAGTGTAGGGCTTATCCGATTTTAAGGGTAGAGCTACACCAATTTTAAGGGTAGATCTTAACCAATTTTAAGGGTAGGGCTTATCCGATTTTAAGGGTAGATCTTAACCAATTTTAAGGGTAGGGCTTATCCGATTTTAAGGGTAAGGCTTATCCGATTTTAAGGGTAGATCTTAACCAATTTTAAGGGTAGGGCTTATCCGATTTTAAGTGTAGGGCTTATCTGATTTTAAGAGTAGGGCTTATCCGATTTTAAGGGTAGATCTTAACCAATTTTAAGGGTAGGGCTTTACCCGATTTTAAGGGTAGAGCTTAACCGATTTTAAGGGTAGAGGGCAACCAATTTTAAGGGCAGGGCTTAACCAATTTTAAGTGTAGGGCTTATCCGATTTTAAGGGTAGAGCCTAACCGATTTTAAGGGTAGGGCTTAACCGATTTTAAGGGAAGAGGTCAACCAAGTTTAAGGGTAGGGCTTATCCGATTTTAAGGGTAGAGCTTCACCAATTTTAAGGTAGGGCTTAACCAATTTCAAGGTATAGAGCATTACCGATTTTAAGGGAAGAGGGCAACCAATTTTAAGGGTAGATCCTAACCAATTTTAAGGGTAGGGCTTATCCGATTTTAAGGGTAGAGCTTAACCGATTTTAAGGGAAGAGGGCAACCAATTTTAAGGGTAGGGCTTATCCGATTTTAAGGGTAGGGCTTAACCGATTTTAAGGGAAGAGGTCAACCAAGTTTAAGGGTAGGGCTTATCCGATTTTAAGGGTAGAGCTTCACCAATTTTAAGGTAGGGCTTAACCAATTTCAAGGTATAGAGCATTACCGATTTTAAGGGAAGAGGGCAACCAATTTTAAGGGTAGATCCTAACCAATTTTAAGGGTAGGGCTTATCCGATTTTAAGGGTAGAGCTTAACCGATTTTAAGGGAAGAGGGCAACCAATTTTAAGGGTAGGGCTTATCCGATTTTAAGGGTAGAGCTTAACCGATTTTAAGGGAAGAGGGCAACCAATTTTAAGGGTAGGGCTTAACCAATTTTAAGGGTAGGGCTTATCCGATTTTAAGGGAAGAGGGCAACCAATTTTAAGGTAGGTCTTAACCAATTTTAAGTGTAGGGCTTATCCGATTTTAAGGGTAGAGCTACACCAATTTTAAGGGTAGATCTTAACCAATTTTAAGGGTAGGGCTTATCCGATTTTAAGGGTAGATCTTAACCAATTTTAAGGGTAGGGCTTATCCGATTTTAAGGGTAAGGCTTATCCGATTTTAAGGGTAGATCTTAACCAATTTTAAGGGTAGGGCTTATCCGATTTTAAGTGTAGGGCTTATCTGATTTTAAGAGTAGGGCTTATCCGATTTTAAGGGTAGATCTTAACCAATTTTAAGGGTAGGGCTTTACCCGATTTTAAGGGTAGAGCTTAACCGATTTTAAGGGTAGAGGGCAACCAATTTTAAGGGCAGGGCTTAACCAATTTTAAGTGTAGGGCTTATCCGATTTTAAGGGTAGAGCCTAACCGATTTTAAGGGTAGGGCTTAACCGATTTTAAGGGAAGAGGTCAACCAAGTTTAAGGGTAGGGCTTATCCGATTTTAAGGGTAGAGCTTAACAGATTTTAAGGGTAGGGCTTTACCGATTTTAAGGGTGGGGCTTATCCGATTTTAAGGGTAGATCTTAACCAATTTTAAGGGTAGGGCTTATCCGATTTTAAGGGTAGATCCTAACCAATTTTAAGGGTAGGGCTTATCCGATTTTAAGGGTAGAGCTTAACAGATTTTAAGGGTAGGGCTTTACCGATTTTAAGGGTGGGGCTTATCCGATTTTAAGGGTAGATCTTAACCAATTTTAAGGGTAGGGCTTATCCGATTTTAAGGGTAGGGCTTATCCGATTTTAAGGGTAGAGCTTAACCGATTTTAAGGGTAGGGCTGATCCGATTTTAAGGGTAGATCTTAACCAATTTTAAGGGTAGGGCTCATCCGATTTTAAGGGTAGATCTTAACCAATTTTAAGAGTAGGGTTTATCCGATTTTAAGGGAAGATCTTAACCAATTTAAAGGGTAGGGCTTATCCGATTTTAAGGGTAGATCTTAAACAATTTTAAGGGTAGGGCTTATCCGATTTTAAGGGTAAGGCTTATCCGATTTTAAGGGTAGGGCTTATCCGATTTTAAGGGTAGGGCTTATCCGATTTTAAGGGCAAGGCTTATCCGATTTTAAGGGTAGGCCTAACCGATTTTAAGGGTAGGGCTTAACCGATTTTAAGGGAAGAGGGGAACCACTTTTAAGGGTAGGGCTTAAAATATTTTAAGTGTAGGGCTTATCCGATTTTAAGGGTAGATCTTAACCAATTTTAAGAGTAGGGTTTATCCGATTTTTAGGGTAGATCTTAACCAATTTTAAGGGTAGGGCTTATCCGATTTTAAGGGTAGATCTTAACCAATTTAAAGAGTAGGGCTTATCCGATTTTAAGAGTAGATCTTAAACAATTTTAAGGGTAGGGCTTATCCGATTTTAAGGGTAAGGCTTATCCGATTTTAAGGGTAGGGCTTATCCGATTTTAAGGGTAGGGCTTATCCGATTTTAAGGGCAAGGCTTATCCGATTTTAAGGGTAGATCTTAACCAATTTTAAGGGTAGGGCTTATCCGATTTTAAGGGTAGATCCTAACCAATTTTAAGGGTAGGGCTCATCCGATTTTAAGGGTAGAGCTTAACCGATTTTAAGGGAAGAGGGCAACCAATTTTAAGGGTAGGGCTTATCCGATTTTAAGGGTAGGGCTAAACCAATTTTAAGGGTAGATCTTAACCAATTTTAAGAGTAGGGCTTATCCGATTTTAAGGGTAGGGCTAAACCAATTTTAAGGGTAGGGCTTATCCGATTTTAAGGGTAGATCCTAACCAATTTTAAGGGTAGGGCTTATCCGATTTTAAGGGTAGGGCTCATCCGATTTTAAGGGTAGAGCTTAACCAATTTTAAGAGTAGGGCTTAACCAATTTTAAGGGTAGGGCTTATCCGATTTTAAGGGTAGAGCTTAACCGATTTTAAGGGAAGAGGGCAGCCAATTTTAAGGGTAGGGCTTAACCAATTTTAAGGGTAGGGCTTATCCGATTTTAAGGGAAGAGGGCAACCAATTTTAAGGGTAGGGCTTAACCAATTTTAAGGGTAGAGCTTAACCGATTTTAAGGGAAGAGGGCAACCAATTTTAAGGGAGGGCTTAACCAATTTTAAGGGTAGGGCTTATCCGATTTTAAGGGAAGAGGGCAACCAATTTTAAGGGTAGGGCTTAACCAATTTTAAGGGTAAGGCTTATCCGATTTTAAGGGTAGGGCTTATCCGATTTTAAGGGTAGGGCTTATCCGATTTTAAGGGCAAGGCTTATCCGATTTTAAGGGTAGATCTTAACCAATTTTAAGGGTAGGGCTTATCCGATTTTAAGGGTAGATCCTAACCAATTTTAAGGGTAGGGCTTATCCGATTTTAAGGGTAGAGCTTAACCGATTTTAAGGGAAGAGGGCAACCAATTTTAAGGGTAGGGCTTATCCGATTTTAAGGGTAGGGCTAAACCAATTTTAAGGGTAGATCTTAACCAATTTTAAGAGTAGGGCTTATCCGATTTTAAGGGTAGGGCTAAACCAATTTTAAGGGTAGGGCTTATCCGATTTTAAGGGTAGATCCTAACCAATTTTAAGGGTAGGGCTTATCCGATTTTAAGGGTAGAGCTTAACCGATTTTAAGGGAAGAGGGCAACCAATTTTAATTGTAGGGCTTATCCGATTTTAAGGGTAGAGCTTAACCGATTTTAAGGGAAGAGGGCAACCAATTTTAAGGGTAGGGCTTAAACAATTTTAAGGGTAGGGCTTATCCGATTTTAAGGGTAGAGCTTAACCGATTTTAAGGGTAGGGCTGATCCGATTTTAAGGGTAGATCTTAACCAATTTTAAGGGTAGGGCTCATCCGATTTTAAGGGTAGATCTTAACCAATTTTAAGAGTAGGGTTTATCCGATTTTAAGGGTAGATCCTAACCAATTTTAAGGGTAGGGCTTATCCGATTTTAAGGGTAGAGCTTAACCGATTTTAAGGGAAGAGGGCAACCAATTTTAAGGGTAGGGCTTATCCGATTTTAAGGGTAGAGCTTAACCGATTTTAAGGGAAGAGGGCAACCAATTTTAAGGGTAGGGCTTATCCGATTTTAAGGGTAGAGCTTAACCGATTTTAAGGGAAGAGGGCAACCAATTTTAAGGGTAGGGCTTATCCAATTTTAAGGGTAGGGCTTATCCGATTTTAAGGGTAGAGCTTAACCGATTTTAAGGGTAGGGCTGATCCGATTTTAAGGGTAGATCTTAACCAATTTTAAGGGTAGGGCTCATCCGATTTTAAGGGTAGATCTTAACCAAATTTAAGAGTAGGGTTTATCCGATTTTAAGGGTAGATCTTAACCAATTTTAAGGGTAGGGCTTATCCGATTTTAAGGGAAGAGGGCAACCAATTTTAAGGGTAGGGCTTAACCAATTTTAAGAGTAGGGCTTATCCGATTTTAAGGGTAGATCTTAACCAATTTTAAGGGTAGGGCTTTACCCGATTTTAAGGGTAGAGCTTAACCGATTTTAAGGGTAGAGGGCAACCAATTTTAAGGGCAGGGCTTAACCAATTTTATGTGTAGGGCTTATCCGATTTTAAGGGTAGAGCCTAACCGATTTTAAGGGTAGGGCTTAACCGATTTTAAGGGAAGAGGTCAACCAAGTTTAAGGGTAGGGCTTATCCGATTTTAAGGGTAGAGCTTAACAGATTTTAAGGGTAGGGCTTTACTGATTTTAAGGGTGGGGCTTATCCGATTTTAAGGGTAGATCTTAACCAATTTTAAGGGTAGGGCTTATCCGATTTTAAGGGTAGGGCTTATCCGATTTTAAGGGTAGAGCTTAACCGATTTTAAGGGTAGGGCTGATCCGATTTTAAGGGTAGATCTTAACCAATTTTAAGGGTAGGGCTCATCCGATTTTAAGGGTAGATCTTAACCAATTTTAAGGGTAGGGCTTATCCGATTTTAAGGGTAGGGCTTATCCGATTTTAAGGGTAGAGCTTAACCGATTTTAAGGGTAGGGCTGATCCGATTTTAAGGGTAGATCTTAACCAATTTTAAGGGTAGGGCTCATCCGATTTTAAGGGTAGATCTTAACCAATTTTAAGAGTAGGGCTTATCCGATTTTAAGGGTAAGGCTTATCCGATTTTAAGGGTAGGGCTTATCCGATTTTAAGAGTAGGGCTTATCCGATTTTAAGGGCAAGGCTTATCCGATTTTAAGGGTAGGCCTAACCGAGTTTAAGGGTAGGGCTTAACCGATTTTAAGGGAAGAGGGCAACCACTTTTAAGGGTAGGGCTTAAAATATTTTAAGTGTAGGGCTTATCCGATTTTAAGGGTAGATCTTAACCAATTTTAAGAGTAGGGTTTATCCGATTTTTAGGGTAGATCTTAACCAATTTTAAGGGTAGGGCTTATCCGATTTTAAGGGTAGATCTTAACCAATTTAAAGAGTAGGGCTTATCCGATTTTAAGAGTAGATCTTAAACAATTTTAAGGGTAGGGCTTATCCGATTTTAAGGGTAGGGCTAAACCAATTTTAAGGGTAGGGCTTATCCGATTTTAAGGGTAGATCCTAACCAATTTTAAGGGTAGGGCTTATCCGATTTTAAGGGTAGAGCTTAACCGATTTTAAGGGAAGAGGGCAACCAATTTTAAGGGTAGGGCTTATCCGATTTTAAGGGTAGAGCTTAACCGATTTTAAGGGAAGAGGGCAGCCAATTTTAAGGGTAGGGCTTAACCAATTTTAAGGGTAGGGCTTATCCGATTTTAAGGGAAGAGGGCAACCAATTTTAAGGGTAGGGCATAACCAATTTTAAGGGTAGGGCTTATCCGATTTTAAGGGTAGAGCTTCACCAATTTTAAGGTAGGGCTTAACCAATTTCAAGGTATAGAGCATTACCGATTTTAAGGGAAGAGGGCAACCAATTTTAAGGGTAGATCCGAACCAATTTTAAGGGTAGGGCTTATCCGATTTTAAGGGTAGAGCTTAACCGATTTTAAGGGAAGAGGGCAACCAATTTTAAGGGTAGGGCTTATCCGATTTTAAGGGTAGAGCTTAACCGATTTTAAGGGAAGAGGGCAACCAATTTTAAGGGAGGGCTTAACCAATTTTAAGGGTAGGGCTTATCCGATTTTAAGGGAAGAGGGCAACCAATTTTAAGGGTAGGGCTTAACCAATTTTAAGGGTAAGGCTTATCCGATTTTAAGGGTAGGGCTTATCCGATTTTAAGGGTAGGGCTTATCCGATTTTAAGGGCAAGGCTTATCCGATTTTAAGGGTAGATCTTAACCAATTTTAAGGGTAGGGCTTATCCGATTTTAAGGGTAGATCCTAACCAATTTTAAGGGTAGGGCTTATCCGATTTTAAGGGTAGAGCTTAACCGATTTTAAGGGAAGAGGGCAACCAATTTTAAGGGTAGGGCTTATCCGATTTTAAGGGTAGGGCTAAACCAATTTTAAGGGTAGATCTTAACCAATTTTAAGAGTAGGGCTTATCCGATTTTAAGGGTAGGGCTAAACCAATTTTAAGGGTAGGGCTTATCCGATTTTAAGGGTAGATCCTAACCAATTTTAAGGGTAGGGCTTATCCGATTTTAAGGGTAGAGCTTAACAGATTTTAAGGGTAGGGCTTGACCGATTTTAAGGGTGGGGCTTATCCGATTTTAAGGGTAGATCTTAACCAATTTTAAGGGTAGGGCTTATCCGATTTTAAGGGTAGGGCTTATCCGATTTTAAGGGTAGAGCTTAACCGATTTTAAGGGAAGAGGGCAACCAATTTTAAGGGTAGGGCTTATCCGATTTTAAGGGTAGGGCTAAACCAATTTTAAGGGTAGATCTAGACCAATTTTAAGAGTAGGGCTTATCCGATTTTAAGGGTAGGGCTAAACCAATTTTAAGGGTAGGGCTTATCCGATTTTAAGGGTAGGGCTCATCCGATTTTAAGGGTAGAGCTTAACCAATTTTAAGAGTAGGGCTTAACCAATTTTAAGGGTAGGGCTTATCCGATTTTAAGGGTAGAGCTTAACCGATTTTAAGGGAAGAGGGCAGCCAATTTTAAGGGTAGGGCTTAACCAATTTTAAGGGTAGGGCTTATCCGATTTTAAGGGAAGAGGGCAACCAATTTTAAGGGTAGGGCTTAACCAATTTTAAGGGTAGGGCTTATCCGATTTTAAGGGTAGAGCTTCACCAATTTTAAGGTAGGGCTTAACCAATTTCAAGGTATAGAGCATTACCGATTTTAAGGGAAGAGGGCAACCAATTTTAAGGGTAGATCCGAACCAATTTTAAGGGTAGGGCTTATCCGATTTTAAGGGTAGAGCTTAACCGATTTTAAGGGAAGAGGGCAACCAATTTTAAGGGTAGGGCTTACCCGATTTTAAGGGTAGAGCTTAACCGATTTTAAGGGAAGAGGGCAACCAATTTTAAGGGAGGGCTTAACCAATTTTAAGGGTAGGGCTTATCCGATTTTAAGGGAAGAGGGCAACCAATTTTATGGGTAAGGCTTATCCGATTTTAAGGGTAGGGCTTATCCGATTTTAAGGGTAGGGCTTATCCGATTTTAAGGGCAAGGCTTTACCCGATTTTAAGGGTAGAGCTTAACCGATTTTAAGGGAAGAGGGCAACCAATTTTAAGGGTAGGGCTTATCCGATTTTAAGGGTAGAGCTTAACCGATTTTAAGGGTAGATCTTAACCAATTTTAAGAGTAGAACTTATCCGATTTTTAGGGTAGGGCTTAACCAATTTTAAGGGTAGGGCTTATCCGATTTTAAGGGTAGAGCTTAACCGATTTTAAGGGAAGAGGGCAGCCAATTTTAAGGGTAGGGCTTAACCAATTTTAAGGGTAGGGCTTATCCGATTTTAAGGGAAGAGGGCAACCAATTTTAAGGGTAGGGCTTAACCAATTTTAAGGGTAGGGCTTATCCGATTTTAAGGGAAGATCTTAACCAATTTTAAGGGTAGGGCTTATCCGATTTTAAGGGTAGGGCTTATCCGATTTTAAGGGTAGAGCTTAACCGATTTTAAGGGTAGGGCTGATCCGATTTTAAGGGTAGATCTTAACCAATTTTAAGGGTAGGTCTCATCCTATTTTAAGGGTAGATCTCAACCAATTTTAAGAGTAGGGTTTATCCGATTTTAAGGGTAGATCTTAACCAATTTTAAGGGTAGGGCTTATCCGATTTTAAGGGTAGATCTTATCCAATTTTAAGAGTAGGGCTTATCCGATTTTAAGGGTAGATCTTAACCAATTTTAAGAGTAGGGCTTATCCGATTTTAAGGGTAGATCTTAACCAATTTTAAGGGTAGGGCTTATCCGATTTTAAGGGTAGATCCTAACCAATTTTAAGGGTAGGGCTTATCCGATTTTAAGGGTAGAGCTTAACCGATTTTAAGGGAAGAGGGCAACCAATTTTAAGGGTAGGGCTTATCCGATTTTAAGGGTAGGGCTAAACCAATTTTAAGGGTAGATCTTAACCAATTTTAAGAGTAGGGCTTATCCGATTTTAAGGGTAGGGCTAAACCAATTTTAAGGGTAGGGCTTATCCGATTTTAAGGGTAGGGCTCATCCGATTTTAAGGGTAGAGCTTAACCAATTTTAAGAGTAGGGCTTAACCAATTTTAAGGGTAGGGCTTATCCGATTTTAAGGGTAGAGCTTAACCGATTTTAAGGGAAGAGGGCAGCCAATTTTAAGGGTAGGGCTTAACCAATTTTAAGGGTAGGGCTTATCCGATTTTAAGGGAAGAGGGCAACCAATTTTAAGGGTAGGGCTTAACCAATTTTAAGGGTAGGGCTTATCCGATTTTAAGGGTAGAGCTTCACCAATTTTAAGGTAGGGCTTAACCAATTTCAAGGTATAGAGCATTACCGATTTTAAGGGAAGAGGGCAACCAATTTTAAGGGTAGATCCGAACCAATTTTAAGGGTAGGGCTTATCCGATTTTAAGGGTAGAGCTTAACCGATTTTAAGGGAAGAGGGCAACCAATTTTAAGGGTAGGGCTTACCCGATTTTAAGGGTAGAGCTTAACCGATTTTAAGGGAAGAGGGCAACCAATTTTAAGGGAGGGCTTAACCAATTTTAAGGGTAGGGCTTATCCGATTTTAAGGGAAGAGGGCAACCAATTTTATGGGTAAGGCTTATCCGATTTTAAGGGTAGGGCTTATCCGATTTTAAGGGTAGGGCTTATCCGATTTTAAGGGCAAGGCTTATCCGATTTTAAGGGTAGATCTTAACCAATATTAAGGGTAGGGCTTATCCGATTTTAAGGGTAAGGCTTATCCGATTTTAAGGATAGGGCTTATCCGATTTTAAGGGTAGGGCTTATCCGATTTTAAGGGCAAGGCTTATCCGATTTTAAGGGTAGATCTTAACCAATTTTAAGGGTAGGGCTTATCCGATTTTAAGGGTAGATCCTAACCAATTTTAAGGGTAGGGCTTATCCGATTTTAAGGGTAGAGCTTAACCGATTTTAAGGGAAGAGGGCAACCAATTTTAAGGGTAGGGCTTATCCGATTTTAAGGGTAGAGCTTAACCGATTTTAAGGGAAGAGGGCAACCAATTTTAAGGGTAGGGCTTAAACAATTTTAAGGGTAGGGCTCATCCGATTTTAAGGGTAGAGCTTAACAGATTTTAAGGGTAGGGCTTTACCGATTTTAAGGGTGGGGCTTATCCGATTTTAAGGGTAGGGCTAAACCAATTTTAAGGGTAGGGCTTATCCGATTTTAAGGGTAGATCCTAACCAATTTTAAGGGTAGGGCTTATCCGATTTTAAGGGTAGAGCTTAACCGATTTTAAGGGAAGAGGGCAACCAATTTTAACGGTAGGGCTTAACCAATTTTAAGGGTAGGGCTTATCCGATTTTAAGGGTAGAGCTTAACCGATTTTAAGGGAAGAGGGCAACCAATTTTAAGGGTAGGGCTTAACCAATTTTAAGGGTAGGGCTTATCCGGTTTTAAGGGAAGAGGGCAACCAATTTTAAGGTAGGTCTTAACCAATTTTAAGTGTAGGGCTTATCCGATTTTAAGGGTAGAGCTACACCAATTTTAAGGGTAGATCTTAACCAATTTTAAGGGTAGGGCTTATCCAATTTTAAGGGTAGATCTTAACCAATTTTAAGGGTAGGGCTTATCCGATTTTAAGGGTAAGGCTTATCCGATTTTAAGGGTAGATCTTAACCAATTTTAAGGGTAGGGCTTATCCGATTTTAAGAGTAGATCTTAAACAATTTTAAGGGTAGGGCTTATCCGATTTTAAGGGTAAGGCTTATCCGATTTTAAGGGTAGGGCTTATCCGATTTTAAGGGTAGAACTTAACCGATTTTAAGGGAAGAGGGCAACCAATTTTAAGGGTAGGGCTTATCCGACTTTAAGGGTAGAGCTTAACCGATTTTAAGGGTAGAGCTTCACCAATTTTAAGGTAGGGCTTAACCAATTTCAAGGTATAGAGCATTACCGATTTTAAGGGAAGAGGGCAACCAATTTTAAGGGTAGATCCTAACCAATTTTAAGGGTAGGGCTTATCCGATTTTAAGGGTAGAGCTTAACCGATTTTAAGGGAAGAGGGCAACCAATTTTAAGGGTAGGGCTTATCCGATTTTAAGGGTAGAGCTTAACCGATTTGAAGGGAAGAGGGCAACCAATTTTAAGGGAGGGCTTAACCAATTTTAAGGGTAGGGCTTATCCGATTTTAAGGGAAGAGGGCAACCAATTTTAAGGGTAGGGCTTAACCAATTTTAAGGGTAAGGCTTATCCGATTTTAAGGGTAGGGCTTATCCGATTTTAAGGGTAGGGCTTATCCGATTTTAAGGGCAAGGCTTATCCGATTTTAAGGGTAGATCTTAACCAATTTTAAGGGTAGGGCTTATCCGATTTTAAGGGTAGATCCTAACCAATTTTAAGGGTATGGCTTATCCGATTTTAAGGGTAGATCTTAACCAATTTTAAGAGTAGGGTTTATCCGATTTTAAGGGTAGATCTTAACCAATTTTAAGGGTAGGGCTTATCCGATTTTAAGGGTAGATCTTAACCAATTTTAAGAGTAGGGCTTATCCGATTTTAAGGGAAGAGGGCAACCAATTTTAAGGGTAGGGCTTAACCAATTTTAAGAGTAGGGCTTATCCGATTTTAAGGGTAGATCTTAACCAATTTTAAGGGTAGGGCTTTACCCGATTTTAAGGGTAGAGCTTAACCGATTTTAAGGGTAGAGGGCAACCAAGTTTAAGGGCAGGGCTTAACCAATTTTAAGTGTAGGGCTTATCCGATTTTAAGGGTAGAGCCTAACCGATTTTAAGGGTAGGGCTTAACCGATTTTAAGGGAAGAGGTCAACCAAGTTTAAGGGTAGGGCTTATCCGATTTTAAGGGTAGAGCTTAACAGATTTTAAGGGTAGGGCTTTACTGATTTTAAGGGTGGGGCTTATCCGATTTTAAGGGTAGATCTTAACCAATTTTAAGGGTAGGGCTTATCCGATTTTAAGGGTAGGGCTTATCCGATTTTAAGGGTAGAGCTTAACCGATTTTAAGGGTAGGGCTGATCCGATTTTAAGGGCAGGGCTTATCCGATTTTAAGGGTAGGACTAACCGATTTTAAGGGTAGGGCTTAACCGATTTTAAGGGAAGAGGGCAACCACTTTTAAGGGTAGGGCTTAAAATATTTTAAGTGTAGGGCTTATCCGATTTTAAGGGTAGATCTTAACCAATTTTAAGAGTAGGGTTTATCCGATTTTTAGGGTAGATCTTAACCAATTTTAAGGGTAGGGCTTATCCGATTTTAAGGGTAGATCTTAACCAATTTAAAAAGTAGGGCTTATCCGATTTTAAGAGTAGATCTTAAACAATTTTAAGGGTAGGGCTTATCCGATTTTAATGGTAAGGCTTATCCGATTTTAAGGGTAGGGCTTATCCGATTTTAAGGGTAGGGCTTATCCGATTTTAAGGGCAAGGCTTATCCGATTTTAAGGGTAGATCTTAACCAATTTTAAGGGTAGGGCTTATCCGATTTTTAGGGTAGATCCTAACCAATTTTAAGGGTAGGGCTTATCCGATTTTAAGGGTAGAGCTTAACCGATTTTAAGGGAAGAGGGCAACCAATTTTAAGGGTAGGGCTTATCCGATTTTAAGGGTAGGGCTAAACCAATTTTAAGGGTAGATCTTAACCAATTTTAAGAGTAGGGCTTATCCGATTTTAAGGGTAGGGCTAAACCAATTTTAAGGGTAGGGCTTATCCGATTTTAAGGGTAGGGCTTAACCGATTTTAAGGGAAGAGGGCAACCACTTTTAAGGGTAGGGCTTAAAATATTTTAAGAGTAGGGCTTATCCGATTTTAAGGGTAGATCTTAAGGCAACCAATTTTAAGGGTAGATGCTAACCAATTTTAAGGGTAGGGCTTATCCGATTTTAAGGGTAGAGCTTAACCGATTTTAAGGGAAGAGGGCAACCAATTTTAAGGGTAGGGCTTATCCGATTTTAAGGGTAGAGCTTAACCGATTTTAAGGGAAGAGGGCAACCAATTTTAAGGGAGGGCTTAACCAATTTTAAGGGTAGGGCTTATCCGATTTTAAGGGAAGAGGGCAACCAATTTTAAGGGTAGGGCTTAACCAATTTTAAGAGTAGGGCTTATCCGATTTTAAGGGTAGATCTTAACCAATTTTAAGGGTAGGGCTTTACCCGATTTTAAGGGTAGAGCTTAACCGATTTTAAGGGAAGAGGGCAACCAATTTTAAGGGTAGGGCTTATCCGATTTTAAGGGTAGAGCTTAACCGATTTTAAGGGAAGAGGGCAACCAATTTTAAGGGAGGGCTTAACCAATTTTAAGGGTAGGGCTTATCCGATTTTAAGGGAAGAGGGCAACCAATTTTAAGGTTAGGGCTTAACCAATTTTAAGGGTAAGGCTTATTATCCGATTTTAAGGGAAGAGGGCAACCAATTTTAAGGGTAGGGCTTAACCAATTTTAAGAGTAAGGCTTATCCGATTTTAAGGGTAGGGCTTATCCGATTTTAAGGGTAGGGCTTATCCGATTTTAAGGGCAAGGCTTATCCGATTTTAAGGGTAGATCTTAACCAATTTTAAGGGTAGGGCTTATCCGATTTTAAGGGTAGAGCTTAACCGATTTTAAGGGAAGAGGGCAACCAATTTTAAGGGTAGGGCTTATCCGATTTTAAGGGTAGGGCTTATCCGATTTTAAGGGTAGATCCTAACCAATTTTAAGGGTAGGGCTTATCCGATTTTAAGGGTAGAGCTTAACCGATTTTAAGGGAAGAGGGCAACCAATTTTAAGGGTAGGGCTTATCCGATTTTAAGGGTAGAGCTTAACCGATTTTAAGGGAAGAGGGCAACCAATTTTAAGGGTAGGGCTTAAACAATTTTAAGGGTAGGGCTCATCCGATTTTAAGGGTAGAGCTTAACAGATTTTAAGGGTAGGGCTTTACCGATTTTAAGGGTGGGGCTTATCCGATTTTAAGGGTAGATCTTAACCAATTTTAAGGGAAGAGGGCAACCAATTTTAAGGGTAGGGCTTAAACAATTTTAAGGGTAGGGCTCATCCGATTTTAAGGGTAGAGCTTAACAGATTTTAAGGGTAGGGCTTATCCGATTTTAAGGGTAGAGCTTAACCGATTTTAAGGGAAGAGGGCAACCAATTTTAAGGGTAGGGCTTATCCGATTTTAAGGGTAGGGCTAAACCAATTTTAAGGGTAGATCTTAACCAATTTTAAGAGTAGGGCTTATCCGATTTTAAGGGTAGGGCTAAACCAATTTTAAGGGTAGGGCTTATCCGATTTTAAGGGTAGATCCTAACCAATTTTAAGGGTAGGGCTTATCCGATTTTAAGGGTAGAGCTTAACCGATTTTAAGGGAAGAGGGCAACCAATTTTAAGGGTAGGGCTTATCCGATTTTAAGGGTAGAGCTTAACCGATTTTAAGGGAAGAGGGCAACCAATTTTAAGGGTAGGGCTTAAACAATTTTAAGGGTAGGGCTCATCCGATTTTAAGGGTAGAGCTTAACCGATTTTAAGGGTAGGGCTTTACCGATTTTAAGGGTGGGGCTTATCCGATTTTAAGGGAAGATCTTAACCAATTTTAAGGGTAGGGCTTATCCGCTTTTAAGGGTAGGGCTTATCCGATTTTAAGGGTAGAGCTTAACCGATTTTAAGGGTAGGGCTGATCCGATTTTAAGGGTAGATCTTAACCAATTTTAAGGGTAGGGCTCATCCTATTTTAAGGGTAGATCTTAACCAATTTTAAGAGTAGGGTTTATCCGATTTTAAGGGTAGATCTTAACCAATTTTAAGGGTAGGGCTTATCCGATTTTAAGGGTAGATCTTATCCAATTTTAAGAGTAGGGCTTATCCGATTTTAAGGGTAGATCTTAAACAATTTTAAGGGTAGGGCTTATCCGATTTTAAGGGTAAGGCTTATCCGATTTTAAGGGTAGGGCTTATCCGATTTTAAGGGTAGGGCTTATCCGATTTTAAGGGCAAGGCTTATCCGATTTTAAGGGTAGGCCTAACCGATTTTAAGGGTAGGGCTTAACCGATTTTAAGGGTAGAGCTTAACCGATTTTAAGGGTAGAGCTTCACCAATTTTAAGGTAGGGCTTAACCAATTTCAAGGTATAGAGCATTACCGATTTTAAGGGAAGAGGGCAACCAATTTTAAGGGTAGATCCTAACCAATTTTAAGGGTAGGGCTTATCCGATTTTAAGGGAAGAGGGCAACCAATTTTAAGGGTAGGGCTTATCCGATTTTAAGGGTAGATCTTAACCAATTTTAAGGGTAGGGCTTATCCGATTTTAAGGGTAGATCTTAACCAATTTTAAGGGTGGGACTTATCCGATTTTAAGGGTAGGGCTTATCCGATTTTAAGGGTAGAGCTTAACCGATTTTAAGGGTAGGGCTGATCCGATTTTAAGGGTAGATCTTAACCAATTTTAAGGGTAGGGCTCATCCGATTTTAAGGGTAGATCTTAACCAATTTTAAGAGTAGGGTTTATCCGATTTTAAGGGTAGATCTTAACCAATTTTAAGGGTAGGGCTTATCCGATTTTAAGGGTAGATCTTAACCAATTTTAAGAGTAGGGCTTATCCGATTTTAAGGGTAGATCTTAAACAATTTTAAGGGTAGGGCTTATCCGATTTTAAGGGTAAGGCTTATCCGATTTTAAGGGTAGGGCTTATCCGATTTTAAGGGTAGGGCTTATCCGATTTTAAGGGCAAGGCATATCCGATTTTAAGGGTAGGCCTAACCGATTTTAAGGGTAGGGCTTAACCGATTTTAAGGGAAGAGGGCAACCACTTTTAAGGGTAGGGCTTAAAATATTTTAAGTGTAGGGCTTATCCGATTTTAAGGGTAGATCTTAACCAATTTTAAGAGTAGGGTTTATCCGATTTTTAGGGTAGATCTTAACCAATTTTAAGGGTAGGGCTTATCCGATTTTAAGGGTAGATCTTAACCAATTTAAAGAGTAGGGCTTATCCGATTTTAAGAGTAGATCTTAAACAATTTTAAGGGTAGGGCTTATCCGATTTTAAGGGTAAGGCTTATCCGATTTGAAGGGTAGGGCTTATCCGATTTTAAGGGTAGGGCTTATCCGATTTTAAGGGCAAGGCTTATCCGATTTTAAGGGTAGATCTTAACCAATTTTAAGGGTAGGGCTTATCCGATTTTAAGGGTAGATCCTAACCAATTTTAAGGGTAGGGCTTATCCGATTTTAAGGGTAGAGCTTAACCGATTTTAAGGGAAGAGGGCAACCAATTTTAAGGGTAGGGCTTATCCGATTTTAAGGGTAGGGCTAAACCAATTTTAAGGGTAGATCTAGACCAATTTTAAGAGTAGGGCTTATCCGATTTTAAGGGTAGGGCTAAACCAATTTTAAGGGTAGGGCTTATCCGATTTTAAGGGTAGGGCTCATCCGATTTTAAGGGTAGAGCTTAACCAATTTTAAGAGTAGGGCTTAACCAATTTTAAGGGTAGGGCTTATCCGATTTTAAGGGTAGAGCTTAACCGATTTTAAGGGAAGAGGGCAGCCAATTTTAAGGGTAGGGCTTAACCAATTTTAAGGGTAGGGCTTATCCGATTTTAAGGGAAGAGGGCAACCAATTTTAAGGGTAGGGCTTAACCAATTTTAAGGGTAGGGCTTATCCGATTTTAAGGGTAGAGCTTCACCAATTTTAAGGTAGGGCTTAACCAATTTCAAGGTATAGAGCATTACCGATTTTAAGGGAAGAGGGCAACCAATTTTAAGGGTAGATCCGAACCAATTTTAAGGGTAGGGCTTATCCGATTTTAAGGGTAGAGCTTAACCGATTTTAAGGGAAGAGGGCAACCAATTTTAAGGGTAGGGCTTACCCGATTTTAAGGGTAGAGCTCAACCGATTTTAAGGGAAGAGGGCAACCAATTTTAAGGGAGGGCTTAACCAATTTTAAGGGTAGGGCTTATCCGATTTTAAGGGAAGAGGGCAACCAATTTTATGGGTAAGGCTTATCCGATTTTAAGGGTAGGGCTTATCCGATTTTAAGGGTAGGGCTTATCCGATTTTAAGGGCAAGGCTTTACCCGATTTTAAGGGTAGAGCTTAACCGATTTTAAGGGAAGAGGGCAACCAATTTTAAGGGTAGGGCTTATCCGATTTTAAGGGTAGAGCTTAACCGATTTTAAGGGTAGATCTTAACCAATTTTAAGAGTAGAACTTATCCGATTTTTAGGGTAGGGCTTAACCAATTTTAAGGGTAGGGCTTATCCGATTTTAAGGGTAGAGCTTAACCGATTTTAAGGGAAGAGGGCAGCCAATTTTAAGGGTAGGGCTTAACCAATTTTAAGGGTAGGGCTTATCCGATTTTAAGGGAAGAGGGCAACCAATTTTAAGGGTAGGGCTTAACCAATTTTAAGGGTAGGGCTTATCCGATTTTAAGGGAAGATCTTAACCAATTTTAAGGGTAGGGCTTATCCGATTTTAAGGGTAGGGCTTATCCGATTTTAAGGGTAGAGCTTAACCGATTTTAAGGGTAGGGCTGATCCGATTTTAAGGGTAGATCTTAACCAATTTTAAGGGTAGGTCTCATCCTATTTTAAGGGTAGATCTCAACCAATTTTAAGAGTAGGGTTTATCCGATTTTAAGGGTAGATCTTAACCAATTTTAAGGGTAGGGCTTATCCGATTTTAAGGGTAGATCTTATCCAATTTTAAGAGTAGGGCTTATCCGATTTTAAGGGTAGATCTTAACCAATTTTAAGAGTAGGGCTTATCCGATTTTAAGGGTAGATCTTAACCAATTTTAAGGGTAGGGCTTATCCGATTTTAAGGGTAGATCCTAACCAATTTTAAGGGTAGGGCTTATCCGATTTTAAGGGTAGAGCTTAACCGATTTTAAGGGAAGAGGGCAACCAATTTTAAGGGTAGGGCTTATCCGATTTTAAGGGTAGGGCTAAACCAATTTTAAGGGTAGATCTTAACCAATTTTAAGAGTAGGGCTTATCCGATTTTAAGGGTAGGGCTAAACCAATTTTAAGGGTAGGGCTTATCCGATTTTAAGGGTAGGGCTCATCCGATTTTAAGGGTAGAGCTTAACCAATTTTAAGAGTAGGGCTTAACCAATTTTAAGGGTAGGGCTTATCCGATTTTAAGGGTAGAGCTTAACCGATTTTAAGGGAAGAGGGCAGCCAATTTTAAGGGTAGGGCTTAACCAATTTTAAGGGTAGGGCTTATCCGATTTTAAGGGAAGAGGGCAACCAATTTTAAGGGTAGGGCTTAACCAATTTTAAGGGTAGGGCTTATCCGATTTTAAGGGTAGAGCTTCACCAATTTTAAGGTAGGGCTTAACCAATTTCAAGGTATAGAGCATTACCGATTTTAAGGGAAGAGGGCAACCAATTTTAAGGGTAGATCCGAACCAATTTTAAGGGTAGGGCTTATCCGATTTTAAGGGTAGAGCTTAACCGATTTTAAGGGAAGAGGGCAACCAATTTTAAGGGTAGGGCTTACCCGATTTTAAGGGTAGAGCTTAACCGATTTTAAGGGAAGAGGGCAACCAATTTTAAGGGAGGGCTTAACCAATTTTAAGGGTAGGGCTTATCCGATTTTAAGGGAAGAGGGCAACCAATTTTATGGGTAAGGCTTATCCGATTTTAAGGGTAGGGCTTATCCGATTTTAAGGGTAGGGCTTATCCGATTTTAAGGGCAAGGCTTATCCGATTTTAAGGGTAGATCTTAACCAATTTTAAGGGTAGGGCTTATCCGATTTTAAGGGTAAGGCTTATCCGATTTTAAGGATAGGGCTTATCCGATTTTAAGGGTAGGGCTTATCCGATTTTAAGGGCAAGGCTTATCCGATTTTAAGGGTAGATCTTAACCAATTTTAAGGGTAGGGCTTATCCGATTTTAAGGGTAGATCCTAACCAATTTTAAGGGTAGGGCTTATCCGATTTTAAGGGTAGAGCTTAACCGATTTTAAGGGAAGAGGGCAACCAATTTTAAGGGTAGGGCTTATCCGATTTTAAGGGTAGAGCTTAACCGATTTTAAGGGAAGAGGGCAACCAATTTTAAGGGTAGGGCTTAAACAATTTTAAGGGTAGGGCTCATCCGATTTTAAGGGTAGAGCTTAACAGATTTTAAGGGTAGGTATTTACCGATTTTAAGGGTGGGGCTTATCCGATTTTAAGGGTAGATCTTAACCAATTTTAAGGGTAGGGCTTATCCGATTTTAAGGGTAGGGCTTATCCGATTTTAAGGGTAGAGCTTAACCGATTTTAAGGGTAGGGCTGATCCGATTTTAAGGGTAGATCTTATACAATTTTAAGAGTAGGGTTTATCCGATTTAAAGGGTAGATCTTAACCAATTTTAAGGGTAGGGCTTATCCGATTTTAAGGGTAGATCTTAACCAATTTTAAGAGTAGGGCTTATCCGATTTTAAGGGAAGAGGGCAACCAATTTTAAGGGTAGGGCTTAACCAATTTTAAGGGTAGGGCTTATCCGATTTTAAGGGTAGAGCTTAACCGATTTTAAGGGAAGAGGGCAACCAATTTTAAGGGTAGGGCTTAACCAATTTTAAGGGTAGGGCTTATCCGGTTTTAAGGGAAGAGGGCAACCAATTTTAAGGTAGGTCTTAACCAATTTTAAGTGTAGGGCTTATCCGATTTTAAGGGTAGAGCTACACCAATTTTAAGGGTAGATCTTAACCAATTTTAAGGGTAGGGCTTATCCGATTTTAAGGGTAGATCTTAACCAATTTTAAGGGTAGGGCTTATCCGATTTTAAGGGTAAGGCTTATCCGATTTTAAGGGTAGATCTTAACCAATTTTAAGGGTAGAGCTTATCCGACTTTAAGGGTAGAGCTTAACCGATTTTAAGGGTAGAGCTTCACCAATTTTAAGGTAGGGCTTAACCAATTTCAAGGTATAGAGCATTACCGATTTTAAGGGAAGAGGGCAACCAATTTTAAGGGTAGATCCTAACCAATTTTAAGGGTAGGGCTTATCCGATTTTAAGGGTAGAGCTTAACCGATTTTAAGGGAAGAGGGCAACCAATTTTAAGGGTAGGGCTTATCCGATTTTAAGGGTAGAGCCTAACCGATTTTAAGGGTAGGGCTTAACCGATTTTAAGGGAAGAGGTCAACCAAGTTTAAGGGTAGGGCTTATCCGATTTTAAGGGTAGAGCTTAACAGATTTTAAGGGTAGGGCTTTACTGATTTTAAGGGTGGGGCTTATCCGATTTTAAGGGTAGATCTTAACCAATTTTAAGGGTAGGGCTTATCCGATTTTAAGGGTAGGGCTTATCCGATTTTAAGGGTAGAGCTTAACCGATTTTAAGGGTAGGGCTGATCCGATTTTAAGGGCAGGGCTTATCCGATTTTAAGGGTAGGACTAACCGATTTTAAGGGTAGGGCTTAACCGATTTTAAGGGAAGAGGGCAACCACTTTTAAGGGTAGGGCTTAAAATATTTTAAGTGTAGGGCTTATCCGATTTTAAGGGTAGATCTTAACCAATTTTAAGAGTAGGGTTTATCCGATTTTTAGGGTAGATCTTAACCAATTTTAAGGGTAGGGCTTATCCGATTTTAAGGGTAGATCTTAACCAATTTAAAAAGTAGGGCTTATCCGATTTTAAGAGTAGATCTTAAACAATTTTAAGGGTAGGGCTTATCCGATTTTAATGGTAAGGCTTATCCGATTTTAAGGGTAGGGCTTATCCGATTTTAAGGGTAGGGCTTATCCGATTTTAAGGGCAAGGCTTATCCGATTTTAAGGGTAGATCTTAACCAATTTTAAGGGTAGGGCTCATCCGATTTTAAGGGTAGATCTTAACCAATTTTAAGAGTAGGGTTTATCCGATTTTAAGGGTAGATCTTAACCAATTTTAAGGGTAGGGCTTATCCGATTTTAAGGGAAGAGGGCAACCAATTTTAAGGGTAGGGCTTAACCAATTTTAAGAGTAGGGCTTATCCGATTTTAAGGGTAGATCTTAACCAATTTTAAGGGTAGGGCTTTACCCGATTTTAAGGGTAGAGCTTAACCGATTTTAAGGGTAGAGGGCAACCAATTTTAAGGGCAGGGCTTAACCAATTTTAAGTGTAGGGCTTATCCGATTTTAAGGGTAGGGCTTATCCGATTTTAAGGGTAGAGCTTAACCGATTTTAAGGGTAGGGCTGATCCGATTTTAAGGGTAGATCTTAACCAATTTTAAGGGTAGGGCTTATCCGATTTTAAGGGTAGATCCTAACCAATTTTAAGGGTAGGGCTTATCCGATTTTAAGGGTAGAGCTTAACCGATTTTAAGGGAAGAGGGCAACCAATTTTAAGGGTAGGGCTTATCCGATTTTAAGGGTAGGGCTAAACCAATTTTAAGGGTAGATCTTAACCAATTTTAAGAGTAGGGCTTATCCGATTTTAAGGGTAGGGCTAAACCAATTTTAAGGGTAGGGCTTATCCGATTTTAAGGGTAGAGCTTAACCGATTTTAAGGGAAGAGGGCAACCAATTTTAAGGGTAGGGCTTAAACAATTTTAAGGGTAGGGCTCATCCGATTTTAAGGGTAGAGCTTAACAGATTTTAAGGGTAGGGCTTTACCGATTTTAAGGGTGGGGCTTATCCGATTTTAAGGGTAGATCTTAACCAATTTTAAGGGTAGGGCTTATCCGATTTTAAGGGTAGGGCTTATCCGATTTTAAGGGTAGAGCTTAACCGATTTTAAGGGTAGGGCTGATCCGATTTTAAGGGTAGAGCTTAACCGATTTTAAGGGTAGGGCTGATCCGATTTTAAGGGTAGATCTTAACCAATTTTAAGGGTAGGGCTTATCCGATTTTAAGGGTAGATCCTAACCAATTTTAAGGGTAGGGCTTATCCGATTTTAAGGGTAGAGCTTAACCGATTTTAAGGGAAGAGGGCAACCAATTTTAAGGGTAGGGCTTATCCGATTTTAAGGGTAGGGCTAAACCAATTTTAAGGGTAGATCTTAACCAATTTTAAGAGTAGGGCTTATCCGATTTTAAGGGTAGGGCTAAACCAATTTTAAGGGTAGGGCTTATCCGATTTTAAGGGTAGAGCTTAACCGATTTTAAGGGAAGAGGGCAACCAATTTTAAGGGTAGGGCTTAAACAATTTTAAGGGTAGGGCTCATCCGATTTTAAGGGTAGAGCTTAACAGATTTTAAGGGTAGGGCTTTACCGATTTTAAGGGTGGGGCTTATCCGATTTTAAGGGTAGATCTTAACCAATTTTAAGGGTAGGGCTTATCCGATTTTAAGGGTAGGGCTTATCCGATTTTAAGGGTAGAGCTTAACCGATTTTAAGGGTAGGGCTGATCCGATTTTAAGGGTAGATCTTAACCAATTTTAAGGGTAGGGCTCATCCGATTTTAAGGGTAGATCTTAACCAATTTTAAGAGTAGGGTTTATCCGATTTTAAGGGTAGATCTTAACCAATTTTAAGGGTAGGGCTTATCCGATTTTAAGGGAAGAGGGCAACCAATTTTAAGGGTAGGGCTTAACCAATTTTAAGAGTAGGGCTTATCCGATTTTAAGGGTAGATCTTAACCAATTTTAAGGGTAGGGCTTTACCCGATTTTAAGAGTAGAGCTTAACCGATTTTAAGGGTAGAGGGCAACCAATTTTAAGGGCAGGGCTTAACCAATTTTAAGTGTAGGGCTTATCCGATTTTAAGGGTAGGGCTTATCCGATTTTAAGGGTAGAGCTTAACCGATTTTAAGGGTAGGGCTGATCCGATTTTAAGGGTAGATCTTAACCAATTTTAAGGGTAGGGCTCATCCGATTTTAAGGGTAGATCTTAACAGATTTTAAGGGTAGGGCTTTACTGATTTTAAGGGTGGGGCTTATCCGATTTTAAGGGTAGATCTTAACCAATTTTAAGGGTAGGGCTTATCCGATTTTAAGGGTAGGGCTTATCCGATTTTAAGGGTAGAGCTTAACCGATTTTAAGGGTAGGGCTGATCCGATTTTAAGGGTAGATCTTAACCAATTTTAAGGGTAGGGCTCATCCGATTTTAAGGGTAGATCTTAACCAATTTTAAGAGTAGGGCTTATCCGATTTTAAGGGTAAGGCTTATCCGATTTTAAGGGTAGGGCTTATCCGATTTTAAGAGTAGGGCTTATCCGATTTTAAGGGCAAGGCTTATCCGATTTTAAGGGTAGGCCTAACCGATTTTAAGGGTAGGGCTTAACCGATTTTAAGGGAAGAGGGCAACCACTTTTAAGGGTAGGGCTTAAAATATTTTAAGTGTAGGGCTTATCCGATTTTAAGGGTAGATCTTAACCAATTTTAAGAGTAGGGTTTATCCGATTTTTAGGGTAGATCTTAACCAATTTTAAGGGTAGGGCTTATCCGATTTTAAGGGTAGATCTTAACCAATTTAAAGAGTAGGGCTTATCCGATTTTAAGAGTAGATCTTAAACAATTTTAAGGGTAGGGCTTATCCGATTTTAAGGGTAGGGCTAAACCAATTTTAAGGGTAGGGCTTATCCGATTTTAAGGGTAGATCCTAACCAATTTTAAGGGTAGGGCTTATCCGATTTTAAGGGTAGAGCTTAACCGATTTTAAGGGAAGAGGGCAACCAATTTTAAGGGTAGGGCTTATCCGATTTTAAGGGTAGAGCTTAACCGATTTTAAGGGAAGAGGGCAGCCAATTTTAAGGGTAGGGCTTAACCAATTTTAAGGGTAGGGCTTATCCGATTTTAAGGGATGAGGGCAACCAATTTTAAGGTTAGGGCTTAACCAATTTTAAGGGTAGGGCTTATCCGATTTTAAGGGTAGAGCTTCACCAATTTTAAGGTAGGGCTTAACCAATTTCAAGGTATAGAGCATTACCGATTTTAAGGGAAGAGGGCAACCAATTTTAAGGGTAGATCCGAACCAATTTTAAGGGTAGGGCTTATCCGATTTTAAGGGTAGAGCTTAACCGATTTTAAGGGAAGAGGGCAACCAATTTTAAGGGTAGGGCTTATCCGATTTTAAGGGTAGAGCTTAACCGATTTTAAGGGAAGAGGGCAACCAATTTTAAGGGAGGGCTTAACCAATTTTAAGGGTAGGGCTTATCCGATTTTAAGGGAAGAGGGCAACCAATTTTAAGGGTAGGGCTTAACCAATTTTAAGGGTAAGGCTTATCCGATTTTAAGGGTAGGGCTTATCCGATTTTAAGGGTAGGGCTTATCCGATTTTAAGGGCAAGGCTTATCCGATTTTAAGGGTAGATCTTAACCAATTTTAAGGGTAGGGCTTATCCGATTTTAAGGGTAGATCCTAACCAATTTTAATGGTAGGGCTTATCCGATTTTAAGGGTAGAGCTTAACCGATTTTAAGGGAAGAGGGCAACCAATTTTAAGGGTAGGGCTTATCCGATTTTAAGGGTAGGGCTAAACCAATTTTAAGGGTAGATCTTAACCAATTTTAAGAGTAGGGCTTATCCGATTTTAAGGGTAGGGCTAAACCAATTTTAAGGGTAGGGCTTATCCGATTTTAAGGGTAGATCCTAACCAATTTTAAGGGTAGGGCTTATCCGATTTTAAGGGTAGAGCTTAACCGATTTTAAGGGAAGAGGGCAACCAATTTTAAGGGTAGGGCTTATCCGATTTTAAGGGTAGGGCTAAACCAATTTTAAGGGTAGATCTTAACCAATTTTAAGAGTAGGGCTTATCCGATTTTAAGGGTAGGGCTAAACCAATTTTAAGGGTAGGGCTTATCCGATTTTAAGGGTAGAGCTTAACCGATTTTAAGGGAAGAGGGCAACCAATTTTAAGGGTAGGGCTTAAACAATTTTAAGGGTAGGGCTCATCCGATTTTAAGGGTAGAGCTTAACAGATTTTAAGGGTAGGGCTTTACCGATTTTAAGGGTGGGGCTTATCCGATTTTAAGGGTAGATCTTAACCAATTTTAAGGGTAGGGCTTATCCGATTTTAAGGGTAGGGCTTATCCGATTTTAAGGGTAGAGCTTAACCGATTTTAAGGGTAGGGCTGATCCGATTTTAAGGGTAGATCTTAACCAATTTTAAGGGTAGGGCTCATCCGATTTTAAGGGTAGAGCTTAACCAATTTTAAGAGTAGGGCTTAACCAATTTTAAGGGTAGGGCTTATCCGATTTTAAGGGTAGAGCTTAACCGATTTTAAGGGTAGAGCTTCACCAATTTTAAGGTAGGGCTTAACCAATTTCAAGGTATAGAGCATTACCGATTTTAAGGGAAGAGGGCAACCAATTTTAAGGGTAGATCCTAACCAATTTTAAGGGTAGGGCTCATCCGATTTTAAGGGTAGATCTTAACCAATTTTAAGAGTAGGGTTTATCCGATTTTAAGGGAAGATCTTAACCAATTTAAAGGGTAGGGCTTATCCGATTTTAAGGGTAGATCTTAACCAATTTTAAGAGTAGGGCTTATCCGATTTTAAGGGTAGATCTTAAACAATTTTAAGGGTAGGGCTTATCCGATTTTAAGGGTAAGGCTTATCCGATTTTAAGGGTAGGGCTTATCCGATTTTAAGGGTAGGGCTTATCCGATTTTAAGGGCAAGGCTTATCCGATTTTAAGGGTAGGCCTAACCGATTTTAAGGGTAGGGCTTAACCGATTTTAAGGGAAGAGGGGAACCACTTTTAAGGGTAGGGCTTAAAATATTTTAAGTGTAGGGCTTATCCGATTTTAAGGGTAGATCTTAACCAATTTTAAGAGTAGGGTTTATCCGATTTTTAGGGTAGATCTTAACCAATTTTAAGGGTAGGGCTTATCCGATTTTAAGGGTAGATCTTAACCAATTTAAAGAGTAGGGCTTATCCGATTTTAAGAGTAGATCTTAAACAATTTTAAGGGTAGGGCTTATCCGATTTTAAGGGTAAGGCTTATCCGATTTTAAGGGTAGGGCTTATCCGATTTTAAGGGTAGGGCTTATCCGATTTTAAGGGCAAGGCTTATCCGATTTTAAGGGTAGATCTTAACCAATTTTAAGGGTAGGGCTTATCCGATTTTAAGGGTAGATCCTAACCAATTTTAAGGGTAGGGCTCATCCGATTTTAAGGGTAGAGCTTAATCGATTTTAAGGGAAGAGGGCAACCAATTTTAAGGGTAGGGCTTATCCGATTTTAAGGGTAGGGCTAAACCAATTTTAAGGGTAGATCTTAACCAATTTTAAGAGTAGGGCTTATCCGATTTTAAGGGTAGGGCTAAACCAATTTTAAGGGTAGGGCTTATCCGATTTTAAGGGTAGATCCTAACCAATTTTAAGGGTAGGGCTTATCCGATTTTAAGGGTAGGGCTCATCCGATTTTAAGGGTAGAGCTTAACCAATTTTAAGAGTAGGGCTTAACCAATTTTAAGGGTAGGGCTTATCCGATTTTAAGGGTAGAGCTTAACCGATTTTAAGGGAAGAGGGCAGCCAATTTTAAGGGTAGGGCTTAACCAATTTTAAGGGTAGGGCTTATCCGATTTTAAGGGAAGAGGGCAACCAATTTTAAGGGTAGGGCTTAACCAATTTTAAGGGTAGGGCTTATCCGATTTTAAGGGTAGAGCTTCACCAATTTTAAGGTAGGGCTTAACCAATTTCAAGGTATAGAGCATTACCGATTTTAAGGGAAGAGGGCAACCAATTTTAAGGGTAGATCCGAACCAATTTTAAGGGTAGGGCTTATCCGATTTTAAGGGTAGAGCTTAACCGATTTTAAGGGAAGAGGGCAACCAATTTTAAGGGTAGGGCTTATCCGATTTTAAGGGTAGAGCTTAACCGATTTTAAGGGAAGAGGGCAACCAATTTTAAGGGAGGGCTTAACCAATTTTAAGGGTAGGGCTTATCCGATTTTAAGGGAAGAGGGCAACCAATTTTAAGGGTAGGGCTTATCCGATTTTAAGGGTAGATCTTAACCAATTTAAAGAGTAGGGCTTATCCGATTTTAAGAGTAGATCTTAAACAATTTTACGGGTAGGGCTTATCCGATTTTAAGGGTAGGGCTAAACCAATTTTAAGGGTAGGGCTTATCCGATTTTAAGGGTAGATCCTAACCAATTTTAAGGGTAGGGCTTATCCGATTTTAAGGGTAGAGCTTAACCGATTTTAAGGGAAGAGGGCAACCAATTTTAAGGGTAGGGCTTATCCGATTTTAAGGGTAGAGCTTAACCGATTTTAAGGGAAGAGGGCAGCCAATTTTAAGGGTAGGGCTTAACCAATTTTAAGGGTAGGGCTTATCCGATTTTAAGGGATGAGGGCAACCAATTTTAAGGTTAGGGCTTAACCAATTTTAAGGGTAGGGCTTATCCGATTTTAAGGGTAGAGCTTCACCAATTTTAAGGTAGGGCTTAACCAATTTCAAGGTATAGAGCATTACCGATTTTAAGGGAAGAGGGCAACCAATTTTAAGGGTAGATCCGAACCAATTTTAAGGGTAGGGCTTATCCGATTTTAAGGGTAGAGCTTAACCGATTTTAAGGGAAGAGGGCAACCAATTTTAAGGGTAGGGCTTATCCGATTTTAAGGGTAGAGCTTAACCGATTTTAAGGGAAGAGGGCAACCAATTTTAAGGGAGGGCTTAACCAATTTTAAGGGTAGGGCTTATCCGATTTTAAGGGAAGAGGGCAACCAATTTTAAGGGTAGGGCTTAACCAATTTTAAGGGTAAGGCTTATCCGATTTTAAGGGTAGGGCTTATCCGATTTTAAGGGTAGGGCTTATCCGATTTTAAGGGCAAGGCTTATCCGATTTTAAGGGTAGATCTTAACCAATTTTAAGGGTAGGTCTTATCCGATTTTAAGGGTAGATCCTAACCAATTTTAAGGGTAGGGCTTATCCGATTTTAAGGGTAGAGCTTAACCGATTTTAAGGGAAGAGGGCAACCAATTTGAAGGGTAGGGCTTATCCGATTTTAAGGGTAGGGCTAAACCAATTTTAAGGGTAGATCTTAACCAATTTTAAGAGTAGGGCTTATCCGATTTTAAGGGTAGGGCTAAACCAATTTTAAGGGTAGGGCTTATCCGATTTTAAGGGTAGATCCTAACCAATTTTAAGGGTAGGGCTTATCCGATTTTAAGGGTAGAGCTTAACCGATTTTAAGGGAAGAGGGCAACCAATTTTAACGGTAGGGCTTATCCGATTTTAAGGGTAGAGCTTAACCGATTTTAAGGGAAGAGGGCAACCAATTTTAAGGGTAGGGCTTAAACAATTTTAAGGGTAGGGCTCATCCGATTTTAAGGGTAGAGATTAACAGATTTTAAGGGTAGGGCTTTACCTATTTTAAGGGTGGGGCTTATCCGATTTTAAGGGTAGATCTTAACCAATTTTAAGGGTAGGGCTTATCCGATTTTAAGGGTAGGGCTTATCCGATTTTAAGGGTAGAGCTTAACCGATTTTAAGGGTAGGGCTGATCCGATTTTAAGGGTAGATCTTAACCAATTTTAAGGGTAGGGCTTAACCAATTTTAAGAGTAGGGCTTATCCGATTTTAAGGGTAGATCTTAACCAATTTTAAGGGTAGGGCTTTACCCGATTTTAAGGGTAGAGCTTAACCGATTTTAAGGGTAGAGGGCAACCAATTTTAAGGGCAGGGCTTAACCAATTTTAAGTGTAGGGCTTATCCGATTTTAAGGGTAGAGCCTAACCGATTTTAAGGGTAGGGCTTAACCGATTTTAAGGGAAGAGGTCAACCAAGTTTAAGGGTAGGGCTTATCCGATTTTAAGGGTAGAGCTTAACAGATTTTAAGGGTAGGGCTTTACTGATTTTAAGGGTGGGGCTTATCCGATTTTAAGGGTAGATCTTAACCAATTTTAAGGGTAGGGCTTATCCGATTTTAAGGGTAGGGCTTATCCGATTTTAAGGGTAGAGCTTAACCGATTTTAAGGGTAGGGCTAAACCAATTTTAAGGGTAGGGCTTATCCGATTTTAAGGGTAGATCCTAACCAATTTTAAGGGTAGGGCTTATCCGATTTTAAGGGTAGAGCTTAACCGATTTTAAGGGAAGAGGGCAACCAATTTTAAGGGTAGGGCTTATCCGATTTTAAGGGTAGAGCTTAACCGATTTTAAGGGAAGAGGGCAACCAATTTTAAGGGTAGGGCTTAAACAATTTTAAGGGTAGGGCTCATCCGATTTTAAGGGTAGAGCTTAACAGATTTTAAGGGTAGGGCTTTACCGATTTTAAGGGTGGGGCTTATCCGATTTTAAGGGTAGATCTTAACCAATTTTAAGGGTAGGGCTTATCCGATTTTAAGGGTAGGGCTTATCCGATTTTAAGGGTAGAGCTTAACTGATTTTAAGGGTAGGGCTGATCCGATTTTAAGGGTAGATCTTAACCAATTTTAAGGGTAGGGCTCATCCGATTTTAAGGGTAGATCTTAACCAATTTTAAGAGTAGGGTTTATCCGATTTTAAGGGTAGATCTTAACCAATTTTAAGGGTAGGGCTTATCCGATTTTAAGGGTAGATCTTAACCAATTTTAAGAGTAGGGCTTATCCGATTTTAAGGGTAGATCTTAAACAATTTTAAAGGTAGGGCTTATCCGATTTTAAGGGTAAGGCTTATCCGATTTTAAGGGCAAGGCTTATCCGATTTTAAGGGTAGGCCTAACCGATTTTAAGGGTAGGGCTTAACCGATTTTAAGGGTAGAGCTTAACCGATTTTAAGGGTAGAGCTTCACCAATTTTAAGGTGCTAACCAATTTCAAGGTATAGAGCATTACCGATTTTAAGGGAAGAGGGCAACCAATTTTAAGGGTAGATCCTAACCAATTTTAAGGGTAGGGCTTATCCGATTTTAAGGGTAGAGCTTAACCGATTTTAAGGGAAGAGGGCAACCAATTTTAAGGGTAGGGCTTATCCGATTTTAAGGGTAGAGCTTAACCGATTTTAAGGGTAGAGCTTCACCAATTTTAAGGTAGGGCTTAACCAATTTCAAGGTATAGAGCATTACCGATTTTAAGGGAAGAGGGCAACCAATTTTAAGGGTAGATCCTAACCAATTTTAAGGGTAGGGCTTATCCGATTTTAAGGGTAGAGCTTAACCGATTTTAAGGGAAGAGGGCAACCAATTTTAAGGGTAGGGCTTATCCGATTTTAAGGGTAGAGCTTAACCGATTTGAAGGGAAGAGGGCAACCAATTTTAAGGGAGGGCTTAACCAATTTTAAGGGTAGGGCTTATCCGATTTTAAGGGAAGAGGGCAACCAATTTTAAGGGTAGGGCTTAACCAATTTTAAAGGTAAGGCTTATCCGATTTTAAGGGTAGGGCTTATCCGATTTTAAGGGTAGGGCTTATCCGATTTTAAGGGCAAGGCTTATCCGATTTTAAGGGTAGATCTTAACCAATTTTAAGGGTAGGGCTTATCCGATTTTAAGGGTAGATCCTAACCAATTTTAAGGGTATGGCTTATCCGATTTTAAGGGTAGATCTTAACCAATTTTAAGAGTAGGGTTTATCCGATTTTAAGGGTAGATCTTAACCAATTTTAAGGGTAGGGCTTATCCGATTTTAAGGGTAGATCTTAACCAATTTTAAGAGTAGGGCTTATCCGATTTTAAGGGAAGAGGGCAACCAATTTTAAGGGTAGGGCTTAACCAATTTTAAGGGTAAGGCTTATCCGATTTTAAGGGTAGGGCTTATCCGATTTTAAGGGTAGGGCTTATCCGATTTTAAGGGCAAGGCTTATCCGATTTTAAAGGTAGGCCTAACCGATTTTAAGGGTAGGGCTTAACCGATTTTAAGGGAAGAGGGCAACCACTTTTAAGGGTAGGGCTTAAAATATTTTAAGAGTAGGGCTTATCCGATTTTAAGGGTAGATCTTAAGGCAACCAATTTTAAGGGTAGATGCTAACCAATTTTAAGGGTAGGGCTTATCCGATTTTAAGGGTAGAGCTTAACCGATTTTAAGGGAAGAGGGCAACCAATTTTAAGGGTAGGGCTTATCCGATTTCAAGGGTAGATCTTAACCAATTTTAAGAGTAGGGCTTATCCGATTTTAAGGGAAGAGGGCAACCAATTTTAAGGGTAGGGCTTAACCAATTTTAAGAGTAGGGCTTATCCGATTTTAAGGGTAGATCTTAACCAATTTTAAGGGTAGGGCTTTACCCGATTTTAAGGGTAGAGCTTAACCGATTTTAAGGGAAGAGGGCAACCAATTTTAAGGGTAGGGCTTAACCAATTTTAAGGGTAGGGCTCATCCGATTTTAAGGGTAGAGCTTAACCAATTTTAAGAGTAGGGCTTAACCAATTTTAAGGGTAGGGCTTATCCGATTTTAAGGGTAGAGCTTAACCGATTTTAAGGGTAGAGCTTCACCAATTTTAAGGTAGGGCTTAACCAATTTCAAGGTATAGAGCATTACCGATTTTAAGGGAAGAGGGCAACCAATTTTAAGGGTAGATCCTAACCAATTTTAAGGGTAGGGCTTATCCGATTTTAAGGGTAGAGCTTAACCGATTTTAAGGGAAGAGGGCAACCAATTTTAAGGGTAGGGCTTATCCGATTTTAAGGGTAGAGCTTAACCGATTTTAAGGGAAGAGGGCAACCAATTTTAAGGGTAGGGCTTAACCAATTTTAAGGGTAGGGCTTATCCGATTTTAAGGGAAGAGGGCAACCAATTTTAAGGTAGGTCTTAACCAATTTTAAGTGTAGGGCTTATCCGATTTTAAGGGTAGAGCTACACCAATTTTAAGGGTAGATCTTAACCAATTTTAAGGGTAGGGCTTATCCGATTTTAAGGGTAGATCTTAACCAATTTTAAGGGTAGGGCTTATCCGATTTTAAGGGTAAGGCTTATCCGATTTTAAGGGTAGATCTTAACCAATTTTAAGGGTAGGGCTTATCCGATTTTAAGTGTAGGGCTTATCTGATTTTAAGAGTAGGGCTTATCCGATTTTAAGGGTAGATCTTAACCAATTTTAAGGGTAGGGCTTTACCCGATTTTAAGGGTAGAGCTTAACCGATTTTAAGGGTAGAGGGCAACCAATTTTAAGGGCAGGGCTTAACCAATTTTAAGTGTAGGGCTTATCCGATTTTAAGGGTAGATCTTAACCAATTTTAAGAGTAGGGTTTATCCGATTTTTAGGGTAGATCTTAACCAATTTTAAGGGTAGGGCTTATCCGATTTTAAGGGTAGAGCTTAACCGATTTTAAGGGTAGAGCTTCACCAATTTTAAGGTAGGGCTTAACCAATTTCAAGGTATAGAGCATTACCGATTTTAAGGGAAGAGGGCAACCAATTTTAAGGGTAGATCCTAACCAATTTTAAGGGTAGGGCTTATCCGATTTTAAGGGTAGATCTTAACCAATTTTAAGGGTAGGGCTTATCCGATTTTAAGGGTAGATCTTAACCAATTTTAAGGGTAGGGCTTATCCGATTTTAAGGGTAAGGCTTATCCGATTTTAAGGGTAGATCTTAACCAATTTTAAGGGTAGGGCTTATCCGATTTTAAGTGTAGGGCTTATCCGATTTTAAGAGTAGGGCTTATCCGATTTTAAGGGTAGATCTTAACCAATTTTAAGGGTAGGGCTTTACCCGATTTTAAGGGTAGAGCTTAACCGATTTTAAGGGTAGAGGGCAACCAATTTTAAGGGCAGGGCTTAACCAATTTTAAGTGTAGGGCTTATCCGATTTTAAGGGTAGAGCCTAACCGATTTTAAGGGTAGGGCTTAACCGATTTTAAGGGAAGAGGTCAACCAAGTTTAAGGGTAGGGCTTATCCGATTTTAAGGGTAGAGCTTAACAGATTTTAAGGGTAGGGCTTTACCGATTTTAAGGGTGGGGCTTATCCGATTTTAAGGGTAGATCTTAACCAATTTTAAGGGTAGGGCTTATCCGATTTTAAGGGTAGGGCTTATCCGATTTTAAGGGTAGAGCTTAACCGATTTTAAGGGTAGGGCTGATCCGATTTTAAGGGTAGATCTTAACCAATTTTAAGGGTAGGGCTGATCCGATTTTAAGGGTAGATCTTAACCAATTTTAAGGGTAGGGCTCATCCGATTTTAAGGGTAGATCTTAACCAATTTTAAGAGTAGGGTTTATCCGATTTTAAGGGTAGATCTTAACCAATTTTAAGGGTAGGGCTTATCCGATTTTAAGGGTAGATCTTAACCAATTTTAAGAGTAGGGCTTAACCGATTTTAAGGGAAGAGGGCAACCACTTTTAAGGGTAGGGCTTAAAATATTTTAAGTGTAGGGCTTATCCGATTTTAAGGGTAGATCTTAACCAATTTTAAGAGTAGGGTTTATCCGATTTTTAGGGTAGATCTTAACCAATTTTAAGGGTAGGGTTTATCCGATTTTAAGGGTAGATCTTAACCAATTTTAAGGGTAGGGCTTATCCGATTTTAAGGGTAGATCTTAACCAATTTTAAGAGTAGGGCTTATCCGATTTTAAGGGTAGATCTTAACCAATTTTAAGAGTAGGGTTTATCCGATTTTTAGGGTAGATCTTAACCAATTTTAAGAGTAGGGCTTATCCGATTTTAAGGGTAGATCTTAACCAATTTAAAGAGTAGGGCTTATCCGATTTTAAGAGTAGATCTTAAACAATTTTAAGGGTAGGGCTTATCCGATTTTAAGGGTAAGGCTTATCCGATTTTAAGGGTAGGGCTTATCCGATTTTAAGGGTAGGGCTTATCCGATTTTAAGGGCAAGGCTTATCCGATTTTAAGGGTAGATCTTAACCAATTTTAAGGGTAGGGCTTATCCGATTTAAGGGTAGATCCTAACCAATTTTAAGGGTAGGGCTTATCCGATTTTAAGGGTAGAGCTTAACCGATTTTAAGGGAAGAGGGCAACCAATTTTAAGGGTAGGGCTTATCCGATTTTAAGGGTAGGGCTAAACCAATTTTAAGGGTAGATCTTAACCAATTTTAAGAGTAGGGCTTATCCGATTTTAAGGGTAGGGCTAAACCAATTTTAAGGGTAGGGCTTATCCGATTTTAAGGGTAGATCCTAACCAATTTTAAGGGTAGGGCTTATCCGATTTTAAGGGTAGAGCTTAACCGATTTTAAGGGAAGAGGGCAACCAATTTTAAGGGTAGGGCTTATCCGATTTTAAGGGTAGAGCTTAACCGATTTTAAGGGAAGAGGGCAACCAATTTTAAGGGTAGGGCTTAAACAATTTTAAGGGTAGGGCTCATCCGATTTTAAGGGTAGAGCTTAACCAATTTTAAGAGTAGGGCTTAACCAATTTTAAGGGTAGGGCTTATCCGATTTTAAGGGTAGAGCTTAACCGATTTTAAGGGAAGAGGGCAGCCAATTTTAAGGGTAGGGCTTAACCAATTTTAAGGGTAGGGCTTATCCGATTTTAAGGGTAGAGCTTCACCAATTTTAAGGTAGGGCTTAACCAATTTCAAGGTATAGAGCATTACCGATTTTAAGGGAAGAGGGCAACCAATTTTAAGGGTAGATCCGAACCAATTTTAAGGGTAGGGCTTATCCGATTTTAAGGGTAGAGCTTAACCGATTTTAAGGGAAGAGGGCAACCAATTTTAAGGGTAGGGCTTATCCGATTTTAAGGGTAGAGCTTAACCAATTTTAAGGGAGGGCTTAACCAATTTTAAGGGTAGGGCTTATCCGATTTTAAGGGAAGAGGGCAACCAATTTTAAGGGTAGGGCTTAACCAATTTTAAGGGTAAGGCTTATCCGATTTTAAGGGTAGGGCTTATCCGATTTTAAGGGTAGGGCTTATCCGATTTTAAGGGCAAGGCTTATCCGATTTTAAGGGTAGATCTTAACCAATTTTAAGGGTAGGGCTTATCCGATTTTAAGGGTAGATCCTAACCAATTTTAAGGGTAGGGCTTATCCGATTTTAAGGGTAGAGCTTAACCGATTTTAAGGGAAGAGGGCAACCAATTTTAAGGGTAGGGCTTATCCGATTTTAAGGGTAGGGCTAAACCAATTTTAAGGGTAGATCTTAACCAATTTTAAGAGTAGGGCTTATCCGATTTTAAGGGTAGGGCTAAACCAATTTTAAGGGTAGGGCTTATCCGATTTTAAGGGTAGATCCTAACCAATTTTAAGGGTAGGGCTTATCCGATTTTAAGGGTAGAGCTTAACCGATTTTAAGGGAAGAGGGCAACCAATTTTAAGGGTAGGGCTTATCCGATTTTAAGGGTAGAGCTTAACCGATTTTAAGGGAAGAGGGCAACCAATTTTAAAGGTAGGGTTTAAACAATTTTAAGGGTAGGGCTCATCCGATTTTAAGGGTAGAGCTTAACCAATTTTAAGAGTAGGGCTTAACCAATTTTAAGGGTAGGGCTTATCCGATTTTAAGGGTAGAGCTTAACCGATTTTAAGGGAAGAGGGCAGCCAATTTTAAGGGTAGGGCTTAACCAATTTTAAGGGTAGGGCTTATCCGATTTTAAGGGAAGAGGGCAACCAATTTTAAGGGTAGGGCTTAACCAATTTTAAGGGTAGGGCTTATCCGATTTTAAGGGTAGAGCTGTACCAATTTTAAGGTAGGGCTTAACCAATTTCAAGGTATAGAGCATTACCGATTTTAAGGGAAGAGGGCAACCAATTTTAAGGGTAGATCCGAACCAATTTTAAGGGTAGGGCTTATCCGATTTTAAGGGTAGAGCTTAACCGATTTTAAGGGAAGAGGGCAACCAATTTTAAGGGTAGGGCTTATCCGATTTTAAGGGTAGGGCTTATCCGATTTTAAGGGTAGATCCTAACCAATTTTAAGGGTAGGGCTTATCCGATTTTAAGGGTAGAGCTTAACCGATTTTAAGGGAAGAGGGCAACCAATTTTAAGGGTAGGGCTTATCCGATTTTAAGGGTAGAGCTTAACCGATTTTAAGGGAAGAGGGCAACCAATTTTAAGGGTAGGGCTTAAACAATTTTAAGGGTAGGGTTCATCCGATTTTAAGGGTAGAGCTTAACAGATTTTAAGGGTAGGGCTTTACCGATTTTAAGGGTGGGGCTTATCCGATTTTAAGGGTAGATCTTAACCAATTTTAAGGGTAGGGCTTATCCGATTTTAAGGGTAGGGCTTATCCGATTTTAAGGGTAGAGCTTAACCGATTTTAAGGGTAGGGCTGATCCGATTTTAAGGGTAGATCTTAACCAATTTTAATGGTAGGGCTCATCCGATTTTAAGGGTAGATCTTAACCAATTTTAAGAGTAGGGTTTATCCGATTTTAAGGGTAGATCTTAACCAATTTTAAGGGTAGGGCTTAACCGATTTTTAGGGTAGAGCTTAACCAATTTCAAGGTATAGAGCATTACCGATTTTAAGGGAAGAGGGCAACCAATTTTAAGGGTAGATCCTAACCAATTTTAAGGGTAGGGCTTAACCAATTTTAAGGGTAGGGCTTATCCGATTTTAAGGGTAGAGCTTAACCGATTTTAAGGGTAGAGCTTCACCAATTTTAAGGTATAGAGCATTACCGATTTTAAGGGAAGAGGGCAACCAATTTTAAGGGTAGATCCTAACCAATTTTAAGGGTAGGGCTTATCCGATTTTAAGGGTAGATCTTAACCAATTTTAAGGGTAGGGCTTATCCGATTTTAAGGGTAGATCTTAACCAATTTTAAGGGTAGGGCTTATCCGATTTTAAGGGAAGATCTTAACCAATTTTAAGGGTAGGGCTTAACCAATTTTAAGGGTAGGGCTTATCCGATTTTAAGGGTAGATCTTAACCAATTTTAAGGGTAGGGCTTATCCGATTTTAAGGGTAGATCTTAACCAATTTTAAGGGTAGGGCTTATCCGATTTTAAGGGAAGATCTTAACCAATTTTAAGGGTAGGGCTTAACCAATTTTAAGGGTAGGGCTTATCCGATTTTAAGGGTAGAGCTTAACCAATTTTAAGAGTAGGGTTTATCCGATTTTAAGGGTAGATCTTAACCAATTTTAAGGGTAGGGCTTATCCGATTTTAAGGGTAGATCTTAACCAATTTTAAGAGTAGGGATTATCCGATTTTAAGGGTAGATCTTAAAGAATTTTAAGGGTAGGGCTTATCCGATTTTAAGGGTAAGGCTTATCCGATTTTAAGGGTAGGGCTTATCCGATTTTAAGGGTAGGGCTTATCCGATTTTAAGGGTAGATCCTAACCAATTTTAAGGGTAGGGCTTATCCGATTTTAAGGGTAGAGCTTAACCGATTTTAAGGGAAGAGGGCAACCAATTTTACAACGAATATAACGCATATAACGAATATAACGAATGAAACGAATGAAACGAATAAAACGAATAAAACGAATGAAACGAATGAAACGAATGAAACGAATGAAACGAATGAAACGAATGAAACGAATAAAACGAATAAAACGAATAAAACTAATAAAACTTATAAAACGAATAAAACGAATAAAACGAATAAAACGAATAAAACGAATAAAACGAATAAAACGAATAAAACGAATAAAACGAATGAAACGAATGAAACGAATGAAACGAATGAAACGAATGAAACGAATGAAACGAATGAAACGAATGAAACGAATGAAACGAATGAAACGAATGAAACGAATGAAACGAATGAAACGAATGAAACGAATGAAACGAATGAAACGAATGAAACGAATGAAACGAATGAAACGAATGAAACGAATGAAACGAATGAAACGAATGAAACGAATAAAACGAATAAAACGAATGAAACGAATAAAACGAATAAACTAAATTAGTCCGCTACTGTCGAGGTAACTCTTTATAAACAATAAAACTATTACTCAAGTCGGACAACGGGTCTCGGAATAATCGGTATAGACGTATAAGAAAAAGTTCATAATACACCCGCTTAAACTAAGGAAAGTTCCACATGTCATATGTGGTATTTATCATTAGGTCCGTTCCATCAAATTGGTGGTTTTCGAGAGGAAATGCTTGAGTTGCTTAAGGAAACACTCAAATCGCCATACATATGCCTTTAAAGATTGAGGAGTTCCCTCAATACCTCGTGGATTCCATCATCAGAACAGCACCAGATTAATTTGGGACGACCACCTTGGAAGTACATCCTTTCAAACATAAAAATAATTATTCAAATCGGACCACGGGTCTCGGAGTAATCGCTGAACATCCTACATTAAAAAAAATCATCATCATCATCATCAAGACAATCATCATTATCAGGTCCACTTCATCAAATTGGTGGTTTCCGAGAGAAAACTCTCTAGTTGCTTAAGAAAACACCCAAATCACCATACATGTGCCTTTAAAAATTGAGGAGTTCCCTCAATTCCTCATAGATCCCATCATCAGAACAGCACCAGATTAATATGGGACCACCTTGGAAGTATATCCTTTCAAACAAAAAAAGAATTATTCAAATCGGACCACGCGTCTCGGAGTACTCGGTGAACATACATAAAAAAAAAAGCCCAAACCGAATACAGAACCTCCTCCTTCTATGAAATTGAAGTCGGTTAAAAAGAAAGAGCCTAAGTTAAACTTTGAAGTGCGTAGTTCAGTAAAAATTGCATATATAAAAAAAAAGAATAAATGTTTACTCACGAAATGGCTTACAATATTACCACATCAGTACTTCTGCCAAACCAGACGAGGCTCCAGTTTACATATTCTATCATCATCATCATCAACCTATAGTAGTCCACTGCTGGACATAGGCCTCCCCTAATGAGCGCCATAGCGCCCTGTCTTCAGCTTGCCGCATCCAGCATCTGCCTGCAGTCTTTCGCAGATCGTCATCCCACCTAGCCAGAGGGCGTCTTACACTACGTTTGCCGAGACGCGGTCTCCACTCAAGAACACGTTTACCCCAGCGGTTGTCGGTTCTTTGCGAGATATGACTGTCCCACTACCACTTCAGCTTGCTAATCCTTTGAGCTATGTCGATAACTTTGGACACACAGATAGGGCCTATATTTTAATACTAGAACAAAAAACATTGCGTATTATTTCGGAAAAAAAAACAGTACGCGATAAACTATGAATTACATTATACGTCGTTTTGGACTACTTTCCCCCATCAGAATGTTTTAGCAATGATATTATCTAATTATTTATATAATTTCTCATAATACTGCATTAAAACTAGAACTATAGGAGTTGTTTTCTTCAAGTTCTTTTACTTCCACCACTTTACAGCTGCCAGATGTCCGGATCTAGAAATAAGCAGAGTATAGCAAACTAACTAGAGGGGTTTCGTCGCTCTCATTATTGTGTCATATCTGACGTGGCTAGCTCTTCCTCTATAAGAATTTCTGGCTACATGATTATTTGCTTGTTGAGCTACAACAACAGCTTATTGAGCTTTTGTGGGACTATGTTGATTTGTGTAAGATTGTCCTATAATATTTATTTATTTATTTATTGATATGAGACTCATCCGACTACAGACAGAATAGTCAAACGGTTAATACGAATAAATAAATGTGATGGGTAAAATTGTACATTGATGGATCAAATATTTATTGTGAGAATTTCTGGCTACATGATTATTTGCTTATGGATATGAGACTCATCCGGCGACAGACAGAGAAGTCAAACGGCTAATACCAATAAATAAATGTTATGCATAAAATTATACATTGGTGGATCAAATATTTATTGTTGTCAAACGGCTTAATTAAAACTGCCCTAAAAATGTATGGTTGGTGAATTTAAATGTGATAAAACCTGGATTTAAAGAGTGACCTAAGGGGCCTTAAACCAATGGGATCAGGTGGCAAGAAAAAAATGATTCAGCGACATAAATAATCCGAACCAGATTAGCCGATTACAAACATCACGTATTAGGTACATGTTTTGATGGTGGTGGTGGAAATAGACAGTGTAATTAGCACTGGTAGAAATTACTTTTAGTACTATGCTTTAAGTTAGACAATTAAAATATATATGCTTATCTGTGTGTCCAAAGTTATCGACATAGCTCAAAGGATTAGCAAGCTGAAGTGGTAGTGGGACAGTCATATCTCGCAAAGAACCGACAACCGCTGGGGTAAACGTGTTCTTGAGTGGAGACCGCGTCTCGGCAAACGTAGTGTAAGACGCCCTCTGGCTAGGTGGGATGACGATCTGCGAAAGACTGCAGGCAGATGCTGGATGCGGCAAGCTGAAGACAGGGCGCTATGGCGCTCATTAGGGGAGGCCTATGTCCAGCAGTGGACTACTATAGGTTGATGATGATGATGATAGAATATGTAAACTGGAGCCTCGTCTGGTTTGGCAGAAGTACTGATGTGGTAATATTGTAAGCCATTTCGTGAGTAAACATTTATTCTTTTTTTTTATATATGCAATTTTTACTGAACTACGCACTTCAAAGTTTAACTTAGGCTCTTTCTTTTTAACCGACTTCAATTTCATAGAAGGAGGAGGTTCTGTATTCGGTTTGGGCTTTTTTTTTTTATGTATGTTCACCGAGTACTCCGAGACGCGTGGTCCGATTTGAATAATTCTTTTTTTGTTTGAAAGGATATACTTCCAAGGTGGTCCCATATTAATCTGGTGCTGTTCTGATGATGGGATCTATGAGGAATTGAGGGAACTCCTCAATTTTTAAAGGCACATGTATGGTGATTTGGGTGTTTTCTTAAGCAACTCGAGAGTTTTCTCTCGGAAACCACCAATTTGATGAAGTGGACCTGATAATGATGATTGTCTTGATGATGATGATGATGATTTTTTTTAATGTAGGATGTTCAGCGATTACTCCGAGACCCGTGGTCCGATTTGAATAATTATTTTTATGTTTGAAAGGATGTACTTCCAAGGTGGTCGTCCCAAATTAATCTGGTGCTGTTCTGATGATGGAATCCACGAGGTATTGAGGGAACTCCTCAATCTTTAAAGGCATATGTATGGCGATTTGAGTGTTTCCTTAAGCAACTCAAGCATTTCCTCTCGAAAACCACCAATTTGATGGAACGGACCTAATGATAAATACCACATATGACATGTGGAACTTTCCTTAGTTTAAGCGGGTGTATTATGAACTTTTTCTTATACGTCTATACCGATTATTCCGAGACCCGTTGTCCGACTTGAGTAATAGTTTTATTGTTTATAAAGAGTTACCTCGACAGTAGCGGACTAATTTAGTTGGACCTGATGATGGGAATCCATGAGGGATTGAGGGAACTCTTCAATTTTAAAAGGCTCATGTATGGTGATTTGAGTGTATTTTTAAGCAACTCGAGTGTTTCCTCTCGAGAACTACCAATTAGATGGAGAGGACCCGATAATGAAAACCGCAGATGACATGTGGAGTCCCTTCCATAAATAGCTATTTGAATTGGGTAAACATTGTGTGAAAGAAGGAAGCAAATTTAGTTTATGTCGAAAGAGCTGATTGAGATCCTGAGAAAGCGTAGCAAAAGATTCTACTAATCTATAAGCATGAGCGTAGCGAGGGCGTTTAAGGCACGAGGTGCAAAATTAATAACGTCAATCTCGTGTGGCACGTACAACTCTTCACCTCAGCCTTCACACCGACTACATCTGCATCGCTGACCGACTGCACCGCGCACCCTAGGGTGTTGATTTCCACCTCAATCAGACTAGTGATGCCTATTACGAATATTTTATTTTATATGCGTCCTAAACGCGGGGGGTGGTACAGTCGACTACAAAGAGATGTACCTATCCACTTTTGGACCATATTACAACGCAATAAGGTGAAAAAGTGGATACATCTCTTTGTATTTGACTGTACATTATTAACCGACTTCAATTTCATAGAAGGAGGAGATCTGTATTCGGTTTGGGCTTTTTTTTATGTATGTTCACCGATTACTCTGAGACGCGTAGTCCGATTTTAATAATTCTTTTTTGTTTGAAAGGATCTACTTCCAAGGTGGTCCCATTATTAATCTGATGCTGATCTATGAGGAATTGAGGGAACTCCTCAATTTATAACGGCATATGTATGGTGATTTGGGTGTTTTCTTAAGCAACCACCAATTTGATGATGTGGACCTCATGATGATGGTTGTTTTGATGTTAATGATGATGATTTTTTTTTATGTAGGATGTTCAGCGATTACTCCGACACCCGCGGTCGGATTTGAGGAATTGTTTTTTGTTTGAAAGGAACTACCTCTAAGATAGTTCCACATTAATCTGGTGCTGTTCTGATGATGGGATCCATGAGGAATTGAGGGATCTCCTCAATTTTTAAAGGCACATGTATGGTGATTTGGTTGTTTTTTTAAGCAACTCAAGCATTTACTCTCGAAAACCACTAATAATAATAATAATAATAATAATAATAATAATAATAAATACTCTTTATTGCACACCTCATACAGTTACAAGCACAAATTTTACAATTAGATAAATTTAGGTAGAGGTAACAACAGGCGGTCTTATCGCTAATGAGCGATTTCTTCCAGACAACCTTTGGGTAGTGGAGACTAGAGAAAAACAATAAGCAGTAGGTGGTGCATAGAAACAAAAGAGACGAAATAGATAACACAGCACATTCATATGAATATACATACTTAAATAAATACAAAATAAACATACATATATACATATATAATACACACAATAAGAAACAACAGTGTCAACTTAAAAACCTAAGGAAGAGATAAATAGTATTCCTTAAGTTGCGATTTAAAGCTACCAATAGATTGCGCGCGTTTAATGTTGAGAGGGAGAGAATTCCACAAACGAACGGCCTGGAACGTAAATGAGCAATTATAAAATTTGGAAGATGAAGATTTTAGGAGCAATTTTTGAGAGGATCTAATAGAATTAAGATAAGAGAAACGCTCTTTGAGGTAGCGGGGAGTTGCAGGGTTAAAAAGTATAGAAAAGAGTAAAGAAAGTATGTGAGAGTTACGGCGGTGACGGATAGGGAGCCATTTGAGTTGAGAACGAAAACTAGAAACATGGTCGAATTTGCGTAATCCGAAAATGAACCGAATGCAGGCATTTTGAATACGCTCAAGCTTATTAAGTTGCTCCTCGGTTAGGTCTAAATAGGAGATATCTGCATAATCAAGAATGGGGAGAAGTAACGACTGAGCAAGCGCAATTTTAGTAGCATTTGGCAGGAAATTCCGGAGCCGTCTGAGAGACCCTATGGCAGCAAACATCTTCCTGCTCACTTCACTCACCTGAGGCACCCATGATAGACAACGATCCATGATTACGCCAAGATTTTTCACTTGGTTGGAAAAAGGAATTTGGATACCATCGAAGACTATCGGAGGGAGCCTGAGAAAGTCAATTTCATGGAGTGGACCTTATGATGAAGACCACATATGATATGTGGAACTTTCCTTACATTGAGTAGGTATGATGAACTTTTTGTTATATATCTTAACCGATTATTGCGAGATCCGTTGTCCGATTACGATAATTATATAACCACTAAAAATGGAAAAATAAAAACTTTTTACAAAAAAAAGATAAACCGACTTCAAAAAGTATAAAATAAATTATTATATTATTTATATGCGTTACAAACTGATATGTTTGAAGTCGGTGCCAAGCCAAAAAGTTACAATACCGATCAAATCAGCTTCAAGTCTGAAAATCACAAAACATATCGATACCTACTTACATTGCAAAGGTGAATGTGAATCTATCTGATACATTTTCACGTCTAAACCACTAATCCAATTTTGATGAAATGTGGTACCCATGTCTATATACTCTGATACACGTCTACTTTGTCAATAATCAGGAAAAGACGGCAAATAAAAAAAAATCATGTATGGTTGACCTTCCATCCAAAATTTGAAATATCGCGCCTTTTTCTACTGAAAAGGTGGGTCCCACACACCCGGTGTGTCTGAGTATAGAAAGATCAATCTAGCCATTGAATTCCTTTACACTTCGATATTACACCTTAAATGAAGTAGGATAAATAATTCAAACCGAAGCACGGGCTCCGTTCGAGATATGGTTAGTCCGAAAACTAGTAAAAAAGTTTATTAAGAAACATCATAAGACGCATGATTATACTTTCTTTCTGTACTTGAATGAGAACCTACGTGCAGTCAATACTGTATTAGATTAGTTCTATAGTATGAAGAACAATTCACTGACCAAATACGCCTCGTTCATATTAACTGTTTTGTGAATTTCAGACTTGACCGGTATTGTAACTTTTTGGCTTGGCACCGACTTCAAACATATCAGTTTGTAACGCATATAAATAATATAATAATTTATTTTATACTTTTTGAAGTCGGTTTATCTTTTTTTTGTAAAAAGTTTTTATCTTATTATCGGGTGATTCTAGTCAACCAGTACAGGGGCCGTATTCTAACTTTAAAACACGTATAGACACGATCCAACTTCAATACAACTCCAATGCATTAACAACGCAATACAGCTACGGCATAAACATCTTAATCAGAAATATCAGAATTTGCTTGAGAAATATTCCAGCGCAACTCCAATGCAACTTCAATATTGGTTGAATGTTTGTTGTGTGTTGGAACTTGGAGTTATGTTTGAGATATGTTGCATTTTTATTGTATTGTTAATGTGTTTTTAAATTAGAATCCGGCACCAGGTTAATGTGAACGCAGTGTCTTTGTATCCTATAATCGCTATAAACTGCTTGTAAAACCGCTACTTTCATGGCCCGTATATTTAAAAGCTGTAACAAAGCTCGCGTGCGACCGTTGTATCACTTTTGTCACATGCCACCATCATACCACACATCGAATGTGACCGCAGTGTCGATGTGTTCTGTAAATGACGTCTGTTGCAGTTGGTACCGCGAGTTCTGGCAAGTTCTAAGGATATCCAGTGTAAAGGGAACTCCAGATCTGTATCAGGGATGGCACTTCTAATAAAGTTTTATTTAATCGATTACCTGAGTATCAGAAATCGAGTAATGGATAATAAATGTATGTACTTTTGGTCGCTTTTTAGGGTTCCGTACCTCGAAAGGAAAAAACGGAACCCTTATAGAATCACTTTGTTGTCCGTCTGTCTGGCTGTCTGTCTGTCTGTCTGTCTGTCTGTCTGTCTGTCTGTCTGTCTGTCAAGACCATTTTTCTCAGGAACGCGTGGAGGTATCAAGCTGAAATTTATATCAAATACTCAGGTCTATTGTCCCTTGAAAAAAAAAAAACTGTGTGTGTCTGTGAAAAAATCAAACTTAAAAGCCAACGCAATCAAAAGATACAGTCGTTTATGCTGCAAATTTTAGAGTTTTTCGGCACTTGCAAAACCTACGGGGTACTTCCCGTGAACTCAGTAACTTGAAATTTGGCACGAAACAACTTCATATAGCATAGACTATGGAAAAATTACAAAAAGTAGACATTTTTAGTAATATCATACAAAAAATAGTTTTTTAAAATTTTAAACTTACTACCTTTTTCCTCGTAAACGCGTGGAGGTATTACATTGAAATTCATGTCAAATACTCAGGGATATAGGACCTCTCAGATTTTTTATTTTTTTTTATTTTTTTATTAGGTCTGCCAACAGCGGTTACAATAACACATTGTTACATATTGTAGAAAATTTTGTTCTTAAGCTTATTGCACAGCAAATTAGAGGCAAACACCACATGCATGAACTTAAAGTTAACATAACATTAAGTATAGTGTAAACAGATAACGTTGTATTACGAAATTAAAATTAAAACTAAAACTAATAATATAATTTTACCCATTGAAAAAAAGCTAAAAACCTAGGGATTCAGTCCTGGGTGTTAGTCCGAAATCTGATGAAAGAGTCAAAATTAATGTCAGCACTGGCACACTTTTCATTTAGTAATCTGCTTAGACGGGGAACTGGTGAATTTTTGCCGAGAGCCGTTGTGCGATAAGGGGGTGTCAGTGGCTGTATCGAAAATCGCGGATATCTAGGGGGAGCTCTGAAGTTGAATTTTTCCAATAGTTGGGGGCAATCCATTTGGTTTCTGAAAAGTTTAAATAAGAACGATAGATCTAAGTTATCGCGAAGCTGATACAGAGATGGTAATTTAAAATATTTTAAGCGATTAGCATACGATTTAATTTTCTTTGCAACCCCGTTAGATCGTGCTAAGTGCCAAGTGAAACGTTTTTGAATCCGTTCCATTCTCAAGTTATGCACTGCAAAGTGTGGCCGCCAGACTACACTGCAGTACTCTAAAATGCTTCGCACTAATATATAATACAACAGTTTTTTTGTTTTAAGTTTATGGAAGGACTTACTATTTCTAATTACGAAACCTAGCATTCTAGAAGCTTTCTTTGTTATATAATCAACATGCGGAATAAACGTTAGCTTTTGGTCGAAAATTACGCCTAAATCTTTGATGTGGTCGACTTTTTTAATAAGATTGCCATTTATGTAATAGGAGGATTGTACAATGTTGATATTACGTGTAAACTGAACATGGTAGCACTTGTTTGAATTCAAATTCATGCCATTATCATCGCACCATTTAACGAATCCATCAATATCATCTTGAAGTTGAAATATATCACGCTTTGAATTCACAACTTTAAGGAATTTTAGGTCATCTGCAAATAAAAATGGTGTCGAATTTCTTATGTGGTTAGGAATGTCGTTTATGAATAAATTGAACAAAAGCGGCGCTATATGGGAACCCTGGGGGACTCCTGACGTTATGGATTTCAAATTAGAACTGAAACCATTAACCACAACATAAAATGATCTATTAGACAAATAAGAACGTATCCAAGACAGAAAAGACCCTGTAAAACCGTAAGCCGATAGTTTCTGCAATAATACACGATGAGACACTCGATCAAATGCCTTGCTAAAGTCTGTATAGACGACATCAATTTGCTTGCCTGCATCTATATTTTTTGATAAGGTTTCAACAAAAGTTACAAGATTTGTATTGGTTGAACGTGCTGAAACGAAGCCATGTTGATGAATTGATAAACTTTGTTTAATATGGTACTGTATTATGGGACAAATTAAGGATTCAAAAACTTTTCCAAAAGTACTTAAGATAGAAATAGGTCTGTAGTTATTTATGAAGTTGTCTTCATCTGATTTAAATATTGGCACTACTTTAGCAAGCTTCCAGTCTTGTGGAAATATTCCCGATCGTAAAGATTCATTATAGATGAGATACAAAGGTTCAACTAAGTTATTAGCGCATTCATAAATAAAAAGCGGTGGTATAGCGTCGGGTCCAGCACCTTTATTGACATCTAAGTTTAAAAGCTTTTTAGCAATCGTATTATGATCTAATATCACTTTCGACAGTATTTCTGTACTAGCGTTTACATCTGTCATATGCTCGTCGTAGTTGATTGTTTCGTCAGTACTATACACAGAGGAAAAGAATGTTGCAGATGTAGGCAAACCAAACTTTTATGTGAACGCAATCAAAAGAAATAGCAATTTAAGTTGCATATTTTGAAACTGAGTACTCGCAAGAAACTCAAAACCTAAAGGGTACTTACCGTGAACTCAGAAACTTGAAACTTGGCACGAAGAAACTTCACATAGCACAGACAAAGGAAAAATTACAAAAAGTAGACATTTTTAGTAATATCATACAAAAAATAGTTTTTGAAAATTTTAAACTTACTACCTTTTTCCTCGTAAACGCGTGGAGGTATTACATTGAAATTCATGTCAAATACTCAGGGCTATAGGACCTTTCAGATGTAGCAAAACCAAACTTTTATGTCAACGCAATCAAAAGAAATAGCAATTTAAGTTGCATATTTTGAAACTGAGTACTTGCAAGAAACTCAAAACCTAAAGGGTACTTCCCGTAAACTCAGAAACTTGAAACTTGGCACGAAGAAACTTCATATAGCACAGACAAAGGAAAAAATACGAAAACTAGACATTTTTAGTAAAATCATACAAAAAAGGGATGGATTAATATATTTAGAAACAGGTAACATTACAATAAACAATAAAACTAGACCTAAAATAAAAATTAAATGCTAAAAATTAAAAAATAAACTTAAAGATAAACTATAAATAGAAAATTTGCCCCAAATCGCTGTCTATTGGCAGTGTGCCCAGAAGGCTGGCAGCATTGCCCCTTTGGATCGCAATGCTGATCCGCTGTGCAAGATATGACCCAGCCCTCCGGTCACGCGTTAACTCGACTAACCTGCGGCTACATTCTTTAAAGACCCTGTGGGCACTATCCCCCCAGGGTCCTAGGGTCTCAACCCCAAACGGCTCAAATATGCAACCGCTATTTATGGTTGCATACTTGCGCCGCTTAAGGAGCTCGGCCGAATTGGCAGCCGAGCCAGCCTTTACTGCCGTGCCATGAAGATGAAACAGCGCCAGAGTATCGGCACACGTCCCATCCCAAACCAGCGGCCGTCCCATCGTCCATGGCACGAGGGTCATACCGTCAGGCCTCTTACCGTCATCGCGGACGAGGCCGGTCGGTTCCAAAATGGCCGGCACTCCCGCGCTGGCTAAGGCCCGACGGATGATATCGTTCAGGCCGGCATGGCGAGGGGCCCGCCCTGCACTTCTGCCGCAGGATAGTCCATGATGACCCAATTGGTCAACTGAATCACCACAGCGACAGCGATGTGGGGCAACACAGGTCACTCCCAGGCGGAGAGCAACGGAAAGGCGGAATGCGGAGTTGTCCAAAAGCGTTCCTATCGATATGGACGGCAGAGCTTGGAGCCACTGCCCGGATTCCCATTCACAAGTGGCAAGGAGGCGAGCGCGCTCCGGTAGGCTGGTTGCCGTTTGATACAGATTATTCCGTACCAGCCTACAGAGCGGCTCGTCCCAAAGACGCTGCGAATTAAGGTTTGCGGGCAGATCAGTGCTTGGACAGGCATCACTCCATGCATTTGTGGCCTCTGACATTAAAGGTAAGCTAATTTGGTCTATTGGTGACTTAAGAATTTTGGACATGAGTTCCAGTGAACGATGTATTGAGGACAGATATGCGGGGAGTGAAACACTGGACACTTTTCTGATACCCAGGCCACCATGCCTTATCGGCAGAGAAGCCTGAGTCCATGAGCGGTCGTCTAAATTTATATTCATCACTGTAACTAAGAGATTTTGAATAATTTTGTCAATTGTTTCTAAAAGAGTGGGATATTTCCAGAAATGGCTGCACCTTAGGACGTAGGTGAATTTGGGTACGAAAAGGCAGTATCTAATAATGGTGTATGCTACATGAGCATTTATTTTGGACATTCGGTCTGAAATTTCGTTAAGGTTTTTAATTTTGTTGTCTAAAAAGTCTGAAAATGATTCGTCCAATACAGGTGCTCCTAGGAGGTGAAGTGAGCTTTTCTCTGTAATTTTAATATTTGGAGCAAGATGGCAGAATTTAGATGTAACGAGTTCTTTGTCTAAACACGTATCGGAAAGGAAAAGTTCACATTTTGAAGAGTTCAGTTCTAGTCCGATACCGCGGAATTCATCAATTAAAACGCGAAGGTCCTCCAGAACTTCGCTTACATCACCTCCTAGAGTGCCGTCGTCTAAATACCACAGGTTAAATTTTGAATTTAGTTTTACAATGATTGGGTGGATTGTTAAACTAAACAGCGCCGGCCCAAGCGGGTCGCCCTGTTGGCAACCTACAGCTGAGGAGAGATGATTTTCTTTAAAAAGTAAATGAGAAGGGTTGCTGTAGCATTGCCAGATAAAGTTATAAATTTCTGGTAATTTTATACGCGTTTGTGCTAAAATTTAAAAATATTTTTTTAAATTTTAAACTTACTACCTTTTTCCTCGTAAACGCGTAGAGGTATTAAATTGAAATTCATATCAAATACTTAGGTCTATAATACCTTTAAGCTGTAACAAAATCAATTTTCTATGTCAATGCAATGGGTGAACTTTTACTTATATACCTACAGGTTTGTACGGAACCCTCGGTGCGCGAGTCCGACTCGCACTTGGCCGGTTTTTGTTATTATCCTATAATCAAAAACAAAAAAAAGATAGAAGATATTATTATGTATTCTTCAATTTCGGCACATTACAATGTACTTATCAACGTCAGAGTGAAAAAAAACTACCACCGGTTCTAAACGGCACTTAATCAAGGAAACTAAAAATATTTTTAATTACTTAGTTTTATAAGGTGAATCGATTTATTATGAAAAAAGAATCGTTTTACTTTTCCTTCTGCATATTCGATTTTATTATGTACATTTAGATTCAGGATCGTCGCAGATTTTTTTACATTATTTCAGCGGAGGACAATCATGCATAATATACAATCATAATAAAAATGTTTTAAATCTTAGTTTACTGACCGAATCAGCCCGTACTCTGTAATCGAATTTAATAACATCCTTAGGTGAAAAGATCTTGGAAAAGGTCAGGAATTGTATATTAGGTAACGAAAGGTTAGCTTGTAAGACGGAGACTGATGGTAGCAATTTATATGCCTTCGTGACTTACTCACTTGTTTTTGTTTATTTGAGTTTATTCGCAAAGGCGTTGGTGGAGGGAGATAAGACGGGAGAAGGTTCAATTCGGAGGTCTCGGGTTCGAAGCTTGGCTCGTACAATAAGTTTTCCGAACTTAATTTATGTAAGAAATATAGGAATTTACTTTTTACCAGTCGCTATACAGGGTGACATCTGAGACGTGATCAGTTATATGTTTTTCTAACTCAATAAACAACTACCAATTGATTGCCCCGAGTCCTACTAAAATCAGATTTTTTTTTTAATTATTTTAATTTTAATATTTTATCATTTATTTTTCTTTCAAAAGTGATAATATTAGTGTAAAACAGTTTTATAAGATATTTAAGGTATTTTTTTTATTAAATTACATTTTATCCGTAATAAATGACGAAAGAGGTAATTTAATTGAGTTTGAGTCCCGGGAAAGGATAATAAATAGTTTTCATCCCAAAATCAACCCTGGAGGGGGTGAAAAAGGGGTTGAAAGTTTGTATGGAGATTTTTTAATATAAATTAGTATGGAGATAATTTGAGTCCCGAGAAACGACAATAGTTTTCATCCCGAAAATAAACCCTTGTGGGGGTGAAAAGGGGGTTGAAAGTTGGTATGAGGATTTTTTTACCGCTGATAAAGATGAAATTTGGTATAGAGATAGTATGGGTCTCAAGAAAGGACAAAGGATTGACCCTAAAGGGGTGAAAAGGGAGTTTGAAATTTGTATCTATAGGGAATTATTAACCGCAGAATTGATTTAGATAAAATTTGGTATGGAGATAATTTGAGCTCTGGAAAAGGAAATAAAATAGTTTTATCTCAGAAATTATACCTTAAACGGATGCAAAAGGAAGTTTGCATGGAAGAGAAACATCCAATAAAGCAAAAGGAAGGTGGAAGTTTACATGGGGAAGAAACAACCAATAACCGCTGACCGTATTCAGATGAAATTTTGTATTGAAATACAAGTGGAATAGTGACCCAGTGTCCTAAAAATAGTACATCATATTTTAAAATTTCATCTTCTGGAACAAGATTTAATTTTTAATAAAAAAGTTGACCTCGTGGGCCATTATGACAAAATTGTATCGTCCTAATAACTAAGCGGATGCAAAAGGGGTGGAAGTTTACATGGGGAAGAAACAACCAATAACCGCTGTGCGTATTTAGATGAAAGCATGAAACAACGTCCTCACTAAACAAGCTCTGTGAGAATTGAGTTTTCGGGTTTTAAATATTAATATATGTATATGGTCCTAATTTTTCAAATCGTTACTAGATTCTTAACATCTGATTGCAATATTTTTAATTTTACTCCTCTCGTCAGCTTACGAGGCCGCCATATGGGATAAAATTGTGCGAAGGTTGCCCTAGGTTCGGCTATCCTAGAAGCAAAGTCCTGCCCTTTACAATTCCTCCAGTTTATAATACCACACTGCCTAGCTAAGTTTAATGTATCTACTCGTAGTGGCGGAGCTAGCATGGATGACATGATAGCTAAAATGTCACCTCAAAATATCAATCACGTTTGGGGGGGTGCCGCGGTGCGAACCGCGCCTTGTTTCTTCTGATGTTGACAGTCAGGTGTCACCAACTCACCATCTCCCGCCGCTCCCCCCACGGATCTAAATATACATAGATAAGATAACTTAAACACCTCAATCTGTATGAAAACCAACTGTGTCACTTTTTTTCTGCCTACTGTGACGTCACAAGGGCGAATTAGTGATGTGAATTCCCCGCTGTCCGCACAAAATCGATTCAAAGGTGACGCCACCGCCGCGCGTGCCGTTCGGCTCGACTTGATTCAGCCTGGCCGCAGATGGAATTTCGTTAGGGTGTCCATATGACAGACAGAGACAGAGACACTTTTTGACGTTATTCCGTTCGGAACCCGAACGAAAATTCCGTGCGTGTGCGGCCAGAGGGCCTACCGCGAAACGAAAACGAACTCCGTTCGTGTATCTCCCTCTCTGTTGCACTTGCTAGTTCAAGCGACAAAGACGGAGATAACCTAAAAATCAGTAATCGATTCACATGAATGACATCGATTTTCTGACAGACGGATATATAGACAGACGAATGATGTAGACAGACGAATGATATTAAACGGAATTATTAAATAAAGGATATTTTAATTACATTTTAAAAATAAAACTAGTAAGACTATTAGCTCTGTGCGCTGTAGACCTCGCTTTGTTTTGAAATGGTTGAAATTTGTATTTTTTTTTAAGTTTTCTTCCTCGATATCTCTCCATTTTTTAAATTTCGAAAAATTGTATATAGTTGACAAGATTTTATGAGAATTGGCTGAGAATGCAAAGTCTAGGCGAGAACAGAAATCCGGACATCCTCCGAACATCCAAACATTTTTGGGCCAAGCTGAAACTTGACAATGATGAACGTTGTTGTGGTGTATCTTTATTCTCTAAACCACAAATAAAATGAGTATATTATATCAGATATTTTATACGGTAATAATAAAAACACTGTTAAACATTAAATCTGTTCACTAACTCATTATCATTGTCAATGTGTTTTAGTATATTAATAGTGGGATACGCCGTTTTTTCAACAATCTCAACTTCTTCCCTTCAATGAAACTGCTATTTTCAAAGTGTTTAGAACAAATAGTACTATGCTATAGTCGGGAACCAGTCTTTCCGTCCCGTGGCCGCAATCCATTTTTCTTTTGTGATAGGATCGTGTGGGAAACTAAAAAAAAGTAAGTGTTTCTTAAGCACAATAGAAATTTTTAAACGTATTATACATTCAAAGGATAAACATGTCACATACATGAAGAACCCGAAGATATTACCCTCCATTTTTTTTAAAATCGTGTAAAATTAGGACATATTTCGAGCTTGTTTGTATCAATAACTACTAAATTGGCGTTTTTAAAATGGTAAATATAATTCGTCTGTCCGATATCGATTAAAATCGATCATCGAAATAATGTTGTAGAACGAACAACATTAGTTGCTAGATTTGACAGACGAATGATAAGTTCCCTTGTACCATGAACACCAAGCGATGCGCGACAGTATAGCTTGTTCTGATATTCATCGTCTCTTAACACACAACGTCAGATTAAACGCTCAAAGCAAACGCGGCAATGTAATGTGAACATAGTTTACTTACCGATAATCTATAGTTACTTAGGTACAGTCTTGGAATCACACCTCGGAATACTTAAAAAATAGATTTAAAATGAATTTACGCATAATATAACTTACGTGTGATAGGAAAAATGTCCTTGCGTTTGGGTGCTTCAAATTTTTGGGCTATTGCACTTTAATACCATGCAAAAAGGCATTTTCTTAATTTTCACGGACAAGCGGCTACCACAACAGATGCGCGCGGAATGTCAGTAGCGACGGCCAACTCGGAGACCTACTCCGAGTTCCGACACGCGAAGTAGATGCATTTGCGTGATCTATGTATATTTAGATCTGTGGCTCCCCCCTAGCTACGCTACTTGTCTACTCGATCTACCTGCAAGTAAAAATGGTCGAAAATGGTAATTTCGCTGATTCGAGCGAAAAGATGCAGATAAGATTTTTAGGGTTCCGTAGCCAAATGGCAAAAAACGGAACCCTTATGGATTCGTCATGTCTGTCTGTCTGTCCGTCCGTATGTCACAGGCATTTTACTCGGAAACTATACGACGTATCTGAATAAAATTTACACATAAGGTGTATTTTGTATTCAGCTACTTAGTTATGTAGTTAAATTTGAAAAAAAAAATATTTTTAGGGGGGCGCTCCATACAGGTAACTAAATAAAAAATAAAAATTATCAAATGTCATGTGACACGTCAATTGATAGGTCTTTCAAAATGACATTGAGGTTTCTTTGACTATTTTGTGATTAAGTGAATATTTTCTGAAATAATCGCTTCGAAAGTCAGAAAAGTTGTGTAGCTTTTTGCCTCCGTAACTTTTGAACCGTAAGTTCAAAAAATATGAAAAAAATTTGAAGAGATGCGCCTTATTATATACTTTCAAAGAAAATTATTTTGAACATTATCGCTTCAGCCATTATTGAGTTATCTCCAAAAAACTTCTTCCATAGGCATCAGATACGACCTTTTGGTATTAGTTTGGTTCTTATTCAATTGAAGGTACGGAACCCTCCTATGCATCGTCCGACACGCACTTGGCCGGTTTTTTTAAGATGTCGGAATCTTACTAGAGATTTATTTTCTACCTACAATTTGACATCTTATAAAAATCATACTAAGTTTGCGGTAAGCACTCTGATCAGCGCTAGCTAGAGTTTCTTCCCGCCGTAACTACAGTACACATTTCCCGAGTCTTCCGAGTCGATTTTCAGGCCATCGGTCTACTTGATGCATGTCATCGGGTTGGGCTTACACATTAGCGTATTTATCACTGAGCAGACAGATATCATCAGTGTGGTCTATCTCATCCAGTTGGTCGTTTAACATCAACTCTATAGTAGGTATTCATACTTAATGACAGTGGGTGGGGCGCGTTACTCGTAACACCTTTTTTAATAATCTAAGAACTAAACTGTCATAAATTTGTTTTTTTATAATTGAGTCGCTTAACTTCAAACTCGGGTAAATCTATTTGTCAGATAATGTGATTTTGGTATTAAGAAAAGGTAATAGGGTAGATATTTGCTGAGGGTGTCGAATGGATTTACCCAACTTTGAAGTTGGGTAAATCCATTCGACACCCTTAACTTTGAAGTTAAGCGACACAATTATGAATTCGAAACGGGGTCACACGACTATACGAGAATTTATAAACTGAAGGCTTTGTCCAAGAAGGACAAAGGCTGGCGTCCTTGCGGTGATTACCGCGCACTCAACGCGCGTACTATACCAGATCGTTACCCGGTTCGTAATATTGCAGATTTTTCGTTTAATTGTAAGATTTTTAGTAAGTTAGACTTAGTGAAGGCCTATAACCAGATTCCCGTAGCGCCGGAAGACATTCCTAAAACTGATATTACGACCCCATTCGGCCTATTTGAGTTCCCATTTATGATCTTTGGCTTACGCAACGCAGCGCAGACATTTCAGCGTTTCATGGACGAGGTTTTGCGTGGACTTGATTGCTGTTTTTCGTACATTGACGATGTTTTAGTTGCGTCCGCGAACGAAGTGGAGCACGAAAAACATTTGCGTTTAATTTTTGAACGTTTCAGCGAACACGGTATTCTATTGAATCCCAATAAATGTTTGTTCGCTGTACCAGAAATAGAATTCCAGGGCTATGTGGTTTCATCTGAAGGTTCCAAACCTATTAGCGACAAGGTTAGAGCAATTCAAGATTTTTCACTGCCTAAAACATTCAAGGACGCTTTCTTGGTGCCATCAATTTTTACAGGCGTTTCATAATCGACGCTGCGAAAATGCAGGCCCCTTTGCATGCATTACTTAGTGGGACTTCTGTTAAAAGCAATAACACCATTAATTGGACCCTTGAGTTAGAGAAAGCCTTCAATGCTTGTAAGCAGACTATTGCTAGCGCTGCTTTATTGGCTCACCCTGACACAAGAGGGCCATTGGCCATAGTTTCTGACGCATCTGATTTCGCCATAGGTTCGGTATTACAGCAGAAAGTACAAGGCCACTGGCAACCGCTAGGTTTCTTCTCTAGGAAGCTAACACCAGCACAAAGTAAATATAGCGCCTACGACCGAGAATTACTGTCAATTTACGAATCAGTCAAATATTTCCGTCATATGGTAGAATTAAAACCCTTCTTTATCATGACGGACCATAAACCAATAGTATCAGCTTTCAAAAAATCCCATGACGCATGTTCGCCTCGACAGTTTAGATACTTAGACTTTATTTCACAATTTACCACTGACATACGGTACATCGCTGGTGAAGACAATGTGGTGGCTGATGCACTCTCAAGGACTGACGCCATAACAGATGGACTAGACCTGGAAGATTTAGCCGCATCTCAAGCCACGGATACAGAACTTCAAAATTTAATCAAAACCGGTTCATCTCTTATTCTTCAACAAGTAACTTTCAGTAAATCTAAACTCTTTTGTGACGTATTGTTGACATATTGAGCAATAATCTGACCGTCAATGAGATCGGACGTGTTTATTAAAATAATTAATTATTCGCGCGCATAATTCGTGATTGTCTGCACTTTCAATCGTACATTATCTAGGTCATTAGTCATCTATCGCGACCTACGACTAAAGTAGGTATAATGCATAACTGGAGTAGACAAGTGTAACTGAAAATGTCGGAGAATAGTCCATTTAACAGGAGTGGACTAACACACCGCAGCCCGCCATCAACGCCCACACCGCAGCCCGGACCCGCTCCAGCAAACATGCAACGGGAAGAAGAGCCCCCGCAGGTAATCCCCACAAGTGACATCCATACCTGGCTGAAAAAGATTGAAGTGAACCTGCAAGAAGTATGCGCTATTTCTTCAGAAGGTAAACTTAACATTGACCAGAAGATCAGAATTAACAACATGTGTCGCAACGTGACCCACTTAGCCTCACGAATGGCCATTGATTATCAATCCCTAAAAAACCACGCAACCCAAGCATACCAGTCCCGTCAAGCTCATCAGGAAAAAATGAACCTCGTACAACACATCCAAGAACTAAAGGACTCGATTGAGGAATCCAGCCGACAAGTTTCGCGATCTTTTTCGTTTGCCGACGCCCTTAAAAAAAATGGAACGAAGTATATTCAACCGTCTAACATCAGCTCAGTCGCAATTTACCCGGTCGACAAGTTAAAATCGAGTGAGGAGACAAAATCCCTCGTACAAAAGATTATCCGGCCCAACGAAATGAACCTGCACGTGAGAGGGTTGCGCAAGGTCAAAAACGGCGGTGTAGTGATAAGCACTGACTCAAAAGAAGACGTCATAAAACTCAAGCAATCAGCGCAGCTTACGACCTCAGGACTCACCGTTGACGAGCCACAAAAACGCAAGCCCAGAATTGTAGTCATCGGAGTTCCCGTGGACATGCAGGAACCTGAGGTCCTGAAGTGCATATACCAACAAAACTTAGCCAATAAATTACAAGATTGGTCGCTTGAAAAATGTATGGCCTCCACTAAGTTAAGCCACAAATCCGGAAAAAAGGGCGCCGAGACCTGTAATTATATAATTGAAGTTTCTGGAGTGATACGCAAGGCCTTAATTACGAACGACAGACTTTTTGTGAACTGGTCATCGTGCCCTGTAAGGGATTTCACCTTGGTTACGCGCTGTTTCAAATGTCAGCTCTACAATCATGCAGCGAAGACCTGCAAAATGGAGACTAACATCTGCGGCCACTGCAGCGAAGCGGGCCACTCATTCAAGGAATGCACAAAAAAGGACGAAGCACCAAAATGTGCAACATGCTCGCACTACAACAAACCAAGCAACCACCAAACAGGCGACACCGAGTGCCCAGCTAGACGTATGGCTGAAAATAGGTATTTAAACTCCATAGACTATGAGGGCGCCTAAGAGCGCTAACTTTCACATTTTCTTTATAGCACTTCTTGTTTCTTTAGTTTAACTGTCTATGAATAATAGCATACTCTCTGACCTAGATAGCATCTCCGTGTCAGATTCTAAAGCATGCGATGTCGAAACTTGCAAACAACATATTCGACTCTGTCTAAGTCCATTATCCATTATAACACAAAACATACGCAGTATTTCCAAAAATTTTGAGAATTTTAATGTATTTCAACATAGACTAGATATTACTTGTGACATCATTGTCTTGACTGAATGTTGGCTTGGTACCAATACCAATCTACCAAATATGCCCGGCTACTTATCGTATAGCACTAAGATTAATTATAACCAAAATGACGGGGTAGTAGTTTATGTTAAAAATAACTTAAATATCACAGTTGAGGAACCCCAGATTCTAGATTGCAATCGGCTTTTAATTAAAGTCGGTTCAGATACTGCCATACTAGCCTTGTATAGACCCCCTTCCTTTAGAGATATCAGTAATTTTATTAAGTCTCTTGATGAGAATTTAAGTAAATTAACATCCTTTAAAAATATAGTATTGATAGGAGATATTAATATTAACATTCTATCTGAAAGCAGCGAATCAACTTTGACAGCCCAAAGCTACCTTAACCTATGTTCTTTTCATGGCTTACTCCCAGCTCACACGCTTCCTACGCACCAAAGCGGATCATGCTTAGATCATATTATGGTAAAATCTAATTATTCGGCATTAGCACTTGTTCCTAACTCTACAGTGACCGACCACAAAGCTGCCCTACTAACCCTCTATCGTAAATCACGTAATACATGCACGCGCACGCAATTTGTCAACAAATTAAATATAAACAAACTTGGAGATGATTTATGCAATATTGACTTCGGCCCCATTTATAATTATGCTGACGCAGAAAATAGTATGATGTACTGGATTAAAAATGTCCAACAGGCAATATTATCTAACACAAATAAGACACGTCTAAATAACAAGAATTTTAATAAAAAACCATGGATTACCCCAGGACTTCTTCGATCTATGAGACATAGGGATAAGTTACACTTGAAAGCTAAAGCAAATCCAGACAATAATATATTGCAATTATCATATAAAAGATATCGTAACTTTTGTACCAACTTACTGAAAAAAGTAAAAACAAACTACGACAAAAAACAGCTGGAAATAGCTGGAAAAAACAGTAAATTAGTTTGGAAATATCTTAAAAACGTAACATTCACAGCAAAACAACATGATTCATCTGCAAGTTTGTTGCAAGCAGGTTCATCCGAATTACTGGCCGCAAATAGCACAAATGAGTTTTTCGTCAACATAGGCAAACACCTGGCTGAAAAAGTCCAGGGTGATTCGTCGTCACCCTCTTCAACAATAAAATCCGATACAAACAAATCTTCCAAATCATTTGTGTTATTAAACACGGATGAAGCTGAAGTTGAAAGAATTATCATGAGCCTAAAAGATGACTCCGCGGTTGGTTGGGATGGCATCTCGAACAAAATAATAAAGACCTTCAGACACATCCTGGTTCCACCGCTAACACACATATTCAAAATGTGCATCTCTGAAGGAATTTTTCCGAAATGTCTGAAAAAATCCGTTGTAATCCCTGTCTATAAATCTGGTAGCAAAGTTCAAGTAACAAATTATAGGCCGATTTCTCTGTTACCAGCGACATCAAAAATTCTGGAAAAAATTATTAACAATAGACTTGTTCAATATCTGGAGAAGCATTCGCTTTTGGCAAAAACGCAGTTTGGCTTTAGGTCCAAATTATCAACCGGAGATGCTGTACATGAACTGACTGACTATTTAGCTCAGGAATTAGACAAGGGTAACAAGACAATAGGAATCTTCCTGGACCTTGCCAAAGCTTTTGACACTGTTTCTACTTCCATTTTACTGCACAAGCTTGAATCACTAGGCATTAGAGGCACACAGCACAAATTAATCGCGAGCTACCTAGACGGACGTACGCAATGCGTAAAAATAGATAACATTATCAGTTCTGATTTAGAAAACACATCTTTTGGCTTGCCACAAGGAAGCGTTTTGGCCTCAACCCTATTTTTAATTTATATTAATGACCTATGCAATCTAAAAATAGATAGTGGCAAAATCATTTCCTACGCAGATGACACTGTCCTCCTTTTTTCCGCAAAGTCAACAAACGAGGTCTACGAGTACGCACAACGCGGATTTAATGTTGTAACTAACTGGCTAAAACTTCATCTATTAACACTTCACTCTGACAAAACGAATTTTATAAGTTTTGCCATGCGGAAAACAGATCCGGATGCACATAACCTCAAACTCTACGTACATAACTGTAAAGAAAAATCAAATAATCTTTGTTCATGTGAATCCATAGCTATTACTGACAAAATTAAGTATTTAGGAGTCATGATAGACGAAACCCTCTCCTTTAAAAACCACATTGAAGCATTGTGCAATAGAGTTCGAAAGTTAATGTTTGTATTCAAAAAACTTCGTTCAATCGCTGACCCAAATTTAATCAAGCAAGTATACCTTGCACTATGTCAATCGATACTAACGTACTGCATTTCTTCTTGGGGTGGCACAGCAAAAACTACACTTCTAACCCTAGAAAGAGCTCAGAGAGCGGTACTAAAGGTAGCTACTTCCCGCCCATTCTTATACCCTACTGACCTCCTTTATAAATCATGTGAAGTATTAACTGTTCGTCAATTATATATATTAAGCACAACGCTAAAGCAGCACGCCAGAACTTCCTTTAACCCTGAATATAGAAATAAGAGACGCAAAGATATTGTAGGTATTAAAACAGTACAAAAGAAACACGTATTTTTATCTAGATTCTTTGTCTTTGCGGGCCCATTTTTGTACAACAGGTTAAATGCAACACTAGATATATACCCACTTAGCTATGCCTGTTGTAAGAATACTCTACGACGCGCCCTTCAGAAAATGACGTACGATGATACAGAGAAATTACTATTAGTCATAAAATAACTACCTATATACTGTCCTATATATTTAATACTTAAGAACCTACTTATTTTGTTAAGGTGATAAGAGTTTTATTGTATTACACAATATTATACACAATATATAGTTTATAATTAAGTGAATAATTAAAAAAATTAACTAATTTTGTCCTTCGCTGCCTGAAACACAGGGAATCCTAGTTCAGGCATTTGTTAACCACTTGTCGTTAAAAAAAAAATTCTTAGTCCGTAAGAACAAACATTGTACTATACTTTTCTCAATAAATGATTTGTATTTGTTGTATTTGTATCCGGGCCAGTTAAACGTCTTTATATTACACCAGAGTTCAGGAGAACAGTTTTTGACTCTCTTCATCGGCTCAGTCACCCTAGTGCAAGAGCTACTGTTAAATTAGTAACTGAACGCTATGTTTGGCCGGGAGTCAGAAAAGATTGCCGTATTTGGGCGCGAACGTGTATTCCGTGTCAAAAATCTGAAGTATCTCGACACGTTCACGCACCAGTTCACGACTTTAAGCCTCCTTCAGAGAGGTTTTCACATGTCCATTTAGATTTAATTGGTCCTTTGCCGAGTTCGGACGGTTATAGATACTGTTTTACCGCCGTCGATGGGTTTACTCGTTGGCCAGAAGCAATACCGATCACAGATATCACGGCGGAAAGCGTGGCTAAAGCATTTATCGCCACATGGATTGCGCGTTTCGGTTGCCCTGACAGAGTTACTACAGACAGAGGCAAACGGTTTGAATCCAATCTGTTTCGTCAGATTTCAGCGTTAACCGGTTTTAGTCATTTAAAAACTACAGCATATCATCCAGCTGCCAATGGAATGGTTGAACGTTTTCATCGACAGCTGAAGGCAGCAATCATGTGCCACGCAAACTATACTTGGACAGAATCCCTTCCACTCGTACTGCTAGGTATACGCAGTGCCTGGAAAGATGATTTATCCGCGTCTACCGCTGAACTTGTTTACGGGGAAACCATTAAACTTCCAGGTGATTTCTTTAATAATCTGACAGTTGACGGACTTACTGATTATACTGATTTTATAGGTAGGTTGCGTCGTCATATAAAAAAAATACAACCTTCTTCTATAGAGCGCCATGGAACTTCCAAAATATTTGTATTTAAGGATCTGGCTACAGTTTCACATGTATTTGTGAGGCAAGATCTCGTGCGAAAATCACTCGAGCCACCTTATGCCGGTCCTTACAAAGTTTTGAAGAGAAATGACAAATATTTCGTCATTGAAATTTCGGGAAAACCTGTCAATTGACAGATTAAAACCAGCGTTCATTTTATCAGATGTACCGGGTAGTCCTACTGCTACTCGAGATCCTATTGCTACAGCAACTCCTGAAAAGGTTCTTCCTACTCCTCCCGCCGCAAAGCCTAGAAAGACCCGTTCTGGTCGTCGGGTTTGGTTTCCATTGCGCTATCGACCCTAAGGGTCTGGGGGGGGCTGATGTGGCGAACCTATTTGGCTTGCTTACAACCTGCCTGCGAAACGCTGGCAGCTAAGCTGTCACTCAATGTTCTGTGTCATGTCTGTACTTTTAATGATTTTTGTCAATTCGTTCAATTACTTATTAAAATATTAAATGTTATTTTTGTAAAGAATTATCTTAACATTCGCTTAAAGTTAAGTCCCACAAATTTGAGGGAAAGGCAGAGATAATGGCGACACTGGATGTTTAGCGTAATTTTTTTTCTACTGAGACGCGTTCATATTCGAATAAAAATAATTTAAAATAATTTTTAGTTATTTAGTTATTAAAATTGTTTTCAAAAACAAATAATAGGTTTCAAAGCAAGAATGTTAGTAAAGGGAAATAAAAAAATGTGAGACGATGAAAAGGACATACGACGATAATAGCACCTTCTCAGTCGTACATATTGATAGTTTTATAAGTCCATCCCGTTTGATCTTGGTATTGTTATTACCATACCCCGTTTATACCTTTTATCCTAAGTCTAGTTATACTTTATAATGTCCTTACACTACATAAAAAAAATGCAGATACAAAACGCACTCTTAAGCATGAACGCTTCCATAAACTAGCCAATGAAATGTACCGAAGCGACATCGTTATTTAAAAAAAATAACGCCAGCCAATAACAGCTGCGTATTCATCGCACCGGTTAAATACAGCGCTGTGATTGGATCTACAATTGAACAGGTGCTATGCGTCATCCGCCATAACGTACGTGAATTGTGAAAGTGTGCTTTGTTTAGAATATTGGTAATCCAGTGTCGTGTAAGTTATTAATTAAAGTTACAGTGTTATTAAAGTGTAAAGTGTTATCTATGTGTTATTAATCATGACTGAGTGGTACAGAATGAATACGGGATTGAGCAAGCATAATTCGACGCAACTGTCGGAGGAAATGTCAGATTCCTTTAACACCTTTACGGAAAATCTAAGTCCTATCCCGCCGGTATTCCCAAGGAAGCTGGACTTTAGTTATCCTGATGATGAAGAGAAAGTGGGTTCTCCAGCTCCATCATCAATGAGTCCACCATACAGAAAAGTTCGAGCTTTGAGGTAAAACTTTCACTATCACTTCAGAAAATACCACGTTAAAGCTTGTTTGTCGTATTTAGACGTTAAACGAATGCCAAATTAACCGAAACCCGTTATATAACACTTTTGCTTGACGTTGGCTTGTTTTGATTGCGAGGCAGGTGTTGCAAATAATAATGGCAGTTTCTTTTCTAGAAAGTGTGTTAATTAAGTTAATTTTATTCTTGTATGAGCATTCTCATCATATGATTGTAGAACTACAGCTTATTCCGCGCTATATCTATGAATTTTGCCATTTTCTAAGGATTCATAGTTTCTGTAGGTTATATTCTCATAATTTCATTTGTTACATGTATATAACGTTAATTTAGCTTTCAAATATGCGTTTTCCCGTATTTTCAACTGAGGACAGTATTATGGAGTAAAAACTTAAGCATATCTTAAATGTTGTGGAACTAATTTAGGTTATTTTTATGTATATCCCCTCATCTGTGGCTGACACTAATTAGTGGATTAGGTTTTGAATTCTAATTAATTCATAATTCAATACCTATTGTATGGATCATCCCGATGCGGGTTTCGCCACAGACGAGGGGATATTGGTTTTTAGATATTCATATTGACCCCAACAACTGAATCTTGCAAAGAGTCAAGCTTTGACTGATGCATATGCTAACTGCAACTCAGGCCACAGTAAATATTAAGGCTATAAACTGTTAAAACTGACCAATTACCAAAATTGATTGATTTCAATTGAGTCATAGGCAATAATCAAGCCAGTGGCCTTGAATTTCATAATTTAATATACACAGACTGATGAAGTCAAGATTTCCAGTTAAAATTACTAATACATGGTCACCAGCATAGATTCTGACAGTTCAAGGTCAAACTGACCTAGGTCCGTGGTTCATGTAATTTTGGTTTGAATCCTGGTCAGGGCATTTATTTGTGTGTATATCACAGATATTTCCTGTGTTATGGATGTTTTCTATGTATTTAAGATTTTGGAAAAAAAATATTTTAATGGTGACATACTATGTTTACTGTCACTTCCAAATCTTATTATATATTTATCAATTTTACATAAAAAAAAACAATATGTCAACAACAATACATAACATAATAATCTACTTAAAACCTACCATTAACCTACATACAAAAGTCCTTAAACATAACATAACTCAACATAAACATAACACAACTATCCTAAACTAAATCTAAAAAAGGCCCCTGTGGCATGGTACTAAAGATGCTGGCTGCATTACCGCTGAACCGCGAGACTAATACGTTGAGCGAGGTAACTGCCAGCTCTCCGGTCCCCCGTTGCGTCTCTGAGTCTGAGTGTGTATTTAAGTATGTATATTTATCTATATATGATATATGTCGTTGTGCCCCACAACAACAGTTCCCACAACACAAGCCTTAATTGAGCTTACTGTGGGACTAGGTTGATTTGTGTAAGATTGTCCCAAAATATTTATTTTTTTGGTGTCCATCCACCCGCTTCACTATGGGAAAACATCAAGCTTTGTTGTGTACCGTGTAGTAGTTCCTTTTTTCGGCGTTTATAGAAAAATAAAACAAGATAAACAAATAAGGCTGCATTTCTTGGCAAAAGAGGCATTTGACTTGGGCTTGCAATCCGAATATTTCGAATAGTAATTTGTATGGAAATTATTGGAAATATTTGTATTATCCCGATATTATCTGGAAAATTGCAAGCCTTACATTTGACACATAACCAAATATTATTAAAGAAATTCTTTTTCAATGAATTTTAGATTTATTTAGGTTTAAATTATTTTCTTTTAGTATTGTAAGTTTAGTTCTTTTAAAAAAATTATTTATCATGAAATGTAAGTAATTAACAGATATTTTTTGCTAATAATTAATATAAATAACAAGTTTATTTGTATAAGCTGACAATTAAACCATGGTTGTTCTTTAAAAGTGCGTGATTGCAATACAATGAATGTAAATAGCGCACAGCCTCGCGAGGATATTACCGCGCGAGGCGGCTCGGCTAGTGTGGACGTGCCTCGCCCGAGGCAAACGCAAGCGCGGCCGCAATGCCTTGGGCGAGGCACGTCCACACTAGCCGAGCTGCCTCGCGCGGCAATTTCCTCGCGAGGCGGTGCGTCCGGTGTGGACACGCCTAATGCGTTTGTTTACATTATTTTACTTTTCTATTGACCTCAAATATACATTTTTAAAGAATTTTATCCTTGTCCCACCATCGCCAACCATACATAATTTTAGCCTGTAAATTTGAACCAAATGTAAAAATAGACTTGTTTTTCATTTGTTTCAAATTTTAAGGAAAGAAAATATAATAGGACTTAAGTAGTCTAAATTCCATTCAATCAAATATAATATAATAGGACTTAAATTGATGGTCTAAAAATTTATAAAATAAAATGTACAGTCATGAACCTAGATTGTTGAGCCACTTGCCATTGTTCGTAATTTAGTAGTGTTATGATTACGAATGGCAAGTGACTCAACAATCCGGGTTTTTGATTGTACATTGGGCAGCATGAGGATATCTCATTTACCTAGGAACTTTCTCATGTTTACATGTTGAGACAAGTCTTACCCAAATCCCCCAAATTATGGCAAACCAGTCTAACCAGTTTTCATCCTACTATTTGGGGCACAAGTTTGGACAAGTTTGATTGTTGCCATATATTTTACCTGAATGCCACATAAGAAAGGGTGATGTTTTTAGTAGAATGCAACATAAATGCTATTTGCTACAGTGACCATACAAGGAAAAAGTGAAAACAAGTTTTGAAATTTAAGCCAAAATTGTATGGTTTTGTATAAAAACAATCAAAGAGCTCAAACCCAGGAGGACCCAGTGTGTTGATGATGACGGACCCTCTTGTTCCTTCCTTCTTCCTCTTGAGCCTTCAACACAGTGAATCCTCCTCTTTGTAAAGGGTCAGCAACGCGCATGTGACACCTCTGGAGTTGCAGGCGTCCATAGGCTACGGTAGCTGTTTACCATCAGGCGGGCCGTATGCTTGTTTGCCACCGTCGTGGTATAAAAAAAAACCAAGGATGCATAGATAGACATATAAAAATAAGAAGAAATAAGTAACGCCATGACAAAACTGTGATTCCATAAAGAAATAAGTAACGCCATGACAAAACTGTGATTCCATAATATGCCGATGTCTTCGTGTTTACGTGCGACACGCACACATAATACATCTCGTGGTGAGCTTCAAACGTCAAAAGTCTCCTTATTTTACATGTCTATGCAAGAATGCAGGGTTCGAAATTATCGAAATAATTATGATCTTTCATATTTATCGCGATAGTTATCAGATAATTGTCCGATAATTTATCAGATAATTACCCCCGGTATGGGTCTCTTTTCTCTAATAATTGAAAGAATTGTTTAATTTTTTTTGTGCATTCGACCTTCACATACGTTAGCTTATTATCAAATCGATAATTATCATACATAAAAATCACGATAATTATCAAGATAACTATCATTGATGTAGACCCCGGACTTTGGTGGCAATGACGACACAATAGGGTGATTTGGGGAGTAAACGGAACGGTGTTATGAAATACGGTTAAAAACTCGGTTGTTAACCGAATACATTTTGATTAGACATTTTCAACAAAATTATCTAGTAAGTTAATCAATATTATCTTTTAGTGTGTTTAATGGCCTCCTAGCCCAGTCGGTAGTGACCCTGCCTACGAAGCAGGAGGTCCCGGGTTCGAATCCTAGTAAGGGCATTTATTTGTGTGTTGATCACAGATATTTGTTCCTGAGTTATGGATGTTTTCTATGTATTTAAGTATTTATCCATATTTATCTATTATATATATCGTCGTCTAGTACCCATAACACAAGCCCTATTGAGTTTACTGTGGGCCTAGGTCGATTTGTGTAAGGTTGTCCCATAATATTTATATTTAAACCATACAATTGTACGTTAAACAGGCTTGACAGTTGTGACGAACAAAGAGTGAGTGACCGACAAAACTAATGCCAGTATAACGTACAAATGCATGGTTTGCAAGTAATGCAAATGATAGTATTAATCAACTTACTAAGTAATATTGTTAAAAATGTCTAATTATGTATTCGGTTAACAACCGAGTTTTTAACCGTATTTCATAACACCGTTCCGTTTACTCCCCAAATCACCCTATTGTGACGTCATTGCCACCAAAGTCCGGGGTCTATATGATTATCCTGTCGAACCCTGCAAGAATGTGGTATTTTTTCCAGAAAACAATGTACAGAATAATAATATCTCTGACCCTGACATTCCTAGATAGCTATGAGTCATATTACATTAAAATCTCTCATGTTGTGTCCATTAGCTAATCAATCACCAATTGGCTCAGGGTGATAAGGAGTCCCAAATGTATTAATGATCAACTGTTTAGATTTTTTTACTGAAGAGTTTCATTGGCCATTAATAGTATTTCTCTAGAAGTTTAAAACACAACTATGTTCCATATTAAATTTTATAATAAGTAGGTACAGTCACGGGCAATAGATCATCCTACACGAAGGCCGCAAAAATATGTGACACGCTCTTATGGCCCTACAAATAAGAGCGTGTCACATATTTTTGCGGCCTTCGTGTAGGAAGATACTATTGCCGGTGACTGTACCTAATAAAAAAATAAAGGCAATTTAGAACAGTTTAATACATAAAAACCGAACACATTTTATAAAAAAAACCGGTCAAGTGCATGTCGGACCACACATAATGGAGGGTTCCGTACCTTCAATGTATATAAGAACCAAACTAATACTAAAAGGTCGTATTTGATGCCTACGGAAGAAGGTTTTGGAGAAATTTTTCAAAACAATTTTCGTAGAAAGGGTGTGATGTGATAAGGCGTTAAAATTTTAACGGAAGGACGGACAGATGGACAGACGGACATGACGAAACTATAAGGTTTCCGTTTTTGCCATTCTGGCTACGGAAAAGGCGTATTTTTGAACACATGTTAATTTAGGAAACCTATTTTTTTGTTTTTTAATGTTAAAATTGTTAACACAAACATTAAAAACTTCAATATGGCGGAAGAGAGAGGAGGCCTTTGCCCAGCAGTGGGATCTAACCGAAAAAATAACCAATTAAAAAAAAACAACTAAAAAAAATCGACCATGTGTTCACAAGAATTTCAGTTAAAATCAGTTAAAGCACAGTTACAAACAACAATGACAAACATATGATCACAGCTGGCCCCACAAAAAACGCCCACACAAGAACCAACCAAAGAAGATCCAATCTTATTGCAACACACACAGAATCCATTTTCATAAAAAACGCGCCCTACCTTTCTTAGGTAGCTCGGACCGTTTTCAATTAACTTGAATCCTATGTTGATACTTATAGAGTTCATTTTGCAAAACGTAGATTGATACATCACCTTGCATTGGACAAAAAAAAAGTGTCTCCTGTGATTTTGCTTTTTATTTGTAGTGCAATAAAGATCATATTTGATTGAATTCGCTTTTGAATTAGATTTACTTACAATTTGTCTGGGTCTTACAAGTTTTTTTAAATCTCACTCAGGTGTTACTTGTATTGTTGGTATAAGGTGGGGGTACACAAGTGTGGTTTTACATCTGTGCTTTTTATGAGCTTTACACGTGGCGAAAAAGAGGTATCGGCCGCAATAATATGTATACAAATCTTCAATTTTAACCTTCATACTTCTTCATAAAACTTTTAATCAGTCATTAATTGTGACACTTAGTTTTATGAGCTTAAAGGCGCAGTTCCGAGCCAAGCGACACTGACGCCACTAACGCCGCGTCAGTATCGCCGCGACAGAGCGATAGTACAGGGTTATATAGAAATACATGACGGCGTGTACGAACACGGTGAATATGTGATAGTATGCATCAAAAGGTACCATTTGGCGGCTGGGGCTTACACTTTTATTGTTCTAAAACAATATTGAATCTGTACAATCTACAGTCGCCATCAAATATATCGGAGTGGCCACGGTACTTAAATACATCCGAACGCCTTTACAATGATCGCCTTGACAATAGAGGCGTTGTTCAGATATTTGTGCCCACCTTGGTTGCTCCGATATATCTGATGGCGACTGTACGACATAAGCGCCTTCCCCCAAATGGTACCTTTTCATCAAGGATGATTAAGACATGGATTGACAATGCCTATACAAAATCACGTTCCTCGAACCTTCAGGTTATACGTCTGTTTTCGGCACTAAGTGCCACAGCGCCATCTGTCGAGTCTGGAGTCGAGTTATTCTGTCAGCGTTAAGCGCTGAACAAAATATTAGAAACTAGAATTTAGTATTTGTGGTGACCGATAGATGGCGCTAGTGCTTTAACCTGAAATAAGGAAACGCGATTTTGTATGGATATTGTCAATCCATGTCTATATCATCCTTGTTTTTCATGTAGATTTACATATAATTTGAAATGAAAAAAAAAAATCAGCTATAATACTTGTTAGCAACTATTTTTTTTTTTAAATCTTTATTTAATGTACAAAGGGGTTTTATCACACAGTGATTATGCCACCCCCATTAACAACACAAAATATTAATACACCTTAGACTAAATTATTCATAATTACAGTATTTTTGAATATAGTTTACACAGCGCCCTGGCCTCATCAGACAACGGCGCTGCCAGAATACTGTTACAACTACCTACATTCATAGACATTAAATATGTCATTTCAAGTTGCTGAGCCTCATTGCGGACACATTCCATCAGCACGTGTTGGACATCTTCTACCTTATCACACACGGGGTAGTTAGCATATAAAAATATAATAACACACCATTTGGCGTCGAGACACTCGGACCGTGGGGCAAGGGTGCACTCGGGCTCCACAAGGAGCTCAGTAAACGCCTAAGGGAGGCAACAGGCGACCCTCGCGCGGGCAGCTTTCTCGCACAAAGAATTGCTATTGCAATACAGCGCGGGAATGCTGCCTGCGTGATGGGAACCCTGCCAAAGGGTCCCGGTTTAAGTTTTTAGTGTTCTATTTTTAAGTTAGGTTTTTTTTTTAGTATTAGTTAGTTTATTTTAATAGTAGTTTTAGTTTGATATAGTACTTAATCATCATTATGTTATTTAAGTTTTTTTTATGAATAAATGTCATTGTGTCTTTATAACAGCTTATTATTTCTTATATTTAGAGTTTAGTATTTATTCATAACAAGGCATTTTGTTGCTATGTATGTATACGAAGCTTCAGATAAATGTTGTGATTAATATAAGAAAAAAAGGATCATACAATAACCCTATTTCACATCTCAAATAACAACAGACACACAGACAACATATCACATCATTATCATTATCTTTCCAGGTTATTCGACAGTCCGCGGACACCGAAGACCCTTCTAGAAAAATGTTCGACCCCATCACACAACACTTCGAGGTCCAGACTGTTCCCACCCAAGCTGAATGTTCCTACAGGTATGAAGTAACATATTACATAACATTAACATGAATACTCAGACCCTTCTAGAAAAATGTTCTACCCCATCACACAACACTTCGAGGTCCAGACTGTTCCCACCCAAGCTGAATGTTCCTACAGGTATGAAGTAACATATTACATAACATTAACATGAATACTCAGACCCTTCTAGAAAAATGTTCTACCCCATCACACAACACTTCGAGGTCCAGACTGTTCCCACCCAAGCTGAATGTTCCTACAGGTATGAAGTAACATATTACATAACATTAACATGAATACTCAGACCCTTCTAGAAAAATGTTCTACCCCATCACACAACACTTCGAGGTCCAGACTGTTTCCACCCAAGCTGAATGTTCTTACAGGTATGAAGTAACATATTACATAACATTAACATGAATACTCAGACCCTTCTAGAAAAATGTTCGACCCCATCACACAACACTTCGAGGTCCAGACTGTTCCCACCCAAGCTGAATGTTCCTACAGGTATGAAGTAACATATTACATAACATTAACATGAATACTCAGACCCTTCTAGAAAAATGTTCTACCCCATCACACAACACTTCGAGGTCCAGACTGTTCCTACCCAAGCTGAATGTTCCTACAGGTATGAAGTAACATATTACATAACATTAACATGAATACTCAGACCCTTCTAGAAAAATGTTCGACCCCATCACACAACACTTCGAGGTCCAGACTGTTCCCACCCAAGCTGAATGTTCCTACAGGTATGAAGTAACATATTACATAACATTAACATGAATACTCAGACCCTTCTAGAAAAATGTTCGACCCCATCACACAACACTTCGAGGTCCAGACTGTTCCCACCCAAGCTGAATGTTCCTACAGGTATGAAGTAACATATTACATAACGTTAACATGAATACTCAGACCCTTCTAGAAAAATGTTCGACCCCATCACACAACACTTCGAGGTCCAGACTGTTCCCACCCAAGCTGAATGTTCCTACAGGTATGAAGTAACATATTACATAACATTAACATGAATACTCAGACCCTTCTAGAAAAATGTTCTACCCCATCACACAACACTTCGAGGTCCAGACTGTTCCTACCCAAGCTGAATGTTCCTACAGGTATGAAGTAACATAACATAACATGAATACTCAGACCCTTCTAGAAAAATGTTCGACCCCATCACACAACACTTCGAGGTCCAGACTGTTCCCACCCAAGCTGAATGTTCCTACAGGTATGAAGTAACATATTACATAACATTAACATGAATACTCAGACCCTTCTAGAAAAATGTTCTACCCCATCACACAACACTTCGAGGTCCAGACTGTTCCCACCCAAGCTGAATGTTCCTACAGGTAAGAAGTAACATATTACATAACATTAACATGAATACTCAGACCCTTCTAGAAAAATGTTCTACCCCATCACACAACACTTCGAGGTCCAGACTGTTCCCACCCAAGCTGAATGTTCCTACAGGTATGAAGTAACATATTACATAACATTAACATGAATACTCAGACCCTTCTAGAAAAATGTTCTACCCCATCACACAACACTTCGAGGTCCAGACTGTTCCCACCCAAGCTGAATGTTCCTACAGGTATGAAGTAACATATTACATAACATTAACATGAATACTCAGACCCTTCTAGAAAAATGTTCTACCCCATCACACAACACTTCGAGGTCCAGACTGTTTCCACCCAAGCTGAATGTTCCTACAGGTATGAAGTAACATATTACATAACATTAACATGAATACTCAGACCCTTCTAGAAAAATGTTCGACCCCATCACACAACACTTCGAGGTCCAGACTGTTCCCACCCAAGCTGAATGTTCCTACAGGTATGAAGTAACATATTACATAACATTAACATGAATACTCAGACCCTTCTAGAAAAATGTTCTACCCCATCACACAACACTTCGAGGTCCAGACTGTTCCTACCCAAGCTGAATGTTCCTACAGGTATGAAGTAACATATTACATAACATTAACATGAATACTCAGACCCTTCTAGAAAAATGTTCGACCCCATCACACAACACTTCGAGGTCCAGACTGTTCCCACCCAAGCTGAATGTTCCTACAGGTATGAAGTAACATATTACATAACATTAACATGAATACTCAGACCCTTCTAGAAAAATGTTCTACCCCATCACACAACACTTCGAGGTCCAGACTGTTCCTACCCAAGCTGAATGTTCCTACAGGTATGAAGTAACATAACATAACATGAATACTCAGACCCTTCTAGAAAAATGTTCGACCCCATCACACAACACTTCGAGGTCCAGACTGTTCCTACCCAAGCTGAATGTTCCTACAGGTATGAAGTAACATAACATAACATGAATACTCAGACCCTTCTAGAAAAATGTTCGACCCCATCACACAACACTTCGAGGTCCAGACTGTTCCTACCCAAGCTGAATGTTCCTACAGGTATGAAGTAACATAACATAACATGAATACTCAGACCCTTCTAGAAAAATGTTCGACCCCATCACACAACACGTCGAGGTCCAGACTGTTTCCACCCAAGCTGAATGTTCCTACAGGTATGAAGCAACATAACATAATATGAATACTCTGACCCTTCTAGAAAAATGTTCGACCCCATCAGTATCACACAACACGTCGAGGTCCAGACTGTTTCCACCCAAGCTGAATGTTCCTACAGGTATGAAGCAACATAACATAATATGAATACTCTGACCCTTCTAGAAAAATGTTCGACCCCATCAGTATCACACAACACGTCGAGGTCCAGACTGTTTCCACCCAAGCTGAATGTTCCTACAGGTATGAAGCAACATAACATAATATGAATACTCTGACCCTTCTAGAAAAATGTTCGACCCCATCAGTATCACACAACACGTCGAGGTCCAGACTGTTTCCACCCAAGCTGAAGGTTCCTACAGGTATGAAGCAACATAACATAATATGAATACTCTGACCCTTCTAGAAAAATGTTCGACCCCATCAGTATCACACAACACGTCGAGGTCCAGACTGTTTCCACCCAAGCTGAATGTTCCTACAGGTATGAAGTAACATAACATAACATGAATACTCGGACCCTTCTAGAAAATGTTCGACCCCATCACACAACACTTCGAGGTCCAGACTGTTCCCACCCAAGCTGAATGTTCCTACAGGTATGAAGTAACATAACATAACATGAATACTCGGACCCTTCTAGAAAAATGTTCGACCCCATCACACAACACTTCAAGGTCCAGACTGTTCCCACCCAAGCTGAATGTTCCTACAGGTATGAAGTAACATAACATAACATGAATACTCCGACCCTTCTAGAAAAATGTTCGACCCCATCACACAACACTTCAAGGTCCAGACTGTTCCCACCCAAGCTGAATGTTCCTACAGGTATGAAGTAACATAACATAACATGAATACTCGGACCCTTCTAGAAAAATGTTCGACCCCATCACACAACACTTCAAGGTCCAGACTGTTCCCACCCAAGCTGAATGTTCCTACAGGTATGAAGTAACATAACATAACATGAATACTCGGACCCTTCTAGAAAAATGTTCGACCCCATCACACAACACTTCAAGGTCCAGACTGTTTCCACCCAAGCTGAATGTTCCTACAGGTATGAAGTAACATAACATAACATGAATACTCGGACCCTTCTAGAAAAATGTTCGACCCCATCACACAACACTTCAAGGTCCAGACTGTTCCCACCCAAGCTGAATGTTCCTACAGGTATGAAGTAACATAACATAACATGAATACTCGGACCCTTCTAGAAAAATGTTCGACCCCATCACACAACACTTCAAGGTCCAGACTGTTCCCACCCAAGCTGAATGTTCCTACAGGTATGAAGTAACATAACATAACATGAATACTCGGACCCTTCTAGAAAAATGTTCGACCCCATCACACAACACTTCAAGGTCCAGACTGTTCCCACCCAAGCTGAATGTTCCTACAGGTATGAAGTAACATAACATAACATGAATACTCGGACCCTTCTAGAAAAATGTTCGACCCCATCACACAACACTTCAAGGTCCAGACTGTTCCCACCCAAGCTGAATGTTCCTACAGGTATGAAGTAACATAACATAACATGAATACTCGGACCCTTCTAGAAAAATGTTCGACCCCATCACACAACACTTCAAGGTCCAGACTGTTCCCACCCAAGCTGAATGTTCCTACAGGTATGAAGTAACATAACATAACATGAATACTCGGACCCTTCTAGAAAAATGTTCGACCCCATCACACAACACTTCAAGGTCCAGACTGTTCCCACCCAAGCTGAATGTTCCTACAGGTATGAAGTAACATAACATAACATGAATACGCTTTATTGTACACTTATTATTATTCGTATGTCTTTCCCGACCACGGAACAATGGTGTTCCGGACCTTTGGGAGGCATATGCGGAGCCGAAGCCAACGCGCAGAGGCCCTTTCGACAATTTAATGAAAAGTGAGGGGTACACTTATTATTATTATTTTCTGACATAGAGGGGACAGGCGCGGATACATGGGGGGCAACAGGGGCAATTGCTATCCCTGAAACGCATACCTATACCGCGGGGGCCATAGGTGCAGACCGCGAGATTTTTTGTGAAGGAAATAGCCCCCCTGAACGAAATCCTGGATCCGCGCATGAATGAGGGAGGGAGAGGGTCAGACGGTAGCAAAAATAGTCATGCGTGATAAATGAATGACTCAGTATGTTCGTTTGTAAGTTACTATTTAGTCAACTACGTTTTGCTGAGCTCGCTCGTACCATAAATATTGAGCCTAGTTTTAAAAAGAGCAACTAAATAGTCTGTATTTTTCTTTATAGACCAATTTTTGATGTCACCAGGCATTACCACGGGCTCTAGCCACCACCTCCACCCGCCGGACGAGGACAGCGCGCTGGGCAGCATGCATGAAGACCCGAAGCCTGTGGCCAATATCAACCCGTTCACACCTGACGGTAAGACAAGATAATTTCATGTTTTTTTTTACTACAATCAGCACGCCTGATTGTAAGCAGCTACCGTAGCCTATGGACTCTCAGGACCCTGGAAGGACTCCAAACTACACACTTAATAATTTTAAGCAAAAAAGAATCGACTTCACTTAGATTCCATCTTTCCAAAAAGAAATGCCCGAGCTACAGTAAAAAATATTATCACTATAGGTGTGCCTATAATATTTAAAGAGTTCCCTCGATTTCTCCAGGATCCTATCATCAGATCCTGACTTGATGGCAATGGGAATGACTTTGAAAAAAAAAAAAATATTTTCAAATTGGTCCAGCCGTCTTCAAATAATCTGTAACAATACATAAAATAATTTTTCTCCAACGTGCTCGGAAATGTTCACCGTACTGTAGTAAAATTAGTACGTGAAGTTCGTCATTATTTACTAATACAAATAAAAATAAAAAATCATTATTGTCCTGTTTTAGCGGACGACAAGTTGTACTTGTCGTCCGCATTGTTTTTTACATTTTAAACATTTCATTCGACTAAGAAATATCATTTCAAACAGCCAGCCGTCTGAACGGCAATCCCTTCAAACTATAGGATAGAGCGAGATAGTCAGATCAAAACCTTGGTTGTCTCGTTCTGTGTCATAGCTTGCATGACCACCGCGTCTGATCGTGCGAATACGGCTTCATATAATCATAGACAAAACAACTTTTTTTAAGGTTTAAGCTTTTACAGTTGTGTGGAAGGAGCATATTTAATTAATACTGTCTTAAATAGTTTTTGAGGAAAATTGATTTTTAAATATTATTTGAATGAACTTTGGGAGATGATTGGCAGTATAGGTAGTGCTCTATAGGTATACTAAAAAAAAATATTGTAAAGGGAACCTAATTCATAAATTCATGATATTCAATGCTAACCTAAATATGTAATTTATTAAATTTACTTTATTTCCTCGCACATTTGGAGAAAAGCGTTATATATGCCTCGGCGGGAATAGAAATTCGTGGACTCGTCTTATATTTTCGGACTCAGCTGCGCTTCGTCCGAAAAAATCGCTCCTACACGAATTTATCTTTCCCGTCCTCTGCAATAATGTACTATTAAATAATAAAGAACCGACTTCTTTAGCCTCCACTATTCCAAAAGCAAATGCTTGAGCTGCTGTAAAAAATACTCAAATCACTATAGGTGTGCCCATAATAGTTGAAGAGTTCACTCGATTTCTCCAGGATCCCATCATCAGATCCTGACCTGATGACAATGGGACCAACTGTGAAGTATACTCTTTAAAACAAAAAAAAAATCAAATCGGTCCAGCGTCTTCAAGTAATCCGTGAACATTCATAAAAAAAAGCAAAAACAAAGATCCTGACGAATTGAGAACCTCCTCCTTCGAAATATTGAAGTCGGTTGAAAAACTATAGCGTATACACATTTATATAATATTGGCTGTACACAGGTCAAGCGTTGAATAAGAAGAAACGCGCGTTGTCCAAAACGCCAACATCTATGGGAGATGCTACGCCTGAGCAGCCTGCTAAAAGATTGAGGGTAAGTCAGAATTACAAGTTAGTAAGTAAGTAATTTGGGTTGTAATATACAACGTGAATCTGAGTAAACCGAAAGATTTTAACCATAAATTCTTGAGGTCATAAGGAGTAATAAATTTTGCAATTTCGCCAAAAAAAAATTTTTTTTTTTCGAATTTTAAATGCTTTTGAACATAAAAACATAAATGTTATTGTTAAAACTGTCGATTAAAATAAATTAGTACATTTATTTTCGTAAAAAATAGTTTACGTAATCCTTGGCACTTTGATATCTGTCAATAAGAATGTCTACACTAGACCCCATAAAGGGTGAAATCGCCATCCAAAAGCGTTTTGCACTGAGTCACAATAAAAAATGTTTTTTTATTTAGTTGGTAGTAACTCTGAAACTAGGCCAATTCCAGAAAAGTTTATACGACATTTTAGTCTCCAATTATGATCAGGAATTTATGGTTAAAATCTATCGGGTTACTCAGATTCACCGTGTATAAATGTAGTATCAACAGTTACTCTTTTCAAGCGTACAATTTTTTGTTTTTGGCATTTAGTTGTATGGAATTATTATTAACTTTCTTTACGTTATCTACAGGAGTCCAACATATCCCGCTACAACGTGGAGTTCATTGAACTGGACGTGATCGGCCGCGGCGAGTTCGGCCGCGTGACGCGCTGCGTCAACAAGCTGGACGGCTGCGTGTACGCGCTCAAGCGGTCTCTGAGACCGGTGGCCGGCTCGGCTCAGGAGAGGGCGGCCTTGACGGAGGTGTACGCGCACGCCGTGCTGGGGAAACATCCGAGAGTCGTGAGGTAAGTTAATAGAGTGTGAGACTTAGATAAAGGCACTGACTTACTCGTAAGAGAGACAAACCGTCTAATATAGAAACACAGTAATATAAAAAAGCGGTCTCTGAGACCGGTGGCCGGCTCGGCTCAGGAGAGGGCGGCCTTGACGGAGGTGTACGCGCACGCCGTGCTGGGGAAACATCCGAGAGTCGTGAGGTAAGTTAATAGAGTGTGAGACTTAGATAAAGGCACTGACTTACTCGTAAGAGAGACAAACCGTCTAATATAGAAACACAGTAATATAAAAAAGTGGTCTCTGAGACCGGTGGCCGGCTCGGCTCAGGAGAGGGCGGCCTTGACGGAGGTGTACGCGCACGCCGTGCTGGGGAAACATCAGAGAGTCGTGAGGTAAGTTAGTAAACTGTTAGACATAGATATAAGGCACCGACTTACTCGTAAGAGAGACAAACCGTCTAATATAGAAACACAGTAATATAAAAAAGCGGTCTCTGAGACCGGTGGCCGGCTCGGGTCGGGAACGAGCGGCACTGACTGAGGTCTACGTACACGCGGTCTTGGGAAGCATCCGAGAGTTGTTAGGTAAGTTAATAAACTGTAGAACACAGATAAAGGCACTAAAAGTGAGATACGACCGTCTAAGATATAAACACAGTAGCTAATAAAATAAATATAGTACACATAATACGTTTTGAGAGACAGTCAATCATTAGAGTGATGAATCATTAGAGCCCTTCATATAATAAAAGACACATAAAGTCGACGAATGGTCGAATGAAACGCTGCGTCAACAAGCTGGACGGCTGCGTGTACGCGCTCAAGCGGTCTCTGAGACCGGTGGCCGGCTCGACTCTGGAGAGGGCGGCCTTGACGGAGGTGTACGCGCACGCCGTGCTGGGGAAATACCCTAGAGTCGTTAGGTAAGTTAGTAAACTGTAAGACATAGATATAATGCACCGACTTACTCGTAAGAGAGACAAACCGTCTAATATAGAAACACAGTAATATAAAAAAGCGGTCTCTGAGACCGGTGGCCGGCTCGGCTCAGGAATGAGCGGCACTGAGGTCTACGCACATGCGGTATTGGGGATCCCGGAGGCGTTCGGTAAGTTAATAAACTGTAAGACATAGATAAAGGCACCGACTTACTTATGAGAAAGAAACCGTTTAAGATATAAACACTACTACGTCTAAGATATAATAAAAAAATCTTTAAACTAAAAAAAAAACAACTCAGTTGACAGAAACACATCTGGCCAAACTGTCGATAGTTTCTTTCCCACCATCATCATCATAATTTTAAGAGCCTGGCTCTTGTCGGTGGAGTAATCGCCATTCCGTTCTGTTCCCCGCTAATTCTTTTAGCTCTTGATACGTCATCACGTTGGATTTTTCTCTGGCTTGTTTTAAAAACGCACGTCTAGGTCCTCCTTGGCCTCTTCGTTTTGGTATTCTCCCTTCAATAATTATTTTTAATGATGTATCAGGTGGCCCAACATATTTCCCCTTCTGATAGTTTCTTTCCCAATTAACCAATAATAATACCCAATTCTCCACAGATACTACTCAGCATGGGCCGAAGACGACCACATGATCATCCAGAACGAATACTGCTCCGGTGGCAGCCTTCAGCAGATGATGGAGACTGGCCCGCTACCGGAGAGTGAACTGTTACTATTGCTGGCGCATGTTGCTGATGGTCTAGCGTAAGTATATTTTCACCATAGAAATTAACTCTACTGGTTACCATGGTTATGTTTCGTCTATTCTCCAATATGGCATTATTATGTGGGGAAATTTTGCAGTTACCATTGTTACTAATAGTGTAGCATAAGTATACCAATATATGTATTATCGAACGAGCGGAGCGTAAGCGAAGCAAGTTCTTACAAAGAACTTCTGGCTACTGGGACGTCTCGGCATTTCGATGGCTTTTTGATTTTGAGAGTTTGTTTCGCGATAACTTTAGTAACGCTTTTCTGATCTTCATGAATTTTTTTGGGATTGTAGCTGAGATACATATAATTTGAGAGTTCGTATATGAGCAGGATCGACCAAGGGATCATGGAGCTAGAAGGCGCGGAAAAAATCGTCACAAGGGTCTTGTTATATTGGTCATCTCGTTTGTAAGGAATTCACGAGTTCTGAGTTCGAAGCGGACTACTAGTTAAAATTGTAAGAACTTGCTCTACTGGCCTATCACGGCTATGTATCATGTATTCTCTGATATGGCATTCTTATGTGGGGAAAATTTTGCCCAAAGGTAAGCTGTTACTATTGTTACTAATAGTGTAGCATGAGTATACCACTATATGTATCAATATTAACATCATAATAACTCGCTCTACCGGCATATCATGGTTATGTTTGATCTATTCTTCGATATGGCTTTGTTATGTGGGGAAATTTTACCCAAAGGTAAGCAGTTATTATTGTTACTAATGGCATGATTCCAGTATACGTATCAATATTAACACTATCATGACTATGTTTTATCACTTATCTGATTTGGGATTATTATCTGGGGAAACAATTCAGCAGTGTTTACATAAATTACTACTTTATCAATTATCATAATCTCATAGCATTATGTTACCTATCCTGAAAAAAGTATTTTTTGTGATATTGATGTGAAAAAATGTATCGAAAGATATTCGTAACTATAATTTTAATTGGTTTTAAAGAGTGATATGTTTAACGGCCTCCTAGCCCAGTCGGTAGTGACCCTGCCTACGAAGCAGGAGGTCCCGGGTTCGAATCCTGGTCAGGGCATTTATTTGTGTGTTTATCACAGATATTTGTTCCTGAGTTATGGATGTTTTCTGTGTATTTTAAGTATTTATTCATATCTATCTATTTTATATATCATCGTCTAGTACCCATAACACAAGCCTTATTGAGCTTACTGTGAGGTCGATTTGTGTAAGAATGTCACATAAATATTTATTTATTTATTTATATGCATCGTTACAGTTACATACACTCGTTACAACTGGTACACATGGACGTGAAGCCTGGAAACATTTTCGTGTGTAACCGGGAAGGAGAGCCGGCGGCCGATTCTGACGATGACGATTACAACACCAACACGCACATATACAAGATCGGTGAGTTACATTACAGTTACATCGGCTATAAGTAGTGATCGGATTATACGGTGCAACACGGCGGAATAAATACACTTTTTATGCTAATATAGTTGTTAAAACGTTAAAATGTTATTGAAAAGTATTTGATGTAACTAACGTTTAACGTGGGTCCTAAAATCCCGAAGATTATCCATATTAGCATAATTTTTGAGGTAAAAAAAACCGTGTTGCACCCTAAAATCCGATCACTCGTTATAACTTATAAGTGTTACAACTGGTGCACATTCCTTGCCTGGCGACATCTTTTTGTGTAGCTGCGAAGGTGACCCAGCAGACGATGATGATTACTATGCACTAACACGCACTTATACAAGATCGGTGAGTTACATTACGGTTACAACTGGTACACATGGCTACGTCTTCGCGTGTAGCCGAAAAACCAAGCCAGCGGCCGCTTCTGACGATGATGATTACAATACTCATACGCACATATTAGAGACCGGTGAGTTACATCACAGTTACATTGGTAACACATGTCCATGAAGCCTGCAAATAACTTCGTGTGGGGAAAGCTAGCCACTGGCAGAATCCGAAGATGCCAATACAACACTAACATGCATATATACAAGATCGGTGAGTTACATCGCAGTTACATTGGTTACATATGGTACACATGACTCAGTTACAACTGGTACACATGAGTAGCCGAGAAGGCCAAGTGACTGATTCTGAAGATGTCATCTTAAGACGTTACGAGTATAACACTTTGTTATGGAAAGAAAATACTCGTTGAACTAGGCTATATTAAAATAAATTGTTTTGCGCTCGCGTTCGCTGACACTTCCTGCCTTTCCTGCGTTGTTCGCTTACTATTAAGTCGGACACGGATTTGATTACCACCATGCTTTGAAAAAATATTTTGTACAATGTTTTATGGGTATTTTTTTTCACAGGCGACCTAGGTCATGTGACGTGCGTGTCATCTCCGCGGGTAGAAGAGGGCGATTGTCGCTATCTCACTCGCGAGATCATACAGGAGGATCTCACGCATCTCACCAAATCTGATATATTCGCTTTTGGTAAGTCTATTGTTTCAGTCCATTTATCAAACTATGATATGTACAATTGCATAAGTCGTCAATGAAACAGCGAAAAAACCGGCCAAGTGCAAGTCTGACTCGCGCACGAAGTTCCGTACCATTATCTACACAAACGCCAAAAAAATCATGTCTGTTGTGTGGGAGCCCCTTAAATATTTATCAACCGACTTCAAGATTTCGAAGGAGGAGGTTATCAATTCGTCGGGATCTTTGTTTTTGCTATAATTTTTTTTTTTTTTATCCATGTTCACCGATTATTCGAAGACGGCTGGACCGATTTGGAAAATTCTTTTTTTGTTTGAAAGAGTATACTTTACAGGTGGTCCCATTGTAACCAGGTCAGGATCTGATGATGGGATCCTGGAGAAATCGAAGGAACTCTTCAACTATTATAGGCACAACTATAGTGATTTGAGTATTTTTTTCAGCAGCTCGAGCATTTGGTGTTGGAAAGGTGGATGCTAAGTGAAGTCGGTTCTTTTTTGTTTAAAATTATTTTATTCTGTTTTCAACCGACTTCAAGATTTCGAAGGAGGTGGTTATCAATTCGTCGGGATCTTTGTTTTTGCTTTTTTTTTTTTTTTTTTTATGTATGTTCACCGATTATTCGAAGACGGCTGGACCGATTTGGAAAATTCTTTTTTTATTTGAAAGCGTATACTCCACAGTTGGTCCCATTGTAACCATGTCAGGATCTGATGATGGGATCCTGGAGAAATCGAGGGAACTCTTCAACTATTATAGGCACACCTATGGTGATTTGAGTATGTTTTACAGCAGATCGAGCATTTGGTGTTGGAAAGGTGGATGCTTAGTGAAGTCGGTTCTTTTTTGTTTAAAATTATTTAGTATTTGTTGTTATAGCGGCAACAGATATACATCGTCTGTGAAAATTTCAACTGTCTAACTATCACAGTTCATGAGATATAGCCTGGTGATAGACGGACAGCGGAGTCTTAGTAATAGGGTCCCGTTTTTACCCTTTGGGTACAGAAACCTAAAAAGGTCATTTTTGGTGTCTCGGACGGCTAAATAGTTGAGTTAACGTTAAGATAGCCCTGAGAAAATTGTCTATAATTCAACCAACTTCAAGATTTCGAATGAGATTCTCAATTCGTCGGCGTCTTTGTTTTTGTTTGTTTTTTTTTTGTCCCATTGTCATCAGGTCGGGATCCTGGAGAAATCGAGGGAACTCTTCAACTATTATAGGCACACCTATAGATGATTCGAGTAGTTTTTATAGTAACTTGGGCATTTGCTTTTGGAAAGGTGGAGGCTAAGTGAAGTCGGTTCTTTTTTGTTTAAATTATTTTTATGGCTCTTATTGAGTTGGTCCCATTTACCATGGAAAAAGTCACGCTGGTGTATTCTCCCTTAAAACAACACGCAATATATTTATCCAAATTTAATATTGACAGATTATTTTGTGGTTTCTAAAAAGTGACTTATTTGCCCTGGTATTCTGACACGCTCTCAATTCGTTGTCACCCTGCATAATGTTCTATATTGTATACAGGTCTAACGCTATTCGAGGCGGCCGGCGGAGGCCCCCTGCCCAAGAACGGCCCCGCGTGGCACGCGCTGCGGGACGGCCAGCTGCCCGAGCTGCCCGGTATATCCAGGGAGTTCCACCAACTTATACAGGTAATATATTGTGACGAAGTTATTAGATTTTAAAGAAGCATTTGACACTGTTTTTCAATTCTTTCATACTCACCGTTTTAGAAATTAGGTAGTACATAACTACTAGTTAGTAATAGGTACATCATACTATGTCTTTGAATATAGGTACATGGAAAACAGTAGGTTAAAGTAAAAATTGAAGCTCAAATCAACAAAAAATCAGACAACTTTGGGTGTACCTCAGGGGAGTGTCCTTAGACCAATAGTTTATATAATCTATTGTACATGAAGTACATATATAAATATATATTTATGAACGTGGTATGTGGTTTAAGCGTATTTTAAGTATTTGTATGGTACGAACATGTATGTACCTATATATTTATTAGTGTTTATCTGCTTCTGATGCGATCACGCAGAGACTCCAAGCATAGCCCTCTCCATTGCCCTTTGGGTGACCTTGAGCCTACGTGCCGTTAATACATAGAACCGATGGCCGTTGGGGCGGAAAGGTTCTCGAGTGGCGATCACGAACCGGAAGGCGCAGCGTGGGTAGATCCCCCGCAAGGTGGACTGATGACCTGGTGAAGGTCGCGGGAGTCCGCTGGATGCGGGTGGCGCAGGATCGGTCATTGTGGCACTCTTTCGGGGAGGCCTATGTCCAGCAGTGGACGTCTTTCGGCTGATATGATGATGACCTGGAGCTTATTGTGATTCGGAACTGTCGTGCATAGTTTGTCTTTCACCATTTGTATTTAATCTTTTAGAAAGGGCCAGGCTAAGTGAAGTCGGTCATTTTTTGTTTAAAATAATTTTAACCCTTTTTTTTATTTAGAAAATGATCGACCCGGACCCGAACCAGCGGCCGTCGGCCAGCCGCCTCCGGAAGCACCCGCTGCTGCACCCGGCCGGGAACAAGAGCAAAACTCAACTCACCAGAGAGTTAGCAGCCGCCAAGTTGAAGAACGAGCTGCTTACGAAGAAGCTTGATGAGTATGCGAGGTAAGGCTATTTTCTATCTTTTTAATGTTAGAAATTTAATTTAAACTAGTAGTCTGCCTCGAACTCAGAACTCGCGATTTCCTAGCAAACGAGATGACCAATATAACAAGACCCATATGATGATTTTTTCGGGTCTTCTAGCTCCATGACCCCTTGGTCGATCCTGCTCATATACGAACTCTCAAATTATATGTATCTCTGCTACAACCCCAACAAATTTCATGAAGATCAGAAAAGCGTTACTAAAGTTATCGCGGAACAAACTCTCAAAATCAAAAAGCCACCGAAATGTTGAGACGTCCCACTAGCCAGGAGTTGTTTGTAAGAACTCACTTCGCTCGTTCGATTAAGCTATTTATATTCTTATCTATACCCACATCATAATTCCCCTATTCTGCGTTCGGAAACCGTATGTTATTACCACAATTATTGCAACCAGTAATGTAACATCAGTGTATTATCTGTGACAGTGTTGTAAAAATGTATGAAATTTCATAACCACATCGATATTGGTAACGTAATGATAATCCAGCCCTCCTCCCCGACCGCGAGCACAATCGAGTTGGCCATGGTGGTGCAATGCCGGTCATTCTAATGGTTTCCGAACACGTCATTTAGGATTTATAATATGTGTGTAGATAACAGTGTATGCAACTGTACGTAATTAGGCCTTATTAAGTAACAGGTACATAGACTACTATTACAAATTTGGCTTAGTTGAATCTTATTTATTTTTATGATCGTAATTCTAATCTCAATTTATTTTTAATTAGTTCGTTTGAAGTCTTATTTTCGTTAAAAAATGAATATTTGGGTTGTTTTAACATATTTTTATAAACGGAATACACCGATCAAATAATACTAGGGATACACAATCAGCTCAAAAAATGGCATCTTAATAGTACCGCAAGAGCGACTCGGGCGGTACTTTCTTTGACGGTCTTATTACGGTATAAGACTGGCCGGTTACAATTTTTTACGAGCCATATTTTCAGTAAATCTTTTTTAATTGTTGCTCGAAGACGGAATATCATTTGACATTTACCAGTCGCTTTTCGGTGAACGAAAATATCGTAAGGAAACCGGACCTAATCCCGATAAGGCCTAGTTTCCTCTCTGGGTTGGAAAGTCAGCTGGCAGTGGCTTTCGTAAAATCTAGTGCCTACGCCAAGTCATGGGATTAGGTTGTCAAGCGGACCCCAAGCCGGGACAAACGCTAGAAGGAAGATTTTAATGTATTTTTATGAGTAATCCATCACAAGGAGGATAGGAGGACACTTCTCTTTTTTAGGGGTCCGTAGCCAAATGGCAAAAAACGGAACCCTTATGGATTCGTCATGTCTGTCTGTCTGTCCGTCCGTATGTCACAGGCATTTTACTCGGAAACTATACGACGTATCTGAATAAAATTTACACATGTGGTGTATTTTATATGCAGCTACTATGTAGTTAAATTTGAAAAAAATATATATTTTTAGGGGGCGCTCCATACAGCTGACTGAAATTAAAAAAAAATGTTTATGATTAAGTGAATATTTTCTGAAATAATCGCTTCGAAAGTCAGAAAAGTTGTGTAGCCCCCCCCCGTAACTTTTGAACCGTAAGTTCAAAAAATATGAAAAAATTTGAAGAGATGCGCCTTATCATATACTTTCTACGAAAATTGTTTTGAACATTATCGGTTCAGCCATTTTTGAGTTATCTCCAAAAAACTTCTTCCATAGGCATCAGATACGACCTTTTGGTATTAGTTTGGTTCTTATTCCATTGAAGGTACGGAACCCTCCAATGCGTGGTCCGACACGCACTTGGCCGGTTTTTATTAAAATTCTACTTGTGGCTCAAAAATAAGTAACTTTAAAACAAACCAATTTTAGCCATCTTTAATTTACTTAAAACGATAAAACAATATTTACTTTAAATTATATTATAAAATATAACGGTTACACTCACGTCACTTTAGTCACTTCGCGCGACATGTTTCGGAGAGCTTAGGTCTCCATTTGCAAGTACTAAGAGTGCTATTTGCTTGCTGTGTGCTTAGTGCTTGAAGATGGAGCCCTAAGCTCTCCGAAACATGTCGCGCGAAGCGACTAAAGTGACGTGAGTGTAACCGTTACATTTTATAGTGTTAGTATGTCTCACGGAAGTTCAAATTTAATACAACAATTTTTACGTCACACCTGGCCATAACGTAAGTTTTGCCGCACGCTACGCGTACGGTAAAACTCGCATTATGGCCAGATGGAGACGTAAAATTGTGTACTCACCACGGGCAGTAAAAAAGAAAGCCCTCTATCGCATATTTACAACCCTCGCCTGCGGCTCGGGTCACAAATACCTGCGATTTCGGGCTTTCTTTCTTTTACAGTCCTTGGTAAGTAATGTACTATTCTTATTGTCTTAAGTACAGCCTTGGTCAGAAGTGTTGAGCACCCTTGCGATTATCATACAAAACTCGAAAGTTTTGACCGGCGTTTCTATCTTTTTTGAAGTTATTTTATCAATTAATTCAAACTGAACAGGCATGTTTTGTTGAAGTGAGTAGTAACTACATAGAATATTTGCAATTTTTCGCACCGACCTAAATTCGCATATTTGGGACCTCCACTTTCATGTTCTATATGTACCTTGAAAGTGTTATTAAGTGAAGTTTTCTAGATATATCAATAAAATATTAGTAGTTTATGTAACTGTTACGTAATAAGGGTCCTTAACCTATTGACCGCCACAGTCGGCTGTGGCCGACATCAAAAAGTTGTACCATGGACGCCAACGACGGCTACAGGCTTTGTAATGCAATAGGGACCTACGCGGGCTTCCGCAAAGTTCATTTTCGCTTGACAAAACGCGATTACGTGGCGTCGGTGGCGCGTCATTTTTGTTCAACGCTTGGCGGCCAAAAGGTTAAAACATGAGTGTGGTTTTATGAAACGAGCCGCAGGTGAGTTTCATAATAAGATCACACGAGTGTTTTAAGGCCTAATTACGTACAGTTGCATACACTGCTTTATCTACACTCATATTATTTATTCTAAATGCCGTATTCGGAAACCATAGAATGGCCGCCATTGCACCGCCATGGCCAACTCGATTGTGCCGGCGATCGCGCGGGCGCGTGCAGGTGTATGTACATTATGTTATCAAAACTCATAGCACATCAATAGTTGAGCATGTAAAGTTAAAATTACGTTACTGCCACAGATAAAAAGCTTATCATAGTAAAATCGGTTGTGGTAATGCTAGCCATTGCCTACCGTTTTCGAACACGTTTTAGAGAACTTACAATATGAGTGTAGATAATAGTAGTTTATGTAACTGTTACGTAATAAGGGTCCTTAAAACATGAGTGTGGTTTTATGAAATGAGCCGCAGGCGAATTTCATAATAAGATCACACGAGTGTTTTAAGGCCTAATTACGTACAGTTGCATACACTGCTTTATCTACACTCATATTATTTATTATAAATGCCGTATTCGTAAACCATAGAATGGCCGCCACAGTACCGCCGTGGCCATCTCGATTGTGTCGGCGCGGCCTACTCGATTGTGCCGGCGATCGCGCGGGCGCGTGCAGGTGTACATTATGTTATCAAAACTCAGAGCACATCAATAATTGAGCATGAAACGTTAAAATTGCGGTACTGCCACAGATAAGAAACTTATCATAGTGAAATCGTTTGTTGTAATGCTGGTCATTGCCTACGGTTTTTGAACGCATTTTAGAGGACTTACAATATGAGTGTAGATAAAATGTTTTATCTACACTCATATTGTAAGTTCTCTAAAACGTGTTCGAAAACGGTAGGCAATGGCTAGCATTACCACAACCGATTTTACTATGATAAGCTTTTTATCTGTGGCAGTAACGTAATTTTAACTTTACATGCTCAACTATTGATGTGCTATGAGTTTTGATAACATAATGTACACCTGCACGCGCCCGCGCGATCGCCGGCACAATCGAGTAGGCCGCGCCGACACAATCGAGATGGCCACGGCGGTACTGTGGCGGCCATTCTATGGTTTACGAATACGGCATTTATAATAAATAATATGAGTGTAGATAAAGCAGTGTATGCAACTGTACGTAATTAAGCCTTAAAACACTCGTGTGATCTTATTATGAAATTCGCCTGCGGCTCATTTCATAAAACCACACTCATGTTTTAAGGACCCTTATTACGTAACAGTTACATAAACTACTATTACGTCATCGTACATTGTTATGATAAGGAATTTATAATTAACATCAAAATTGTAAACAAAAAAGAGCTATGCTCAACACTTCTGGGCAAGGCTGTAGATATAATATTATGTTACAAATTCAATAATTGTATTAACCAGTGTTTTATTTTTTATTCATTTTTCAGATGTCTAAAATCCCTAACACCCGGTCGCCTGGTCACGCAAGAATCGGCCAAATTCAGAACGCGTTCAGCAAAACGCATGCAAAAACCGAGGGAACATCTCCTCGACCCCACATCGCACATCATACAAAACAACTCTCCCATACATCGTCTGGACAGGCGGACGGACAGACGGAAAAAGATATAGATATATGTGAGTAATCGTTGTATAGATGACGGTATATAATTTGCATTTGAACTTGTATGGCGAATTAGAATTATACTTTGTCATCGAAACATCTCTTAACAAGTTCCATATAGTGTCGTGAATCTTGATAGACGAACGTACAGACGGATAAATATATAGATAGTGAGTAGCCATATTGTATAGTCGGAACTAACTAGTATAATGTGCACCGATTAAATTTGTTTTGGACTAAGAATTGGCCATGTTAGATATGACACAATAATGAGAGCAACAAAACCCGTCTGGTTAGATTGCTATACTATCCTTATTGCTAGATCCGTGCATCTGGCAGTTCTTAATGGGTGGAGGTCAGAATGACAGACTAGCAAAAATTTTAATTGGAAATATTAATACCAAAATAGGTAAAAACTGCCGAAGTTATCTCAGTTATAAAGGAGGGCCTATATTTTAACATTAGAACAAAAAACATTGCGTATTATTACGGGAACAAAAACAGTAGGCGACAAACTATGAATTACATTACATGTCGTTTGGCACTACTTTCCCCCAACAGAAACTTTTGGCAATGATATAATCTAATTATTTATATAATTTCTCATAATACTGCATTAAACCCAGAACTCTAGAATTGTATTTTTGAAGTGATTTGCATTCATAGACCACCACCACAGCTGCCAGATGTCCAGAACTAGAATAAACGTAGTATAGCGAACTGAACAGAGGGGTTTCGTTGCTCTCATTATTGTGTCATATCTGACGTGGTTAGCTCTCCGTCTATCAGTGAAATTTGGCAAAAAATTAATCAGATTATTGTCTTGATTTAAAAGTACTACTTTAGTTGACATATCTAAAGCACAAATAAATATTATATATAATCTAAAAGGACTAAAAGAATTAATCAAAACATTTATGACAGTGTACATCAAAAGGTACCATTTGGAGGAAGGCGCTTACGCAGTTCGTTGTACGGATTCAATATTGTATTCGAGTAATAGAAGCAGGGATCTTTACCGGTATTACTAAAAATCAAAATAGCGCCTGACTTATGCAATGTTTACGTGATAATATTAAATGTAATTTAGGTAAACGTAATAAATTATCAGATTTTACAAAAAATATTCAAAAATATTCATTAACAACTGAGATACCGAAATTGAATACCGGTTAATTTGTATGAAAATAATACCGGTATTCGATCCCTGAATAGAAGCGTAAGCGCCGACCGGCAAATGGTACCTTTTGATCTATATTACCACATACTACGATTTCTGATTGTATTGTAAATCGCCTGATTTCTATTTTAACATACTATTACTCCGCCTCGAACTGAGAACTCGCGATTTACTTGTAAACGAGTTGACCAATATAACAAGACCCATCTGGATATTTTTTTTTTCGCCCTCTAGCTCCACAACCCCTTGATCGATCCTGCTCATATACGAACTCTCAAATTATATTTCACATTTCATTAAGATCAGAAAACCGTTACTAAAGTTATCGCGGAACAAAGTTTCAAAATTAATAAAAAGACATCGAAATGCCGAGACGTCCCAGTAGCCGAAGTTGTTTGTAAGAACTTCACTTCGCTTACGCTTCGGTCGTTCGATGAATAAATGAAACGGGCCACTAACGTAATATAGGTTTTTCAATCAATTTACGATATTTTTCAAGAGCGTCCACGACTTTTTTTTAATTACGGGGCGATTTTTGTAATAATTTTTGAAAATATTCACTAAATAGAAAAAACCTCAATGTTTTTTTTGAATACCCATCGATTGATGTGCAACATCATTTCGTAATTTTAGTTCCCCTAAACATTTATTACAGTAATTTTACTACAAAACTATGTAGCGGCATACAAAATACACCTTATGTTAAAATCTTATTTAAATACGTCTTATAGTTTCCGAGTAAAATGGCTTTGACATACGGACGGACGGACATGACGGAATTATAAGGGTTCCGTTTTTGCCATTTTGGCTACGGAACCCTAAAAAAGGTATAATTTGTTGTAATTTCTTCAAATTACAATTAAAAATATATACGTCATAATGTTTTCTAATTGGCTAATAGTCAATTTTGTCCAAGGATTGTGACTCGCTTTGCCATAATAATGGCGACAATGTATACATAACAGAATAAAGTGCCTTAAGAATTCGACGAACTACGCGTCTCTTTCTGATTAATACATTTAGAAAAAGACGGATTCCAACCACACTGTATATATCTTGCGTAACGTCAATAAAATCAGTTAATAATGACTCAGTCCTGTACATAACAGGTATTGAGTTTTTTTTTCTAAGTCTTCGTTGATTAGACTAGGAATAGTGATCGAAACGTGTCCTTGTATCGAATTTAAAATGTATATTATAGTACATTATACTTACCAAGGAATGTAAAAGAAAGAAAGCCAGAAATCGCAGGTATTTGTGACCCGAGCTGCAGGCGAGGGTTGTAAATATGCGATAGAGGGCTTTCTTTTTTACTGCCCGTGGTGAGTACACAATTTTACGTCTCCACCTGGCCATAATGCGAGTTTTACTGTACGCGAAGCGTGCGGTAAAACTCGCATTATGGCCAGGTGTGACGTAAAATTTATTATTAAATAAACAAATGTCCTAACTAATCTTCCATGTTCTTCATTGTGATATTTATAATTTGGATTTAATTAATATAGGTCTTGTTAGGTTTAAGTGATTTTAATAGTCTAATCAAAGAGGTGCATGGCTACGTAAGTTTTGTATCCGTCGAGTTTTTTTTGCAAAATTCGGTGGATTTGAATATTTTTGTCAGTGGTATGTCCTTTTTGTTTGGTTGTTTGTGGCAATGCATATCAAAATTACACAAATTTTAATTTTTTCCACGAAATAAACCTTTATTAAAAGAAAAAACGATCGTATTTATTTTTGCATATTTATGTAATTTAGATATGCGTTGAATAAGTTGATCATTAAACATGCCTATTGGAATTTTAGGGCATGTATTAATATTAATAAAGGTTATGGTAGTAAATAATAATAAATTGTAATCATTAACTAATTTGCGGGATGTTCATATTCTTTTGTACACAAAAATCAATAAAAAATCATACATAAGAAATATAAATACAGTGCCAAAACTAAACAATTAAAAACAGGTTTTTCACTGCTATCGTTTTTAGCACAGCAAATGTTTTTTTTTATATACGACTTATTTTAATGAAAGTTTTTATTAGAAACTCGGGCTTGACAATGCACATGTGACACCCCTACGTAAGGCACTGTAGTTATAACTCTACTAAACCATGTCAAAAGTTTTTTTTTAAATAATAGAATAACATTTTAGTATTAGGCAGCTTTTAAAAATGTTCTGTAATATATGAATCATTATGTATAGAGATATGTGTAAAGTAAAAAAAATGCTTATTAAAAATAATTTTAAGTTAACTTACTTATATTTTAACTAGAATCGAATATTGAATTAATCTTAACTATGTCCGTATTTAATTCGAGTCTTTTTACTTTCTTTTAATACTTTAAAAATGTAATAAGGTACCAGACAGTAGAATTAGCGTTTCGCGGCCGCAACGTCGAGGTAAATAAATTATATAAAGGCTTATTTGGTCGCGATAAGCCGTAATTTCAGTAAATATTCTCAAGGAATTGGCCAAAAATGGGCCAACAAATTTCCATACAGTCTCCCGTTTTTTGTCACCGAGTGTATACAATAAGGGAGCGTCCATTAATCGCGTCATACGTTTTTGGCTTGTTTTAGACCCCCCCCTCCCCCATGGTGATCTTTGGTGATATTTTTAGGACCCCCCCCCCCCCCGTCCAATATGACGTGTAATTTTAATTTTAAAGTAAGTACAGTTTTCTAACACGTGAACCTACGTAAACTACATGTAAGTACACATATCTCACTATTTTAATTAAAATAATCTTTAATAGAAAAAAACCGGCCAAGTGCATGACGGACCACGCATAATGGAGGGTTTCGTACCTACTATCGAAAAAGTAATGTCAAAAGATCGTATCTGCCTATGAAATAAGTTTTTTGGAGATAACTCAATAATTCCTAAACCGATAATGTTCTCAATTTTTTTTAATTATAGATAGGTCCACAATTTTTTTAGACTTACAGACAGGGTGATTATTTCTTAAAATATTCACTGAATAAAAAAATGTTGAAAAAAACCTCAATGCTATTTTGAAAGACCTATCGAGTGAAGTGCATCATGTAGATATTTGGTAAAAAAAAATCAGCGATTTTACTACAAAACTGAGTAGCGGCCATAGCGGCATACAAAAATACACCTTGTGTTCAAATATGTATTAAGATACCTTAATAGTTTCCGAGTATAATGGCTATTAGTCCCAAGCCGTAAAAAAACTTGTCGCGGAGGAGTTCCATACTGGTCTTCACGAGCAGTTTCTATTTCACTAAATAGCACTATTTGAATACAATTGTTTGGTTTTTAAATTTAAAAAAATCGCTATACGTCTGCTTATAGGGTTTCAGGAGTTCCCTTGATTTCTCATGGATCCCGTCAAAAAAATTACACGTGATATCTGTCCAGACCCCCCTCCCCCCTGTGGTGATCATTGGTGATTTTTTCTTGACCCCCCCCCCCCCCCATATATAATATGACGTGATTAATGGACGCCCCCTAAGTTAAATATTTTTTAGTCTCATAGATACATACGCACATATAAACTAATATTTTTAACTAGTGATACTAATACTATGCCATACGCTGTATTTCTTTTAAAAACATTGAAGTGATATGTTATTATTATTATTATTATGTTTCGATGGTGACGAATAGGGAAAATATACAAATTCCAAAAATGATTTTACAACAAAAAATATAGGCCCCTATATGACAGATTAACTAGATATGTTTTGTGGTAACTATGACAACCAAGGTTATCGCATAATGTATCTCTCCCATTTCATTTCAAAACACATGATTTTCTTGAATATTTACATATTGTTAAATCTATAAGACCTTATTGGTTCATATTTTGATATTGACAAAAATAAAAAATATTAAAACCATCTTATTTTATATGAAGTCGGTTAAAATCACAGAACAAATAAATCAAAATAAATAAATATTATGGGACAATATTACACAAGTCGACCTAGGCCCACAGTAAGCTCAATAAGGCTTGTGTTGTGGGTACTAGACGATATATATAATAGATAGATATAGATAAATACTTAAATACATAGAAAACATCCATAACTCAGGTACAAATATCTGTGATAAACACACAAATAAATGCCCTTACCAGGATTCGAACCCGGGACCTCCTACCGACTGGGCTAATACTAATTTTGTTTAAATAGTAACATATTACTTCAATAATTAAAGTTTCTCTTTTATAATTAAGTCATAAATTTAGACTACAGTTGCACTAGCGACGTAACATATTGATTATTAGTTTTCATAAGGGTTTGTTATTAAAAAGATAATAATTATTATAATAATTAATAATCTCCTACTAAGTGGGTAGTAATTTTACGATGTCAGATCTCAACTTTTCTTTATTTTACGAATTTGTGTCACAGCTGTAGGGTTTAAGTTTAATTTGTCAGTCAAAGACCATATAATACCAGGACTGTGCCTATACAAAATCGCATTACCGTTATCACTATCAGAGAGTATAAATTTTATAGAGACGCACAGTCTGAGAACTTTCTGAGGCTCGCAAGTCTGCTATCTGAACGAAAGCAAACCAAAGTTACCAAATAATGTAAACAAATTTGCAGCGGCATCTAGTAATGAGTAGCGTTACTACGGTTCCTCTACATTTTCGGTAACTTTGGGTTGCTCTCGTATAGCGTACATATAGCGCTTTAGACTTGAAGCTTCAAAAAGTTCTAAGACTAGCTGCCTCTATTAAATAGACACTCTGCCGGTATCCTGGTAAACGCACTGGCGCCATCTATCGCACAGCTAACGCAGCAAGTCTCATTCGCAACACACTTAAGCGAAATTCAGCTGTCATAGTCAAAATTCAGGCGGAAACATCCATGTTACGGCTGAATTTTGTCTACGGGCTTCATGCAAACATTCAGCCACCATAGATAAATTTCCGCCTTCTTCTGATTTTTGTATATGGTAGCTAAATTCCGCGTTGATTTCCGCTCAAGTGCGTTTTACGAAATTCATACATTTTTTCAGGCGATTTTTCGCTGCCAAAATAACCCAGTATAGTTTAAACCAGGGGGGTTTCACTATGTCTCTCTCCATTGTACCCGTTTTCCCGATGCGCTTACCGCACGTGAGGGCTAATGCGGGAAGGGTTGGCACATCGCTTATCACTGTAGTTTCAGCCAGTGTTTATGACATGCGTATGACATGTTTCAAAGTCATTCATACTCCTGCACGGATATATGAAGCACGTTGAAAACCCTATTTAATTTTTTTAAATGCGTTTTCGTCTTTGTAGCTAAATGTCAAATTCAGGAAGGAGAATCTTCTGTACTGCGACTACTGTTACTTACTCTGTGTCTGAACTTTGCAGAAACGCGATTTTGTATAGACACAGTTCAGGTATTACATGGTCTTTGGTGTCAGTCGTGATTTTCATGACAACTTGAAAAATATGTAAATTCGACAAACTGTAGTTTCTGTACATTTTAGCGATAATTGTCATGAAGATTGGGTCATACGGAGATTTAAGGTGTCTTTCCTGTAGACATTGAGACGTTAAGGGTTTTAAAACTTATAATTTCGCGGTCGAGTTTTTCTCTAGATGGCAGCACTGTGGCGAGAGGTCTAGCTGTCATAATCCACCAATCATGTTTCATCATTTTTTTGAATGGTGAATTTTGACAGCTGCTGTCAAACAGACCTCGTCACGGTGCTGCCATCTAGTAAAAATCTCGATCGTGATACCCTCATTATAAAGTGTCTTAGTGTTGTGTTCCTGCCGGTGAGTAAGGTTACCAGAGACCTCGGCAGTGTATTGACGAGGAACCCTCGTGTCTTAGCCGTCAACACAGTGAATCCTTTTTATAAAGAGTCGGCAACGCGCATGTGACACCTCTGGAGTTGCAGGCGTACATATGCTATGGTAGCTGCTTACCAACAGGCAGGCCACCGTCGTGATATACAAAAAATTGTTTTCATCATCGCCCCCTCACATATAAATCTATATAAAAACATTATTTACTTGTATACAGTGTGGAAAGGTAAGTCGAGCCCTAGCTGGAGGGAAACTACCTTAAAACGTTGAGATAGCTCAATTCGCTGAAAGGAAACATTCTTTTACTTTTTCTAAAACTAAAACTGCGTTCACAGTTTTTTTCTTAATTTTTATTTTTTTCCATACTAATTGTATGAAAAATATTTTTGTTTATGGGTTCTCTTGAGCCCTAAACTTGGTTGGTATTAAGAAGTTGTTATCCTTGTTGGAAATAGGATCGATTGGCATCAATTGTCATAAAAATACTTATGGCAAAAATTGCAAAATAAATAGTTTTTTTGTACTCTTTTCCAAAAATTTGTAAATGCAGTTAAAAAAATTAAAGAATGTTTCCTTTCAGTGAATTGGGCATCTCAACGTTTTAAGGTAGTTTCAATCCAGGGCCCGACTTATCTTTCCACACTGTATAAGCCGTTAAATGTCCACAGAAAAGGCGATTTTAGTTTCTCACGTATGAACCACAAACATTGTAAATTTTGGTTGAAATTGCTTGTTAAGGAAAACTTTGAATTTTTAATAGTTGTTTTTTGAATGGCTGTCAGTGGTTGACCAAAGGGTATGGAGTATATGTGAATAAATGTATGTATATTTGCTATTATTATATGATTGTAATAAATGTGCTTGTTTCAATTAATTCTGGTTTTTCTTTTATTTATGGCTACCTACTTTTTTTTGCCCTTAATAAAATATAAAAATACATCTAAAATCCAAAAAAAAATAAAACATAAAAGACCTATCCTAGGGTGCCGCCGGCAACGGAGCAAGGCCCAGGCTGCCGGTGGTTAGGGCCGCATAGTGAGGAACCTTCGGACTATGCGCGCCGTGTCCAGGATTACCGCCTTCTGAATCTGACCCTTGATCCAACCACAACCCCATACCAAAAGTCTCAAGATGATGGTCGAGACCCTTCGCTATGAAATCGTTCGCAGAAACAACTATCGCCGAATCGACTTTTTGCTCTCATCCAGATGGCTCCTTAGACTGTGCCTCTGTCTCTATAAAATAGATACTCTCTGGCAGCACCCTTAAACCAGTAAGACATTGAAATTTCTCGGTCCTAATCTGTCAGATTGAGAGGTGTAATAATAGTTAGGGCACTTAGCTAAGGGAGAGGCAGGGTATACGATAGATTGGGCGCAGGAAATTGCAATGTCTAAACCGGTTTTAGATTTTTGGGACATTAAGGGTGGGTTTTACCACGCATAGCTAACGAACTGATCAACGTTAAATATGGCGACGGAGCTGTCATCCCATAGAAAACTGTCGAAGTTTTCATACGAGATTTTTTTAACAATGACGTTGACGTTAACAGACGGTTTGGTGCAACCGACCCTAAGGGCCTGTTTCACAATCTCCAGATGACTTATCTGCCAGTTAAAATTATTGCTATCCTTTTCTCCAGTCATATAAAAGAAAAGGACAGCAAACATTTATCTGACAGATATGCTTTAACTGGAGATTGTGAAACAGGCCATAAGTGTTACACGAATTCAGCGAAATCAAGTCTGAAGAATTCAAACCTTTCGTAAAGGAGTTAACATACATAACATACTTATAATGGCACCAGTCCGCGATGCCTGACAGAAGTCGACCGGAAACAAAATATGATACGTAAATCTACTATAGAAAGTTTATTTTCCCTTGCCACTTTTGTTCAGTATCAAACGCCTTCTTATAACAAAACAGCATTATTTGGTCGCATGTATTTTTAATGATAACGCTACTCGTCCAGAGATGGCGCTAGTAACAATGAAACCAGGAACTCTTAAAAGTTTGCAACTTGATCATAAATGTCGCTAAGTTATTTGGTTTTATTCGTGATAATACTGATAATCTAGATCAAAGAGAATGTATATGGAATCTATAAATAGACGAGCACAGTCTTAGAACTTTACGAAGCTCCAACTTTGATAGCTGTAATAGATGGCTCTGTATGGCCCCATACATTATGCGGTAACATTTTCATGGAATTTTTCTATTTTTTTTATTTAAACCTAATGATTATTGATACTTTTTTTTAATGATAAGGCTAATTATCAAGGTCGCATCATCGACATATAATATCAAGACGAGTAAAGGCAAGCAAAGTTCATGTGAAAACACTACCCATTTTCACGTTTACAAAACTAAAATGTCTTATGTCTTATTAACCAATCAAGTACTCATTCTTTAAGCATATTTTTTGTGTTAACCTTAATTCCGCAAAGGTTTCATGCCATTTCGCCATGAGTGGCCAAAATCAATTTGACAATGAAGTTTAATTGGACAGGAGATACTCAAATGAAATAACTGAAATGTCAAGTATAATAAATACGCCTAAGTTTGACGTGGATGGGTTCACGTAACAAATAATATGCAATCAATTAACAATTTATTTTTTAGTGCATTTTTCATTACTTATGTAATATACGTAAATTTAATCGTTCTTGGAATAAGGAATAATATGAAAGCCCATCATCATCTTTCATTTAAGTGTTTAATTACAATATAGGGACTTACATACTACAAAATTAACATAAAATAGTAAAGATTTTGAACTTTTTTACAATTTTATAAATCCGTTACATTAGCGAGACCCTTTTGGTCTCAAGCAACATAATGTTAAGCAATTAAGGTTTATTATGGCAAAAAAATTATTTTTGAACTTTATTTATGACCAGACTAGAAAATAATAGCATACCTTCTATATAAATAGTTAAAATTATCTTTGCTTCCTCGATTTTTAGAACTAAAAAAGTAACGGATGAGTTCGTTTATGTGTACTGTTTATTTTAGCAGGCTTAGGGAAATACAAAGATAAATTTACATTTTGTATCCATTTTTTTATACTACAACGGTAGAAAACAGGCATACGGCTCACCTCATGGTAAGCAGTTACCGTAGCCTATGGACACCGACGCTTTCATATAAAAGAGGATTCACTGTGTTCACAGCTAAAGGGACAAGAGGATCCCCCTCGTCAACACACTGCATCCTCTGAGCTCTCTGGCAACCTTACTCACCGGCAGGAACACAACACTATGAGTAGGGTCTAGTGCTAATTGGCTGTGGTTTTCTGTAAGGTAGAGGTAGTTCCCCAGTCGCGCTCTGCTCTAGATTTGATAATTAAAAATTATGCTATGAAGTTATAGCATTCATTATTAATGAAAAATAAGAGTCATACCTATTAGTCAGTTGTACTAGAAATGGCATACTGTATATCGAAAAAAACAAACTGAAAAGATTCTTTGTTAACAACGGAAACCTAACTGCTATTACTACTAGGTAATACTTATAAATGAACATACTTTTCCTCAAAAGTGTTATGTTTACTTTTCCAAAACCTATATTGCATAACATCGACCGAGTCCGTAATGTATGAGAATATCTATGCGTGATTTACTTACCGATGAAAAGAAATATCACCATGTTTGGCGCCTGTGTGGCTCCTGCACCAATGCACGGCATAAGCCGGCATTTTAATACCGATATATTACCGAAATTTCATGGACCGAAAAAACTAATATTTGACAATTTCAAAATGTTTGACATGACATTAGGGCACTGCTGTCACAAGCTCCGCCCACTTTGGCACCAGGAAAGTGGAGCAAATTTTGAGCGTTGATTACGCTTCCTTACTTATTATTCTTCCAAGGGTCGCATACTTAAACCTGGTATTCGAATCTGATAATATCAAACACAAAATACAAATACAAACAATGTATAGTACGAAAGTGAGTATTGATAATGATATTATGTTACAGGCATAAAGCTCTATAAATGGAGTACGCTTCGCCTCATCTTTCCAAACAAAAAAGTCTGCCAAAATCTGAGGGGGGCGAGGTAGCACGCATGTGAAGTTTTCAAGTCAAAGGTACATCATTGTCGGTTGTTAATACAGTTTATTTCTAAATGAATTTTTATGGCAGCAACGCTTTATTGACAACCGACAAAGATGTACCTTTGTCTTGAAAACACCAAACATATTTGACATATTCTTTTTATACTTCATAACACTAAATGGAGCAATAGATAGTCGACTGTACATATGTTAACATATGGTTCATTATTGGATGCAGTCTTTGGAAATGTCAAACAAAAAAGCCAAGGATCATTTTTGATTGTATTTTCAAACAAAATATAGAAGACAGCAATCCTTAAGCGCGTTAAATATGGAGAAGTGTCAAACGTCAAATAGTTACTGCCCGTCAGAAAGAAAACGATTGTCTTTGAATCGATTCTGTAAACGAAGCTTGATTTTCGATTTAGGTTAAATCTTTTACTACGAAAGTAATGATAAATAAAGTAAAACTGTACTTACATCTGAAATGGTATTTCATCTTTTTGTAAACTAGACGAAATATAACATTTTTTTACATCCAAAAACAGCGCATAAGGGCATTTTCACGGAGCTTGTTATCCATTGACAGCGATGACGAAAATGGCGTGACATCGATTATTGAAATAGTTTTTATAGATGTACTAGATTTTCCGCCAATACTTTTGACAGAGGGGAAATGATACTCAGGGCCTCTCCTGGTTTAGAACTCTCTGGTTACAGGTAGTGCGTCACTATCAGCCAGTGTTTGGCGTACAATTTGTTGTTTCTATTGCATGTCATTGAATATCTAGTATGTCAACACTGAGTGTAATATAGTCGGAAGTAAAAAAAAAATAATAATAATAATATAATTCTTAAATTAATATAAGTCATAATAATTATAATATAAAATATAATTAATATAAGGCAAAACAGTCCTACAGAGACTAGGTAATTTGTTTTTTTTTTTTATACCACGACGGTGGCAAACAAGCATACGGCTCGCCTGATGGTAAGTAGATACCGTAGCCTATCGCTATAGACGCCTGCAACTCTAGAGGTGTCACATGCGCGTTGCCGATCCTTTACAAAAAGGAGGATTCACTGTGTTGACGACTAAAGGAACAAGAGGGTACCTCGTCGTCAACACACTGGGTCGACTTTGAGCTCTTTGGCAACCTTACTCACCGGCTTGCTATTTGTCTGTGGTTTTCTGTAAGGTGGAGGTATTTCCCCAGAATACTGAATACTGAATGTTTTTGTAGTAATTATACAATTTTAAAATTTCATTACAATTTGTTCAGTTTTCGAAACGCAAATAACAGCGTTCTGGTCAGTGCGAGCTTAGGCGTAACACACGCTTGAATGGAATTCAGCTAACATTGACAAAAAACCAGCCAAAAGGCGGAAAAATCCAACTTCCAACTGAATTTTGATTATGGGCTCCATACAAAAAGTAAATCACTAAAGACAAATTTCCGCCTCCCAGCTGATTTTTGTGTATAATATTATACACTATAATCATATAGCTGAATTTCATCATCATATATTATTCAAATCAAATCACCAATTCAAAACCCAATTAGTAATAGGTATCATCTGTGCAATAATTAAATCTGGAAAAAGCGTGAAACACATAACCATTAAACGCAATAAATTAATAATATTCCCCTAATTCCTGAACGCGACTTATGGAGGTGACAGTTGACAGCTCGCACGCGCGCCATCTTTTATTCGATCCGCGACGCTCAGATGGCCGATCATAAAAACCAAAGCATTTTCAACTTTAATATCTAGGGTTTAAAGTGGAAATTTGTATGCGTATTTTTGCGAGTTGTTGCGTTTTGAAATTGCAACATGTGATTAGGCACGGCAATTTGATTTTGTCATAACTGTATTATCTTTTTATTTATTGCGAAATGTTTTGATCTGGTTTTATTTCATTGTATTCAAATGCGTTACGGTTCCAGATTTTAATTATTCGTGGATAATTTTAAATTTAGTTTGGTTATATTATTAAGATTAGGAAGGATTAACTGAATTTGTGTCGTGTGATCCCAAGCCCGTAACTTTTTTTTTATAATCAGCAGTTGAAAACCATTAAGTTGAAAATAACCAACGGCCGATGTGTCGAGTTTATTGCTTTGCGAACTTGGCTGACACACTACCGTGTATCTAGAGTATAGATTCACATGTAAAAGCTCTGTTACATTTGTCCTAGTTAGCTTCCTAAATGATTTAGTTTCTAAATTTAGTCAAGTTAACCGTATTTAGCAAGTAAATTTACTATTGAAAAAAGTTAGGATCCTAATTAGGATGCTAGTTAGGACACTAAAAAAAGTAAAGTGTAACAGGGCTTTTACGAACTTATTGAGCTAGCATCCTAATTAGGAGAAAAACTGCCATTTTCTCACGCCAGGTGGCGCATTGTGAACTGTACCCAGCGTTGACATAAGAACTGTCAAATCACATGCATATTTGTCTCGTAATTCAAAACATTCCCATATTTTCCTAGTTTTATCAAGAATGCCTCAATGTTGTGCGGTGAAATGTAAAAATAGAGGCACCCATTTATTTCCTAAAGACTCTATATACAGGAAACGTTCGCAAAATGCGTTAAGAATAAAAAACTTTAGGGTAAGTGATACGAGCCGCTTATGTAGGCTACATTTAAAGAAGATGATCATTTCGGAAAGATTAAGTAAAGGAGTGAGGAAAGTTATCAATTAAAAATGCTCACTGTGTGCCTGTACGCCAAGCCTTTAAAACTTTCTTCAGAACTATCTGTAAGTACTTAAAAGTAAAGGTACTCAATATATCTAACATTACCTTGTTAGTAATAACAGATCTCATTTAATGTTATTTAAATGCTTATTTAACTTTCAGACGCTGAACTAGTTGCAATGTTTTTGAGGAATAGGCTGTACCATCCATATTCTGGGTCACCAAAACAAAACAAGAAAACCAGCAGCTCTTGAACATGAGAAGTGATATGCATCACCCACTCAAAGAAAGCTCCTTATTAACGATTTTGAAGTGACAGAACACGAAACAGCAATGTAACACATTACAGCAACAGAACCAACTGTAAGCCATAGCACTGAAGTAAGGCGAGAAGAAGACATATGTACAGTCGAGGACAAAGAGATGTATACACTTTTGGACCTTATTACAACGCAATAAGGTCCAAAGTGTATAATTCTCTTTGTCCTCGACTGTACTACTGTGGAAATTGATGTTCTAGAATTCTAGATCAAAGTGCACACATGGACCCACAGCATTTAAAGAGCACTCAAGTTGACCATTACAACAATGGTTTTCACCAACTTTTGTGAAGTATGATTTTCATAAATCATCGGCGTGTTTGGGTCTGACAACAATCTTCAAGTTCAATGACACTTAGGATTAGATCAGATAATTTGGCAGCAGTGTTTACTGAAAACCAATTATTCTTGATGACGATGCTGATGCATTAAGAACAAGAAAATAAATAAAACAAAACTAAAACATTCTAATGCCTTTTTATTCAAGACAAGTAATCTTTTTATATATAATATATATATGAGTTAGATATCATAATATATGTTTATGACACAGAACAAGTATGAATCAGAAGCAACAACTTTCAACGAGCATTTGTGGCTTCTAGCTTAATGTATTTTTTTGGTTCAAGATCATGAACACAAAAGTTGATTGAGCCAGTGAGCATCTCGTTAGTACATGACTCATCCCTGTCTATATGAACAGTAATATTTTTGAAAGCGTATACAATGAAATTCCAATATTTTCTCTTGCCTCAATAAAGCTATCCTTATATTTGTGCATAATCGGCTTTTTCTAGCTTTAAAATCCTATTTATATTTTCTAGGTATGTTACTGTTATTTCGTTTTTTAAACAATACCTTGCAGCATATGGGCACAGTGTGGACAGTGAAATTGTAATATTTATTTTTTCTTGCTGCAATAAAGCTCTCCTTGTATTTGAGCATAATAGGGATGCTTTTTTTAGTTTTAAATATCCATTTTTATTTTCTAGGTATGATACTGTTACCTCGTTTTACTCGCTTCTTAAGCAGTACCTTGCAGCATATGCAGGACCCTTTACCTCAATAACAGTATCCTATCCTCACTTAGCAACCCATCTGGTGAGGCGACAAGAAATGGATATTCTTTAGAAATTAATATCATGCATTTCTGCGCGTCCAATCCATAAGTAGCTTCATACATTTGTAAGGCAATTGGCTCCTGTATTTTGCCGTGAGACACAGCTCTAGTGACTACTGAGCGCCACAAAATATGTTACATTACACTCTTCACATTGGCTTTACACGGTCTACAGTGTCCACGCAAACACGTAAATGTACCGTCGCATAACGATAAGATGACGAGACTAATATAGGAGTTATCCCTTTGGTTAAGTGCAAAATCTTTGAAAATATATTTCATTTCGCGAATCCGCGTTTATATCCCTGTTAGTATCAGAAGATGAGCACGCATATGAACGGTCCCCCTGGATATCCAGCTGTGCACCAAAGTTTTAGTGTCGATCATACGCCTCTTATCTAAAATAAAAACAGCACGTGAGCTTTGATAATTGAAAATAATGCTAAAAATGCAGAACATAACCTCAAATATTGTTAGTGTTTACCTTTGTATTAAAGCAGCCCTTTTCCTGCCACCGATGCGTTCCTCCTTCGCAGGTCAGCTTGCGGTGCACGTACGGTCATGAAGCCGAAGATTTTATCCTTATACCGCAAGAATTAAATAATATTTCCTCATAATTAGTAATTAAACGAACTTACCTTAAGTGAAGTTCCATTACAATTATACGAGCTTTGTGATTCCGAATATTATAATAACTTGTAGTAGCTCGTCGCTTACGCCCTTTTTGTCACGATATGTTTAGAGCTGAAAAGACTCCTCAAAAAATAACACTTAGAAATACAACTCCAATACGTCAAGTGACACACGTCACTGTCAACTCCTACGCGCCAAACTCTCATTTAGTTCAGAGCACCGCTGAGATGTATAAAGAAATGTTTACCTCTCAATAGTCACTTGATTATTTTACAACATAGTACTGTAGTCTAGTATGGTACAGTACACTTATACTGGGTTTAGCTTATTGTAATCATTAAGCACGGGTGGGAGGGTTACTAATATTCGGAATCACAAAGCTCGTATAATTGTAATGGAACTTCACTTAAGGTAAGTTCGTTTAATTACTAATTATACTTCGCTTTGTGATTCCTTCATATTATAATAACTTGTAGATGTTCAGAGACTCGTAAAATAATCAGAACTAGATCCGCATATAAAACAGTATAGTTAACTAGAGAACATCAGAGAGAGAGAGATCTATCTGGTCCAAGGTATGAAACAATGCCAGGTTTAGTTTTTTATTTCTGGTCAATCAACGTAAGTTAGCTTTGTAGCATTAAAGTGAATTATAATAATTATTTACATATGGATTAACACTACACAACCGTGATAGCGATTGGGTTAAATTATATAATTATATGTTTGGTTTCAAAACAAATGAAATTAACATAATAATCTGTGGATCTTGACCTGATTGTGGACAAGAAAGTTTATAAATATTATTTATGTATGTTCAATCACAAAAGAAAATGTGATTTGTAATATTTAAACAACGAAAATAATCATATATTATTAGTATCATGACTTTTACATCTGATGAAAGTATACCTGCTCGGCACATGGTATCACTACAGAACCAAACAACCCAATACCTGTGACTGTGAAGATCCAATAATTAAAATATAAAATATTTTTAATAATATCGTATTTTAATAAGAATGATCTGTAGAATTCTAAGTAATGAAACAAGAAAAAAAAAATCAAGTAGTTTCATTACGTTTTAAGGAATTCTTTTTGAAGAGGACCACACCTGTTAAGTCAATTTAGAGGAACCCCCTAAATAATTAAATACTTATATCTGTTTATGTGTCATGAAAGTATTGACAGTATATAATCATTATAATGAACCAAATCTTAATAGGACACAATCTTATACGAGTAGATGTAATATGACAAATAACAAATATATTTATTTTTGTGACTATTACTATTATTATATTATGTTATGCAAACATAGTCAACATAGGTATAAATAGGCATGCCTTTATACAATGCAGCCCAATGTAGCAACCCAATGCGGAATGACCGCCAAGGGTTCAAAGCACTTCCTTGATAAGTATTCTACCAATATATATAAAACACCGGTTCACAATATTAATTAAAATTACAAAATTCATTGCATAACTCTGCTACCAGACCAGAGATATTTTGGCTACCACTATAGGTACCTATATGCTGACATAGTATTATTTCAGGTAGTGCTTGAAGCATTTTGCTTTAACGTGCTTATATAAATTATTGAATCAATAAAAGCATAAAATACAGCATTATTACATCATTAAAAAATCGTTTCTATGGCACGTCAGCTAGGAGGCTCAGAGAATCCCAACTGTTTAGAGTCATATCTTTTGATACCAAATGGTGACGATGAGCTAAGTATGTCAAGTACCATCTTTCTTGAAACATCATGACAATAGATGTCAAAAATAGGTAAGATAAAGTAGGCATGTACACAAAATTTGTAATAGGTGGCATAGCCTTCAAGTAAAATATTAATGATTTGTTAACTGCATTATGTTATATTAATGATAATAAAATCAATAAGATGAGCAGGGAACTTATCTTACTGAGCAAAAATTTTGCTGTATAATTATACCTTTAATAATTATTAAAGGTTATAACTAGGTTTATAGACAATTAGACACCAAGTGCATCAATTTTGTGATAACCTTACTCATATAAAAGTGTGTTGAGTACACACAGAGTATATCAGGATCGAGCATTAATTTACGCTAGGTATATAAACAAGAAACATATTTTTCTCACAACGGTATGCACTGCTTTTTACATTTCTAATAAGCATTTGACACATCAGTTTGCAATTTACTAGAACAAAGGTAATCCTTTACCTAAAGAAAAGTTTTTTATCGTTAACAGTCTACATATACTTAAACCTTTAAAAGCGGGCCTAGTCCGCCTAGTGGTTACGATTAGGTGTAATATTTATTTCAGTTAAAGAGTTTAATTGACAAATAGTTTAAACTAATAAGCAGTAAGCGTAATTTCCACTGAGTGTCATAATCCGTCAAAGATGTGCCACAACTGCCACAAGGGCATAGGCATATTAAACAAAACAAAAAATATATCATTGTAGTCGGGTATATAATGTTTCAAATTAAGCATGGCAATATTTTATTTTTCCCCCTTAGCTGATATGGAGTTCTGTTACATATCAAAATTTTAGCAAACAATGCCAAGTAGTTCAAGAGTAACAAAAAAAAAAAAAAAAACCATAAGCAGATTTAACAGAGAGTAACCATATGGTTACCTAATGATCATAGAGGGATTAAGTAACAGTTGCTTTTATCAAGCAGTTGTTATGGCTTGTGCCAATAGGCAATTGTTTGTCTTTATAAGACAAAAAATTCGTTTTAAATGACTTTATATATTGTCAAATTTGATCCAATGTAAAATTATATTAAGTAGCTATGACCCACAAATACAGTGGTGTGGGCTCCATTACATATCAGCATGGTAAGGGAACCGAATAGTTATGCAATATACTTGCTAATATATGCAGCGCAGAATACTTTTATATTAGATCCATTTAATTTAAGTATTGTTGTAGACTTTCTTAACACTGGTAGTTGTGTCTATATCGAGTCCGACACACCAAACATTAATCAGGCTTTCTGCTGTTGTTGATAGGTACTGAAAATGATACAATTGTAATAATCTTAATATTAGAGTAGTAGATAATAAATGCATCATGTTCTGTTTATTTTAACACAATTGCTGGATGTTGCTTTGAGTACTATCCAAATACGTGAACCAAGTTCTAACGTAACTCTAACAGTGATGCATTTTTCTCTGTTAATTAGGCTAAAACATAATAATAGCCAGCAGTGCAACAATTGGTAAAATTTAACAACAGCTGGAATAAAACCGAATGAATGTAATAATTATACAGCCTGGATTTTAAGTATGCCTGGAAATTAAGTAGTTGCAATAAACTCAAGTTTTTAGCATCATATAGAGCCAAAAATAGAGAAAACATGGACGCATACAGTCAAATTATTACATCAGTAGAGCCTAGGAAAGCAGAACCACGCATGTTCCACTGCAATGCCATCATTGTTAATTTTTTGCTTTGAGTAGAGCCTAGAATAGCAATACCACAGAAGCATACAGTCTGAGTCTGACTCATAATCGATGGCAGCAATGTTTTCACTGTTAAATTTTTGCTTCGAGTAAAGCCTAGGAAAGCAGAACCACGCATATTCTACTGCAATACCATCATTGTTAATTTTTTGCTTTGAGTAGAGCCTAGAATAGCAATACCACAGAAGCATACAGTCTGAGTCCGACTCATAATCGATGGCAGCAATGTTTTTACTGTTAAATTTTTGCTTCGAGTAAAGCCTAGGAAAGCAGAACCACGCATATTCTACTGCAATACCATCATTGTTAATTTTTTGCTTTGAGTAGAGCCTAGAATAGCAATACCACAGAAGCATACAGTCTGACTCATAATCCTGGGCAGTAATGTCTTCACTGTTAAATTTTTGCTTCGAGTAGAGCCTAGGATAGCAATACCACAGAAGCATACAGTCTGACTCATAATCCTGGGCAGTAATGCCTTCACTGTTAAATTTTTGCTTCGAGTAGAGCCTAGGATAGCAATAACACAGAAGCATACAGTCTGACTCATAATCCAGGGCAGCAACATCCTCACTGTTAAATTTTTGCTTCGAGTAGAGCCTAGGATAGCAATACCACAGAAGCATACAGTCTGACTCATAATCCAGGGCAGCAACGTCCTCACTGTTAAATTTTTGCTTCGAGTAGAGCCTAGGATAGCAATACCACAGAAGCATACAGTCTGACTCATAATCCAGGGCAGCAACGTCCTCACTGTTAAATTTTTGCTTCGAGTAGAGCCTAGGATAGCAATACCACAGAAGCATACAGTCATAATCCAGGGCAGCACGGCATAGCATGTACTGCCTTTATTTAAATTTTTTGACTGGTTTATAATCACAGATATAAACAATAATGCCATCATTGTAGATTTGTTTCAAGGGATAGGCTTAGCATAAATAAAAGTGCCATAAACTTTGTTGTTATGTTGTGCTTAATACAGCAGGATGCAAAAAATTTTGCTAAGTGATTTGGTTAATATTGTGAGTACCGCCTTGTTCAAATAAATATCCAGCGAGACCACAGCTGTCATAGGTTACATCAAGCATTGCTTTGATCAGTATACCGTGGATGTAAAACTGAATTATGAATAATCAGCCCAGTAGGGTTTTGATATGCATCATGACGGTTCATGCTATAATGATTCCACGCATCTTCATCACAATGACAATTATATCTGTATTTCGTATTAAGATTTAAATATTTTGACAGTTCCGTGCCTCTATATTTTCGAAATTGCCATGTACATTAAAACAAACCCATCCCTATTCAAGACGATCTCCGAGGTATTTCATAGAAATTCTAGATACCCCCATAATCTCTTTCCTGTTTCCGCAAATACTGCCTTAATGCGCAGAAGTGTATTCGGCTTAGCTAGTAAGATTTATAATAAATTGCCTATTGATCTTAGAATGTTACCTATAAGTCAATTTAAACATAAACTCTTGACATTTTTAATTGAAAATTGTTTTTATACTATTTCTGAGTTTTTACTGTACAACTTTAATAATTTAATATGACGTACCTTTAAACATTAACAATTAGTTATGTATATATATTTTTGCATGTTAGTATATAAGAACAATATTTAACAAGTATTTGTACGCCATCAGGCAGGGTATAGTGCTACATACATTAATTGTCTACCACCACTGTAATCAGATTGACATATACTCACAAATAAAAACACTTTGAACTTTGAACTTTGAACTTTGTATCCCAAGTATGTAAATTTTGTCAAAATTATATCTGTATTTCGTATCCCAAGTATGTAAATTTTGTCAATATAAATCTCAAGACGCTTTTTCTTAAATATGTACATATTTCTTGTATTTTCATCAAGTGAGACTTAATGATTTACATCATTTTATTAAATAAATTTCTAATTTGGTTGCTCAGTTACATCATAGTATGCCATTGTACACTATGTATATGTGTTAAGAAAATTAAATAATGTAATTGTGTAATACTTGTTCATGAATATAACATATTCTTACTGATTTATTGGACATTGATTTGGTTATCATTTAAAGTTCCAATTCTATCAGTTTAGTACAATATGGGACTTCTTATGCGTATTCTACATGCATGCCATTATTATTTTATTTTGCATTACTTACAAGAGACTAATCTAGGATTATTTAAGGGTTTATTACTCATTGAGCCTTTTAATGTTTTATTTGTACTTTTATATCATGTGACGGATATATGTACTACACGAAGATGTTGATGTTAACTCTTATAGAAAGTCACTTTCGTTTACGGTTCAACCAACATAACCTTAAAGTATAATCAACAAGAGAAGGTTACCTCTTTGACGTAATTTGTTTTACATAGTCCACCGTCTTGACATCATTCAAACCTTTAATAGTACATTCACAGTCGAAATTGCAGTTACTTTTGCTTATTTCGGCGTTTTCTTTCGTCGGCGTCGGCGTCCTTTGTCGGCATCTCCAATGTTTTCGTAATGCATTTTTCTTGCAATAAGGTAATTAGGAACCTGAAATACACTTTCCACCACTTCATATGCTATATTTAAGCAGCAATGCATTTTGATTTTCAACTTTCAATCGGAAATTCATTTAAAATATGAATAAAAGAAAGAACTATAGCGCGTGACGTTAGGGCGATAGCACGAAGATGAGAGTTTGGCGCGTAGGAGTTGACAGTGACGTGTGTCACTTGACGTATTGGAGTTGTATTTCTAAGTGTTATTTTTTTAGGAGTCTTTTCAGCTCTAAACATATCGTGACAAAAAGGGCGTAAGCGACGAGCTACTACAAGTTATTATAATATGAAGGAATCACAAAGCGAAGTATAATGACACTTCACACAAAACGTAAACAAGGTACAGTGCACAGTAGCGACATCTGCCCCGACCTTTTAGTGTGGCTCCTCATTAGGACGGAAGAAAGTAAAGTGTAACAGCGATTAGTCGCCAGTCGACCGAAATGTCATAGATTCTTTATCTGTTCTTTTCCATTGATGTATTATGATGTTCTTTAAGTGCCTGTTACACTTGTCCTAGTTAGCTTCCTAAATGATTTAGTTTCTAAATTTAGTCAAGTGTAACCGCATTTAGCAAGTCAATTTACTATTGAAAAAAGTTAGGATCCTAATTAGGATGCTAGTTAGGACTCTAAAAAAAGTAAAGTGTAACAGGGCCTTTAGGAAGCTAGGATCGTCAATAACGAACTTATTGAGCAAGCATCCTAATTAGGACGGAAGAAAGTAAAGTGTAACAGCGATTACTCGCCAGTCGACCGAAATGTCATAGATTTTAATCTGTTCTTTTCCTAAAATTTTAATCGCAGACTAATTCTGTTTATTGGGAATTTAGGATCGTAGTTAGGACTAAAAAAGGTAAAGTGTAACAGGACTTTAAGTTGAGTTTGTTCGGAACGAGAACTAGAAGTATCGTGGTTTATATGGGAGCAAGGATGATATAGACATGGATTGACAATATCCATACAAAATCGCGTTCCCTTATTTCAGGTTAAAGCACTAGCGTCATCTATCGGTCACCACAAACACTAAATCCTAGTTTCTAATATTTTGTTCGACGCTTAACGCTGACAGAATAACTCGAGTCCAGACTCGACAGATGGCGCTGTGGCACTTAGTACCGAAAACAGCCGTATAGCCTGAAGGTTCGAGGAACGCGATTTTGTATAGGCATTGTCAATCCATGTCTTAATTATCCTTGTATGGGAGCTAATACATTCTACGATACTTCTCTTTCAAATATACTCTATAATACTTGAAAATGATCAACTTAATTGCAGTTTTATAACCACCAAAATAAAGTTATTGTACCTACTTTTTGAATGTTTTTGTAAAACTATCGTTTATACTGAATTTTTTTTTTCGTAAAAACTAGTTCCTAGTCGGTTTGTTATCTGTCAAAAAGTATACAGGGCGTGTTTTCAATAACTATCCATATTGTGGGGTGATTTGGTAGGCCATACCATCTTATCTTATCTTATTTGGCTCGGGGGCCCATATGGATACACTTCGACCCAAAGGGATCTTTTGTGTAATTGCCCCCTAGTACACTTACTCAAGAGCTTTTTCAACCATCTCCATGTGTTGGGTGATGGAGCTCAAGGGCAGTGCTTTGAGGTCCTCTGGATCTGGATAGCCGATTCCAAAGTCCCTCATTCTTAGTCTGGCAAGAGCGTGACATTCACAGATTAAGTGTTTCATTATTTCTTCCTCTTCGCCACACATTCTACAATCAGTATTGTCTGACAGTCCTATTTTAGCCAGTACTCCTTTCACGGCGTAATGGCCTGTAAAAACTGAGGCGCTCTCTGCGTCTGCTGAGGAGCTTCAAGTATTGATTGATAAGCACCCCAGCAACTTGGACCGTGCAGCCGCCGCTGCCAACGAGCCTGCGCCTGCGCATCCCGGAGCCTCCGTGCCTGCGCCGATGTCCGGCGCACCTGCTACAGCTGCTACGGTGGACAAACGGGCGAAGCGTGGGTGCTAATGCAAGAGCTGAGTCTGCTCTCATTTTGTTTTCTCGCCTCTCTTAGCGGTATTATCAAACGACATTACGCAATTTCCTTGTCTCGTTCAGAAACTTGCCCTCTTTTATTATCCACGGTACTTTTTAGGGTTCCGTAGTCAACTAGGAACCCTTATAGTTTCGCCATGTCTGCCCGTCCGTCCGTCCGTCCGTCCGCGGATAATCTCAGTGACCGTTAGCACTAGAAAGCTGAAATTTGGTACTAATATGTATATCAATCACGCCGACAAAGTGGTAAAATAAAAAGTGAAAATTTTTTTTTTATTAGGGTACCTCCCCTATACGTAAAGTGGGGAGTGATTTTTTTTTTCATTTCAACCCTAACGTGTGATATATTATTGGATAGGTATTTAAAAATGAATAGGGGTTTCCTAAAATCATTTTTCGATAATGTAAATATTTTCGGAAATAATCGCTCCAGAAGTAAAAAAATATGCGTCCCCCCCCTCTAACTTTTGAACCATAAGTTTTAAAAATATGAAAAAAATCTCAAAAGTAGAACTTTATAAAAACTTTCTTGGAAAATTATTTTGTACTTGATAGGATGAATAGTTTTTGAAAAAAAAATACAAAATAATTTCTGAACTAAGTTTGTAATTTAACCGTATAAGCAGGTGTTTTTTGTACCTGTAGTTTCTACAAAATTACAATGAAATGACGTGCTTTCAAATAAAGTAAAAACGGTGAAAATCGGTTCACGCAATAAAGAATTATCCCATAAAAATCATCTTCCATACTTTATGCTCGCGCGCAATAGTTTACTCAATTTGCCGATAGATGTCGCTGTACATGGAACTCTCATATCATATCCTACATGGCGGTGTTATTAACTCTTAAGTGGGGACACTTACTGTGACGGACGGAAAACTACGGAACCCTACAGTGAGCGTGGCCCGACACGCTCTTGGCCGGTTTTTTATTTTTGTGTAAAGTTTACTTATTTTTTTTTTTAGTCTACCGTCTTGTATTGTTCTGTAAGTATTTTTCACATTTTTTGACGTACGTATACGTAGATGAACAAGCGAGCGCGCAATTTGTTATCTGTCACCTGTCACTTCATTGACACTGACGTGACGTTAGTAATGTCAACTAGCTGTGCGTTTCGTTATTGCTCATTGTAATGTTAGCCTGACAACTTTTAATTTAGCAATTTCTTTTTTTATATAGTTTTATATTGTTCAAAAAATTTTTGTATACAAGGTTCTATACTTTTAATATGTTTTAACTGTTCTCTTTTTATCTTTTGTTTGTGTAAACGGTCGACTGGTGGGTTAAATTGAAAATAATTTAGTCGATTGCCATTTTTATATTTTATTTAGATATATAATATATATTTATCTTATATTTGTACCTTGTGAACTGTTATGTCCGATGATGGATCGTTTCATTCAGCTTGCGACTTGTCTGCTTCCTTTCACTCCTTCAATAGCTCAATGTCGGAGCCTGACACTCTCGGTAGTTGCCTAGGACGCACTTTTGAAACTGCTACGAAACACTTTAACACTTGTCATATCAACGCACAAAGTATCCCTAGCCACTACAACGACTTTCTTGACTCTTTTTCTTCATGCAATGTCCACGCTATTTTCATTTCGGAAACCTGGCTCAAACCTACCCTCGATTCAACTTCTTTTAGCTTACCCGGCTTTGTATTAGTGCGGAATGACCCCATAGGTAAGCGAGGCGGTGGTGTTGCCATATACCTCCGCGGCAATATCCCTTTTAAAATTATCTCTTCTTCTCCATCTCCGTATTCGGGAACTATGGAGTATTTAGTCATTGAGGTTAATATTGGAGGTACAAAGGCTGCACTCAGTGTAGTGTATTGTCCACCTAATGTTGACTACTTCAAGGATCTCGAAACTGTTCTCTCGCCTCTTAGCGCCGATTACGAACATCAAATAATCATGGGCGATTTTAACACTGACCTTTTAAAGAATAACCTCAGGACGAAAAAACTTAATGTCGTTGTTGAGTCGGCCGATCTCTCTGTTCTTCCTCTTATGCCCACTCATCATAACATTGACTCGCCCGACTCCTGGTTGGACCTTATCGTTGTCTCCTCTGTGGATCGCGTAAACATGGTTGGCCAACTCCCCGCTCCTGGTTTTTCTCACCATGATCTCGTATTTTTAAGTTATCGTCTTCGCCCTCCAAAGCAGCAGCGTCTTACGATACAACTCCGCAGTTTCGTTCGGCTAGATATTCAGGCCTTACAAAGAGACGCGCGCGCTGTTGATTGGTCGTCGACATTGCAAGCTCTGACGGTGGATGAGGCAGTGGCGGCCCTTAACTCTTCGGTCCTTCAGCTCTTTGACAAGCATGCGCCTGTCCGCACAGTAAGGCTGAAGCGGCCTCCGGCGCCGTGGATCACGCGTGGAGTCCGTATGGCGATGACAAAGCGGGATCGAGCTTTTCGTAAATTTAAGCACGACCGTTGCGAGGAGAATTGGCGCCTCTTTAAGGCTGCCAGAAACAAGTGTAACCACATGGTAAGAGCTGCCAAACGTAAATACTTCCATGACAGCATCGCCGTGGCCTCTCCAGGTGAGACATGGAAGTTTCTCAAATCTATTGGTGTAGTTAAGTCTTCAATTAAGACAGCATCTTCCGTTTTTTCTGTAAATGACTTAAATTATCACTTTGCTAAGCCCTCTTCTTTAGATACCACCACTAAACTTCTCAGTATTGCTGAAATTTGTGCCATGCCTTGTTTATGCTCTAACTCCTTTTCTCTTACCCCAGCCACAGATGACGAGATAAGGAAAGCAATAACTTCTGTCAAATCTAATGCTGTTGGCCATGACGAGTTAAGTAGAACGATGATTATTTACATTTTAGATTGTATTCTCCCAGTTATAACACATGTTATTAACTTTTCAATGTCTTCTGGGGTTTTTCCGTCATTGTGGCGTCATGCCTATGTCATTCCACTACCTAAAGTTTCTAATCCCAGTGCACTTAAAGACTTTCGACCCATTTCTATCCTCCCCTTTCTTTCAAAAATACTAGAAGCAATAGTCCATAAACAATTATCTTCACACGTTTATTCCAATCAATTGCTTTCTCCTTATCAGTCTGGTTTCCGTCGTGGCCACAGCACGTCCACCGCTTTGCTAAAAGTGGTCGACGACGTAAGGCTCGGTATGGACTCGACGTTGTTGACGGTGTTGGTGCTCATCGATTTCTCGAATGCATTCAATGCTGTTAACCATGACTTGTTACTTGCCACTCTCAGACACTTCAATATCTCGGCATCTGCGGCTGGATGGTTTGCCTCCTATCTTCAGGACCGCCGTCAGTTGGTTCGTGCTGATCGTACTTCTTCTGACTGGTGCGATCTTACTTCTGGGATCCCACAGGGCGGGATTCTCTCACCTCTTCTGTTCTCCCTTTTTATTAATCTTATCACCTCTAAACTAAAATGCTCCTACCATATGTATGCTGATGATTTACAGCTTTATACCCAAGCGAGTGCCAAGGATCTGGATCAGGCAATCGCTGAAATTAACTCAGACCTAAACCGTATTTCCACTTGGTCACGCTGCTTTGGTATCACGGTCAACCCTACCAAATGCCAGGCCATTTTGCTTGGTAGCACCCGTCTACTTTCTTTAATAGACACTGCTGAAGTGGCGCCAATCCTCTACGAACAGGAAGTGATACCTCTAGTATCGCAAGTGAAGAACCTGGGGCTAATTATTGACAGCGGGCTTACATGGGAACCTCAGGTGGCCGACGTTTCTCGTAGAGTAACTAATACTTTAAGAGCACTCTATCGTTTTAAACATTTTCTCCCAGTCAGCACTAAAATTCTCCTTGTCCAATCTCTTGTCCTGCCTGTCCTTGATTATGCTGATGTCTGTTACACCAATCTCACCCAAGAATCATTGAACAAGTTTGACCGGTTACTTAATAACTGCATACGCTTCGTGTTCGGTCTCCGTAAGTATGACCATGTTTCCAATTTCCGCAGAAAACTTAATTGGCTTCCGATCCGAGAACGTAGGTCACTTCGTATTCTCTGCACTCTGTATTCCATATTGTTTGAACCGTCCGCTCCAAATTATCTTCGATCGAAATTTAAATTTGTTTCCCCACGCCCCGGCACACATCTTCGTTCTTCTCGTTTTCTAAAGCTCATTGACAATGTGCCCCGACATGGTACTGGTTTTATGTCTAATTTTTTCACCATTCAGGCAATCCGACTTTGGAATGTTCTGCCGCTCTCTCTCAGGCAAGCTCAGACTAAATTCACTTTCAAGCGCTTGTTGCGCAAGCATTTCCTTGACAAGCTTTCTTCATCGTCCTCCTAATGGTTCACACAAGGTATATAAAATATATGTATGTATGTTTATTATTATATGTATTTGTGTAAGTTTATGAATATAGCTTATATGTATCTATTGTTAGTTTTTTTTTTCTCTTTTAATTCTGTCATATTTAATGGACCCTGCACCTACTTAACCTTTCTGTTTAGCCCATTGGTTGACTGGTAGAGAATGCCTTATGGCATTAAGTCCGCCTTTTGTACCATCTTGTATTGTGCAATAAATATTAAATAAATAAATAAATAAATAAAAACTCCTGTTATGATTTGGAGCCTTTTTCTACTAAGTTTCCAAAGCTTTTTGCTCCAGCTTGAGTCAACTCTATGCATGAAGAGCTTTGAATGCCTTAGACCTGTCAAACTACCCCACTCTTGTTGGTGTTTATGTTTGGTGTGGTCCTTTATGGCCGTTGTTATGGTTTCCTTTGAGAGCCCCACAAATGGTTCCGGGCCTAAGAAGTTATTCATAGAGCCCCTTCTAGCAAGCTCATCAGCATTTTCGTTGCCGATAAAGCCCTCGTGCCCTGGGATCCACATCAGTTGCACTTTGTTTTGCCTTTCAAGCCTGTTGAGGACTTGGATACCATTGAATATCAGTCTGAACTCCACTTTGGGCGCTATAAGTGCTCTAAGCGCTGCCTGACTGTCACTGAGTATATAGATATTCTTTCCCCGGGTCTGTCTATCTATATTCTCTTGTGCACAGGCAATAATAGCATACGTCTCCGCTTGGAACACTGTTGCATAATTGCCCATGCTTATACTACTACTGTAGTCATTTGCACAAATGCCAGCTCCCGTACTCGATCCTATTTTGGAACCGTCTGTGTACCATATGCTGTCTTCACCATCAGAGATTGGTGGTTCAAGACCCTCGGCCCAATCGGCCCTTGTGGGAATTTTTACTTTAAAATTCTTTTGGAAAACAAACTTGGGTTGCATCTTGTCACAGCCCATGCTTGTTAGCCTATCCATGAAATTGTCAGATACCATTCTTGTGTGTTTGGTCTTCGGCTTGCTGTCGTCCCAGAGGCCTACAACAGCCACATCTGTGTAACGATTTGCGCGCTTCAGACTGTAGCACTAAGTGTAACGGCGGTAGATCAAGTAATACATCTAGCGCCGCCGTTGGCGTCGTTTTGAATGCGCCGGTGATAGCCATGCATGCCATTCTTTGTATTTTCATTAGGGCTTCTCTGCATGTGCTCTTTAGTGTCCTTGGCCACCAGACCAGGCTCCCATACAGTATGATAGGTCTTACCATCATGGTATAGTGTAATATGGCAATTAGCCACTTTTAGTGTTTAGCAGTAACACTCTGGTTTACTGCAACCTAAACGCATATTGCTTGTGTCAGCGACAACCTATGTGTATAAATAGGTAGGCATTCATTAATAAAGATGAACTCTATACTCGACTACTATGTAAGGTGTTTCAATACTACGCCGTCTCCCTGACTCTGCCCGTCCATCAAGCAACCTTCAATCTGTCACCACCATCAATCTCTTTTCATTATTACATGGCGACCCTGCCACACGGACCGACGAAGAATCTTCTGATCCAACACCAGCATTAGTACCAGGCACTTTAATAATATATGGCGACCTACACTAAACTGAAGAATTGAAGATACTACGGAACAACAGCACATACGAAAATGAAGAAAGAAAATTAATGCAAGATTAACGTAAGGAAGATTGGAGTAGAAGAAATCATTTAAAGGAAGAAAAAGATGACCTAAATTGAAGAACGCACTCTAAATAAGAAGACAAAGAAGAAAGGAAAGATGATTAAAAATATAAAAGCAAATTAAGAAGAAAGAAGACTACGAAGAAAGAAGAGCGTTGTCCAGGGTTTCCCGGCTCGCAAATCAAGAGGTGCCCAGGGTTATCCCGGCCCATCATCATCATGTGCAGCATCGGCGAGCGCCACATGGAGGTGTCAGCTTGCCAGCCAGCGTCCCAGCGCCGCTACCGCCAGAGGACACCGCCAAACCAGCAAATTGGGCAAGGTAGAGGATGGCGACGGCCATTACCAAACTTGTAATTATATTTTGTTTGTAGTTTTAAATTCTTGCCTTTAATTAATAAAAATAATATGAGGTTGTCGCTAATATCTACACAAATTTAAATTCAAAAATTGTAAAACTTTTTTTTATAGATTACAAATCATAATTCCCTTTTGTTGTTAGAAATCGCAACTTCTATTAACTTATTTCATTTCGTTAACTCATATCATTAACCATTCGTATTGTAAAATATAAATCTATAGTGTCGAATATAGTCCTACATTTTAAATTTCTTAATTCGGTCGTACGCGCCGTCTAGTTGCGCGCGCGTCAGCAAAAATTATCTAGGTCGCGAGGCTTCGCCGCGAATTTACATTATTTTTAATAAGCGATGAATGAAATATGATACCATCGCATACCAATTAAATAATTAACAACTCAATTCAATAAAATTATTTAGTTATTTCTTAGTAATGACTGATAATTTAGCTACGTATCGGACTGATCACCTGACATACAGCGAAAGTTTTAATTTATTACTTATTTTTATTTGTAATTTTGGAAAAATTATAATAATTAGTTTTTCTTTTGATATTTTACAGTACGGTACAAGTTAAGAATTTAGGAGTATAGGCACCTTTGTATAATGTGACCTTAGAGCTAGAACACTAGTCCTTCGTACTTGATCATGGTGCGAGCTACCGTATCCTCCGTGAAAGTTGTAGGAGACTTATTATGTCTTAATGTATTTGTGTCTCTATACAGGCAGAGCCGAAGAGCCTGGCCTGATATGCCGATATTAATTATAGGGTGACCATATGCCCTTGGGAAGCCAATCCCAGGTATAGTTTGAGGTTAAGGGTACGCACGGATGCGTAGCCCATTGTTTTTTTTTATAGGGTGACCATGCCCTGGGTAACCATTCCCATTTAATTTATTAGGAGTAGGAAAGGAACTCCGTCTTAATACGGCATTAGTTATTTTTACGCAATTATTGAGAAGTACTATTTTACTGCTGAAAGAATTTAATTGTTTGATATTTTATTGCAGATATTTTGAAAATGGTAAATAATTGTGATTTTAATTTATTTAGCTTAGCAAGCTACCTTTGAAAATATAAAGTACATATATTTAAAGGACTTTGACACTAGGATACTCAAAGGATAATTTTTTTTTTGATCGAATTTGTCAAATGTTGATAAATTATGTGTATTGATTTTATTTTTCTATAAATTTCAGAAAAAATTGTAAACAAGTAACATGCGTTTAAATTTTTTCTTCTGCCACCCCGGCGGTGAAGGGACTTTCGGGGGAGGTGTAATATGGCAATTCGCCACTTTTAGTGTTTAGCAGTAACACTCTGGTTTACTGCAACCTAAACGCATATTGCTTGTGTCAGCGACAACCTATGTGTATAAATAGGTAGGCATTCATTAATAAAGATGAACTCTATACTCGACTACTATGTAAGGTGTTTCAATACTACGCCGTCTCCCTGACTCTGCCCGTCCATCAAGCAACCTTCAATCTGTCACCACCATCAATCTCTTTTCATTATTACAATAGATCCACCTCAGTACCTTCGGGGTTAAGCCCCAGGTTTTGCACATGCCAAACACTCTCATAGCCTTAGTTATGGTGAGGTCGGCATGCTTTTTCCAATTTAGTTCTTTGTCCAGTGTCAGACCTAGATACTTTATGTCATTGGATATTTCTAGTACCCTTCCGTAGAGCCTTAGTTGCTTCATACCATTCAGGGTCTTTTTCCTGGTAAATGGTATTACCACTGTTTTGCCTGGATTGATCGAGAGTTGGTGGTTATTGCACCACTGCTCCACAAGCCTCAGTGTTCCGTTCATGATTTCTGATACCGTGCTGGGGAATCTCCCGTTAACAAGTATCACTAAATCATCTGCATACCCTACCGTATAAGTTGGGCCTTTATTCAGTTCCTCCAAGAGTGAGTTGACTACCAAGCTCCAAAGAGTTGGTGAGAGAACCCCTCCCTGTGGGCAACCTTTTGTGGCCGTTGCAATAATTTCGTCACCCATAAGAGAGGACTTAATAAGTCGGCTATTTAGCATGTTGCCTATCCATTTACATATGGTCGGTTCTATGCCGTGTTTTAATGCTGCAACACTAATTGCTTGGTAGGTGGTGCGGTCAAACGCTCCCTCTCTAGAAAAGCAGCAAGGCATAGTTCTTTGTTTTCTATTGCCTGTTCTGCTCTGGTCGTCACCAGGTGCAGTGCTGTCTCAGTTGATTTGCCGGCCTGATAAGCACATTGCATCTGGTGCAGAGGATGTCTTTTGAGCGGACCATCTCTTATCTGTGTCTGGTGTCTATCCACCAGTTTTTCCAACGCCTTGAGGAAGAATGATGAAATACTTATTGGCCGATATGATTTGGCCTCTGTGTAATCTGCCTTGCCCAGTTTAGGTAGGTACGTTACTTTTACCATCCTCCAAACACGCGGAACGTGTCCGAAGGCTATGCACGCCCTGTACAGTCTACTCAAGTGTGGTATAAGTACATTGGCGCCTTCTTGTAGTAGGATGGGGTAGATTCCATCTGGGCCCGGGGTTTTTTAGGGCTGAAATGTCGAGAGCGCCCATTTTAGCTTGTTGTGATCTACTACCTTCTTTGACGTGTCCCAATTGTGTCTAGTAGTTCTCGTTGACTGTTCTACAACACTAATTGTACTTTCGTCTGGTTCGCCCTGGTGTATTACCGAGCCTGGGAAGTGTGTCTCACACATTACTTTGAGAGTTTCTAACCCCGTTTCTGTCATCAATCCGTCACTCCTTCTGATTGAGGTGAGCGGTACTGACTTTGTCGAGGCGAGCGTTTTTCCCGGCCTATCGCAATATATATACGCAATCTCATGCCTTCCGGTAAAGACTCTATCTGATCGCAGTGGTTCCTCCACGCTTTCCTTTTTGCTTTTCTCACGGCTTTGTTAAATTCCGTGAGTTTGCGTGCATAATGCTCAAAGTTGTTAGTTCTTTTAGCATCGTTAAAGATGGCCCGTTTTTCTTTCCTGAGTTTTACGATCTCTGGATTCCACCACGGTATCTTCTTAGCCAGGTTTTTCTTATCCGGGCAGTTGCTGGTCCATGCCGTTAACACAGCTTGGACGATTTTGTCCGCTTCGAATTCTATGTCAATAATAGAGTTTAGCTTGCCTTTTGGATCCCCTAGATCCGCCTTAAGGTCGCTCCTAAAAGCTGACCAGTCTGTGTTTCTGGGGTTCCGCCTACGTACAGTTTCTACTGGGATTATAGTCTTGTACTTAAAGCATATATATCTATGGTCTGATAAAGAAATTTCTTGAGATACATGCCATGAGTTGGTATTATTACTAGCATTGTTAGAAGCTAACGTTATGTCAATAACCTCACCTCGTCTAGCGTTGACGAATGTCGGTTCATTGCCTTTATTTAGTAATTGTAGAGAATAACTCACCAGAAAATCCAGTACTTTCTCCCCTCTTCTGTTGACATCTGAGCTGCCCCAGATGACGTGGTGCGCATTAGCGTCGCAGCCAATTATCAGGTCGGTGTTCGCCCGGCTGCCGTACGCAACAAGATCTCGCAGTTGTGGTGTAATTGGATCTGTTGCCTCATAGGGAAGGTAGGCTGATGAGATGATGAGTGCCGTACACCCCCCCCCCCCCTGTTTTGGATCTTGACCGTGGTCAGATCCCTGGAACAGAAAGCGTGTAAGATCATAAAATCAACGCCATTTTTAACATATATACATGTCCTCATATTACTTTCGGGGCAAAGGTATATTATTGTCCCTCCAGTACCATTTAAGCCTCTTATCTCACCTTTATAAATGTATGGTTCTTGAATAAGAGCAATATCAAACTTATCGCATTTTAGCTGCCTTGCCAGAAGGGCAGTGGCCGCTTTATTGTGTTGTAGATTTATTTGTACACACCTTAGGCCCTCCGTGAGTCCTCTTATTATTTGGTGGTGCTGAGATCAGCAGCCACCTCCTGGACAGTGTCGTCAAAGGACATGGGTGACAGGGCGTTCTCCAGGTAGAGCTCCGCCAGTCCACGTAATTCCTCCGAGCCAGCCACCGACGACAACGGTGACGACTCACGAGCCATACGTGGTCCGGCATCACCCCCCCCCTGAGCACACCATGCCCGCCCCCTCTGCCGGCTGTCCCTCTGCCACCTGAACTGCTCCGCCACCAGAAGGTGGCTCCGCTGAATCAGGGGCCGTTGCGGCTGCCTCCACAGGCGCCTGCTGTGTCCCTACCGTCACACAGGGACCGCTCCCAGCCCCTCCATGCCCCTTTCCCTCCGCATCCTCAAGGAGCTTGAATGAGCTGAGATCGATCCCTGTGTGTAGTTGATAGCCAGATTCCTTGATGACGTCCGCCGACACCCGGTCCATCAGAACGATTCTCCTGGTACCGGCGTCCGTCGCCAAGGTATCCACTATCTTCCATTCCTCCGTGTGAAGCCGAGGATTAAACCTCTGCATCAGACGGAAGAACAGTTTCAGGTCAACGCCGGCAAGAATCTTCGTTTTCCAGGCAATCTTGACTGGTTTTGGAAGATCCTTGACGGCCATGACCCTAAGGCGCAGCCCGGCAATCTCCACTACCCCGATTGGTATACACTCACTTGCCAGAATTTCATTTGCCATAATAGTCAACAGCCATTATATTGTTTCCCATAATAACATATGCCATAGTTATTGTTTACTATATTAGTCACGTGCCAGAAACTTTGTTTCCCATAAAATCAATTACAATAATATAATTTGTCATGATCATTGTAAGCCATAATTATCACTAGCCATAATATCATTTGCCATCCAAATTGCTTCCCAGAAAGTAGGTTAGGTTAGGTTAGAACTGTGATCCCCCAAAAAGCGAACGGCTACCAGAAAGTAGGTTAGGTTAGGTTAGAACTGTGATCTCCTACAAAATAAAACGGCTACCAGAAAGTAGGTTAGGTTAGATATGTGATCCCCCAAAAAGCGAACTGCTACCAAAACGTAGGTTAGGTTAGGTTAGCACTGTGATCCCCCTAAAAGCGAACGGCTACCAGAAAGTAGGTTATGTTAGGTTAGAACTGTGATCTCCTTCAAAATAAAACGGCTACCAGAAAGTAGGTTAGGTTAGAACTGTGATCCCCCAAAAAGCGAACGGCTACCAGAAAGTAGGTTAGGTTAGAACTGAGATCCCCCAAGAAGCGAACGGCTACCAGAAAGTAGGTTAGGTTAGTTTGTAAATATTTTTAGAGCGCCTACAGGAATATAGTGAGCAAATGCAATGTTTGTATGCATGGATTCGGAAAACCATTACTTAGTATGGCGTTTAAATATTCTATTAAATAGTATTATTACAATTAATAATATGGACAACAATACGTATGGCACTCGTACGTTCTGAAATCTAATTGTACGCAGAACTAGCCCAGTCGCCGCGGTAGGCCGGTTAGGTACATCTCATACTTCTCTGGTAGCAGTCGAGTCGCTCCGGCACGGTGCTGTAGAGAGTTTTCAATGGGCCACCATCATCTGGGACGTAGATGAGTACGCCGCCGCGCCTGCTGCGGTAACGACGGATGGGTTTGGAAGAGAAACAACGGGCACTCTTTACACCTATATTTCTCTTGCCTTAACCTAGATTACACTTTACACTTAAATTACGCCATGTTTATTTTAACAAAGGCTCGACAGCGCGTCTATCTACCACGACCGCTAGCTGAACAGCGAGCAATATCAGACGGAGCGAATGAACAAAAGATCGTGCGCATTCACTCTATTAGACTTGAATACATTTGAACTAGATGGCGCTGATTTACGTGAACATTCCTTCCCGACCCAGGGAAAAGGTGAGCTGAAGACCTGAAGTTTACATCGCTACGATCTAGCATAAACAAGAGATATGAAAACAAACAATTATTAACACTAATAAATGTTACATGAGGTGTCTACAGCATAAGTAATCTGTGACCATCCAGTGCACTTGCACTCAATAACATTCCAGATAATATCAAAATATGAATCATGAAAGTGTAAAAACAACAAAGGTAAGCTACTTACTAAGTTAGTTACATGGTTTCCCGAGGAAACAGTGGCACATAGTTCACGATAATTAGTACTAATTGCTACAATTTAAACCAAGATTTATAATAGTTAACTTACAAGAGCTGCTCAAATAATTAAAGCTCCATAGGTAATTTACACAATTTGACAACGGGGCGTACAAGTTCGCCTATCTGTGTCTTCAACTTTACAGACCTGACGACTCCGTCGGAGCCTTTGAAAACTTGAATGACCCTACCTCGACGCCATTGTAGAGGCGGGGAATTTTCATCCTTTATCAAGACTAAATCGTTTAATGCTACATTAGGTACATGTCTGTTCCATTTGTTACGGGCTTGCAAATTATTTAAATATTCTAAGTGGTACCTAGCCCAAAACTTTTGAGTTACAGCTTGAATAAATTGAAAATGCGACAGCCGTGACATATTCGTGTCCTTCCAGGAAGGTTCAGACAGAAAGTTCACACCAAAGGTTGACCTATCAAAAAATGACCTGGGCTGAGAACTTCCAGGTCACAAGGATCCTCGGACATTGGAACCAGCGCTCTAGAGTTGAGGATAGCTTCCGCCCTGCAGAATACCGTCTGCAGACCTTCAAAGGTCAGGATACGGTCCCCAATCTCTCGTTTAAGCAGGTTCTTGCTACTCTTGACCACTGCTTCCACTAGACCAGACATGTGAGGGGCGCCGGGAGGATTGAACTCCCAGCGGACGCCTTGGCGACGAAACTCATCCTCTAGAATGGTTTCGTTGTCAAGCAAGAACTGGTTAACCTCTCGGAGGTATTATAATAATAATAATAATAATCTTTATTGACTTAAACCTAATACAAGTATAACTAATATTTGCACAGTACGCTAATAGCTTAAGATAGACTTATGCATTAGGTTTGAAACAGTTTCACCGGAACTGAGCCTCTGTCTTCCGAACTAGGCGGATGCCTGTGACTCGGAAGTCAGTGATGTAACGTAATGTTACATAAATAACCTAGTTAAGTTAAATATAAACAATGAACAGTATTAGTTTAGCCTAAAACTCACTATTTATTGTTTTAAAAATAATAATTTACTATAAAATTAGCTATTTACAAATAAACTAAGTAAATAACTAACTATAAATAGCATGTTAAAGATAAAACATAATTATCATTAGCAACTTATTTACGTAACGCAGCGCCTTAACGTATTGATTCGATGCGTCGCCCGTCGCCTTAATATCTCGTCTTGCATAACGAGTTTTTTCTGTATGGGATATCGAAGCGGGAGCGGCCGCACTGCTCGGCCATTTTGCATCTCGAAGCGATAGCGGTCGGACGCCGCGCTGCGCTCGCACGGACCACATTTCGTGGCGGACGTACGTGTCGGTCGTCTCCGCAAATTTTTTTAATAAAAATTATTACCAGATTAACTCTGATCAGGGACGCTGACTCCCGGGTTATTTCATAATGCTAACATAGTTTAGTGTGTTATCGCGCCCCCTATTCGGGTAAGTTTTGAAGAATGCATTTTATAAAGTTAACGCTTTTAGCTATACTTAATTTTAGAAGATAGTTAAGAAAGATGTTAAGATAGTGATATTAGTGATAATAGTGTTCATAGTGTTCCATGGATAAATGCATGCGCGTATTTCAAGTGCCGCCATGCAAGCCAGTTATTGCATCAGCCATCTGCCGCGTCATGCTACTTACGGCTACCCGTTTTTTTTAGAAATAGAAATTAAACATTTCCTGTTATTTTAATTTATTATCTCTGTAACTCCGTTCTAATTTTGAGCACCTACACCAACTATTTTCGGTTTCCCCTTGCCTTTGCTAAACCGGGGTGCTCATCATCAAAGGAAACAAAATACGGAGGAGCCCAATCTAATGCGGGACGTTTATTCACAGGGTGCGACATTTAAGTTTCGAAGACCTTCACTTTTCTTTGCGAGAAGCACAAGGCGCTCTCCCCTGGCGTCCAGTTTTGGTGGAGCCACACCCGCCTCGCCGGCCGGCCAGTTCCTGGATTAGAAAAACCGACTCCTGGGGGACCTCCACCACCGAGCTTCACCGCCGAACACCAGCGCGAGGGCCAGGGGAGTACCTAACATCCGCGGGAGCGAACCATACGGGCATAAGACTCAGACCTGAGGTTTTTTTTTGTTTAAAATAAATTGGTGTTGATTAAGGTTGGTTGTTTCCTTTACAAGCCGCCATCTTAGAAACCGTCACAGTGATTCCACCGAGAATATGGGTTGAGCCGAGTTATATGCAGTTGTGTCTTATAAACAAAATAAATTAAAAGGAAACTTAACTTACGAAATTATTATTATACAATAATAACACTTTTTACCTGACGTGGTTGTGTACTTGTGTGTATGTATTTACGAGTATGTGTGCGTGTGTGTAAATGTGTGTGTGTGTGTGAGTATAAGAGAGAGAGAGAGTGAACGTGTGTGAAAGTGTGCTAGTGAACATGACAAGTTATAAATTGGGACGTGATATATCGTAATTGAAGTAATAGGATAGGTAGGGTGATTGTTAGTTGAGCGGATTGAGAATTGGTAGCGGTAAGCCATGAGACGCATTTATTTCAGGCAAATTAGGAGGTCTTCAGTCGCCGAATAAGTTTGTGATTGAAGCCAGGAAATTAATTTTATTTTACAGTCGAAACGGTTTAATGGGTATATATTTAGTTGTTTATTCGTCTTATTATAGATACGAGCACTCATTGCCGCATACTGTCGGCTGGCAAATCCCGTCCGCCGATCTCCTACTGGACAGACAGTCTGTTTATTGCGCTTACTGTTTACTTTCGCACATAAGGGTAAGTGACGATGTCTGCGCAGTATTGCTCGGAGGACGTATAGCTGTCTAACGGTTAGGACGTTACATTCGGCGTATAGTTGGGCTGTCGGATATCTATAAGGTTTAGATATTGCAACCTTTAGTACTGCTCTCTGTGCTCGCTCAAGCTTTAGCATAGCCACTTTACCAGCAGCGCCCCATACCGGGATACAACAGGTGACTAGCGATTGGCATAGGGACGAGTAAATCATCATCAACGTTTTGCGATCAGCAGAGTTGCGAAGTTGTTTAATAATATAAATTAGTTTCCTGACTCGAGATGCTAGCGTATCTATATGAGTATGCCAATCTAATCTTTGGTCAAGAGTAATACCAAGGTATTTTATGTTAGAGACTCTTGCGAGGGGTAAGCAAAGACAACTGGGTGTAGGAATCTGACATATGTGGCTTTTAATAGAAAAAGATACATGGGGTTGTGTTTTTTTTGAAATAGAAAATGGGATGAATTTTGTTTTGTCTAAATTTAGAGTTAATAAATTCGATTTTAGCCATTGCGTTACAAGTTTTAAGCCACTTTCTGCGAGTATTTTAGTGTCAGCCCAGTCGGAGCCATGAAACAGTAAGGCTGTATCATCAGCGTAAGCTACTATTTTACAATTTTCAAGTGGAAGTTGGCACAGTTCATTTACATAAATTTGGAATAGCGTGGGACCTAAAATGCTGCCCTGTGGGACACCGTAGCCAATGGTTTCTTCTTTGCTTACGTGATGCTTAAGTTTCAAGAATTGCGAGCGATTTGAGAGGTAGTCTTGAAACATGGCTAGAGATGTACCACGGACACCAATATTTTCTAATTTGCGCAATAATATAGGAACCGAAACTGTGTCAAAGGCCTTGGATAGGTCCAGAAATATACCTAGACAGCGTCGGTTTTCGTCCAGATTCCGAGTTACGAAACAAGTCAATTCGGTGACGGCATCTTCTGTTGACTTGCCTAAACGAAATCCGTATTGGTTTTCAGCAATGACATTATAGCGATCTAGAAAACTTACTAAGGCAGTATTCATTATTCTCTCCAAGACCTTTGACATAGTTGATAACACTGATATTGGTCTATAAGCTAGCAGATTTAAAATTGGTACCTTGGTCACTCCGGACGAGGGCGGGCAGCCCACGTCGACTCACAAACCGTGTGAACGCAGCGATGAAAGCCTCGGTGCTCAGCGACGAGACGACCTCGAGGTGTACCGCCTTGGTACCTAGACATACAAAAACACACAGGTAAGCTTTAACAGATTTAGCATTCCTGAGCTGGCTACTTTTAACCAAGTAGGTGCCAGCGAAATCCGTCGCTACGCCAGAAAATGGACGCGTCGCCGTGACGCGGTCCGCGGGCAGATCAGCCATGAAAGGCGCCTGATCTGTAGCGTTGAATCTGAAACATGACATACAACCCCTGATGACACGGGACACCTGACGCCGTGCTGACGGAATCCAGTATCGTTGTCTAAGTATATTAATCAGGGCACTTGTCGAAGCATGACAATAGATCCGGTGATAGTGCTCCATCAATAATTGCGACCATCGATGGTCCTTAGGTATAAGCATTGGGTGCTTTGCGTCATAACGTAAGCTTGAATTACGTAGTCTGCCTCCGGCTCGAATAAAATGATTATCGTCCACGAAGACGCTCAACTTCTGAAGTGATTTGCATACCAACTTTCCTCTTTTCAGTAAGATGACTTCATCTTGGTATGCATCCAACTGAACCTTCTTGACCCAGTGATCCGTTGCTGCACGATTTTCCTCGATAGTAAGGTTCTGTTTTAAACTTCGTTGCTGCTTCGGCAAACGAATATTCCTGCAAAATCTCAAAACGTACGACGTCACGTTTATGAGTTTACTATACGAGCTGACTCTCGACAGTAATAAGTCCTCCCATGTCTGCTCGTCGTTGGCGACATGAACCAGCTGCTTGAACCCTGGCAGCTCCGGTGACATGGTGACCGGCATCGTCGGCCACCGTGACTCCTCCTTGAGTAGCCACTCCGGCGACCACCACAACTTGCATTTGAGGAGCCCCTTCGCGGTAGCACCTCGGGACGCGACGTCGGCCGGGTTGGACTCACCTCGGACATAGCGCCATGTCATTGGTCGCTTCGACTGCTGAATATCCTGTACTCTGTTACATTCAAATGTCTGGAGCAGATGTGGTTTTGTGTTAAGCCAACACAACGTGATTTTGCTATCAGACCACGCATTTATGCCATCAATCTCGATTTCGTCTTCATAGGCCGCTGCGACATGATTTACGAGTTTACAAACCATATGAGCTGCATTCAACTCATTCTTCGGAATGGTTTGTTTGACTTTCTTCGACGCCACTCGGGTCTTAGCTAGGACTAACCGTACCATGACGTTTCCAGACGTGTCCTCTGTCCGAAGGTACACGCATGCTCCATAGCCCTGCTCCGAGGCATCTCCAAACCCGTGGAGTGAGTAGGAGGCAGATCCTGGTAACGCGACGCAACGAGGGATCTGTAATTGAGACAAATGGTTTAAATCCTGAACCAACTCGTTCCACTGAACCTCCTGAGTGTCCAGGAGCGGTTCATCCCACGTCATTCCATCGGTAAACAATGACTGCATGAACAGCTTGAATCTATAGACAATCGGTGCGCAGTAACCGCACGGATCATAAAGCCTAGCTATAGTACTTAAAACGCTTCGCTTCGTTACCGCCTGCCCCAACGGTACATTGACTTGATACGACATGGTGTCGTGCACCGGGTTCCACTGTATTCCCAATACCTTTATGAGGCTCCTGTCTTCAGCGTCGAATTGATGAGGCAGCTCACAATACTCCTGTGGTAGGTCCCGGAGTAACTCGTGACAGTTAGCCGACCATTTCCTGAGCTCGTAGCCGGCACTGCTCATGAGTTCTATGAGCTCCGATTGAAGCTGCCGAGCCTCTGTAATGGAGTTTGCTCCAACCAGGAGGTCGTCGACGTAGCTCTGACGTCGTATGACGTCTGCAGCTGGAGACCCTGGATGCTGAGCTTGCCAATCCGCGGCCAACTGCAACAGCGTCCGTATTGCGACAAAGGGGCTTGACCGTAGTCCGTAGGTATTAGTATTCAACTCGTAAACCTGTATGTCCTGCGACGGGTCCTCACGCCACAGGATCAGCTGATAGCGCCTATCACTGGGGTGTATCCACGTCTGCCGGAACATCATCCGGATGTCGGCCGTGAACACGAACTGGTGCCGTCTGAAATTCAACAATATCTTTGTAATATCATTCTGAAGAGGCTTGCCTGAGTGCAGGCATTCATTAAGAGCTATGCCATTGCTACTCTTCGATGCTCCATTAAAGACGACCCGAAGCTTATTTAAATCTTTTTTGAAAATCGCATGATGAATAATAACGCAGTGCTCAGAATCAAACTGGTAACTGGATTTAGACATGTGTCCTAGCGACTCATATTCCCGCATGAAATCCTTATATTTCTCAGCCAAGACTGGATTCTTGGCTAGCTTCGCCTCTATCGAATGAAGCCTGCGTACAGCAATGGCTCTGGTCTCTCCTAGCGTGGGTCTGTCTGACAAGAAGGGCAGCCGCACCATGTATTTCCCGTCAGGCATACGTTTAGTAGTGGAAGTATACAACCTTTCACATTCCAAATGTTCCGGATGATCTGGTGGGTCTTCTGGAGGCTGCTCCACCTTCCAGAACTTCTCCAGCACCTCTTCAAGCTTGGTAGCGTGCACTCCGTAGTCTTCCACGGATGTCCCTCTCGACTGCTGCGCCGAGGTGTCAGCAGGGTGTGTCCAGATGGCTCCCATGAGGACATCTCCAAACCAGGTACCGTAGGCCTCCACTCCTGTAATGTTCGTGAGCATCTTTGAACCAGTGAACATATAATTAAGCACATCCAGACCGAAAATGATGTCTACATCTTGAGATTTGTCAAAATCGGGATCGGCCAGGCTGAGTTTAGACGCATCTAAGTGGGCCTTTAAATAATGGTTACAGGCCGGAATATTTCCTGTAACGGTATACATGGCGGTTGCCACAACGCTAATTATAGGGACTAATTTTCCTACTGGCTTAAATACTATTTTAGCAATGGTACCGGGTACCTTGACCTGTTTGTTTCCGATCCCAACAATGTTACTTCCTATATACTGTTGATGTAATCCTATTTTATCTGCAAATGATTTCTTAACTATCGAGCATCCCGCGCCGGTGTCCAATAGTGATCTAGCCATAATATAATTGCCTCGGCCTGACCTTACCATAATATTAGCAGTAGGACTGACCCGAATCGATGGCATCATCATCCGAGGTTCCGATGGCACATCAACAGCAGCCTTATTTCAAGAACGGCGCTCAGGGCTGCCTCGAGTGCCGAAACGTAGGCTGTGGAAAGACTCCTGCGCCTGGCGGGCCCTCGTTCCCACCGGAGGGCACGGTATGTGACCAGCAGTCATCAATTGAGCTGGCTGGACGTGCTGTGGAGGAGGCGACCTAGTCTCTTCTCTCCACCTTGGCGGGCTCGTGCGGGGTTGTTGAGCTCGCTGCGCCCAAGACCCTTGTGGCGGGGTCGACACCCTGTGTCGTGGTGGGGACCTACGCTGTGGTGGTGTACTTACCCTTCTGGTGGGTGGGACCGGGGTTCGCTCATGGACCCTGTGCACTGCTTCCGCGGCTTCCGCTTCCTCCCTGCACAGCAACGGGCTATGCGACCCTGACTGGCACGCACCGCACCAATTACGAGCCATACACTCTCTCGCGTAATGAGAGCGAAGGCATTTAAAACATGCACCATTCTTCCTGACCCAGGTTTTCCTCTCCGAAACAGCTAGACTTTCGAAGAATGGACATTTGTATATAGAGTGTGCACTACTGGAACAGTACGTGCACAGCCCTTTAGACCGATTCACCTGATCAGCTTCTTCCAGCTCCGCAGCTAGGACACGTGGAGGGGACGCTCTGCCGCGTCTTCCCTTGGTCGGTGACTGCCGTCCAATCGGTGCTCTTCCCGCTGCCGTGGGAACTGCTTGCTGCACCCGACACTGCTCATCCAGCAGCGCCAGCAGCTGATTGAGCGTTAGCAGAACTTGAGGATCCGTGCCACAGCGTTCCTCAAATAGGGTTCTGATGCGAATAGGCAGCTTCTGTAACATCATGTAAACAACTAAATACGACCACTCAGAAACCGGCTGCTTCAACTTTTCTAGGGCCTGAATCGACTCGCGCAGAGGATCATAAAACTGTGTTCGCAAATTTATATTCGGGCCCCCGACATTGGGCAGATTGACTATCCGCGCAATGAAGGTGTCCACAAGCTGTCGGGAGTTATGGTACCTTTTCTTAAGAAGATCCAATGCCACAGAGTAGCTGGCGCCATCCACAGGTAAGTGTTGTACTACCGTCAAAGCCTCCGCATGCAATGACGTTCGAAGGTAGTAGTGTTTCTCGGCATCAGACAATGGACCTGCATCCACTAATGCCATAAAAAGGTCATAGAATGACATCCATTCTGTCATATCCCCGCCATATGTTGGCAGTTGTACCAAAGGCAACTTAACCTTACTGTGATACTTAGCTGCACCAGCTGTCTGTTCTGACTCCTCACCTGATGCCTCATCCAGTTGGATAAGAAGTCGGTTGATCTCGGCGAACTGCTCCTGGTACTTGAGACGTTCCGCCTCTGTTAGTTCCGTATCGCTTGTCAGTACCGCCTCATAGGCCGTGATATATGTTTTATATACCTGATCAAAATGCCGCTTGGCCACCGCTGTCGCTGACGATCCGGACCTGGCAGCCACCGTGCCAGCGTAATCAATAAGCATTTGATACCTCGTACCCAACTGTACCTTAGCTTTGAGCGACATGTTGTGAATAGATATTAACTTACCTGGTAAAACACAAATACTTCACCGCGCCGCGCGTATTTTCAATCAATCACTTATTTGTGAGTATTTACAAACCAATTCCAAGCTATATTCTATCCAATTTAATCTAATCCTAATTTTCAAGTAATATTAGTTGAGAAAATCCAAATCTGTCACTATAACACAACACAACTTGACTTTTGACACTGACGTTTGTCAGGTGCAGTTCAATGTCATAGATAATAAAGTCTCTAAGGTTGTCGCCACGACGCCCGACGTCATTCCGGATCGACGCAACACGTTCCTACCATTCAGTTCGTTCACTCAGCACAAAACCGGTAAACGTCAACCGGATGTAGCACCTCACTATGGCGACCTCCAAATGTCCCCACAATGACACGTTTCACGTTGTTCGGGATGTTATTACGTAATTGCGCACTGATTCATACAATGAATGCCAACGACTGCAAATTCCACTCGACGAATCCTTGATTGCCGTGGCGCGATTCTTGGCCCTGGATTGCTTCAATCTTGCCCCAATCACGGAATTTTATTTTATATTTTCCCAAATCACGGGTTTTGTTATTGTCGTGCGGTTGTTCCCTCTCATGGGTCACACCAAAAATGTACGCAGAACTAGCCCAGTCGCCGCGGTAGGCCGGTTAGGTACATCTCATACTTCTCTGGTAGAAGTCGAGTCGCTCCGGCACGGTGCTGTAGAGAGTTTTCAATGGGCCACCATCATCTGGGACGTAGATGAGTACGCCGCCGCGCCTGCTGCGGTAACGATGGATGGGTTTGGAAGAGAAACAACGGGCACTCTTTACACGTATATTTCTCTTGCCTTAACCTAGATTACACTTTACACTTAAATTACGCCATGTTTATTTTAACAAAGGCTCGCGCACCGCGACAATGACAGCGCGTCTATCTACCACGACCGCTAGCTGAACAGCGAGCAATATCAGACGGAGCGAATGAACAAAAGATCGTGCGCATTCACTCTATTAGACTTGAATACATTTGAACTAGATGGCGCTGATTTGCGTGAACACTAATAATCGGGTAAACAAAGAGTATGTCACATCATTTTTATGGTAAACAAACCATTCGGGAAAAAGAAATTCGGGCAAATAAAATTCGGGCATATGAGTATTATTTTATATAATTTTCGGGCAAACAATAGACAACCCCCCCGATTACAGAGCTGAGCCATGTGGCGGACTCCCTCCCTACGCAGTTAACGTGGAGGGCACCCCCCACGACGTTTCCGACGGAGACCCTTGGTAGGGGATCCACAGCGCTCTCCACCATGAGTTCTATAATGGCTGTCTGGGTCGATGTTACCTGCCCTACCAAGATCTTCTCGGCCGGAAAAGCCATTGGGACAATGACCATCTTCTCGCTCGCAGCGACCTCAGCGAACGAGCCACCGACCTTCGGTCTCTTGTGGTCGCCAGCGAGCAGGGAAGATTCGCCACTCTCTCTCAATGGCCTCTTCTTCTGGGTTGCTTCAACCCTCGCTGTGGGCACATCATTTTGTGCTCCCACCCTTGCTCGCAGTTTAGCACGCCTCTTCTGCCTCCTGGTAAGAGCAGCTCCTCCACCCGACTGCGGGTCCGAACCCTGGGGGTTGGCCACGCTATCAAGGGCGACCGGTGCCGCTCCAGCACGATTTGGAAGCGGTGCTCCTGCCCGCCTATCACAGGTGGCTGCAGTTCCATACCATACTAAACAACTGTTACTATGGGCCAAACCCGAAATTAAAAAAAAATCGGCTGTTTCATACATTTCAGCCGATAAGACGTTTAACAGTTTAACGTTAATATCAGAAACACAATGTTAAAATCTTTTGGTGCAGAGTTAGCTTGGGCGGACTCTAGATAACAAGACAAGCATATCCTTTGCCGTCAACACAGCGCATCACCCTATTTAAACCCATTTTTACGCATCAATTGGCTCCACACCCCTTCCCAAACTGTCCATAGCGAATCGTCATAATTGCATAAATATCTGAACAATGTGGGTTCCGAAATCAAATGCATTATTTGTAACCCTAATATGTCAATGTGTCTGTATAATTATAATCACAGCTGCATTATAAAATCGATCAAAGTTTCAAGTTTTTTTTAATACTACGACGATGGCAGACAAGCACGGCCGCATGTGGTAAGCTGCTACAGTAGCCTATGGACGCCTGAAACTCCAGAGGTGTTACATGCGCGTTGCCGACGCCTGACGGCTACTTGGACAATTAGAAGTAAGTACAATATAAATTATTAGCAAATATATAACTTTCACCTTTTAAAATCGATACGAAATGAACGAGCATTTTGTATGAAAAAGGAAAAAATGTCTACGTGCCAAAAAACAAACTTATATCCCGCAAAATCTAACGAAAAAGAACCTTCACTCAACGTAATAAGAATAACGACGCCGCAAAAATAAGTTAGTAGCTTCCGGGTCCCCTGAATACCAGTAACTGTGTCAATCAATATGCAAAAATTATTCACCACCCAGAAAAATACTACCATAACAATTGCCATTCAAATGTAAACTTTAAATTTAAGGGAATAGAGCTCAAATCAGATTGCAAAATTAATGTATACTAAAGACGTTTTGAAAGGAGCATCGCAGCCAATAACAATATAGGGGGGAGTGGCTTATTTCAAAATTCGAACGATTTCTTTCTCGGGACAGCGGACGGTTTTCTTCTGTGCCAGTCTTTAGTCTATGGATGTGTTTTTTTCGGATCAGAGAAATGCATTGCAATGTTTATTTTGACACGTAATGATTTATATTATAATTTATTGCTTACTTTGTAAATATAAGAGCTTATACGAGTAAATATATAGAAATAATAAGTAACTGCTAAGTATTATATACTTAGCAGTTACTTATTATTTCCTGTCAGCAGAGACTATATTATACTATACATTTATACAGGGTGACATGAATACGTGATCAGTTATTTGTTGTTCTAACTCAATAAACAACTACCGATTGATTGCCTATTGAGTCCTACTAAAATCAGGCATTTTTTTTATTATTTTAATTTTAATTTTATGGCATTTATTTTTCTTTCAAAAGTGATAATATTAGTGTAAAACAGTTTTATAAGATATTTAAGGTAATATTTTTAAAATAAAATACATTTTATCCGGAATAAATGACAAAATTGTTATTAGCGACAGTTCCATTTCAAAGAGGTAATTCAATTTACTTATTTAAATATTCTAAAAAGTAGTTTCAATATCCCGAAAACCCCGTCAAATGAAAAATAAATTACAAAAACATGTAAAAAAAAATTGTCTAATTTTAGTAAAAGTCGAGACATTCAACTGCTAGTTGTTTATGAAGTTAGAAAAACATATACTTAACTGATCACGTCTCAGATGTCACCCTGTATAGACATCCGCAGTCTAAGACCTTTTTGAGGCTCCGAGTCTGAAGCGCCATCTGAACGAGATCAACCCTAAGTTTCCGTAATACTGTGGAGGGTATCCTAAATGAATACCCAAAATGTATAATAGATATTTATTCTTTTTATTTTAAATTAATTACATAGAAGACGACTCGCTGTTTAGGCTGACCCTTTGGGACTCCCTGAAAGAATCCCGATCGTCTGACATAGAACGTTGGAATTCCTAATTTAAATAACACTGTGCGAGACAGCGTTCGAGAAGAGGTTGTAAAGGTAGACAGCCTTTACAATACCGTAATAATAGTAACGCTATTAATTACTAGATGGCGCTAAGGGGCAGAGAGTATTCTACCCTACATTATACGGCAGCTTTGGTTGGTATCGTATTGCGACTAGCAAGAGCTAGGTAGACTATGGCTTCGTAAGAACTATTATATAATCTGTGCTATGGCTGTCTATAAATTATAGTCTGTGCTGTCAATATCACTAGCGTAGAGACTACAGGATGTAACTAAAATACTGGTAATCCGTTTAAGGGCGTAATTGGTATCGTAGGTATTCCAACTATGAAAAAAGTAGGAAAATAAATTTTAAACGCGCAAAAATTTTTTTTTAATACAATTGCTCAAAAAGTTTACTTTATGTAGCTGCAAATCGTGCGTAAAGTTTGATTTTCTGCACTAGTGCTAAAAAGTAATCTGATCTGCAAATAGTGCGTAAAGTTTGATTTTACGCACGATTTGCAGATCAGAATTTTAAATAAATGAGTATTATGCGAGACCCGCTTATAAATGACCCACCTGAACTACGCGCGATTGGGCATAAAGGAGTATTATGCGAGACCCAATAGTATTACTTGAACAACGCGCGATTTAACGAAGCTGTCTTTCGTACACTGACAGAATATAAATGTATTTTTATTTCATTGTAGTTTTTTCGCAATTGTATTAAAAAATGTTGTTCGACACACGTGCAGAAGTGTCATTTTCACTCGTCCCGAGTCTTGACCCTCGCCTATCGAAAACTACTATTTTTGTATGAAACTCGTCCCAGCCTCCATAAAAAACCATTATTTTTGCGAGATATTTTTTTTCTTAGTTTTTCGTAATTATGATACGATAGCAATTAACGGATCACCAGCATCTTTGTTACACCCTGTATACTAAACTAACACACTTATATTTACTCTCAGCAGAGCGACCTCAAAAAGCACGGTCGGTCCAATGTGGTCGGACTCTAACCACTTGCAATAGACGGAGAGCTAGCCACGTCAGATATGACACAATAATGAGAGCAACGAAACCCCTCTAGTCAGGTTTCTATACTATGCTTATTTCTAGATCTGGACATCTGGCAGCTGTAAAGTGGTGGAGGCCAAAGAATGCAAACTTCAAGAAAACCAATCCTAGAGTTTGATACAATATTATGAGAAATTATATAAATAATTAGATTATATTATTGCCAAAAGTTTCTGTTGGGGGAAAGTAGTGCCAAACGACGTATGATGTGATTCATAGTTTGTCGCCTTCTGTTTTTGTTTCCTTATACGCAATGTTTTTTGTTCTAATGTTAAAATATAGGCCCTGACCTTTATAACTGAGGCAAATCTTGTTTCTCTCTCTCATTGTATGTGTCTTTTTCTCTTATTGTATGGAATCTGGAATAGCGCCTTCTACAAAATGTTTTCACCCGCCTTCGCCATTAATTTAAGGGCGAGCAAAATTTTGCGATAATCCAACCTAATTTGAACCCCAAAAATTATGGTGTAAATTCTGGAAAAGATTTATAGTATTTTATACAATCGTGACATAATAAAAAGCTTTTTAGTCGAGTACCGTGTTTAAAAAAGTTACGTACGAAATTGAAAAGCTTAATTATGTCACTATTGTATACAATACTTTTTCTACGAGTACTCAAAATAGGTAAGCCGGTAAGAATTAAGTTCGACGAATGCCTTACACAACCTGCCCCCTCTATACAATTTAGTAAGTTCAATCTCCCGTCGGATCGAACCGGCGGTTGAGGAGGAGGACCGTCCTCCTCGAACTTTCAAGTGTATCACAAAAAAATTGAAAATCTCTATACAATCTTTCAACCCCTTTTTAGCCGCGTTCGAGGTTGAATTTTGAAAAACGCTGAAATTACTTTTATTGTTTTTTAATTATTAGTAAACGTAGGAAGTTTTAAATCTCTAACTTTAAATTTTAAACCCCAGCCATACAAACTTTCAATCCGTTTTTATTTATTTATTTCTACAATAAGCACTTACAGCTAAACCTTACGTTGACGTTTACTCCCTTTAAGGGTACAATTTTTCAAAATCGTTTCTTATTACTTGTACAGATTATAAATGTAACCCGTCCTGCAAATTACAACTTTCTAGCTACAAGCTTTTCAACGCCGTTTTAACTCCTCTAGGGTGGAATATTGAAAAACCCTGAAATGAGGTTTTTTACTTTTAAGTGAGTAGCCTACAAACGAACTTTGAAGTCTCTCACTTAATATTTTATACATTCCCCATACAAACTTTCAACCCGTTTTTAACCCCCTGAAAGGTTGAATTATGAAAAACGCTGAAATAACTTTTATTGTTTTAATTATTAGTAAACATACGAAGTTTCAAGTCTCTATCTCTAAATTTTAAAACCCACCCATACCAACGTTCAACCCCATTTTACACCCTTATGGGTTGAATTTTTCAAAATCGCTTCTTGTTAGTTGTACAGGTTGTAAATGTAACCAGTCCTGAGAATTACAACTTTCTAGCTTCAGTAGTTACGGCCTCCTTTAATACAACCTTTTCAACCCCGTTTCAACTCCTCTGGGGTGGAATTTTGTAAAACGCTGAAATTACTTTTTTTGCTTTTAAGTGAGTAGCCTATAAACAAACTTTGATGTCTGTCACAATTTTTTTTATATCTCAATACAAACTTTCAACCCCTTTTTAACTCTAAGATAAATACTTATATACATAGATAACATCCATAACTCAGGAACAAATATCTGTAATAAACACACAAATAAATGCCCTTACCAGGATTCGAACCCGGGACCTCTTGCTTCGTAGGCCGGGTCACTACCAACTAGGCTAGGAGGCCGTTAAAATATGCCTTAAGACTGAAGTAAGTACTAGCAGTAATCCGTAGGCGCTCTACGCCGCGGCGTAGAGGGAGCGTAGCTGCTACGGCGCGTAGCACCTAATCATGCTATTTATAGTATTTGACTCGGTAAATTAACGCGAAAAAAATAGATCTTGCTACGAGTGGTATTCGAGCTTAACAAATTGATCTTGTATTGTATTGTAGTACGGGCAGGTTTCCGCAACTCGACGTCTAGCGCCTATTTTGCGTAAAGGAAGGACGGCTAGTCTAGCCAGCCCAGCTCCTCGAGGAATCCTATCAAACCTTTGATGTTGAGTAGGACCTCGGGGAGATCACCCGGGGATCCGAGGTGTTTTGCCCTGTACGGGGCCACTCCGTTGCACTCCAGCACCACGTGAGAGGCTGTTTCTTCTGTCTCCATGCACCCACGGCACAGACTGTCTGTAACACCTAAGTTAAAGAGATGTTTGTTAAATGGTCCATGACCTGTTATCACACTAGTTACCATCCTTAAGCGGATTTTGCCGAGACGGAGAAGTGTTTTGATGAGTCTGTCGTTAATAGTAGGCATGGCTTGTTTAGCCTGTCTGCATCCCTTCTGACTTTGCCAATGTGTTATGTGCAGTCACCCGGTTCGTTCCAGCAGAGTCGAGCGTACCTTGCTGAAGGGCAACAAATTGATCTTATTTTGACATCACTAATTACAATTTCATATACAAGGAGTAACAAAACTAGTGGTGATCCGTTTAATGGCAAAATTGGTATCGTAAGTATTGCAACATTATTGGAAAAAATTATGGACATGAAATTTTTTTTTGTATTGGAGACGGGTTCCCAGCCAGCAAAACCCTCCATACAAAACCATATTTTTTTACGCGTGAAATTTTTTTTCAGTTTTTTCATAATTAGAATAAGATACCAGTTGAATTATGCAATAAAATTTAGTTGAAAGGATGCAAAATTATAAATATATCCAAATAAAGCGAAAATTAAAAAAATCTATCGATATGGTTCAAATTTCAAAATTTTACGATGTTTGAAAGTACGAAATAAAAAAAAAACAATCGATTTTTAACATTTTACTGTAAAATTATTGTATGGCAACCATATACATAAACGCAACATTTCACTGTAAAAATAGTAATTTCATAATGCTTCCATACTTTAAACAGGGCGACTATATGATTGTGACGTCACTTTCGCACATCACTTTGTTAGGAGTGTTTTGAGAAACAAAAGAAAATCTCACACTTTAAGTCTCAGTTCAGATTTTTGTATTGCTTTAACGCAATTGGCCCCATTTAGTCATTTAATCCTCTCAACAAAATGAATCGATTGATACCCTATATAACCTAAGTACATGAAAAAAAAAAATATGACCCCGTCATTATTTTATGAAAATTTACCGATAAAATGCAAACATGATTGAAGTAAGTACTGTCCGTCAATTTTCAACTAGCGTGTAACACTTGTCTGTGTTGCATTATATTGCGGGTATAATTATTTTGTATCGTAAAAAATTTGATTGTAATTCTAAGCAAAAGTTATCTAAACATTTCCTATGTAGTATGCTAACTACCGTTTAAAGATTTGCCTGTATTTGATTTTCACACTGTATATGTAAGTACATACCCATAGGGACTGTTAGATTATAATTTTAAACAAAAAAGAACCGATTTCACTTAGCCTCCACCTTTCCAAAAGGAAATGCTCGAGCTACTGTAAAAAATACTCAAATCACTATAGATGTGCCTGTAATATTTGAAGAGTTCCCTCGATTTCTCCAGGATCCCATCATCACATCCTGACCTGATGACAATGGGACCAACTGTGAAGTATACTCTTTCAAACAAAAAACGAATTTACTAAATCGGTCCAGCCGTCTTCGAATAATCAAGATTCAAGATATTTATTAATGTTTGTTAATGACGTACACAATAGTTATTATAATAAAATTTACAGACAAACAAAATAAAGACGTAACACGAAATGGAATCGGTGAACATACATAAAAAAAAACAAAGGTCCCGACGAATTGAGAAGGAGGAACGACAAATAGGAGGAGGCCTTCGCAGTCTTGTAGTCGGTTGAAAACTAGTTCTAAATCGATATGTGCTAGATTGTCTTAGGCCTGAAGTTCAGGCCGTTACATCTAAACAGAATCTAGTAATTCAACAGTTTCTGAAGAGTTTTAGGAGAAGCCCTGTTACACTTATCCTAAGTCCCTTGATTTAACCAAGTAAATTTACTACTAAATAAAGTTAGGAAGATAGGGGGAAAGTCTAAATAGGATGCTAGTTAGGACACTGAAAAAAGTAAAGTGTAACAAGGCTTCTAGGCTATTTTAGTCTAAACCATCTCGGCTGTAAATATTGTATACCTACTAATACAACCCAAATGGTAATTTGCCAAAATAAGTGTACAATTAACCTCTTAAAAAGCAATATAATTAATTATATCAAAAAGGGCCTTTTGCCAGCCTCCATTTAAGGTTAATATAAAACAATTTTTGCCATGAATACGGCTTAACGAAATCTATAACAACACACTTACCGTCGTCTTATGAATAACCCCATACATACATAGACTGTCTAACACTAACATGTAAAAACGAGCAAAAAATATATTACATCCTTATTCCCTAACACATAAGGTTTAAAATCGTTTAAAGACAACTACAGAGGAAAATTTGTAAGTTTGCAACAACCAGTATCATCTGAGCTATCACTCGCCCTACGCCAACGGAATTTCTCGGCCGTTTTTCGAAGTTAAAGGGGGCAAGGGAGGTCTTCATAAAATGAATGGTTAGTACAAAAGCGCGCCCAAAAACGCCCCTTTCATAACCACTCCTCTTTCGAGTTAGTAGCTTCTTGAATTCCAAACGCGGCGAACGTATTCGAAATTAGAACCGGGTGACGTTCGATTTTTGAAATTTGAATTGAGTGTTTTGTTTTTTATTGCGTTTCGTTTTTCCTGTTCATTTTTCTTTTTTTAAAGATGATAGTAGGTTTCGTATAATGTACCCGAATGATAAAAATGGACCGTTGAAATTGAATCCTTTTGTGAATCAAAAACTGGACCACAATATGTTGAAAACTATACAGAGCTTGTGTTACAACAAGTCAAATGCGCCTTTTAATATGACTTCGCCTTTCCTAGTCGACAATATCTTGCATCATCAGAAAGTAAACTTCCATAATCAATATTTAAACCAGCAAATAGAAAATTACGTAATGCAGCGTAACTACGAACGTTCGAGAGAGACCTCTCCAGACTTGGAAAAGCCAGATGAGGAACATAAACTCGAAGATAATGACTCCAAAACGGATGACGAAGAATTTTCAAAAACAGAACAGTATTACGACTACAAAAACGATGAGAAGGAGGTTTTAAATATTCCAAATTTGACGCGGCGCTGTCAGAATTGTAACGGTTTCGAATGCTCACCGTTCGCGTGCAAAAAGTCGGGTATTACACGACTCGAGGAGTTAGAGAAGAGGTTTAATATGAGCTATCAGGACGGTTCTGATGAGGATGGGAAGGAGAAGGCGTATACTGATGAGCTGGTGCGGTGTGAGGAGTTGGAAAAGAAACCAATGCTTAAATTTAGTGTTAGTGCTATATTGGGGGACCGGGACGAAGGAGGGGCAAAAAATAGTGTTAATGGTAAGTTATTTCTACATATGTACATAACAAGGAGGCAGTGGAGTGCAACTTCTCGCCGGCTCGCCTAATTTAGACATTTTATCCTATATTAATATAAGCTTATGAAGAAAATAAAAGCTATATTAACTCAAGCTTATAATTAATTTTTGTTTTTGATTTTAATATGATATCGTACACAATTAGAGTCCTGTCAGAAGTGACGTTAGGTTTATTCATGTGATCGTTTCTTATTAGAAATTGGTAGTCTAATTCATTTCAAATAATCAAAATGAAATTTGCTTAACGTCAAAAGTTTGTTTAGAATGTCTTTTTGGTGTCAAAAAAGATCTTAATAACATATGCGTAACAAATCAAAATCTTGAAGTTTGAATACCGCTCCTGGCGCATGGGAATTCAACTTTTAAATATTTCAACATAATAAGAATTCAACATTTTGCGAAACTAAAAAAAATCAACATTCTGGGAAAGTAAACATTTTGGGATTTCAACATTTTAGGAATTCAACTTCCTGTTCCTAAATGATCTAAGTAAAGGAATCAAAGTTAGCGTACACAGGCGTGTCTTAAGCGTAGCGTTTTAGTTAAAATTCAGCGTAAACGCTGCGGCCATATCTTTCTTAACGAACTATATGCGCGGGTTTACCACTGATGGGTGGCGCGTGTGTCTAATTCAGGTGGCTCATCTTTGGAATGGTCTTCCCACTGAAATTAGGAAAGCTCCGTCGAGCTACGTTTTTAAAAGGTCTGTGCGAGCTTTCTTTGCTGGTAGCTCAAAATAAAATTTCTGTTTCTTCTCCAAAACGCTTTTCTTGGCGAGATAAAATTAAATATATAAGTATTTGTGTGTATGTATATTATTATATGTATTTATGTATTTTATGTATTCTAGTTTATATATTCTATGTGTATGAATAGGGTAATAAAATAACCTTTCGTTATTAATTTCATTAGATGCACCGCCTACAATCTTTTCTGTTTTGCCCTAAAGGTTGACTGGTAGAGAATGCCTTATGGCATTAAGTCTGCCTTTTGTACGTTAAGTTTCCTTATGTGCAATAAAGATTAAATAAGTAAATAAATAAATAATGAATGCTACATAGATATTACATGCGGGCGGTTAGTGTAGAAATAGTATTATACCACGACGGTGGCAAACAAGCATACGGCCCGCCTGATGGTAAGCAGTTACCGTAGCCTATGGACGCCTGCAGCTCCAGAGGATTCACATGCGCATTGCCTACCCTTTAAGAACCTATACACTCCTTTTTTGAAGAACCTCATACTGTAGCCCGCTGGGAAAACCTCGGCAGGTTTTGCTCTAGTTCAAACGGCGCTTCAGAGTTACCGCATTATGCCCCATACATAATGCGGTAACTCTGAAGCGCCGTTTGACAACGTACAACGCCATCTAGTAATGCTATTAAACTCAGAGCACATAAATTTCTTAGACTGTGCTCCTCTATTTATAAATTCTCTTTGATGGTAGTAAAGTGATTTCTGTTTCATTTCATTGTTACCACTATTTATTTTTTTCAATTTCAATTTCTTTTTTTGAACCAACGATTTAGGTATGTATTGCATATTTCTTTTAATATCACATTAAACATTAGCACTCGAAAACAAAATTATATTTTTTATTTGTGTATATTCCTAACCTACCTAAATTCTAATTGGATTGTATGTAATAGAAAATCATATTTGGACGAGTCGATAACTTCGAAAAAAAAAACAAGTTAAATGCTTAGGTAAACTGGATTAAAAAAATATACTTTATACTAACGCGTATGTGACACCTTTGGAGTTGCAGGCGTCCATAGGCTAGGGTAGCTGCTTACCATCAAGTGGGCTGTAAGCTTGTTTGCTGTAAGTTTGTTTGTAAAAAAAAGCCATTAGTCCGGCCCCAGAATAACTAACAGTACTACAAGTACTAACAGAAGATTCTCCTTCCTGAATTTGACATTTAGTTCCATAGACGAAAACGTTAGCTGTCATGCGCTTTAAAAAAAATAGGGTTTTCAACGTGCTTCATATATCCGTGCCGTGTTTCAAATACGTCCTACGCTTATCATAAACACTGGCTGAATTGATACTATTTCGAACGCACCCATACAGTGATAAGCGATGTGCCAACCCTTCCCGCATTAGCCCTCATATGCGGTAAGAGCATCGGGAAAAACGGGTACAATGGAGCGAGACATAGTAAAACCCCCCTGGTCCGGCTCGAAGGACCATGTTGCTTAGTTCGTAGACCCTTTCCTCTACACAGCGGGAGAACGCTGTCACCTACACGAGTTTAGATCGTCGCTAAATGCGGCATGGAAAGGGTTAAATATTAGCCAGCTAAAAGTAAAAGTTAATGGTACCTCTCATCGCAAAAACAGGGTTGCCACAAGTTTAAGTATATAGATATAGATATACAGATTGAAACAAAAATACTGGCGATTCTTTTAAGGGCATAATTGATATCGTTTTGCGACTAAAAAAAAGTAGGTGCAAAAATTTTTGGACGCGAAAAAATTTTGTATCTTCTTTTTTCATAAATAGAATACGATACCATTTTTTTTATATCACGACATGACGGTGGCAAACAAGCATACGGCCTACCTGATGGTAAGCAGCTACCGTAGCCTCTGGACGCCTGCAACTCCAGAGGCGTGGCAGAGGCCATGCGCGTTGCCGCCCCAAACCCTTACCAATACCCTTAAACGGATCACCACTGTTTTTGTTAAACCCTGTATGTATATCTGTCAGTGGCATTGTAACTCTGTAACTGATAAATCGATTGAGAAAAAAGTTTAGTTTTTATTTCTTAGGTTTGTCATAGTTGACATCCCTACAGATAGATATATATACACGTCTGAAAATATGGATACATGTTTTTGTCACATTAAATGTATTCATATTTTCAGACGTGACCGCACATACTGTGTGATCTGCATCGTACTGTTAGTACAGTCGCCATCATATATATCAGAGCGGCCAAGGTACTCAAAAATATCTGAACATGCACTTTATCTCCTAAATAATAGAGGCGTTATTCAGATATTTGTGACCACCTTGGCCGCTCTGATATATTTAATGGCGACTGTATCTCGCTTTGATTTTTGACTTCGATTATATTTAAAGCCTATCGGCTTGAAATAATAAATGAAAGGGCTGTAACAGCCCTCAAGGGGTAAACAGCTCTCACCTGTACGTTGGAACCCCTCTGGCTTAGCTAAACATGTTTAAAAGTACTGCGAGGGTGTGGCAACGGCTACCTATTATACATAGAAATATGCATGTACGCTGGTAGCCTGGCTTTGACGATATCTACAGTGGTATTAGAGACTTATAACGCAAAATCATGTAAAATATTACAAAGTCGAGTTTCGCGTAATTACTTAGGATTAGGATGATTAATTATCATTACTTAGGATGAAACTCGGAGCGAATGAAATTCTACCAAAAACTACGTTTAGTGCCCCATGAGTACCACGTGACGTGAGTGTCACATGAGTTTGATAGTGAAACTTTAAAAAAACAGCTTTAATTTTCTTTATTAGATTTTTAATAATTATTTAATATTTTCGTAATTCAATTTCCTAGTGGCCTATTTAACTTTTAAGGTGCTGAAAAACTATCAATGTTTTAAAAATCTATGACACATGCCAAATTTGAATGTTTTATGCAGAAACCATTTGTTAAGTAGGGTGATTGTGCTAGTTTTCGTCCACTCTTGTCAGTTTTCCGTCCATACTTATTTATATGTTTATCTTCAAGTTTCTCCCAAAATAAAAGCTTAAAATTAAAAAATCTACTAAAGAATAAACTATAAATATAAACTATGTTGACCTTAAAAAGTTTTTCCCATTTATGTGCAGCAGTTTAATCAAGTGGACGGTAAACTGAACCTGCACGGGAAACTAGCACATTTACCCTATGTAAAAAGTTAAAATTGCAATTCAAATTTATATTTTAGTAGCCAATTTTTCCATGCAGCTAATGTAGTATGCGAATTTTCGATAATTTAACGGTTTACCGGTCATTTTTAAATAAATTTTACCAGTTTTCTTTAACGTTAAGTAATTTAATTTCGAAAATTATGTTTTTTATGGTTTTCAATATCTAAAACACGCCCGGCGCACCACACACTTAAGCTAAGTCTTAGTGGAATTCAACCGCACAGTTAAAAAAATCCGCAAACCATAAACAATATTCAGCCCGGTTCGGAAAATTGTCTATGGGCTCCACACAAGAATGGAACCCTTATATGGAGCCCATTATCCCCTTAAAACTGAATTCCGCGGAGACTCCGCCCAAGAATGCGATGTTTTTCATGCCGCGCGACGGCCAGAACGAAAATTAATAAACACCGACGGCGTTTCCGCTTCCGCCGGAAGTAATCCATTTTAAGTCTATTTTTAAGACGAAGATGAGATAATTTTTTTCACTATAAACGGCGCAATCTGTGTTAGTATTTAGTAAAGTAAACCAATGTAAAGGAGTACAGTTTCAAACAAGATTTAATGAAAATATGGCTCGTGAAAATTCGTATCCTGCCTGTCTTATACCGTAAAAAGACTGTCAAACAAAGTACCGGCTGAGTCGTTCTTGCGGTAATATTGTGGGGTTTTTTGGACTGATTGTGTATCCCTAGTATTATTTGATCGGTGAGTAAACCAGTAAACCCGACGACCTGTGAGATTGACGATTAAGGACAAACGCGCTAAGCTCCGTTCAGGTGTACGTCGGAACTCCTTGGAACGTATCGGATACGTTTTCGGGGTTGTCAAAATCCCTTTCGTTTAAATTAAAGCCCTGTTACACTTTCCTTTTTTTAGTGTGCTAACTAGCATCCTAATTAGGATCCTAACTTTTTTCAATAGTAAATTTACTTGCTAAACTAAATTATTTAGGAAGATAACTAGGTCAAGTGTAACAGGGCTGTTATTTGCGGCATGACTACAGATAAGATAAAATATTTAAATAGTTTATTGGTATTAGTTTTGTACTATAATAATAATTAAATTGGGCAAATAAGGTTATAAATCTGACATTTATCTAATTTTGTATTAAAATCCAGCAATAATACTAATTGCGTACGTTGTCAGCCCTAGAACCTCTTGTATGGAGACGTCATGTGTCACCGTTCATCTGTCAAAGTTCTGTCAAACACTGATTTTGTAGGGAAGATAACCTTCTGTATGAAATACTGGTATATTATTCTGTGATTACAGTAACTTTTTAGCGTGCATTTGTAAAAAAATACAAGCATCACTTCAAATACCCTTAAACATTTTTTCTCGTAATATTAACATCATAGCTGTAAAATCAAGTTATCACAGCACAATATGTCCGTCCAATAAAACTCCTTAATCGCCATTTTCCTCCAATAACATCTTTATTAATAAAGATATATCCAACATCAATAATAAAATACTAAGAGCGTTAAGAAAAGACATATTAATTCCGAACGGACACCCTTCACGCTCTATCCCTTTCACAGATTAAGGAAACTATATAGCTCCGTCTCATTCTAGCCCCTTCCCTTAAGTGTCAGACCAGATGTTGCCAGTTTTATTGAAAAAGTCAGCCATATTGCGACTTTCTGTTAGTAAATTAAGATGTCGGCAGAGGGAGCTAGCGTAATAGCGCGTTAATGGTTAGTTCTGTTATTAACTTTTTATCTGTGCACAGATAAGATATTAGTTCTTTTGTGTTTATGATTGTAGTTTGGTGTCGTAATTAACACTGTTATGTTTGTATATTGGAAGGTATAGTCTGGCCAGCCAACAAACGCAGTAGCAATGTACAGCGAACAAAAGTATGACAACACTAAGAATCAGTGAAAAAAGCAGCAATGATCATCCAATTTTATGTTTTTAATTTTAGTTGGTATTTCCGCCCCTTTCATTAGGTGACATTTACGGTGTATAAAAAGGAGACGGATATATTTCGTCTGATCTGTCATCAACTGCAACAGATAATCTGGTTGAGGCAATTGACATATGGATTAAAAATGAATTTAAATTTAATTGGGAACTTTGCAGGAGTTCTATCTCACTCGCACTTAAGATGAGAGAGTGAAATGCACTAGAAACAAATTCAATGTTAATTTAAATGTTCGTCATGAAATACGGTGTCTCATCACAAAGGGTTGCCACATGTACTTATTTTTAATTTGCCGCGCGTTTCTACTGACAGAAATGGTTTGCCAGACTATATATTCGCATTAAGGATTGGCATTTCTATGTTATTCTTCTTATTTTTGACGTGATAACGTCTTTAAAATCGTTTTAGTCGGGTGACATGTTCAGAAACTTGTGTCACACCAAAACCTCACGAGCGCGATCGCAGGTATAACGAGAGAGAGACGGACCGATCTCCCGTCTCATCTCGAGCGCTGCCAGTCATTCCGTGAAACTTGTCACGCGGAATCCTCACGAGCGGTAAGGCGTTATCACGTAAACATCTCGATCGTAAACCTACTTTACAAACAACCAATTTTTTTTAAATAGTACATATCTGACTTGACTAGAAAAAATTATGTCATTAGTATTAGCATAAGATATACTTAGTATAGAGCTAGCATTTTATCTAAATCAGTTAATTACGTAAGATGTTGTTAAAAATGTAATTGTCTTAAGGCTCCTTATTCCGTAAAAGGTCGAAAAACTCTATAAATTTAAAAGCCCGCATACAATTTTATAAGATAGTTTGAAGTATTAGTAATACAAAAAATACTTTTCAACCATATTTATTATTATTAAGTACCCAAAAATACAATTATTACAGAAAGAGTACTGTGAGTGAAGTGTGATTTATTATAGGTCATATTTAAAAATTCATACTAAATTTAAATATACTACTATAGTAATGTTTTTTTACTATGATAGAAATATAGTTTAACTAGCAAAGTTAAACTATATTTCTATCATAGTAAAAACATGTTTAATATTTTTAGGGCATCATGGGGAAAAAAATAATGTAACCGTGTTTTCATAAAAAAACTGGCATATAATCAGAAGGTATTTTGTCTATTATCCAAGACGAATCTTCGATTTTTAATTCATTGGCCGTCTCAGACATAATATACTCAATTGAGTTTTAATCAAAAATTCTTATTTAATAATAAGATTTTTTTTTGCGTAATTTGGAAATGAACGGTATATCTGATGAAATCAGGAAAGGCCTTCCAAGACAAACTATTTTTTTTTTTCATAGTTTACTCGTTAATATGTAATATTTGCTGCATTGGCCGTCTAAATAAAGAAATGAACTATTGTATGCATCAATAGTTGATTTAAAAAACGAAGTATTTTCGCCATAGCCTTCGAAGAAAATATAGTATTTCGTGAAATTCGCGCGATTTGGGAATTACTCTTAATTACTATTGTTTTGAATTTTGAAAACGAATGGATAGTAAATATAATGCCCCAAGCAGCACTAAGATAAGAAAGGCACATCCATTTTACATACATTTTACATCCTAAAGTTAAATGTGATCAAACTCAATGGAGTCTGATCACATTTGCTAATTATAATCTAAGCGGTATTCCACTGATTATTCGTCAGTTTTGTCACAAAACTTTTACTTTTTGTAATCAAAGAACAATTAATTTTAATAGGTTTCGTGCCATCCAGTACCAATTAACGTGTCTCAAAAAGATAATCTCCTTAAAAATATCCAACTCTTCCGTATAATATGTTAAAAGTATGTTTAAAGAATACCCATTTAGGATTATGGGCGTGATACTTTCATTCAAAGCCACTCCTCACTCGATCTCCAGAACTAGTGATGTGCCACGGGATATAAGTATACAACACGGGAATGTTCTCCTCCGCTTGAGAAAATTAAACTACAATTATAAAAACTTGAAATTCACTTTGATTTTTTTTTAAACTTGAACTTGATTTGACATTCATTACAAAACAAGAATGGGAATGGGATGAATGGGATTAACTGTAGCATGAAAAGAAGTTTCTAACAAAAATTGTTAAACAATTACACACACATCAACATTACAACTTAAACTTGGTTTCCTGAATTAGACGAGTACATGTATTTCCATGACAATATTTAACTCATTGACTACGCTACGCTTGAAATGCTCCTGCTACATCGTAGCCTGTTGACACTATACGATAATTATATTGCAATGGAACAACATGCACACGTTTTAATCTGTCAGGGAAACATTTGAAATGCGTTGTCCAATATTCCTTTAAGTACCTAAGCAAAAGGTTCGGATTCGGAAATATTACCGGGAACATCTCCGTCCGGAAAATATTCCCATGTATATCACGTCACTAAACGTAACAATACGCCACCTGCATTCCACCATTTTCCTTAAATTCTCCCTTTTATTTCACAAAAAGATTTATCCAAACGACATTTCCACTCTTTACGATTCGCAAAAAATCGTAATACTACCTACAAACTTACAAAAACATTCTTCAAATACTCCACAGACCTTATTACTGAAATGTTAGTGCCGATTTTCCTTTATCTAAGCATTTGACAACTGTTACACGATCCAATTTTATACCAAAATCGACATATATCCCTTGAGTCTTATTACAAAGCATTAAGATCGCATTTCAGAGAGAATAATATTTCGTGGCAATAGAAAACCCAAAGACCGTTGGAATCGGCTTCGATATTTGAATATTATCGCAATATGGCGTCGATGACATGTTAATATGGCTCCGAAGCCGATATGCATAATTTTATAGTGCTGGTTCGATTTTTGATTTTCTCCTTCGTTTCGTTATGTTGGTACGTGACTTGTTTTTTGGTGTAGGGTTTCGTGGCGAGAAAATGTGTTGGATCTGTGGCACAGAATAGTAAATTTTATAGGTAAGCTGATTTCTCAGAGTTAGCTAGGGGATGTCTGCTATGCGTAAACGTTTCTTCTAAATATATGAAACCGTTTACAGTATACATAAAGACTGACTGACAATGAACAGCCAATACTGTTGAAGGTATTAGACGCATGAAATATGAAATATATTTTTTGAAATGTCATGAATTTGTACAAAAAAATTAAATAATATGGATTTTTTCAGACCAATTATTGTTCATATTTTGTCTGTAAAGAAACTTAAAACAACTAAAGTTAACTTAAATAATTATGTTAGTAATACTTAAAAGCAGTGAGGATCAGTGCCTTATTATCAGGCCACTGTCCCATCTGTCGCCCACTCCTAGGAGCGCTATGAAAGGTTTTAAGGCAGTTCAACCTCTAGATTTTTTTAACGATTAAGACGTGTTCGAAAATATGTCAGGTACTTATTTGTGTGTTTATCACAGATATTTGGTCCTAAGTAATGGATGTTTTCTATGTTTTACTAGCTTTTGCCCGCGGCTTCGCTCGCGTTAAATTCGGGGTAACACGGTTCCCCTTTGCCCCCCGGAATGCTCCATACAAACTTCCACCCCCCCATTTTAGGGAAGTGGGGGGTTAGAAAGAGACAAAAAGTAGCCTATCCCTTCAACTATCTCCACTAAAAAAAATCACGTCAATTCGTCGCCCAGTTTTGCCGTGAAAGACGGACAAACAAACAAACAAACAAACACACACACTTTCCCATTTATAATATTAGTATGGAAGTAACATAACATAACATAAACATAAATATTAAAAATATTTATAACGGGTTACTCACGTAATTTAAGTCGATTTTTGCTCGACATGTTTCGGTCTATATAAATATTTTTAATATGTTAGAGTCTCACAAAAGTTTTATAGTTAAAATAAACATAAATACTCTTTATTGTACACCTCAAATAATAAACACAAAGTATACACAAGTCACAAACAAAAAAGCAGAGGCAAAACAATTGGCGGTCTTATCGCTAAAGTGCGATCTCTTGCAGACAACCTTCGGGAAGCGGAAACCTTTGTAAATTAATAGAAAAGTAGGTGTTGCAAAGCTCAAAGAGGACCCAGTGTGTTGACGATGAGGGACCTTCTTGTGCGTTTAGCCATCAACACAGTGAATCCTCCTTTTTGTAAAGGGTACAACGCGCATGTGACTCCTTTGAAGTTGCAGGCGTCCATCAGTTACGGTAGCTGCTTACCATCAGGCGGGCCGTATGCTTGTTTTCCACCGTCATGGTATAAAAAAGAACAAACATTAATAAACTTACACATATAAAAGAAAGAAAAATATATAAATAAAATTTATTATTATAAATTTATTTATTATTTATCTATATATATATATATATATATATATCGTCGCCTTAGTACCCTCAACACAAGCCTTATTGAGTTAGTGTGTACTTATGTTGATTTGTGTAAGATTGTCCTATAATATTTATTTGTTGAATCAAATTATGCGCGCACTTATAATTTGGTTAGATTACAACGTAATAGCAAATCAGTATAATATCAATATCAGATTTGTAAGTTTAATAGTAGTTTATGTAACTGTTACGTAATAAGGGTCCTTAAAACATGAGTGTGGTTTTATAAAACGAGCCGCAGGCGAGTGCAGGTGTACATTATGTTATCAAAATTCATAACACATCAATTTGAGCATGTAAAGTTAAAATTACGTTACTGCCACACATAAAAAGCTTATCATAGTAAAATCGGTTGTGGTAATGCTAGCCATTGCCTACCGTTTTTGAACACGTTTTAGAGGACTTACAATGTGAGTGTAGATAAATACCATTGTCGCAAAATCTGTACACGCCGAAACGCTATAATAATGATGAAACTACTACCAACCTAACCAAACAACAGGTTTAATAACCATGCGTTAATACGGCACTAATACACAGGTGTACCAACCTACAACGGTTAGCGCGACCGCAACGCGCGCTGAATTTAAACGAGCGGGCACTATTTCCATTGCTTACCAAGGTTTAATACTACACTGTGCATTGCCGCTAATCTCGCGATCATAATCCCACAGCAAGCGGTATAGGAAAATGGTGCATAAACCCGGTATACGGGGATTGGAAATCCTAAGATAAATGCTAGAGAGAAAGTTCTCTGTTAAACTGGTTTTTAGCGATGAGTGCCCTGTAAGGAATTGCAATTTCGTAACGGGAGTGTTCCAAAATCGAAAGCTGAGCTCGGGTCTATTTGCCGTCGGACGTGACCGTCTTTCTGGATATTAACAGCAATAGTTCGTGCATTTTACATCATTTTCATGGAAATTAAATGTATTAAATATTTTTTAAGGCGTATCGATAAAAAAAAATTCGTTCGAGATTTCAACATCCTTAAAAAGGAACTAACTGTTACAAGGCTTTCTAATACCATTTATTTTATGATATTAAATTATTACTTAGCTTCATTTCTAATTTGTTCTCGTTACTTACTAGTATACAAAACTCATTAAAAGTAACCGATTGCCAAATAACATTTTAGATATCCCAACCCAATAACCATAATATCGTCCGGAATCTAATGGACAAATAACTTTAAATATTTTCAGAATTGTGTAATATCGGTATCGGTAAACATAAAATATCTCACACTTACGGTCCTCACGATGTATACATACATATGCATGTGTATTGCACCCAAAGGCCGGCGGTGAATGGGGAAGGCTGCTGAAACTTTTTGTAGAGGGCGCTGTTCGAGATTCCATACAATAAGAGAAAGAGATATACAATGAGAGAAAGAGACAAGATGAATGGTCCTTAACTAGTATGCAGTCAAAAAGCTTTTCTTAGGCAAAAAAAATCCCTATGGCATTAATCTAACAGCATTTTAATTTTAGTGTACATATTTCAGAAACCGGTGGATTTCGATTTCGGAGCAATTTGAGACAAAACATAGTTATTTTCGCGAAAATAAATAAAAACTACTTCGCGCCCATAGACATAAACAAAAAGGAAGATGAGTGACGTTCATAGTAAACAAAACTGAAATGTGGTCCTGCACCTACACACTTGTAAAATGCTACACACAGCTATAATGTATGTGCATCATGGGCAAAAGAGATTAACCTATATAGTTAACACGGGTATGCAAGGCAGACCTCCATATTTTGCGCATTGCACAAAGTGTGACTGAGAGACTGCCACACAACTAATTCAATTTAGGTGCCGGAACCTATATTTGATGGCACACAATCGAGCGCCTGGTACCATATCTCCCTTTTTGTATAAATCAATGTTCGCGCCATACAAATTTAGCTTTTCTAAGAACCAATGTTGGAGATGTCACTTTGACAATTGCCTTTCCCATTTCTGAATGTGGCATTTAACGCAACACCCGTCGTCAATGTCAGAAACACTCGCATCATTTATCAATTAGAAAACAATAAGTATTACCCCTCTAAGGTGTTTTGTGTGTATATAAGTATGTAATTTAATTGCACATTTTCATTTATACCACGACGGTAGCAAACAATCACATCATCCGCCTGATGGTAAACAGCTACCAGTGCCTATGGACGCCTGCAACTCCAGAGATATCACATGCGCATTGCGGACCCACAAAAACACACACACACACCCACACACACACCCACACCCACACCCACACCCACACACACACACACACACACACACACACACACACACACACACACACACACACACACACACACACACACACACACACACACACACACACACACACACACACACACAAACAACAACACATGCAAGTTTAAACCGGTATACACTCACTTGCCAGAATTTCATTTGCCAGAATTTCATTTGCCATAATAGTCAACAGCCATTATATTGTTTCCCATAGTTACATATGCAATACTTATTGTTCACTATATTAATCACGTGCCAGAAACTTTGTTTCCCATAAAATCAATTTCAATAATATCATTTGTCATGATCATTGTAAGCCATAATATCACTAGCCATAATATCATTTGCCATCCAATTTGCTTCCCAGAAAGTAGGTCAGGTTAGGTTAGAACTGTGACCTCCTACAAAATAAAACGGCTACCAGAAAGTAGGTTAGGTTAGAACTGTGATCCCCCAAAAAGCGAACGGTCACCAGAAAGTAGGTTAGGTTAGGTTAGAACTGTGATCTCCTACAAAATAAAACGGCCCCTACATAATAATATGACTAAGTAAATATTTTTAGAGCGCCTGCAGGAATATAGTGAGCAAATGCATTGTTTGTATGCATGGATTCGGAAAACCATTATTTAGTATGGCGTTTAAATATTCTATTAAATAGTATTATTACAATTAATAATATGGACAACAATACGTATGGCACTCGTACGTTCTGAAATCTAATAATCGGGTAAACAAAGAGTATGTCACATAATTTTTATGGTAAACAAACCATTCGGGCAAATGAAATTCGGGCAAATAAAATTCGGGCATATGAGTATTATTTTATATAATTTTCGGGCAAACAATAGACAACCGTTTAAACCTCATATACCATTTAAGGTTAAACATGAAACGTCCTTCTATACCATTAAATGCACGAATACCTGCTATGTTACCGGGTAATGTTTACATCCAACAAAATATTCTCATTCTTATTCTTGTATGAAATACAACCGGTAAATATTTAGTATGAGAATTATCGGTAATTTACCGATTTACCGGAAAATTTGAACGGCTTGCATTCCCAACCCACAAAGTTATAATTGGATTGGTTTTTCAACTCTCTTGTATTTACGAATATAACCATAACAAAAGTATATACTTTTTTGTTTATGATGTATTCATTTGACATATCCTAAGATATGACTTTTTAAACGATTGTAGTGCCATCTGCGCACTTTTGGCGCCTTAGTTCAATACTTAAGAGTCCGGTAATGCTTTGAAATCGAGCGAAGATACGAGTTTTACATAGTAATCGAACGCTTCCAGGTACCACCGGCGCGTGCACGTGCGCGGCCGCAATGAACAATATTGATACTTTAGGTGCTCTTGCGTAATATTAGAAATTTTGTTAGGTAAAATAAAAGTAAAGGTAAATCTAGTAACCATTTAATACACCATGTTATTTATTATAACTTATTATGCACTAAAGCTATATCTATATCTATACATACATAATATAGGAGTTGGTGTAAATGGTTGATTGACTGATCAATGCAGAGCCACAACCTACAGCAGATCGTATTACATTTTTAATGTGTACAAGTAATACGAAATTATTTTGAAAAATTCAATCCCAAAACGGGTTGAAAGATTGCATGGGTAGATTTAAAAAAATATATTAAGTGACTTTACTGGTGTGAGAGGTTAGAGTGTCTTTACTGGTACTGGGTTTGGCATGGAGTTCAAGGCCCATTTCACACAGCATAAACGTAAAAAACGTAAAAGTATATTTCAATCTACCTTGGGATGAAAATTATATTTTCAATCTATCTTGTAAAGGTAAAGTCAGATAAATTACTTATAATCGATTTATAAACCTTGTCTGTCTTTGTAGTTTTACTGCCATCGTTGCTGTTTTTATTTGGTTTTCTTATGCCATGGAATTTTTTTTTTCTATTTACTGCGCCAAACGCACGCTTTTTGTTGTAACCAACCATAATGAAATCTAGAATAGTAACATTATTATTTAGTAAAAAATATGAAGCGTCTTATCAATAAAAAGCCACAAAGATTAGTTTAAGTTCTAAACATATTTTGTATGCAGCGTGATTTGAGTGCTGTTAGTAGGATTCTGCAGAAACAAAGCTGCAACGGACAAAGAAATGGAAATAAGTATGGTCCTGTTGTAGTTTTGCGTAAACACACATACAAGGATTCGAGTAGCTCAATACCATAGTTGTAGATTATTTTGAAGGCAAGTTCATGGACTATGCCTTGAAATATTAGTGTGCGTTGTATTGCACGGCTGTGTACTTGCATATCAAGCAAAGTCTTCGATGATATCTGCATTCTTAAGGCTTCCAGCTAAAAACCACCTGTGACAAAAATATCATGGCAATAAGGTCGTGTAGGGTCATATGTATGTTTCAATATTGTAAGGCTGGATTGACACTAAACTTGTAAGTTTCGCTTTTGTAAGGGATGAATCTATTTTCTACAATGAGAAAACAATATGTCTCTCATTCTGACCTACAACAGCGTCCCTTCGTACGTAAACAAAACTTAGAAGTTTAAATCTAGCTTAAGAACAACATTAAAACAATCGTATACAATTAAATTAATTAAAAATTACCTAGTGAAACATCCAAATGAAACATGAGGATATGTTGTGTGTTAGACCAAGCTGTGGGGCATTTTATAGGGCTTTATAATATTAATACAGACTAGACATTCCAATGGGCTTAGGACCTTTCGTAACTTTTTGACTAACGGCGATTGACATTTACAGATTAAAGTAAATTCAATGTTTATTTTGATGTCAATCAATCAGTTTTCTACCAGTTATCAAACACAATAGTCCAGTTTAAGGCACTTAAAAAGTCACAAATGAATAATTACGATTTCCATACAGTGTCGCATAGTAAATAGTTGAAGAGCGCATTTTTTTATTTGTGGCTTATCTCAATAGAAATCCCTAAAAGGGCAATCCCTAAACTGCGTTGGCAAGTAAAAGACTTATCATCACTTCAACTCGGAAAGGCGCTCTTTATCCTTTAAAAGCGGAGGAGAAAAACGCATTTTATCCACATCTGGCAGGATGGACTTTAAACAGTTGAATTACAAAATTTTGAAAGCATTAATTTTTAATATTTTATAACTGGTATTTTTCCTCGCGGTGTTGTAGTGAAAAATGTTGAATTATGCTCGGCAGCAAAGTTCGCTCGTGGCTAAATTTTGGTATTTTTTGCTGACTCGGATCTTAATATAAGCACGCGAGGTTAAACAACAACTTTGCTCCTTTGTGTAATAAATAACTATTTTCACATCACCTATTCGTACACCGGCTTTTTCTTCCCTGCTAGGAGGGAACCAAGTGGCGCTTTTCTGTCATAGGACATTAGTTTTATTTTCAGCCAGTCCGTCATTACAAAAAAATCTTATTAAATTCATCGATTAATTACAACCACGAAGGACACTATAAGGACATATCAAGTTAAAATAAATATGATTCTACTAAAATATTTTTTATTTTCCTCTAAGGTGGTGTTCAAAGCAGTATGTGTCACATAGAAGCAAAACTATTTTCACCTTGGGCGTTAACACTTGAACCCCTCACTACACTCAGTAGTCTGCTTTAGAATCCCTTGCTACGCTCGGGATTCTATGATGGACTCAGTCGCATGTTTTGGGATTTACTATACGACCTCACCGTAAATATTTCATTTTCTCCCTTATTACACAATCTACTACTTATTGATTTCTGTTCGAAACGGGTTCAATTGGCATAAAAAATAAAATGCAATTTACTCGCTCGCGTACATTTTTCATAAATTTGTATGTTGATCGCCCTTACGTCCTTAATTAAAATGTAGCATCGTGAGATCTAGTATCTGCCCTCACTGGCCGATTTGGAAAATTCACCCTGTATAGGACCGTTCAACTATTCTTACACCGTTTGTGTATGTTTCTGTTTGGCTAAGTTAGGTTCTAACTCAAAAATTATATGAAAATCGCAAAATATTTAATTAAAAATTAACGTACGTACGTAACGTACCTAAGATCAAGACTATTTGGAGTGGAGTGCGTTATATTTACGAGGCGAATAAGGTAAATGATATAATTTCATAACAATTACGAAATAACTTAATAAAAATTTACCGACCAAGTATTCCAAAGGTCCCCAGATGTCAACGACTGGGTGATAACAAATTTTTCTCAATTTACGGGTGCCTTTGCACTTTTTGAATTCACGCTAGCGTTCTAGCGGGGAGCGACACACGTCCTACCTCCGTGAGCTCAGCGAGCGGACTAAATCGCCCGGCCTTGCTTCGTATAATTTGTTGTAAGTTTATAGTTAATTTTAAGTGCTCTATTTAGGAATATTTACTATCAAATGGTATATATATTTTACATTATTTGGGTTCATAATAAGTTGAAGTTTATGTTTGTGTAAATTTTTTTCATAACTAATCATGTATGTAGTCAGAAACCGCGGTTATTCTTTGTGTATTTTTTCCGAAAGTTGACTGATTTAAATATTTTTTTTCTCAGTTATTTTGTATGACATTAGTAGAATTTTTTATATTTATTCCATAGAAGACTATAAACTCAATATTACAAAAAAAAACTGTAGCAATACGACATCAATAAAATCCCCAAATTGATATCAGTCCGAACCTCCCCGAGCTAAAATTGGTAAAACACTTGTCGGGAATAGGTCAATTATTCAAAATACAATAATAAAGTAGATATTTTTTTTGTGCTTATACAGTCCCTATTGAAATGATCTTTCAATTTATGCTTAAAAATTTGTTGATTTAGTACTCTTTAATGGCTAAATCATATCAAATAGTTGAGCAAAATTGTAAAAAGACTTTACCGGACTCTTAATGACTTAATGAAATACTGAATAAAATTAATGATGAAATTAAATTCAAAAAAACATGACCTTTGACAAGATTCTTTAAAATATTTAACCAAAACAATTTTATATTTACATAATTTAATAAAGCGAGGCAGTGGGATATAAAGTTCAAAAAAAGGTTTAAATACTTCATATTACTAAAAATGCCAGCTGATTAACTTATTCTATTAATTCGTCCCTAAAGGCCACACCCTGGCAAGTGCGGAGGGTTTTAGAATTTAACTCAACACCCGTCTTGGCTGTCACTTGCACTCCCGCGTTATATATCGCATCGCCTTTGTCGCATTAATCACCCGCTATATGTTTTTGACTCGGGGCGATCGCGATCCGATGGCGGTTAAGAAACGATTTGCCTGGCGCACGGTGTATACAGTTTATTGATTTAATTGAAGTTTGTGTAATACGATTAGATAGTAAAATATGCTACCAATCATAGTGATTCATTCTCGCGCATAATCTAAATTTAAGATGTCATGCTCTCAACACATTTGCAAGTTGAAAAGTAAAAAACCGACCAAGTGCATGTCGGACCATGCGTAATGGAGGGTGCAGTACCTTCAATGGAATAAGAAACAAACTAATACGAAAAGGTCGTATCTGGTGCTAAAAATGGCTAAACCGATAATGTTTAAAACAATTTTCGTAGAAAGTATTATAAATTTTTCATATTTTTTGGACTTGAGGTTCAAAAGTTAAAGGGGGTGGGGGGGACACATTTTTTCTGACTTTCGAAGCGATTATTTCTGAAAATATTTACTTAATCACAAAATGTTCAAAGAAACCTCGAAACATTTTATTTTTAAAGACCTATCGATTGATGTGCAACATGTTGATATTAGTAAAATATAGTTTCCAAGTAAAATGGCTGTGACATATGGACGGACGGACGGACAGACGGACATGATGAAACTTATAAGGGTTCCATTTTTCAAATTTTGGCTACGGAACCCTAAAAAAAATCAGTTCATATTCGACACCTTTTAAAACTTTCTGTTTTGCCCATTTAGTGTACTGAACGAAAAATCTTGTGTTTTGTTTTGTGCAGCAAAGGTAATGTTTACCGCTTTTTGCTCCATTTTTGATAAACAAATACATCTCGCGCCGGTAAGCGCTTGCCGTAGTCCATGGACGACAGCAACTCCAAGTTACATAACGCGCATGTAACTTTTACATGATATTTAAAAACCTGTAAATTCCTTTTTTGAAGAACCCTAACAATCAATGTCAATCTCCGGAAACCAATAAAACAAAACTAATTACGTAATGCTAAATCGAAAATATAAAAAGGCAAACTTTTCGAATTTAAAAAGGCACTATTAAAAACAATCATAATTTCTTAATTTTACCGCCCTGGGGCCCTCGGGGGCGTTACCCGGAAACTTCCCCTCTTAACGACTTACCCCGTAATTGTTTTAAGCGTTTTAATCTAGGGGTGTGTTGGTAATTATATTCTTAAGGATTTGAAGTCATGTGGGTTTGCAGCATTGGGGAATATGGCGGCGGTGATGGTTTTGTAGCAATATGTCTCTTATGCCGTTATTTATCCACGTTATAAAGTCTATATTTAGACATTGAACAAAGCCTCTAGCCCCAAATAACGTTTACTTTGCAGGAATGGTCTATAGCAAATATTTTTTTAATTAGAATGAATAAATATTGGAAAAAAGACATAATAAATAGCAAAAGTTATTTTGAATAACCAACAACAAAAACAATCAAACAAGTCATTGGCAGTGTTTTTGACAATAGCAGGGCCGCGATTCGAAAAATAAACACGCACTGGACGGACACAGCTCCAACCCAACTCAAGCCGACTCAACTCAACGCTATAACGACATTGACATTTGCTATTCGAACAGATTTTCATTCAACATTGGTCTCACATTGGTCACACATTGGACCAACATTGGACCAATGTGAGACCAATGTGAGACCAATATGAGACCAATGTTGAATGAAAATCTGTTCGAATAGCAAATGTCAATGTCGTTATAGCGTTGAGTTGAGTTGGGTTGGAGCTGTGTCCGTCCAGTGTGTGTGTGTTTATTTTTCCAATCGCGGCCCATATTAGCAACATATCACGACAGAGCAACTCAATGTGTTTGTATGTGTGTCGGTGTTGGCTCCTGACATCTCTCACATTTGTTACATAAGACATTTATCAAATCAAAATGTAATTAGTATTGTGTGAATAAAATAGAATAAAATAGGGTAAAGGAGGTTTCACACTATTCCAAGAGGATCAATTTCCTCATGAACTTTTAATAACATACAGGCTGGTAAGAAACTGTAATTTGTTGATTCTTTCGTAACTACTGAGCCGATAGTTATCGTACTTTGTAGGTATTACTGGTTCCAAAAACCTTAATGTATTTGTACGTTTCGGCTTTATCCAATGGATTAGGACAACCTGTATATCCTCCTGTGGAGTTAGCATGGTCGAACTATAAATATAATAGAATAAAAAAAAGTGTTTTTACAAGAGGTCGATAAACCGTGCGACTGTCTCTTTTAGTAGGCGTGAACATACCATTTATTTCCGATTCTAATCCCACAGAAACAGTTCATAAAACATAATAAAATATAGCTAATATTATTTTACTATAATCCCTTAACAAAGTGGGGTAAAAAATACATAAAAACCGTATTGTGCCTGGATCAACATAACTCCCATTTTTAACATTATCTGTGGCGGGATTATCTATTGTTGTGGCCCTATTGTATAAAGAAGCAAGTAAGGATTTCGTGTTTTTGTTTTCTCAAGTGTTCGTTGTAATTGTGTGCGAATTTATTAAAAATGCACTTGGGCCTTTTGTAGTTTGATTTTGCGTACTTTTTTGTGAGAGAAGTGTGTTATTAAATTTTGGTATGTTTTTCAGTTCCTTAGTTTATAAAACCCAATATTTCATAAACACCTAGGACCGGTTGCACCAAACTGTCTGTTAACGTCATCGCTAAAAAATCTTGTATGAAAAGTTTGACAGTTTTCTATGGGATGACATCTTTACGTCTTATTTGACGTTGATGAGTTCGTTAATTGTGCGCTGTGCAACCCACCCTTAATAAGCACCGTTTAATTAACAACACACATATTGTATTTGGTTCTATCTTTTTTGTTGTGAAACATAAACAAACTGACTTATTTTTTCTAAGATGGGATTGAACATATGCAAAGATCAGGTTTTTGTTTGAAACCAATCCAGCATCATTGGCACGTTATTTTGCGCGTTTATCCTCAATGGTATAATTTATATCTCATATAAGATTCAAAAATTAAAAACTAGTCAATAAAATGTATTTTATAAAGACGAAAAACACTTCATCTAACTTCATTTAAAAACGTTTGAACGAGTACCAACATAACGAACTCAACAGCCAAATTCCCAATAACGGACCCTCGAATCAATTACCTTCGCGCCGGGCGCGCAAAAATTGGCGCGAAACCAATAACGAACTTAATTAAATAACGCTATCGAATCTGTGGCGACATTCTAAGTAATTGTAGTAAAATCGTATTTCTCTTTTATGGTTATCTGAATTTGAACTTTAATAGCTATTGACAAGGTTGTTTTTAATCAGGAAATTTGTTGTGAGAGGAGATGCTAGTAATATCGTATCGACTTTCGGTTATGATTTGCGTAAATAATGGGACTTAATGGTTTGTAATAGGGTCGGTTTTTAAATGAGGGTTATAGCATTAGATTGTATTTTTATGAGGGGATTTCAAGGCTGTTTTTTTTTGCAAAGGTGAAGGTTCTGTAGACCACGAACTCTGCACTGATTTTCAAGTATCAAAGTGTCAATAGAGCATAATAGCCAAATTTAGAGTATGAAATGAAGTCTGTTAAAAATAACGTCTATAGTCTAGCAAACCATTTATCAGTAGAAAAGCGCGGCAAATTTGAAAAATCGCTAGTTGGCTACACCTGTCTTTCAAAAATCAATGCTACAATGAGGTTTTTCCGCGATCGAGTTTTTTACTAGATGGCAGCACCGTGGCGAGAGGTCTAGCTGCCATAATCCTCCAATCATGTTTTTTATATGGCTTTTACTCCTCGCCGATTTTGGCGAGGTGAATTCTGCCAATGTCGAGGTGTAGACTTATTATATCAATATTTTAATTTTTCATAAAATATAAGCAACGTTGTTCGGTTGAGGCCTTGCTGATTGCAAGGTGACAGCCTCCTTACAAACACGTGGGTGGCCGAGACCCCGGATATCCGTTTGTTCGACTAAAGGGTGGTTACGCGCGTTTTGAGACAATTTTTTTATTAGCTGCACACTTGTTCGTTAGGTCACAATAAGCTATCAATATTACACACGTAAATGAGCAAATAACAAAAAACTATTCTAAAGACGGCACAGCCATCTTGAGCTCAATCGGATATCAATCATGTTTAATCAATCGTATTTTTTTAATGGTGGATTTTGACAGCTGCTGTCAAAAAGAGCTCTCGTCACGGTGCTGCCATCTAGTGAAAATCTCGATTACAGAAACCCTCGTTTGGACAAAATAATGTAGTCAGCAAACATAATAATGTCAGCAACACGCGCAACCGCGCAATTAGCTTTACATTATCTTCATTTTCATTTACACCGGCTTCATTTTGCAATTTGCATATTTGGCTTTATTTTGAGCTTTTCGGCTCTTTTTAGCTAACTAAGAGTAAGCGGGATGATTCATGTACACCTAATGAAGTAACTATCTTGCTCGCACCTACAGGAAGTAACAAAAATACTGGTGATCCTTTTAAAGGCATAATTGGTATCGTATTTCAACTAAGAAAAAGTAGGAGAAAATTTTTTTGACACCAATTTTTTTTTTTGTATGCTTCCGGTCGACCCTCCACACAAAACCAAATTTTTTTTGCACGAAAATTTTTTTTTTACTTTTAAAAATTAGAATATGATACTAATTATGCCCTTAAACGGATCATAAGCATTTTTGTTACACCTTGTATATTCTGGTCAATTATTTCCGTCGATAAAAGAGGTACAATATTTTTTTGTTCATAGAAAATAAATTTTCCACGCCAAAATTTTTTATTGCACTTTTCCTAGTATTTAATGCAATGGAAGTTATATAATATCATAATGTTTTCCTAATGTTTTATTTGGTAAACTTTTAATGATAGTTTCTTATTTCTTGTAGTTTTTATCTTTCGAAACTATACTAGACCTTCGAAGGATCATTATCCAGATTTGTGCCTGAATGCTTCGTCAAAACATACTAAACAATATGAGCGGAATTCAGCTGTCATTGATAAAAATCAGTCAGAATGCAGATAAATCCAACTTCGGGCTGAATTTGTCTGTGGGCTCCATACAAGAATTCAGCCACTAAAGAAAAAATTCCAACTGCCGGCGGATTTTGTCTATGATAGCTGAATGCAGCGTTGAATTCCGCTCAAGTTTGCGCCTAAATGTACGAAAATAGTGCCTAATTGATGGCATTGAAACTATGAAAAGATATAGGCATCAACTTCACCTCACATAGAATTTAACAAATTTGTGTGAGGTGAAATTGATGCCTGGTGCTACAATCAGGCTTTATGCTTGTTTACCACCGACGTGGTATACATTAAAAAAGATACAACTGAAGAATAAATCTAATTATTTTAATAAATATTGCATATACACGGGAAAAATCGACCGGTGCTGCTGTGACCCGGGTGGCCAAGTAGTTAAGGCGTCTGCCGCGAATGCAGAGGATGCTGGTTCGATCCCAGCCCTGGGCACCGGAGGCCTAGGTCACTTTTACCTTAGTATATGACATCTATGTAAGTTTATAACTAAAAAAGATTTTAAGGCTACCGTATGAACAGTTATGTTTTCCACAGACTACCGGCAACCAATGATGGCGCCGTGGCCCATCGCGAAGCCAATCGCGAGCCGACCCATCCCAGTACAGCACCAGCACCTACAGCATCTGCTGGCGCACTGCCACCATCCATATTTAGCTGGTAAGTTACCCATCAATCCATTCAACCCACCACAAATAAGAGGCTTAAGGCCTAACACAAAAGTTCTTCAAAAAAGGAGTGTATAGGTTCTTAAAGGGTAGACAACGCGCATGTGAATCCTCTGGGGTTGCAGACGTCCAAAGGCTACGGTAACTGCTTACCATCAGGCGGGCCGTATGCTTGTTTGCCACCGTCGTGGTATAAGTATAAAAAAAACACACTTAGCGGAATTCAGCCCAAATTTCAACGGAATTCAGTGAATATACAGTCGGAAGACGGATAATATCCATGGACTCCATACAAAAAACTAGAACAATTCCGCTTAGTGTGTATTTTGCCTAAGAAGTCGACAACGACTAAATTCAATCAATGTCTTTCAAATCAATATGTAGCAATAAAGTAAGCTAAGCAGGACCCTAAAAGCTCTGTTACATTTGTCCTAGTTAGCTTCCTAAATGATTTAGTGACTAAATTTAGTCAAGTGTAACCGCATTTAAAAAAGTTGGGATCCTAATTAGGATGCTAATTAGGACACTAAAAAAGTAAAGTGTAACAAGGCTTTAAATCAGAAAATGTATAATTTAAAAAAAATTGCGCGATCAATGTTCCGTATTTAGACTTAGGTTTCTTTGAACATTTTGTAATTAAGTGAATATTTTTAGAATTAATCGCTTCGAAAATTGTGTCCCTCTCCCTGTAACTTTTGAAATGTAAGTCCAAAAAAGATTTGAAAAGATGCGCCTTATCGCATACTTTTTACGAAAATTGTTTTTAACATTATCGGTTCAGGCATTTTTGAGTTATCTCCAAAAAACTTCAACCATAGGCATCAGATCTCTTGGTATTAGTTTGGTTCTTATTCCATTGAAGGTACGGAACCCTCTATTATGCGTGGTCCGACACGCACTTGGCCGGGGTTTTTAATACATAAATCTAAATTACGAAAATATTTTTTTTTACATTAATCTAATATCTAGAACCAGTAAGTAAATTTTTCGCACTCCTAGCATAATCGACCTCATGTCATGCGAACCTCCGTGACATAGACAAGCGGAAGTACCTACGTCACACACGAATCTGTCAACATGTCTCAAAATGTCATAACTCAAAACGATATTTCAAAAAACTTAAAATAAATACATGACACATATAAACCCATGGTTTTTATCAGGATCAACACCACAAAAAAGGCAATAACTTTTATTGATCTGCCAATATTTTTATTGCAATACAAAGCAATACAATATTTGATGTAAAAAAAATACAATGCTAGGCTATAAACACGCTTGCGTTTACAAAAAACGCCTTTAAAAGGGCCGTTGTCCATTTTGCCACCGTTTAATATTATTGGATTATCGTAAAAAAGTGAATGGTACAATGTCTATGGTACCTAAAAAAGCTTTGAATTTTGAGATAGTTAATGGATGGTTGGTAATATTTTAGTTTTAAGCTTTTTGGTTGGAATTTAATTAAACATTTAGATTAGAATTAAATATATATTTTAGGATTCTTCTGTAATTTATTTTCAATTATTAAAAAAACATATAATAAATATTTTTTAAACATAATCATTAATCAAACACATACCGTGCCTTTTTTTCGTAAAATAGGGTTGTTTAATAGAAAATTAAGAATATTTTTATTGAGAGGGTGTTTCTATATTGTCGACAAAGTCTTTACAATTAATAATAATTAGGTATTAGTCAATAAGTTAGCATAGTCACATTGAATTGCATACCCATCATTCTTTTCTTTTCCTTTCTCCTGTTAATTCGTTTTATGTATTTCAAACACAATCTCTGTCAATTATGAATGTAATAAATAAAAATAAAATAAAATAAAATAATGATTCAGAATTGCCTGGACAGATGGAAAAAATGCAATTATGTGTAGTGTAGGTATCGCTATTCTAAAATATATTTGGTTATTTATTAGAGTAGACAAGTGATCTACCCATATTTGTAATGAATTCTTATTTTTATTAAAATGCGTAATAACGACCAAATTTAAATTTAAACACTACTTTATAACCCCCAGATGCTCATGTTTACTTTAAAGATAAACTAAACGTCTGTTTGTGTATCAAATTGGGCAAATAATGCCCCCATTGTAACGCCAACAATAGATACAAAGTTGAAAAGGATTGCTTTTTTAAACCGCGACTACGAGGTGGTCTATTTAATTGTATCGCGGCAAAAAGAGGGTTAAAACGATCTGCCTGTTTACTTGTGGTGGCATATCTACAGAATATATGTGAAAATATCATAGCGATTCTGACACCAGTTCACAGATTTTATATATATATATATATATATGCAATTTTTGCAATGAATATTGATCGTTTAATCTAACAAATTGTATTACCATTTATTACTTATAATTTTAATGTAATTCTAATTTAATTTAATTGTTTTGTAGTATATAGTATTTTTTTATTTATTTCATTAAAAGGACATTAACTGTATATGTAACTATCTGGTGTATTTTAATCTTACAAGCGTTTTGGTGTCAATGGTAAGCCTGTATGATTTATTTTTACAAATAAACAAACAAATATATATATTTTATACCTCGACGGTGGCAAACAAGCATACGGCTCGCCTGATGGTAAGCAGTTACCGTAGCCTATGGACGCCTGTAACTCCAGAGGATATGCCGGTAATATCAGAATACGAATTTTTACACATTCTACAATATGTGTACAAATTCTGTGCACATTATGTGACTGCTACTGCTACATAATGAAGGGCATTAAAATATGAGGGTTGAACGAAGTAAGTTTCATAATAATATCTTACGAGTGTTTTAATGCCTATAATTATGTTACATACACTTCTTTATCTACAGACATATTAGAAATCCTCAATGATGTGTTCGGGAACCATTAGAATGACCGCCATTGCACCACCATGGCCAACTGTTATGAATTTTCATACATTATTGTTATGTTCGAAAGGAGATCGTCAATTTTTGTTAGGTGATCTGGCCCAGAGTATTTAGGACCGTTTAGGAACGGTTCATACCTTTAAAAAATCGTCATAATTTCTAGATCAGGACGGTGGTAAAAATATATCGAAATCTAATGGGAAAGTTAAAAAATCATGCATTTAAAACTTGAATCTGACAAGGACAATATTTGAAAGCGTGTTTGCCTATGATTTATAGATTAATGTAAAAAAAGTACCGATTTTTAATGATAATGTACAAAAGCGGACTTGAAAACAAAACGGGAATCATGATGAAATAATAAAAAGTCATATTTTGATCGTATTTATAGTTCATGTATTTCGGTAAACAAAGACGGCTGTCAAATCATCGTTGATACTATTAACTGAACACCTATTGCGAAGGGATAAGGTTTACCACCGTTAAGTGCCGATACCACTAGTATCTGACATTGCAAAATTGAAAAAAAGATGCGTTTCGTTATGGAAGGAGCATGACATTATGCCATTATGAAACTTACTTTTAATATTCAAACTCCGATCAAAAATGCAAAAATACGCATTTTCAATCTTTAGGCGTTTTAATACAGTCGATTTCTAATTTAAACTTCCGTATTCGTAGGCTTAGATACTATTTTAATATTACAATGTTCTAACTTACCGAACAGTATCAAAACGCAGATTATGTAACGGTATACATTGACAGTGTCAAACCAAAAAACAATCCCGTTTCAGGCCAGGGTGAAGTTAAACTTTATGTCAATGCCATAAGGACGTTAACGACTTGCCTTGCTGTATTTTAATCGCGGAAAAATCAACATAATGTTTATTTATTTAGTATTTCTAATTCCCGTTTCATTTTTTTGCAATATTTTGTCTACTTTAGTAATAAAATGAGTATTTATTTTACATTGCAGTACAAACTGTATACGGTTTATATCAGGTGGCCCAGAATTGACGATCTCCTTTGAATGTAATTAAAGTAGCGGACATCGATACTTTAATTTACACTTTACGATGCACCACAGATACTGGTTTCTTAATATGTATAGACATTAGCTTATCGTTTCTGCACGGTTAGCACAAGAGTGTCGCGACATTATCTCGCCCGTCCTTTTCTAACTGTATCAATTAAAAAGTACCGTCTCTTTTCTCGCGACTGTCGTATCACTTATGTGCTAACCGTCTTAAACATATTTTAGGGAATTTATGATTTGGATGTAGTTGAATATACAAGGTGTAACATGCTGGTGATAATTTAAGGGTATAATTGGTATCGTGTTCTAATAATGAAAAACTAAGAAAAATTTTTTTTTTATTTTATTGTTTAAGGTTTACCAACAATTATTTAAACCAATACTTATTATTAATTCACATGCTTGTATGTTGAGAACAGTGTAATAATTACTTAAAGGTAAACTCCACATGCGACAAAAAATTTATTTCGCCCCAAAAGAAAGTTTTTTTTATGAAGAGTTGACCGGCTGGGACCACGTGTCCAATACACAAAAAAAATTCGCGTCCAAAATTGTTTTCTCCTACAAAAGAATATTTTTCGCGTCAAAAAAATTTTCTTCTACTTTCTCTTAATCGCAATACGATACTAATTATGCCCTTAAACGGAACAACAATATTTTTGTAGCAGCCTGTATATTCATTTTGCAGGCACGTTGCTAAGAGGGCCTTAATCATAACGTATAACGTGTATCCAAGATTTTAATCCTGCGTTTCCACCAGAACCGAGCGAGGATGTGTTGTAAGGAATGTGTTTGTTAAGAACCAATCCTCGAGCTGCGCAGTGCGAATAAACAAATGAAGTGATTCTATTGGTGCTTAACAAAATAATAATCATTTAGTAATGATTTTATTTGTGTATTAATTGATTATTATTTTTATTGAAATTTTGCATATTCATGAATTTTATTTGTAATGATATTTTTTTTTATTGACGTCGACATTTAATTTTAATGATAGTTTAATTTTCTGTGGTATGTTTTAATTATAATATTCTTATGGATCATGTTTATCTGAAAATAAATGATTAGTTAATTTAATTTAATTTAACAAACACATTCCTCGCAACGCATCCTCGCTCATCTCTGGTGGAAACGCAGCCTTAAAAGTAAAGACACCATTGTCGTGATTTATGCCGTTCGGTAAATTCAAAATATAATGATTTTGTTACAGTGAGGCCATCGCAGGCGCATACGCAAGTATTTCCACTACCAGGCGCCTTCCCTTGGGCACACAGTTCGAGAGGTGAGTGACATCTAAGTACAGCCTCAGTTCAGTCTCCACGCCACTACGAGATTAGTCAAAAGTCTAGAAATAAAGGAAAAGTAAAAATCTACTGCCTCAGGCGAGACTCGAACTCGGGACTCTGGGATACATGTACACAAAATAGTGGTGATCCGTTTAATGGCATAATTGTTATTGCAACTATGAAGAAGTAGAAGAAAAATTTTTAGACGCAAAAAATATTTTTTTGTATGAGACACGTCATCCCAGCCGACCCTCCACACAAAACCAATATTTTTTTTGCGTAAAAATTTTTTTTTCTTATTTTTTCGTAATTAGAATACTCGTACGATACTAATTATAACTATAAAACTTTCGTGAGACTCTAACATATTAAAAATATTTATAACGGACAACATATGTCCAGCAAAATTTAATTTAAGTTTAAATTGATGTGGTGCTGTTTGTAGTTTATTCGCAATAAATGTTTTTTCTTTCTTTCTTTCTTTCAAAAATCGACTTAAATTACGTGAGTAACCCGTTATAAATATTTTTAATACGATACTAATTATGCCCTTAAACGGATCACTACTATTTTTGTTACACTCTGTATAGTTGTTGTCTTCCCCTAAATAGCTTATTTTTTACCCTTAGGTAAACCTCGGCGGGGCATGATGCGGCGCGCTGTCTTCTCAGACCTGCAGCGCAAAGGGCTGGAAAAGCGGTTCCAGGTCCAGAAGTACATCTCCAAGCCTGATAGGAAGAAGCTGGCGGAAAAGCTGGGACTTAAGGATAGCCAGGTCAGTTTCTTTTATACTACGACGGTGGCAAACAAGCATACGGGCCGCCTGGTGGTAAACAGAACACTCCTTTTTAGGGTTCCGTAGCCAAAATGGCAAAACGGAACCTGTATAGTTTCGTCATGTCCGTCTATCCGTCCGTATGTCACAGCCGTTTTACTCGGAAACTAAAAGACATATATTAATAACATTTTTTTTACAATATTGTTTAGTCGTTTTTACTATTATTGAAAATCACATAGAACCAAATCGATTATTTTTTTAAAGTGGAGATATAAACGATATATTTCTTGGTATCCACGAAATTAAGCAAGGTTGGAAGTATTCAATCCTTTCATAATTTTATAATTATTTTTACATGGTAGGGCTGTAGCTCGATAATTTCTTATTATGTGATTAAACTCCTATTATTGAGTTAAAAAAATGTGGCTATTTACATTTGGTGAGTTCTTTAAATTTACTGATGATGATACCTGTTTAATTGCAATTGTATTTATGAATCCCTGTTGTATTATTAATATCATAGTTCGGTTAGGTAGCAAATCAACAATATGTTTACATTATATTAAAAGTGTCTTTAAGTACCAACTTAACAGAATTAAAAAAGCATCAACGTAAACAAAGTCAAACGTTTAACAGTTTTAACACCCCAAAAACGCCTCTGCAAAGGCCCAATAATCCTTAATCAAACCTGCGCTTCTAAATATCGCTTTCAGCAGTAATTGTTTTAAACCTTCCCCTCTGCCTGCGCGTGACAGCCCCCTACAGCCCTCGAGGGTTACTTTTTTGTAGCACCCACACCCCTATGGGGGCGAGAATCACTGTAGTTTTTTTAAGGATTTGAAGCGTTTTTACGGCGTTAACTGGGTTGGTGTTTTCGTAATTGTTGGGAATGTTGGAGCGGGTCGAAAACATTTGTAGTGCAGCCGGAATTTTCTTCCTTTTTATTTTATATAAATCACATTAAAAATTTACATGAAAATTCACCGTTCTGAAAGTATTAACGTAAACAATTCATAGATTGGCTATGCTCTGAAAAAATCAAAACGGTTTTGTGTTACGCAACACACAAGTTTTTCATTCAACAATGTAGATCCGCTATTTATAGTAATTTTTTTTTTAATAAGAAAATTTTCTATAACGTCGCGGGTGCCCACGGACTGCCAATCAGCGTCCCCGCGTTGGTTTTGAGCTTCCCGCATGCCGCAGTGGCGAGATCTTATGAATTTTATAAAATTGGTTAATTTGTTCCGTTCCGCCCTGCGATCTGATTCGCCTCGGTCTACCCTACTTAAAATAATATCAAAAAGTTATTTTTTATCGTCAAAAAAATGTTTGAACCATTTTTACTGACCGTGTATTTCTGCCAGTGACCCAATTTTACTGTATTTCTTTTTAATAAAACATACGTATGGCTACGACGTAACGGCGTAGAACCTAAGCCTTATATAGTTAAGGGCCGTAGGAATGAAGAACAGTAAGCCTAACGAACTTAGTTGAATGCAATATACCCATATTTTTTTCTAAATAGTAACTTTTTTTTAATGCATTTTTATGCCTATTATTTTAACCTTAATTAGAAACCATTGATATGAACAAAAGTTAGAAACGCTGTTTTTACATTTTTTGGTGTCATATTGACGAATTTGAATATACAAATATTTATACATAATCTTAATCTGAACCCTTCATCTTTAAAAACGAATTTAAAACAATCCCTCCCCGAATCAATTTAAAAACAAAAGACTATGGTTGTTTTGTTTCCGCCCTTTGCCGGTTTTCCCTTTTAATTTCCGTTACGAAATTCGTTGGAATTTTTTATGCGTACAATACAACGAAAAATAAAAATGCCCAAAAACGGACGTATCGTAGGTATATTCGTATTGTATAAGATAACCTAACTGATTGATTAAACTAGTAGTCCGCCGAGAACTCGCGATTTTCTTGCAAACGATTGACCGATATAACAAGACCCTAATGATGATTTTTTTTCGAGCCTTCTAGCTCCATAACCCCCTGATCGATCATGCTCATGAACGATCTCTCAAATTGTATTGAGCTCTACTACAACCCCAACAAATTTCAACTACAACAACAACAGAAAAACGTAACTAAAGTTATCGCGCGACAACTATTCAAAATCAAAAAGCCATCGAAATGCACAGACGTCTAGGTAGCCGGAGTTGTTTGAAAGAACTTCACTTCGCTTACGCTCCGCTCGTTCAATTAGTATTTTTTTTATTTGGTAGAAAATGATACTGTGTAACAACAGAATCTACACATGATTCAAATTAATCTAAAATACATTATATATTTGATGTCGTGTGTAAATGATTTTAAACACTTAGTAAGTGTAGCTATTTCTACCTAAAATACCAACCTACAAACTGAAACTTAGTAATCGTCCAAAATAGTTACCTTCATTGTAAGTACAATACAGTCACCGGCAATAGTATCTTGCTATTACGACTATTCTAATTACGAAAAAAAATTTTCAGGCGAAAACTAATTATGGTTTTGTATGAGAGTCGGCCGGCTGGGATAACGTGTCCCATACAAACAGTTTTTTTTCGCGTCCAAGAAAGGAGATCGTCAATTTTTGTTAGGTGATCTGGCCCAGATTATTTAGGACCGTTTAGGAATGGTTCTGACTTTTAAAGAATCGTCATAATTTCTAGATCAGGGTGGTGGTAAAAATATTGCGAAATCTAATGGGAAAACTGAAAAATCATGCATTTAAAACTTGAATCTGACAAGGACAATATTTGAAAGCGTGCTTGCCTATAATTTATATATTAATGTAAAAAAAGTACCGATTTTTTAAAGATAATGTACAAAAGCGGACTTGAAAACAAAACGGGAATCATGATGAAATAATAAAAAGTCATATTTTGATCGTATTTATAGTTCCTGTATTTCGGTAAACAAAGACGTCTGTCAAAACATCGTTGATACTATTAACTGAACATTCCTAACACCTATTGCGAAGGGATAAGGTTTACCACCGTTAAGTGCGATAGCACTAGTATCTGACATTACAAAATTGAAAAAATGATGCGTTTCGTTATCGAAGGAGCATGATATTATGCCATTATGAAACCCACTTTTAATATTCAAACTCCGATCAAAAATGCAAAAATACGCATTTTCAATCTTTAGGCGTTTTAATACAGTCGATTTCTAATTTAAACTTCCGTATTCGTAGGCTTAGATACTATTTTAATATTACAATGTTCTAACTTACCGAACAGTATCAAAACGCAGATTATGTAACGGTATACATTGACAGTGTCAAACCAAAAAACAATCCCGTTTCAGGCCAGGGTGAAGTAAACTTTATGTTAACGCCATAAGGACGTTAACGACTTGTCTTGCTGTATTTTAATCGCGGAAAAATCAACATAATGTTTATTTATTGAGTATTTCTAATTCCCGTTTCATTTTTTTGCAATATTTTGTCTACTTTAGTAATAAAATGAGTATTTATTTTACATTGCAGTACAAACTGTATACGGTTTATACCAGGTGGCCCAGAATTGACGATCTCCTTTATCTCCTACTTTTCCTCGTTCAACACGCTACCAATAATTCCCTTAAACGAATCACCACTATTTCTGTTACACCTTGTATAAATGATATTGAATATTAGGATATCAAAGAAAATATCATAATCTTTTATTCCACAAATAAACTTAACATAATGGTGCCCCACAATCTTCTATAACTTCCAACTCCCAATATTGAACATCGCAAAAAGCGAGCAAATACAAATTCCGTAATCGTATCGACATTCCAAACAAACTCCATTCTTTTTATACCCAACAAAGCATTAGCAAAATCTGACGGAAAATCACCCGCCAAAAACACTCCCAACCTAATAAAAAAACTCGCTAACAGTGACATAACAATAAAATATACAAACGTTCTTAAGACAAAAATACGCCTTTACCCTCTACGAAAGAGAAACGCGTATAGAAGTATGCTAAGTTAGAACGAGACCGCTATAACGTTAGAACGGCGTCTTATACCCCGTTTCTATTGGCCGATTTGTATCGAATAAAAGTGTTCCCGCTTTTCTATTGGTGCCCGCGCGATTGAGTTTTTTTTTCATGGCTGCGTTGTTTTTTTACGATTTCTGATGGTTATGGAGCGATCGTAAGCAGGTTTTCGGTTTATTGAATGTTTTCGAGTTATTAAGTTGCCAGTTTGGATTCGTTTGAAATTAGGGTCTATGTCAGATTAAGTTTGAGGTTAGGGGGGTTGCACACTACATTTTATTGTTTGTTAGTTATAATTGATACGCGTTTATTTTACTATTGATTACAATAAATGTTACGTTATGACAAATTCAAGGACTAGTAAAGAAGTCTAAAAGTTTTCTTGGGTCTAAGTAATATTCATGTACCTTAGTAGGTTTTTACAAAACCAATTTTTCTACTCGTCGACTATAATGCTTGAATTGAGACTTTATAGATCGACCGAAGGTAGGTACTATAATTTTCGATGGAGCTTTTATGGTCGCAAATTTTAGCATCATCGACGATGCTGAAATGGATTTTCATTTAAATGTTATTGCACGTTCTCCTCCCCGACCGCCGCCACAATCCATCGAGAGATTAAAGTTACTAAAGTGTGTAGAGGGAGCAGGTTGTAAGGCATTAGTTGAACTCAATTCTTACCGGCTTGCCTATTATGAGCGCTCACAGAAAAAATATTGTGTACAATAGTGAATTAGTGACATAATTAAGCTTTTCAATCTCGTACCTTACTTAGGTACCTACAACACGGTACTCGATTGAAAAGCTCTTCATTATGTCACGATTGTATAAAATAAGTCCTTTCACGTCCCATTGTCACTTTGATATCGACATCGCTATCAAAAAGGCGTGTTGTACTAAAAAAAAATTAATTTTTTGAAAATTTGTTGTTACTCTATCTAGGTAAGTTTGAATAGGACATTTTAGTCTTTAAATATGATCTGGAATACACTGTTAAATCTTTTGGTTGCATCGCGAGCACATTGTATATATAAATAAACTAGCTTTTGCCCACGGCTTCACCCGCGTACTAAAAGTACTAAAAAAGAAGGTTCTCAGTTTGACCCGTATGTTCCTCCGCTTGTCCGCTTTTATTTCGCATTTGGCTGAACCGATTTAGATGCGGTTTTCGGAAAAGTGTTTTTTACATTCTGGAGGTTTCAGTATACCACGTTTTGGTGAAGGCGGTTCCCTTATTTTTTTCAAGAAATGATTGTAATCATTGTTGAATTTAATACGCCAGCAACCACTTTCTACTAAAAGAGATTATGATAAATGCAGATTTCTACTCTTGAATAGTAGCTTTACCCTGCGACTTCGTCTGCGTGGAATTAGTAATCCCCCTCCTTTTTACCCGCTTAAGGAATAACTTCTGGGATAACAACTATTATATATCCTTCCCAGGTACTCAAACTGTCTCCATACCAATCATCTAAATAGGTTCAGCGGTTAATAATTCGCCATGCAAACTACCAACCCCTTTTCTACCCCTCAAGGATTGTTTTTCGGGACAAAAACTGTCCTTTATTGTTTGCCGGGACTCAAACTATATCCACAACAAATTTTATCTAAATCAGTTCGCGGTAAAAATTCTCCATACAGACCTCCAACCCCCACTTCACCCTCATAGGGATTTATTTTCGGGATAAAAACTGTCCTATGTCGTTTCCCAGGACTCAAACTATCTCTTTACCACGTTTTCCTCATACAAACTTTCAACCCCTATTTCACCTATTTACTTACTTAAGTGTTGATATTAGGAAGAATAACTATCCTTATCCTTTCCCGATACTCAAACTATCTCTATACTAAGTTTCATCTAAATCGGTTCAGTGGTTAAAAATTACCCATTCAAACCTCCAACCCCCATTTTACCCCTTAACCTTAAGGATTGATTTTCACGTTAAAAACTATTTTATGTTCCTTCCCGGGACTTAAACTATACCAAGTTTCATCTAAATCGGTTCAACGTTTAAAACTTCCCCATACAAACTTTCGACCCCCGTTTCACCCCTTCAAGTGTTGATTAAAACTATCCTAATCCTTTTCCGATACGCAAACTATCTGTAGGGATATAGGAATGGGCATGTAAGGAATGTGGTCTCTAATAAACAGGGCACATCCAGCTCGACCATCTTGTCGACAGTCCATTAGAGAGCAATAGCTGGGGATTTTAAAAGAGGAGTTGTGTCTGAGCCATATCTCTGATATTTTCCAAGTTTCCAAGTTTAATCTAAACCGGTTCAGCTGTTAAAAAATTCCCATACAACTTCCAACCCCCATTTCACCCCCTTTAGGGTCGATTTTCGGGATGAAAACTACCCTATGATATTTCCCGGTATTTAAACCATATCTATACCAAGATTTATCTAAACCGGTTCAGCAGCTTAAGCGTGAAAGCTAACAGACAGACAGACTTTCGCATTTATAATATTAAATTCTAATATTAAATTCATTTACGAAATTTCATCGTCGTCGGTTCAGCGGTTAATATTTCGCCATACAAACTACCAACCCCTTTTCTACCACTCTAGGATTGTTTATCGGGATAAAAACTATCCTATATTGTTTCCCGGGACTCAAACTATATTCATACCAAATTTTATCTAAATCGGTTCGCTGTTAATAATTCTCCATACAAACCTCCAACCGCCATTTCACCCCTTTAAGGGTTGATTTTCGCGATATAAACTATTTTATGTTCCGTCCCGGGACTAAAACTGTCTGTATACCAAGTTTCATATCTCATAAATAGGTTCAACTGTTAAAAATTTCCCATACAAACTTCCAACCCACTTTTTACCCCTTTAAGGATTGATTTTCTGGATGAAAACTACCCTATGTTATTTTCGGGCTATGCGTATACCACGTTTTGGTGAAGGCGGTTCCCTTATTTTTTTTAAAGAAATGCTTGCAATAATTGTTGAATTGTTACTCCAGCAACGACTTACTACTATTAAGAGATCATGATTAATGCAGATTTCTACTCTTGAATAGAAGCTTTTCCCCGCGACTTCGTCTGCGTGGATTTAGTAATCCACCCTCCTTTTTACCCGCTTAAGGAATGACTTCTGGGATAACAACTATTATATATCCTTCCCCAGAACTCAAACTATCTCCATTTGTCAGTCATGATATGTCAGTTAGTCAGTCAGTTTCTTCTTTTATATATTTAGATTAGATTGTAATTTGGCACAAACACTTTCATGTCCACAATATTAAACTTCCAAATCGATGTCATTTTCGTAATTTACGTCCCAAAAAACCATAAAAACGACACCCATATTGATATTTAGACATTTCCACCCCATCGCACCCCAACAGGAGAGATGGTATTTCACGTCCGCCACGTTAGATTTTAAAATCGTTGTTGTTTTCGTAATCAGCGACCCGATAAACCATAGAAACAATACCCATGTTGATTTTTAGACTTTGTCACCACATTTCCCCTTTTAGGGGTTGAATTCTCAAAAAACCTGCAACACGTATTTACTCATTTATTGTTAGCAATACTTCTGTGAAGTTTAGACTAACTAATCTTGTTTCCCCATACAAATTTTGGACCCCCATTTCACCCCCTTAGGGGATGAATTTTGAAAAATCCTTTCTTAGTGCACCCCTAGACCTTATAAGGAACCTACGTGCCAAATTTGGAATCTCTAGAACCAGCGATTTGGACTGTGCGTTGATAGATCACTATGTCAGTCAGTCAGTCAGTCAGTCAGTCACCTTTGAGTTATATATATATATATATATATATATATATATAAATAAATATTATAGGACAATCTTACACAAATCGACCTAGGCCCACAGTAAGCTCAATAAGGCTTGTGTTATGGGTACTAGACGACGATATATATATAATAGAATTAATAGATAAATATGGATAAATCTAGACACACGGCAGTGTGTCCGCCAAGTTCGAGCAAAAAAAAGCGACACACCGGCCGTGGGTTATATTACACGAACCATTACGGGCCAATTTCGACCACCCTATAACTCAAAACATATTTTATCTACGCATATGAAATTTCGAGTGTCTGTTGACATCCCCTTAATTGTCTAGAATACAAAATTTCATTATTCTACCTATAGCAGTTCTTGAGATATTGACGTCAGAAAATCGCTATTTTTACTATACACTCACTGACTCACTGACTCACTGACTCATCAAAAACCTAGACCACTTCCAATGGTCGTACTGACTTGAAATTTGGCATGGAGATAGGTCTTAAGGTCAAAGTAAAGGGAAAAATCTAAAAACGGCCAAGTGTGAGTCAGTTTTAAAAATAGCGAAGGTGTAACTTTGTTCTACTATGAAGTCATAATGAACTAAGTGGGTCTATCTTCCAATGGTCGTACCGACCTGAAATTTGGCTCGAAGGTTTGTCTTTAGGTCGAAATAAAGTAAAAATCTGAAAACGGCCAAGTGTGAGTCAGTTTCGAAAACAACGAATGTGTAATTTTGTTCTACTATAAGTAGGTATGGAGTGGAAATGAGATAAGACTTATTTAAATTTAGATACATACCAATTTAAGACAATACATGTTTGTCTTAAAGACAAGAACAATAAAATTGTTCACCACTCTGTGTGTGTCTGTTGGGGGAACCGAACCCACGATTTACGAAGTACAAAGCAGGTCACTAGGTACACTAGGTGCGCTAAATCAGTCAAACAAAAATGAAAAGACTATTTTTTCTCGCATAGTCTAAATAATTTCTAATTTTACAACTAATAAAATCGCAGATTCAAGAACATGGAAATCATATATACTCTAAGATGGAATTATATGTAAGTAGGTACATTTTATAGGTGTAGGGAGCCAGTTTATTTGTAAAAATCACCTATAAATAAATAGTAAAATAGAATTAGACGCTTAGTATAAAGGGTATAGTATAAAGTACATACCTAAGTGGAATGAGACATTTCCTAAAGCAAAAGTGATAAAAAAATAATAAAGAACCTACACCTAACAAAAATAAATGAAATCCCATCAAAAACATAAATGTGAAAGGCTGCCAAGTTCGATACTATGGGAATGCTTCGCCTATAAAAGAAGTGAGATCTGAATAAGTACCAAGTTCCATAAAAATACCTCAAATCATAAATAGTTATAGGAATGCACACTTGATTTCCAGCAGTTTTTAAGGTACATTTTGAATAAGTATCACGTTACATAGAAATACCTAAAATTATAATAGTCAGAGAAACGCACACCGGTTTTTTTAGCAGTTTCCTGATAACAATTATTATTTTCAGTACTTTTTAATGATGTAACTTGGCAAGTTTTAATAGAAAATTATATACTTGACACATTGCAGTCCAAAGGTGTCGATTCATTGCATTGAAAAGGTGTGTGGTGTGTGAAAACTTGCCAACTAACATCATTAAAAAGTACTGAAAATAATAAATGTTATCAGGAAACTGCTAAAAAACCGGTGTGCGTTTCTCTGACTATTATAATTTTAGGTATTTCTATGTAACGTGATACTTATTCAAAATGTACCTTAAAAACTGCTGGAAATCAAGTGTGCATTCCTATAACTATTTATGATTTGAGGTATTTTTATGGAACTTGGTACTTATTCAGATCTCACTTCTTTTATAGGTGAAGCATTCCCATAGTATCGAACTTGGTAGCCTTTCACATTTATGTTTTTGATGGGATACTTAATTACATAGAAACATCCATAACTCAGGAACAAATATCTATGATAAACACACAAACAAATGCACTGACCAGGATTCGAACCCGGGACCTCCTGCTTCGTAGGCAGGGTCACTACCGACCGGGCTAGGAGGCCGTTAAATATATAAATTTTTATATATTTTTTTTTTTTTAAGTCCTGGAGTTCCACTAATAATGGATTTTTGGAAATCTAACCCCTGAGGGGGTGAAATGAGGTAAATATTTTAATAAAAATACATAGCATTACGATGACTAATTTAATTTCACTGTGATGGATTGAGGAAGGCCTGGTCAAACTATAAAATATAGTTTTGTGGAGCGATGATTTATGTTATGTTCGTACCATATTTAATAATTAAATTAATTAATTAAATAATTGTGAACTCACTGAACTGGCAATCCAGAGGATCCAAGTTCAAATCCAGCGGATTTCCAGTCCTAAAGGACTAACCTAAAGGACTAGCTAGACGTGTGCGCCGCGCCGTGGGACCCACGCCGCCGCCGCCGCCGCGGATTTCAAAATCCACGCCGTGGGCCAAAATTTCAGAATTCGGCAAAAAATAGCCAATGACAATTACCGTTGAAGGAAAGTCAGTTGAAAATTTTACAACGTACATATATTGACGAATTAAACCATAAAAACATCTACACATTGAAATATTGAGGGTTTGGTCAATTCCTTCTCTTTCGGGAGATTAATAAATGAGTATGATTAACCGCTCACCTAAAATATGAACTCGATGGCCTAATTAATAAGATTGGTAACGAAAATAATAAATCTGCCATGAAAATTGTACCACCAATTAATTATCCTGAGAAAAGAAGTGTTTTCGGTGGCAGGATTGATCCTTAATACTGAACGGTATGTTTGGACCTACTGCGAGTCAAAAAAGGATCTTCATCATCACTAGTCGTTCCCTCAGAGCTGAGGATCATGTCTTTCTGTTGAAGACCAGGTTGCTCCATAGGCTTCTGTCCCTCGCTAAGCGCATGGCTTCTTGCAGTTTTAATTGCATGGGTGCAGTGATTTGGGCACAAGATCTTGCAGGGGGAAGGCCTCTAAGTCTCGTGCCTTCAACTTTTCCCGTCATGATGATCCTCTCTAGGCTATCCGAGGAGCGTCAAGATAGGTCCGAAGTATTTATTTATTTAAACTTTAGTGCACAAATAAAAAGTGTACAAGAGGCGGACTTAATGCCTTAAGGCATTCTCTACCAGGAAGTATGTGAGTATGTGGTCCTGGCACGTCGTAGACAACCGGCGTTTTATGCGTATGGACTGATTAGTGCACATCGCAGTCCAAGGTATCCGTAAAAGCCGTCGGCAACACCACATCTCAAACGCGCGATACGGCTTTTCGGATCTGCCTTGATAGTCCAAGTTTCAGAACCGTATAGGAAAATTGAAAACACACGCATAAGTCTAACCTTAGTCTGCCTCTGTGTGTCGCGATCTCTCCAGATCCTATCTAACCGAGTCATAGCACCCTTCGCTATTTGAATCCTCCGGATGATTTCAGGTTCACAGCTACCATCGTTAGATAAAAGTGAGCCGAGGTAGGTGAAGGCGCTGACGCATTCTAGGTCTTTCAGTTCTAGGCTTCGTGGAAGAGACTGTTTCCGGTGTTCTGAATAGTCTCTCCATCTAGCCAACGGATACTGATGGAAACACTTTGTCCAGGTCTGATAAAGTGTTTCCATCAGTATCCGATATCTGCCAGCTTCTAGGTTTGTAGTCGCGGGTGAGAAATTTGACTTTCTGGAACAAGTCTTTAGAATGGGCAGTTGCAGCATGGTTTTCGATTTCGTCACACAAAGCATGGATGAATTATTCTTATCGCGTTTGCATGCCCTTTTCACGCAAGTGTGTAGCCTGGAATACTCCTTTCTTGCTATGTCTGTGTTAGGGCCTTGTTCTTTGAGTCTTCTGTCGCTCAATAAGTTCCCAGGTAGTATCAGAAATCCAGGGTTTCCGTCTTGCTTGGCTCCCAGGAGTGGGGATGACTTCTTCGCTGTTTCGGACACAACCGCTTTGAAGTCATTCCATGTTGTCTCTGTATCTTCAAAAGGATCCCTTATAACGTCCTTTATCTTGAGAGGCAACCTTCTTTTTTTTATGGAGAATAGGCAGACGTTTGACCGCGATCTCACCTGATGGTAAGTGATGATGCGGTCTACGGTGGAGCACGCTTACCTATGAGATACCTATTTACTCTCGCTTTGAAGAGACCCAAATTGTACTCAAGTGGAAACACAGACTCGGGCAGGCCGTTCCACTCCTTGGCAGTTCGCATAAAGAATGTTGAAGCAAAACGCTGCGTGCGTATCTGTGGAATACTTACCATGAAGCGATGCCGGAGTGCCGATTGTCTGGTAGTCCGATGGTAAAATGGAGACGGAGGAATAAGGTTGTGCAGTTCCTCGGCACACTCTCCGAAATGTATCCTATAAAAGATGGATAGGCTGGCAACCTTGCGATGATGCTCCAGACTTTGAAGTCGAGCATTCGTCAGCTTGTCATCATTGATGATTCTCTTGGCCCTCCTCTCGACTGACTCGAGCGCCTCAAGCTGGTATTTTGCTGAACCATCCCACAGATGTGAGCAGTATTCTACACACGACCGGACTTGTGTTTGGTAAAGGTCGATCAGCTGCCTAGGTGTAAAATACTGCCTCACCTTGTTAAGGATGCCCAGCTTTTTTGCTGCTAACTGCGCTTTCGACTCAATGTGTGGGCCGAAGTTGAGTTTCGAACTCAGCGAGATCCCGAGAAGCTCAATACATTCACATTTCGGAAAGTAGGAGTCAGATGGAATGGACTCCGTTTAGCGGAGATAAGACACGCCTGAGTCTTACTAGCATTGAACGAAACCAAATTGGCTTCACCCCAATCGGCGACTGCTATCAGTGCGTTCATGCGTTCGACCATTGCCTCCCTTAAGGACTGTATTTGTGTTCCACTAGCTCGTGGACTGGGCATGTAGCTTTCAACAACCATTGTGTCATCTGCATATCCAAACGTACCTGGCTTCAGCAGGTCGTTCTGGCGAGCTCCCGCAAGACAGGACCGTCTAGCTTGTCACATTTCTTGGTAGCTGGCCTTGGTACACGCTTTAGATGGAGTTGGCTTTAAAATGATCTTAATCCATCACAGATATCGACATAAAAGCAATTTCCGAAAAAAGGGCAGTACAGAAGCAAACGGCATTATATATCGTTTTATGTTCCTTGTTCCTAAAAAGTTTTTGATATTTAACATATTTTTAATGCGAAACGTGAGCCTTGCGAGCGGAGCCAAAGGTGACCTTGACGCCGGCGTGGCGCAGCCACGCCGCCAAAAATTCCCGGCGCGCCGCCGCCGCGGATTTTTATGGCGGCGCACACGTCTAGGACTAGCCTAAAGGCTGCGTTTCCACCAGAGATGAGCGAGGATGCGTTGCGAGGAATATGTTTGTTATGAACCAATCCTAGATCTGCGGTGTGCGAGGATAAACAAATGAAGTGATTTGATTTGAAGTGGATATTGGTTCTTAACAAACACATTCCTCGCAACGCATCCTCGCTCATCTCTGGTGGAAACGCAGCCTTACAGTATAATTTTTCATTGTAATTGTCTTATTCCAATCAATAGTAATATTATAAATGCGAAAGTGTATCTGTCTATCTGTCTGCCTTGTAATGTCTGTCTGTAATCTGTCTGTAGATGAAATTTGGTATGAAAGTAGTTTATGTCTCGGGGAAGAACATAGGATAGTTTTATCCCAGAAATCACCCCATAAGGGGGTGAAAATTAATGGAGTGGAAGTTTATATGAAATTGTTGCTCACTGTTGACTTGAAATAGCATATTAGTGCATATGCTAATAAATTAATATTTGCTCTTAGATTTCACTAAGGCGTTTTATTAATCCCATATGGCGAAAGTTAATTCCACGCAGACGAACTCGCGGGTAAAAGCTACTTTGTGATAAATACATAATCTTAATTCTTGTCAATAATATAAGCACTTAGAACTCATGATTGTTTACGTACATATTTACGTATTGTCATAACCATTAATACGAGAACCTCAAACAAAACCGTTAATTAAGCTCATAAGCAGTGAATTGCGCGATACAAAGCCGAAATGGCGTAAGCCTGATATACAACGTGTGTTTGTTGGAATGCAATAACTCAAAAACTTTAAAATCTTTATAAAACACAGCACGGAATGTACTGACAAGAGTAGTAGGGACAATTTCTTATCTGATCCCTTTAAAAATTATTGTTGGCTTCTTTAAAAGTAATAAAAACAAATACCGTTTTGTATTTCTTATTGTAATGAAGATGTTTTATATAATATAGAAAAAATGTGACGATCTACACGAAAAGTTACCATTTAGCGAAAGGAGTTTTACGTTGTACAGATACAATATTGTATTCGAGTAATAAAATCGTAAGCGCCGGCCGCCTGATAGTACCTTTTCACGTAGAGTGTCACAAATAAAGAAACAAAAGTAAGGTTTTTCACTACCCAAATGTTAGACGAACTTATTACATGCAATGAAAAATCGCTAAGTGTACGACAAATGCGATTTAAATTTTCTCAGAAATTTTACAATAAATGTAGGAAATTGGATTTGTAAGAAATGGGAAGTTTTAATTCCCATACTGATCTTCCAAAAAAAAAAAACGAAATTTTAATTTGTGTAAAATTTGGGAATTTTGTTAACTTTTCGTCGGAACAGTAGATATTTATATTCAACAGAAACACGGTGTATATATGGAATTTGTCTTAAAGGCAGTAATCTTAATTGGTTGGCAAATTAATCGGTACTTCAAAGGACAAAGGAGACGATAAGACGTTTGCGTGTTCAAGTTTAATGTTTAATGCTCCTCACTAAACCATAGTTCACTCGTGCTTTGCGGACATCTATTTGAAAAACAGTTAACAGCAATGAAAATTGACACTACAACTGAAGAACAAATCAAATTATTTTAATGAACATAACACAACATAACATAAATACTCTTTTTCTACTCCTGTACTTTTATCTGTCATTTATACATTCGTCAACACCTTTATAAGAACATAGATAATACACTCGATGAAAAGTCTATCTAGTCTATTCCCCAAAATAACACTTGTTCTATAAAAGCGCCAAAATAGTATCGCGTAATCGCGTGCAAACACGACTATTAATATAAAATAAATTACTGCCAACCTAAGAAACCTAAATAAACGCAGCGTTTTTAGAAAAAAAAAACTATAAAAAAAATTTTTAAAGAACCACAGACCTACTTCGTAGTTTTTTACGTTTCCCGTTCGTTTGTTGGGGCGAATTGAAAACTTTGAAAGTAATTTAGGTATTTTTACTAATCTCTGTAGCTCTTTAATAATTGATCAAATAACGACGGTGTGTATTTGTGTTAGTAATGTTAGTATTATTGAAAAATAGTGTTTTAAAAGGTGAAACTTAAATGATTGTTGATTATGTTGACAAAATAAATGCGATATCCATGAAGTTTTCAATTTCGCATTTTATATAAAAGTAAGTGTATTCGTAGAAAAAGTATTGTATGCAACGTCGTATAAGTAGGTAAAAAAATGTTCGTGGCGTTTTTCTTAACAATTTTCGCCTACGGCTCAAATTGTTACCCACGCCACTCACCTTTTTTAAACCCCTCTTATACAACTGTTGCATAAACTACTATTATTGCACACCTCAAAATAAAGAAACACATAAAATACAAGTTATAGTCTGGGCAGCCAACGAACGCAGTAGTAATGTACAGCGAACAAAAGTATGACAACACTAAGAATCAGTGAAAAAGCAGCAATGATCATCAAATTTTATGTTTTTAATTTTAGGTGGTATTTCCGCCCCTTTCATTAGGTGACATTTACGGTGTGTAAAAAGGAGACGGATGTATTTCGTCTGATCTGTCATCAACTGCAACAGATAATCTGGTTGAGGCAATTGACATATGGCTTAAAAATGAATTTATATTTAATTGGGAACGTTGCAGGAGTTCTATCTCACTCGCGCTTAATTAAGATGAGAGAGTGAAATGCACTAGAAACAAATTCAATGTGAATTGAAATGTTCGTCATGAAATACAGTGTCTCATCACAAAGGGTTGCCACATGTACGTATTTTGAATTTGCCGCGCGTTTCTACTGACAGAAATGGTTTGCCAGACTATACAAACAGAATAATCAGAGGTAAAACAATTGGCGGTCTTATCGCTAAAAAGCGATCTGTTCCAGACAACCTTTTGGATAAATGATTTTCCTTTTTTTTTCTTTTTGCCTTTGTATACGACATCTAAATAGGTTTAAAAGGGACACTGTGTATAATTTTCATTTAATGTAAACTGTTTAGTGCCGTTGAATTTAGATGTTAGCAAAAACAACTTCTTTTGCGGTTTTGGCATAAAATAGATTTAAATTATTCTTCTCGGTTCAGAGGTTATCGGGTTAGAATCGGTGACTCTTTTTTCTAACGTTCAAAAGTGTAGGTAATGTGTAATAGGCATGGTGAATTATTTTCAACCGACTTCAAGATTTCGAAGGAGGAGGTTATCAATTCGTCGGGATCTTTGTTTTTGCTATTTTTTCAACCGACTTCAAGATTTCGAAGGAGGAGGTTATCAATTCGTCGGGATCTTTATTTTTGCTATTTTTTTTTTTATGTATGTTCACCGATTATTCGAAGACGGCTGGACCAATTTGGAAAATTATGTTTTTGTTTGAAAGCGTATACTTCACAGTTGGTCCCATTGTAACCATGTCAGAATCTGATGATGGGATCCTGGAGAAATCGTAGGAACTCTTCAACTATTATAGGCACATCTATGGTGATTTGAGTATTTTTTACAGCAGATCGAGCATTTGGTGTTGGAAAGGTGGATGCTTAGTGAAGTCGGTTCTTTTTTGTTTAAAATTATAATGTATGGTATCAATCGATTCGTTTTGTTATGAGGATCAAATGTCTATATGCTAATTGCGTTAAAGCAACGCAAAAGTCAGAAATGAGACTTAAAGTCCGAGATTTGCATTTGTTTCTCAAAACGCTCCTAACAAAATGACGTGCAAAAGTGACGTCATGATCACATAGTCGCAATTTCATATTTTTTCCATAGTTTAAACAGGGAAAGTATGGAAAAAATATGAAATCACTACTTTTACAGTGAAATGTTGCGTATGTATACAATTGCTTGCTATACAATTTATTTTACAGTAAAATCGTAAAATTTAGAAATTTTGCAGCTTGATATCTTTGAGCCATTTCAATAGAATTTATACATTTTCACTTTAGTTGGATATATTGATCATTTTGCATCCTATCAACTAAATTTTATTGCATAATTCAACATGTGTCATCATGCCTATTGTAATGTGCAAGTTAAAGAATGCAGATATTTTACTTTTAAAACCTCATCCTCCTAGCGTTTGTGCCGGCTTTTTTGCCACGCCTTAATTGAGTCTGGGGTCCGCTTGACTATATTTAATACCTAATCCCGTGAATTGACGTAGGCACTAGTTTTTACGAAAGCGACTGCCATCTGACCTTCCAACCCAGAGGGGAAGCCTTTTTAGATTAGGTCCGATTTACTCACGATGCTTTCTTCCACCGGAAGGCTTACTGGTAAATATCAAATGATAATTCGTACATAAGTTCCGTAAAAGTCAGTGTTCCGAGCCGGGCTTTGAACCCGAGACCTCCGGATTGAAAGTCGGTCGTCTTACCGCCAGGCTACCAGCGCTTTTTTATCTTTTAAAATAAAACCTCATTTAAATCTATAAATTCTATAAAAAATCAATAGACAGATTACACAGATTTTGTGACAAATGTGAAATATTGAGAGTCTACAATAACTTACCTAGTCATAAAGTAGCTGAAGAGAAATACACGACTTTTGTTACAAAACTAAAACAATATTTAATATCTAAAGCTTTCTACACTCTCGAAGAATATATGAACGACGGATCGGAAAATATATATTGGTTTTAAGTGTAAACTGTATAATTTATTCTTTAGGTTAAGTTATATTTTAAGATTTGTCTCGCCTTAGCAGGGTCCATGCTGTACTCTATAATATTATTATTATGTGTAAACACCTTATAATACCATGGTTGGCATTCAATAAATTATGATTATGATATTAATAATCCTTAAACCGCCTCCTACTAGTGAGTAGTGTTATGTCAGTGTAAGAACTTTCTGAAGCGCCATCGAACGAGAGGAACCCAAAGTTACCACATAAAGGAACCGTGCAACGTCGTCTAGTAACGAGTAGCGTTACCACGGTTGATCTACATTTTATATTTAATTAATTTAATAATATTTTGTCACGTGTCAAATGTTTTTTACAAAGTTTTACATATTTAATTTCACTTGTCCCGTTGTCTGCATTTAAACCTTGCAAGTTAAATCTGACCCAGTTCCCGATTTTTGAATAATAATAAAGTGTTAAATAATAAACGACATACAATTCCCAAAATTATCCATAGTCAAAAGCGAAACATTGTAAATAGTGCAAATAATAACCTGCTGTTAATAATACGGGAAATGAAATATTATATATAATATTTCGCTGTGAAACATTTTTAAATTGACATCAGAGCTGACAGGTAAACAAATCAAGATGTCACCATACCATAGAGAATAATACGCTCTATGAATATACTGAACTGTCGCCATATAAATGAGAATAATAGCGCCCTTTTGACAATGATCATATATTTCTGGTCAGGCTTAACCAGAGAGTTTTATAGAGCTTTATGGGCTTAACTTATATACTTTATTATTATTATTTTATTGAGGAAAACAAACAGCATACAATAATACAAGAAGGTAAGCATATAAGTTAATACATAAGCCAAAACAGTTTCCACTTATAAGTAATACAGAATACCTTTGCTCCGAAAAATTAATTAACATGAGAAAGAAAACATGATATTGAGAAGAGTCTAAGAATTTTACAATATTATCATTATTATTAGGTTTGAAAAGAAAAAGTAACATAATAATAACAATAACACATAATAATTTAGTGTCAAATCAAAAGGTTATATGCATATAACCAATAAAACAAGCACATTTAGAATTTAACACTAAGCAAGAACAATTTGAAATTGGATTTAAGTACTTACAACATGCAAAAGACTTTATTTATAAATTTTTTCTTATTTCTAAGCTAAATTTTAAGCTTTTTGATGCTTATACTTTTCATTTGACCCTGAATTTACGAGCTTTGCTTAGCTTGGAACTAGGTTGATTCGTATAACTCCCCCTATTTTTTTCACAATTTTCAACTAGCTAACTTAAGGGTCTTAACTTACAAAAATGAATATACACAACGCCAGCTTTAAGGGAAGGGAACCTGCAGTCTCCCCTCGACGATTAAGGCTAATCTGGAGGCATGAAGTAAAAATCACCCTTCGGGGTCCTCGACAGAGTTTAAGACGTATAGACATGACAATATTATTAATTACTTGAATTGGCAATATTTTTAACTGCATAATATTGCCCTCCGAATGCTTTTCATCACATTTGCAAAAAAATGCCGCATATAATGGGGATGGCAATTGTCAATTTGTTTGTCTATGGTATTTGTCAAACCTCATACAAAAAAAGGACCATCTTACGCAGCGCCATCTATGATGACTTTTCACCCATTATACCGAAGGTCGATAGTAGGTAATGGCAAATAATATAAGCAAATATGGCTGACTGACAACTGCATTACTACGCAAAATGACATTTGACACGTGAGAATTTTACTTAAACATGAAGTTATTATTTTAAACTGGAGTATACCTACTCTTGGGCCACAATGTCAGGCCGAAAGAGAGCGTAGAGGGAGCTGCGTCTCGTTTTGACTAAGGAGCTAATGGCATCATCAGACATTAATGCCAACATGACAACAAGTCAAAATGTCAATTTTGAAACGAGTGCGAGTGAGACACGGCTTCCTATATTATGCCCTCTATTGGACCGTTTTTTCTAGTCACATATGACCTACATGTATTTTGCACGGTAATAAGAATTAGATCCACTTCATATAAATCCATGCACTTAAATTGAAACGGATATTTTAATAAAATGCAAATAAAATTCACGATGGAGCCATGGTTTACCGTAAAACCGCGTGAATGCGAAGTAATAAAAGTAAATTAGTTTATTAACATTACTTGCTATTTCAATTGACATACATTAGATTTTTGCTATTTTGTTTATTTCTTAGGCGTAGATACCCATTAAGCTTAGAGGGAACAAAGAAACCGACTAAGTTATATAGGCTAAATACGGTTTGCTATCAGCCATCTTGAAACGTGTTTTAAAATGAGTCGCGTTGCGTGTATTCTGTCCTTCTTGGGTGAACCCGTGTTTCAACTCTAGAGATACTTGCTTTAAGGCTAAAGTCGTAAAAGACTATGAAAACGGTTCAAGTATGAAAATCATTATTCGCTATGTGCGAAGTGCATGGTGCACAATGTGACAAGAAATTAAACTGCAAGGGGCTCTTGTCAATATCAAGCTTCAAAATATTTGACATCACCTAAGTCACCTCAACTCGGTCAACTGTCAAAATAGTGAATGAGTCAGAAACATTTCATAGGATATCCGTTTGAGCTCAAGATGGCTGTGCAAGATAGTTTTTGGTTTTTTGCTCATTTACGTAGTTCAGTGTGTAATATTGATAGCTTATTTTGCGGTGACCTAACGAACAAGTGTGCAGCTAATAAAAAAATAGTCTCAAAACGCACGTAACCACCCTTTAGTCGAACAAACGGTTATCCGGGGTCTCGGCCACCCACGTGTTTGTAGGGAGGCTATCACCTTACAATCAGCAAGGTCTAAACCGAACAACGTTACTTATATTTTATGGAAAACTAGCCTTTTCCCGCGGCTTCGCCCGCGTACTATAAGTACTCAAAAAGGATACGATACCCATGTTGACTTTCAAACTTTGTGACCACATTTGCCCCTTTTGGGGGTTGAATTTTCAAAAAACCTGAAACACGTGTTTACTCATTTATCGTTAGGAATACTCCTGTGAAGTTTCGAATAAAATAGTCTAACAAATCTTTATTTGCCATACAAACTTTGGACCCTTATTTTACCCCCTTAGGGGGTGAATTTTGAAAAATCCTTTCTTAGTGCATCCCTAGACCTTATAAGGAACCTACGTGCCAAATTTGGAATCTCTAGACCCAACGGTTCGGGCTGTGCGTTGATATGTCAGTCAGTCAGTCAGTCAGTCAATCAGTCAGTCAGTCAGTCAGTCGGTCAGTCAGTCAGATAATAAGCCTACACCTCGACATTGGCAAAATTCACCTAGTACCTGGAGTAAAAGCCCTGCCCAAGAGATGGCGCCACAATCATGCACACAGCGAATACAAAAATCCTTGAGTAGGTATAGTTTTTTTCCTTTGCGGTTTTCAGACTATAACAAATTTTATTCAGCCAACAAAAAAACGATATGTTCCCACTTCCTGCCCTGTCTACCCGTCACAAGGCGCGCCGCACCCCACAATTATTTAACGTCAAATGCAACCGGCAAGACGGGGCCCCTGGACTATTGCAGTCGCTTAGCAAACGCAAGGTTCAAACATTTCAAACGACCAGTATAAGTGCATGACCTCCACCGATGAGCAGCTGACAGATACCCGGATCTAGTAATGAAGATAGTATAGCAAACTAACTAGCGATTAAGTTGCTTTCGAAATTGTATTACTATTTAAGGTATTAGGTCTTGGTCTAGTACCTACCTAGTTTTATAACATCAAATTTAACCCTAAGTAAGTTACATATTATGCAATATGCATATAATATTTTAACTAATAGTAACATATCTAAACACTGATTGGTGGCATGTTAATGTGTCTATACATGACGCAATTTCGCCGCAAAAAACGCATACAACTTCGATACTTTGCCACCTATCCAGACAACGAAATCAATCGATAGATTAAATACCGCAATGTTGCAAATCGCAAGTGATTTCTTGCGAGGTCAATAGAGGCTTTAAATTCTTGTTATACTTGTCCTAAATAAGCATCCTAAATGATTTAGTAAAGTGTAACAGCATTTAGCAAGTAAATTTACTACTTAGTAAAGTTAGGATGTTAATTAGGATGCTAGTTAGGACACTGACAAAAGTAAGCTTTAACAGGGCTTTAAATTTACTTGCTAAATACACTTGACTAAATTGGGCCCTACAAATCACAATGTCTAATACCGGTTTAAGACAAATCTCGCGTTTAGTGCGCAATGTGAATACGCGCCCGCGTTCGACTTATAAATTAAACTGAAATAATCTGTAATGTTGGCCAAACTGTTGGCGTAGGGGAATTTGTACGGTGGATAAATTGGAATTTTATTTTTTAAACGATTGCGGTTTTGAATGCTCATTATGAGGTATAATTGATTAGTGATTAGTAATTCAATTATTTTTATTTATATTACATCAATAATCATCCTTTTATTACCATGGTTTTCGCAATAAACGATTCTATTCTATTATCATTTTAATAAGCATTTTAACCTAAACAGGGAGTTATGGGATTTTCTTTACTTAGCGTATTTGATTTTTTTTTCATATCGATTGTGACTGTGATGAAGACGTATGTAGGAAGGTAAGAATATTGTAAACTCGACTTATAAAAGCTCTCGGCTTCCTAATTAAACTCGTTTACACTAGCACAATTACTATTACTAGGCGAGCTATACAAGGTATTATAAAATACTGGTTATCCGTTTATCCCTTAAGGGTATAATAATTATACCAAATATTGGTATCATATTCTAATTATGAAAAACTAAGAAAAAAAAATGTATGCAAAAAAAATGGTTTTGTATGGAGGGTTGGCCGGCTTGGACGACGGATCCCATACATTTTTTTTGCGTCCTAAAAATTTTTCTCCCATTTTTTCTGGATCGCAATACGATACCACGAACTAGATCTGATATTTATCTAGACACACGGCAGTGTGTCCGCCAAGTTCGAGCAAAAAAAAGCGACACACCGGCCGTGGATTATATTACACGAACCATTTCGGGCCAATTTCGACCACCCTATAACTCAAAACATATTTTATCTACGCATATGAAATTTCGAGTGTCTGTTGACATCCCCTTAATTGTCTAGAATCTACCTATAGCAGTTCTTGAGATATTGACGTCAGAAAATCGCTATTTTTACTATACACTCACTGACTCACTGACTCACTGACTCATCAAAAACCTAGACCACTTCCAATGGTCGTACTTACTTGAAATTTGGCATGGAGATAGGTCTTAAGGTCAAAGTAAAGGGAAAAATCTGAAAACGGCCAAGTGTGAGTCAGTTTTAAAAATAGCGAAGGTATTTTTAAAAACATAAATGTGAAAGGCTGCCAAGTTCGATACTATGGGAATGCTTCGCCTATAAAAGAAGTGAGATCTGAATAAGTACCAAGTTCCATAAAAATACCTCAAATCATAAATAGTTATAGAAATGCACACTTGATTTCCAGCAGTTTTTAAGGTACATTTTGAATAAGTATCACGTTACATAGAAATACCTAAAATTATAATAGTCAGAGAAACGCACACCGGTTTTTTTAGCAGTTTCCTGATAACATTTATTTTTTTCAGTACTTTTTAATGATGTAACTTGGCAAGTTTTAATAGAAAATTATATACTTGACACATTGCAGTCCAAAGGTGTCGATTCATTGCATTGAAAAGGTGTGTGGTGTGTGAAAACTTGCCAAGTAACATCATTAAAAAGTACTGAAAATAATAAATGTTATCAGGAAACTGCTAAAAAACCGGCCAAGAGCGTGTCGGGCCACGCTCACTGTAGGGTTCCGTAGTTTTCCGTCCGTCACAGTAAGTGTCCCCACTTAAGAGTTAATAACACCGCTATGTAGGATATGATATGAGAGTTCCACGTACAGCGACATCTATCGGCAAATTAAGTAAACTATTGCGCGCGAGCATAAAGTATGGAAGATGATTTTTATGGGATAATTCTTTATTGCGTGAACCGATTTTCACCGTTTTTACTTTATTTGAAAGCACGTCATTTCATTGTAATTTTGTAGAAATTACAGGTACAATAAACACCTGCTTATACGGTTAAATTACAAACTTAGTTCAGAAATTATTTTGTATTTTTTTTTCAAAAAATATTCATCCTATCAAGTTCAAAATAATTTTCCTAGAAAGTTTTTATAAAGTTCTACTTTTGAGATTTTTTTCATGTTTTTAAAACTTATGGTTCAAAAGTTAGAGGGGGGGGACGCATATTTTTTTACTTCTGGAGCGATTATTTCCGAAAATATTTACATTATCGAAAAATGATTTTAGGAAACCCCTATTCATTTTTAAATACCTATCCAATAATATATCACACGTTAGGGTTGAAATGAAAAAAAAAATCACTCCCCACTTTACGTATAGGGGAGGTACCCTAATAAAAAAAAAAATCCACTTTTTATTTTACCACTTTGTCGGCGTGATTGATATACATATTAGTACCAAATTTCAGTTTTCTAGTGCTAACGGTCACTGAGATTATCCGCGGACGGACGGACGGACGGACGGGCAGACATGGCGAAACTATAAGGGTTCCTAGTTGACTACGGAACCCTAAAAACCGGTGTGCGTTTCTCTGACTATTATAATTTTAGGTATTTCTATGTAACGTGATACTTATTCAAAATGTACCTTAAAAACTGCTGGAAATCAAGTGTGCATTCCTATAACTATTTATGATTTGAGGTATTTTTATGGAACTTGGTACTTATTCAGATCTCACTTCTTTTATAGGCGAAGCATTCCCATAGTATCGAACTTGGCAGCCTTTCACATTTATGTTTTTGATGGGTATGACATTTACTCTCCGTGCTTTGCCATCCAGGGCAATAACATTACAAATCAGTGACATGTTTTTGTAAGATGAATGCCGCTGTACGTAACTTAGTAATCAGTTACATCTGACCGCGTGACAAGCGGTGCAGCTGACGCGGGCCCTTTTTAGGGCCCCCGGGGGACGACACAACTATTATACAATATAATACAAACTATTTAGTAATATAGTTATGTTGCAGTGTTAATGATAGTTTATCTACACTCATATTGTAAGTTCTCTAAACGTGTTCGAAAACGGTAGGCAATGGCTAGCATTACCACGACCGATTTTACTATGATAAGCTTTTTATCCGTGGCAGTAACGTAATTTTAACTTTTCATGCTCAATTATTGATGTGCTATGAGTTTTGATAACATAATGTACACCTGCACGCGCCCGCGCGGTCGCCGACACGCTCCCCCCGAACGCCGGCACAATCGAGTTGGCCATGGCGGTACAATGGCGGCCATTCTATGGTTTCCGAATAAGGCATTTAGAATAAATAATATGAGTGTAGATAAAGCAGTGTACTTATGCAACTGTACGTAATTAGGCCTTAAAACACTCGTATGATTTTATTATGAAATTCGCCTGCGGCTCATTTCATAAAACCACACTCATATTTTAGGGACCCTTATTACGTAACAGTTACATAAACTACTATAAAATAGTGGCTCTGTGAGCTGTACGCGACGTCCCTAAAACTACATAAAATGCGCATAAAATAAGCGCCATAATAAGACCTCAATGGCGCTTAGGACCTTTGTGCCTGGATAACTAGCCACTTCGAAAAATTCCCAAAAGCATATTTAAAAAATCGAACTTGTCCACAAAATTTTACTAGAAAGGTTTAGAAATGTCTGTAGAGGAGAACAGTCGGACATAGGAAAGATTTTTTGCTTAAATTGATAATCGCTCGTTTCACTCGCTCGGTCAATTAAAGAGCCGAATTGAGTTTTTTTTGTTGAGACTACACCTTAGGTAAATGAAAGCCATATATTACCAACTAGCTTTTGCCCGCGGCTTCGCTCGCGTTAAATTCGGAGTAACACGGTTCCCATTTGCCCTCCGTAATGCTCCATACAAACTTCCACCCCCCATTTTAGAGAAGTAGGGGGTTAGAAAGAGACAAAAAGTAGCCTATGTCACTCTCCATCCCTTCAACTATCTCCACTTAAAAAATTACGTCAATTCGTCGCCCCGTTTTGCCGTGAAAGACGGACAAACAAACAAACACACACACTTTCCCATTTATAATATTAGTATAGACGCCACTAAGTTACACTCTTCCTCCTAGCGTTTGTTCCAGCTTTTTGCTCTATTGAGCCTGGGGTCCGCTCGGCAACCCAATCCCAGGAATTGGCGTAGGCATTAGCTTTTACGTAAGCGACTACCATCTTTCCTTTCAACCCAGAGGTGAAACTAGGCCTTGTTGGGATTAGATCCGGTTTCCTCACAATGTTTACCTCCACTGAAAAGTGACTGGTAAATATCAAATGATATTTCGTACATAAGTTCAAAAACACCTTCGTATTGAAAGTCTGACGTCTTACCGCCAGGCCACCAACGCTTTTTAGGGTTCCGTAGTCAACTAGGAACCCTTATAGTTTCGCCATGTCTGCCCGTCCGTCCGTCCGTCCGCGGATAATCTCAGTGACCGTTAGCACTAGAAAGCTGAAATTTGGTACTAATATGTATATCAATCACGCCGACAAAGTGGTAAAATAAAAAGTGGAAAAAAATGTTTTATTAGGGTACCTCCGCTATACGTAAAGTGGGGAGTGATTTTCTTTTTCGTTTCAACCCTAACGTGTGATATATTGTTGGATAGGTATTTAAAAATGAATAGGGGTTTACTATAATGATTTTTTGATAATGTAAATATTTTCGGAAATAATCGCTCAAGAAGTAAAAAAAATGTGTCCCCCCCCTCCCTCTAACTTTTGAACCATAAGTTTTAAAAATATGAAAAAAATCGCAAAAGTAGAACTTTATAAAAACTTTCTAGGAAAATTATTTTGAACTTGATAGGTTAAATAGCTTTTGAAAAAAAAATACAAAATAATTTCTGAACTAAGTTTGTAATTTAACCGTATAAGCAGGTGTTTATTGTACCTGTAATTTCTAAAAAATCACAATGAAATGACGTGCTTTCAAATAAAGTAAAAACGGTGAAAATCGGTTCACGCAATAAAGAATTATTCCATAAAAATCATCTTCCATACTTTAAGCTCGCGCGCAATAGTTTACTTAATTTGCCGATAGATGTCGCTGTACGTGGAACGCTCATATCATATCCTACACGGCGGTGTTATTTTAACTCTTAAGTGGGGACACTTACTGTGACGGACGGAAAACTACGGAACCCTACACTGAGCGTGGCCCGACACGCTATTGGCCGGTTTTTTTCACTAAGTTACACTATCAGTTTACAATTAATTAATTGCAAAGTCAATATTGACTGTCATATCCATGTCGCAGATAGCGAAACATCCCTTCCCTAGGGGAGATGCTTAGGATTAATTACTGATATTGTGACACCTTTTGTTGCTAATTTATATTCAATGAAGATATATTTATTTCGTAGCTTTGATATGGGAGGGTATTTATCATTGCTGTTAATCGACAGAGACGATATTAAATTGGATTTACCTCCTGATTTAATTAATTTAAACTTTATGTTTACTTTGCGACGGCAATGGCGATTACGAATAAGTTTTCGTTTATATCAAAAGGGTTATCTCTACCTGTATAGTAATATCCCATCTGCGGGAACTTCCTGTAATCTATGCTGCGTAATACGCACAGCAAAATAGGCATTAAATTCATACTAATAAACACGAAATTCCCATCACAGTCAACGCAACCAATGAATCTAATTTTCGGACAGTCTGCTTCGAAATTTGAAATATTCATATTTCGAATGAATATTCAAACGTAGCCTGTTTACATTCACGGCGTTCCAATTTCGAATGTTGAATTTATTTATTTTGCCGCGGTTTTTTGGCGAGAGTTTTTGCGTTATGATTGACAGCCATGTTGTGTTTGCGTTCCATAGTCAAATAGTTTATTTTTTTAATTTCTGGTATTCAAATTCGTTGTTGTGTTATTGTAAACATGTACAATCGTTTAAATTTAAATAGTTTTATTTGCTTAACCCTTCGCTTATTAGGGTTGACTTTAATTCATATGTAAATTTTTGTCACTTAGGAGGCCAACATACACATTTTTTATTAAACTTTTAGCTCACGTAATTGTAATTGTATGAGACAATTGTAAACAATTCCGTTTGCCATTTTTATTTTATAATAACAATTTAGTTTAGTTTTATTTTATTTATTTGGTATTTTATAAAACTATAATGGGTTTTGTTAGAAAAGGTTTGTTATAGTTAAAAGATTGGAGCATTTTTTTTATGACTATCATCTAAATCATATCGAAAACATTATCTTCCCCCTAGCATTTGTCCCGGCTTGGGGTCCACTTGACAACCTAATCCCATGAATTGGCGTAGGCACTAGATTTCACTAAAGCGACTGTCATCTGACCTTCCAACCCAGAGGGGAAACTAGGCCTTATCGGGATTAGGTCCGGTTTCCTTAAGATGTTTTCCTTCACCGAAAAGCGACTGGTAAATATCAAATGATATTCCGTACATAAATTTCGAGAAACTCATTAGTAAGACTTAGAATCCGGAGGTCTCGTCGTAACCTCCGGATTCTAAGTCTTACCGTCAGGCTACCAGCGCTTACTCATATATCAAAAACATTATGAATCAAAGTAATAGGGATGAATGTTACTCTGCGTCCGTAGGAAACACCTTAGACAACCCTACACGTGGTCCCTGGGTGGTGCTAAAAGAGTAACAAACTTGGCAGCGCACTGTCCCATCTGGACCTCGCAGCACTCACTGGATTTTCTTTATCATCTGCTTTCCCACTACTACTACCCCAGGGATGAAAAGTCTATCTAAATCCAGTGACATGTAGCCATACGATAAAAAATAATAATAATAATATTGAAAACCTGTTAGTCGTCCCGTCCCACCCATAATTTTAGGCCCTGTTGTTATAAATATTCTAATAGAATTCTAAAACCTCATCTCATTGAATATCAGAACATCAGCTGGTAAGAAAGTGAAAGTTGGAGCGAAAGAACTTCTCGCAAAATATTGCCAAAGTTTTGCCTCATTAAAATGTAAGATCCATAAATAATGGAAGGCAAACATTATTGAATGCCTAATCGTTTAAGGTTATTATTTAAGAAAATAATATCTTTTTCGTCGAACGAGCGAGCTCAGCGACGCGAAGTTCTTACTAACAACTTCGGACAGAACGAACTGTCAGCTGGCTACTAGGGCAGCTTTTTGATAAATTTAGAAACGTTTTTCTGGTCTTCATGAAATTTGTTGGAGTTGTAGCAGAGATAAATATAATTAGAGAGTTTTTATACGAGCTGAGGGTTTTGAAATCAGAAGGCCTAAAAGAGTTTTGTTAAGAGAACTTGATATACTGGTCAACTCGTTTGCAAGAATCGCAAGTTCGAGGCGGACTACTTACAAACTAGATCTTAGTCGACATACAGGCACAGGGTGGCAAATAGTGGTGATCTGTTTAATTGATATCGTATTGCGACCAAGAAAAAGTAAAAGAAATATTTTTATGGCGCAAATTTTTTTTTTGTATGGGACATCCCAGCCGACCGTCCCTCTATACAAAAGCAAATTTTTTTTTCGCGCGAAAATGTTTTTCTTTGTTTTTATAATTAGAATAGGATACCAATTATGCCCTTAAACGTCAGCACCTTGTATATTCTGTCGCTTTATCAAAAACCTTAAGCCTTCAAAGTTTTATAATACCCTTTCGACGGCACACAACCATACCTACAGTTTGTACTATACCTACTGTCTCCGTTCAATTGGGACGGAAAAAACGCCTAAGCAACTATGACATATAATAATGACAGATGGGTTATGTACGCTCCAAAAGTGAAGCACCTAAAATGAGTGAATTCAAACAACTGTCGCCAGTCGCGCACCGGCCAGCGTGAGATGCGGACGTGCCAATGAGCTCCCGTCGTGAGAAAGAGACAAACTGTAATTTTCTAACAATGAGAGTGACAAAGATGTAATGATGTTGCGAGGTTATGAAATAATTCTGGAAGTATTTTTCTGCTTATTTTGTTACAGTATAACCCATCCATAGTAAATATCATTGCTAAGCAACAGACTTTTTTTTTCACAGAATAAGTAATAGTACAAGTACAGAAGATTCTCCTTCCTCAATTTGACATTTAGCTACAGAGATGAAAACGTTGGCTGTCATGCGCTCTTAAAAAAATAAAATAGGGTTTTCAACGTGCTTCATTATAGGGGTAGGGGGGGTGAAATCAGATAGCGGGTCAAAGCAGATAGCATGCTATTTTACATTTCTACTATCGCCATCACACTCAGACACGTTAGACAGCACGGGCAGAGGGCGCTTAATATGCGTGCAAATGGCGACCAGCGAAGTGCGTCCTGTTACGTCGTCATTGAAAAAAAAAAGTAAACAAGATAAGTCATGTAATATTTTACATTATTTTGATCAATATCAGATCACTATTAGTTTGAGAACATGTCTGTAAATAATTTTCGTCGATACAGTGACTATTAGAGTAATCATTTACGATTTTGTTTCTCAATTCGACCGTTAAATTATTGCGTCATTTTTCATTTGCAAAATCAATGCCTTTGGGTAGAAGCAGACGGGGTGAAATCGGGTAAGACTGCTATATTGACAGAGTCTCCTTACAAAAACGAATTGTTGCAGAATAAAACTAAAGCACCAGAAACACCTTCTTTCAAGGGTAAGGGAATAGGAAAAAAACAAAAGCTGGCAAAAAAAATTGCACACAATCAAAAACGTAAAGAGAACATAAACGGGGAAGATGCTGAATGTCTCATTTGCAATGAAAAATATAGTACTACAACATCTGCAGATGCGTGGATCCAATTCACAGCTTGTCTGAAATGGGCCCACGAAGGCTGCACAGGGTGTACTGAACAAGAATTATTATTTTTTGTGTGCCATGACTGCAAATAATTAGTGTCTGTATTCACTCCTCTATGAAAATAACAGTATCCGGTTTTACCCTAATACAAGGGGTAAAATCGGATTGGTTCGATTTAAGAAAATGTTTATCAATATCTAAAGTAATAACCTGATCTCTCTAAGTTTATGCCAAATGATAGGCTATTATTAGTTGATTTTAATGTTGCATATTATTAAAATATATATATGTGTAATAATAAATTACGTTTTTTTTTGCTTAACTATCCGGTGTTACCCCCTCCTCCCCTACCCATGCGGGTTTGAAACATGCCATAAACACTGGCTGAAATGATAATATGTGACGTTTTCAATCAAAAGTACACATGCTGTCAGTTATCATTAAGATGTAAACTGACCAAAAATAATTTAGAAATAAACTCTATTTACAACCGATAATGATGTACCTATAACTTGAAAACGCCACATATTCTCGAACGCTCTCATAAGGTGATAAGCTATGTGCCAACCCTTCCTTCATTAGTAATCGCGGTGCGGTAAGCGCATCGGAAAAAACGAGTACAATGTAGAGAGACATGTGAAACCGCCCTGATGAAGTGCAAATAACTAAAATAACTTCAAGATCCATACTAGTAACGCAGCAATCTACGTTACTGACAGACTGTTTGACAGAAGTGTGCCGCTGACAGGCCTGTAATTGGTGCCCGTCAAATAGTAGCCCCTGGCTACTTTTGAATGGGATAACGTTTCGGGATTGCGTAATGTTGTCTGATTTACCCCTTCTCGATTTTGGAAATGTATTAAATAGGTTTTGAATGTTTTGACACGATGTTCAATTGATGTGAATTTAATTTGTTTTTGACATTACTTTCCCATCCGTATCCAGCATAAAAATTGCCGGTTTAATAATTTAATGAATAAAAATAATTTTTATTACTATTTATTTTAAAAGATTTTATATGAGGAAATCACATTAGAATATGTTTTTTCGGTCACTTTTAAATCCTAAAATTATGAAATTATCACACCACGTCTCAAAGACGATACGTAAATGATTATTTTATTTTATAATTTTTCCACTATTTACGATTTAAATTGTAAAGCTTAGGTTAATTTCGCTTCGTCTCTTACACTAAAATAATATAATAAGTTTAATAAAAATTTGGTATGATATTAATCACTATCAATGACATCTGTACGAATTATCGCAAATCAAAAAATCACATTAACGTAAATCGAAATCTCATTTCGAAATACAAACTCTATTCTCTATGGTGGAAAAAATCTAACAGTTTTTTGGAATAAACACCGTGTCCACGCATTGTGTTTCTGACGGCGCCTTTATTGATGGCTGTAAGGCGTGGTCGCCTGTGCCCAGTAAAATAAAATACGTTTTGGCGGGATTGTCGTTGATTTTTTTAATAAAAATGTGGGTTTAATGGAAAATATATTGTTCGTAAGGGTTAGGATGAATGTGATTTATTTTAGTCGTTATATTAAATTACTAATACTAATAAATAAAAAATTGAACCGTACAGTTACCGGCAATAGTATCTTCCTACAATTGTAATTTTACAAAACATGTAATTTGGAACGGACGGTTTATTTATGTTATACATTGTACCTGTCAAGTATGCAGTCGAAAAAATTAAAATAATTATTTTACAACCATTCCATAGTTTCTTATTCAATAAAGACAATAAATTCATAGACAATCGTTTTATTCTGTCATCGAGACTTTGTTGAATTTTGCGGTTCATTCATGGGCAGATGCTTTCACGCCCGCGCGATGATGAATCACTGCACACTATTAAATGACACGTCACTTTCGCCATAGACAAGCTTTTTTTCATCGCGCAGCGCCGTTAAAAAACAAATTTGATTCCCGAATGACGAATAGCGCTCGCCGATTGGCGTAGCCAATCAGTTATTGATAGATGTTCGATATTTGAAATTTTGAGCCATTTGTCAGTTTTAAATATGGAACGATCGTGAAATCGCGTTTATAATCGATTCCCGTATATCATTAACGTGTTTGATAAAGACGTTAAAAAGGCATGTTATATTTTCGAAAAGATGGATTGGTTTTGATGAGTTAACGGTCTTGGTTGGAAAAAAATAGTTTATATTTTTTTTCCCAAGAATATATAAATTACGTTCACAAAAACCAGTTTAAGCAACAAACTAAATTCTGGTTACGCTATCTTGTCCCTGAGATTGGTTAAAACTTTTAAAATGTCAAGTGGTTTGTTATTTGAAGAGAAAGGGAAAATATTACGATTTTTTTCATTGTTTTCATATAAATTCTTGAGGAAACCATCAAAAGAAATCGCGTCAGTTACCTAAGTATTATTATGATTTATAAGTATGAAGAAAAATTAGACGAGCACAAAGTGATTTTGAAACAAAATTAACGAACTTAAGAAAGTCTTCAGATATCGTACACAAGTACTGTGATAATTCTGATTTGATGATGATGATGATGATGGTAAATGTGATTTTTTCTTTGAAATTAGGATGTCAGACATTTTTTATCAAAATAAGAATAAGAATAAGAATAAGAACAAGTATAAGTAATATTTGCACAGTACACTAATAGCTTAAGAGAGACTTATGTATTAGGTTTGAAAGAGTTTCATCGGAACTGAGCCTCTGTCTTCCAAACTAGGCGGATGCCTGTGACTCGGAAGTCAGTGGCTTGGATGTTAATAAAATTTTAATTTATAATAATTTTCCAATCCAATTCAGGTCATTGGTTCAAATTTTCACCACCACCTCCTTCCACAGGTCAAAATCTGGTTCCAAAACCGCCGTATGAAGTGGCGCAACTCCAAAGAACGGGAACTGCTGGCGTCCGGCGGGTCCAGAGAACAGACCCTGCCGAACAAGAACAACCCTCACCCGGACCTGTCTGATGCTGAAGCGGACAAGCAGAAGATGTCTCCCGGCCCTGAGGATGAGGAGAAGAAGTTTGCCGGCACTTCTGGGGAGTTTAGAGGTGAGAATACCTAAGAGTCGGTTACTAAGTTCTGTTACTATAGTTTTCACTAAATAAATAGGAATGTTGCTACAACATTTTAATTATACACGTACATAATTTCAAAGCTTATTTAATAGTCAATAGATTACAATATATTGAATTGAAAATTATTGTCGCAGATTTTCAGAATTCTTTATAACACTCGGGAAAAGGCGTGAAAAATATACGTCAAAATTACGCTCCTTGTTCATGTTGATTTTAAATCCTTTTTATTTTTATTCACGTTTAAGACGCATCAGTCTTGCACAATTCGGTAGCTATATTCTTTAGCTTCAATTTGGTATATGTATAGTTCACGTGGGTTTATCCGATAAAATACTAGACTATACGTTGCAAGTCTGCTTGTTCCATAGCAGTCTAAATCTATGTCTTTAGTGAAAAACTTCAAAATAGGCAATGTTTCTAATGGGAATATCCGTGGGATAAAATCGCAAGAAAATGAAATGGTGGTCACGCAATTACCTCTAATAAACAGGTTTCTTACAAACAAGCAATGGAACCTTCTAAACAAAGGTGCAATATTTATTTGATGCACTTTTGTAAAGTGTAATTTTCTTAAATTTACTGCGTGTTTGCGTCTTCAGGCAATCTTGTGCTTTACAAGGATTTTCAATAAATTTCCCATCTGATTTGTATATTATTATACCCTATTATGTTCATTAGAAATTAGGGTATTAAATAATTACTTTAATTTTTTATTTAAAACTTTATTTTATATTTTATCAGTCAGAAATCTGGTAACAGAACTTAGTAACCAACTAGGTAGTACTTAATTGTAAGAGTATTGTTTTAACGGCCTTCTAGCCTATAGTAGGGGCAAAAGCTACGTTCCGATTGAGTCGAAACTCATTAAACTGGACGTCTCGCTCACTCTCGCCGTCTGCTGGCACTCCGCGCCGCAGCGTTCTTGCTTTATGGACTAAGAGCTGGCCACGTCAGATATGACACAATAATGTGAGCAACAAAACCCGTATGGTATATTGCTATACTATCCTATATTGCTATACTATCCTTATTGCTAGATCCGGGCATCTGGCGGCTTTTAATGGGTGGAGGTCAGAGTAACATACTAGCAAAATTTTTGAATTGGAAAATAGTAATACCAAAATAGGTAAAAACTGACAAAGTTGTCTCAGGTATATTTTACCATTAGAACAAAAAACATTGCGTAGTATTTCGGAAACAAAAACCGTAGGCGACAAACTATGCATTACATTATACGTCGTTTTGGACTACTTTCCCCCATCAGAAAGTTTTGGCAATGATATTATCGAATTATTTAAGTATATAATTTCTCATAATACTGCATCAAAACCAGAACTCCAGGATTTGTATTCTTGAAGTGGTTTGCATTCTTTGACCTCCTTTACAGCTGCCAGATGTCCGGATCTAGAAATAAGCATAGTATAGCAAGTTTCGTCGCTCTCATTATTGTGTCATATCTGACGTGGCTAGCTCTCCGTCTATTATTTTATGATGATTTTGACTCTACTATAGTCGGTAGTGACCCTGCATACCTATGAAGCAGGAGGTCCCGGGTTCGAATCCTGGTCAGGGCATTTATTTGTGTAGAAAACATCCATAACTCAGGAACAAATATCTGTGGTAAACACGGATATTTCTTCTTGAGTTATGGATGTTTTCTATGTATTTAAGTATTTATCTATGATGTATATCGTCGCCTAGTACCCACAACACAAGCCTTATTGAGCTTACTGTAGGACTATAGATAAATTGCCAATGTATGTACATAAAAATAACCAAACTTAATTCCACCACCTCCGTTCTGCCAAATGTTTACATTTATAGAGTAAAATGTAGCCCCAGAAAGGTATAAATTAGTATTTATTAATTACGAAAAATTAAGAAAAAAAATTTTTCACGCGAAAAAAAAATGGTTTTGTATGGAGCGTTCGCAGGCTGGGACGATGATTCCCATACATTTTTTTTTTTGCGTCAAAAAAATGTTCTCCCATTTTTCATTTGTCACAATAAGATACCAATTATGCCCTTAAACGGATCACCAGTATTTTTGTCACACCCTGACCCCTGTATAACATATTTATCGGTCTAACTTATATAGAGGGATCGTTGTTCCTAAAATTGTATAAGTACCATTTTCGGGCTAGAGGCCCTTCTGTTACTAACAAATGGTGTACAGGGAAATTGGATTCCTTCACCTGTAACTCCCTAATATTTTTTAGTTTTTAAAATATTCTTCCTTTACAGGTTATGAGGACAAAATGGCCGCCCCGTTTTACCGCGAGCCGTTCCCGCCAATGGACGAAGGGGAAGACTTCGACAGCGACAGTGCTAGCGACGAGGAGATTAATGTGACATGACGTGTTTACACGTAGCTGTACATAGATTAGGCTAGTTAGTTAATGTGATTGTTTAAAACGGCTCTAGCTGTTTAAAAGAGCTGGGTTTCTATAGGCCTAGAAACACACATGAAGCCACGAACACAGATATAATAGTATTACATACAGAAGGTTATCTTTCCTACAAAATCAATGTTTGACAGAACTTTGCCAGTTGAACGGTGACACATGACGTCTCCATACAATTTTGCCTGTCGACGTTCTAGGGCTGACAAGTACGCGATTAGTTTGATTGCTGAACCTGCCCCAATCTGCCTCAATCTACATAATCCATCAGTAATTTTAGTACAAAACTAGATAAATGTCAGATTTATTACCTAATTTCCCCAATTCAACTGTTATTTTAGTACAAAACTACTACTATAAACGACTTCAATATTTTATCTCATCTGTGGTCATACCAAGGAAATGTTGACAACCTCAAAAACCTATCCGATACGTTCCTATTCCAAGGCCGTAGCTGTCACTTCGTGGAGTTGGACACTCTTGTCACAAATTCGAAATTTCGCACAAATGTGTGACGTCCTACTTTCTACTACATAAATGTATTAATTGTAGATCACTTGTGTTATTTGTTTTCTGATGTAAGTAGGCATTTTAATGTATAAACATTTGCGCTAAGGTAAAACAGAACAGTCAACTAAATGTTATACGCAGACTTATTCCGTTGTATGTTTATTTTACTAACTATTCTTATAGACTGTCCATCCTTACTTGTCTTAATTTAAACAAACGCTAATGTCAGTTATATTCACGAGTTTTAGTTCGTTACTTCAATTATTGACGAAAATTTTACTAGAAATGATATTTCTCAGTGGTTACTTGGTCGAAATCAATATTTTGTGAGTTTATTTAAGTATACAACAATATTTTAAGTAATAATTTACTAGAAAAAGTGTGATAATTTCGTTGAGAAGTGTTTGTTTACAAGATAAGATAAGTAAGGATGGACAGACTATACGATACGATGAGTATAGATCATAGATAGAGTAATAAATTATAACATAGAATAGGTACTCCTAATCATTGTATTACTATATTTTCTTAAACATATAAACCTAAACATTCTTATTATATGATCAAGCACTTTTAAATAATCACATTAATACAATATTATATTGACATTAATAGTTTTAAGCTGGTGTAAGTATTATAGACTTAACTTAGAACTTTGTCTTTAAATTATTTAAGTAATGCACGGAATATAATACAATCACAAAGATAATATTATCAAAGAAATTGGTTAAAACTTCGTTTTTTTAATGATAGAAAAATTGTGCGATTGTCCTCGTTGCGTCTTCGAAAACATTTTTTTTCTACTCGTCGACTATCATGCTTGAATTGAGACTTTGTAGACCCCTACTAGCGCATACTTTTCGATGGAGCTTCTATGGTCGCAAATTTTTGCATCGTCGTCTAAACTGAAATGGATTTTCATACAATATTATACAATGGTCGGGGAGGAGGACCGCCCTCCTCCCCGACCGCCGGCACAATCCACAGGGAGATTAAAGTTACTAAATTGTTTAGAGGGAGCACGTCATGCATTAGCCGAACTTAATTCTTACCGGCTTGCCTATTTTTAGCACTCATAGAAAAAGTTTTGTATACAATACTGACAAAGCTTTTCAATCTCGTAAACACGGTACTCGACTGAAAAGCTCTTTATTATGTTACGATTGTATAAAATACTATTAAAACTCGCCATTTTGCCTCTTATTGTCTTATAAGCTTCCTGATATGGCGAAAATAATAAAGATACATGGGCGAAACGGACCGTTATTTTTCTAATTCTAAAAAAACGACGATAGTGTATACAATGTCACTCAATGTTTTTAGTCTAAAACACGGATAATATATGAAAAATGCTAGAATACCTCCATTCTATGGACGGTTAGTATCAAAAGTATCTATGCAGGTGATGTGTTTTTTTTTATTGTGATAATCCCAATAAAAAGGGCCCTAATGACGGACAGCACTTATGCCTTTATTGCTTGAAAATTATATTTAATCTATAAAACGACTCTCTAAGCAGACTCTCTAAGACGAATGTGTAAGCGCCTGCCACCGTAAGGGCCCTTTTGATTTGGATTATCACCAATAGTCGTGCTAAGACTATTTTGAACACCTTGCCCGTGCTGCTAATATTGTTGCTGACTGCCCACCTTACCTTATAAGGCCCGTTGTTTATTAAATTTTATGTCCGATAAGGAACATGCATCTAGGTCAAATAATGTAAATAGGTATAAATAATTATTCATCAAGTACTACGTATTGTCAGTGTTTTTGAACTGGCAGGTATGTAGCAATATATTAATGTTTCTAACGTTGTGTCAAACTTTAATGAGCCATAGACGATCATTTTCTTTAACGCTTTTTTGGGTGATCATTACTTCTCTATAGTCGCACCAAGTGTTAAAGTGTGGAGAGGCATCATTTACGTCAAATTCACCACGTTTGTAGTGGCCGTTCCACTTATTGCCGCTGCGAAGTCGATGGTCCCTGCAGCTGCAGAGTTAGGCACACCACATATTATAGCGGAATACGGCTATTCATATACAAAATCGGAAATTTGTCTATGGCATCCATACATACATAAAACTATTTTTTTGACAATTTGATCTCATTTTGATATTTAACCTCACGTAGAAATATTAGCGAATATACAAGTGATATCCAAATTTGGTCAATTTATAACATTCGAATGCCGTTCCGATACGAACACGCATGAATATGACTTCACCTTATTAACTTGTTGCGAAAATGATCTTTCTAAGAAAAACATTGAAGAAAAGAAGAAAATTAGGTATTACCATGGGGCTTAGCCAAGATGACAATCGTTTGTAGAAAACGAATCGAAACGCTATCCGTCTCTCTATCGCACTAATATGGAAGAGTGAGCGAGAGCGTGTAGCGTTTCGTTTCGTTTTCTGCAAACGATTGTCATCTTGGCTACAGGGCCTGGTCCAGCAAATATCGTTGGCAGTGTAGCGCGGTAAAGCGGTCAGCATTTTGGGAACGTTTGCCCCGGGTACGTGTCGTCTCGGGGATTAACGTGAAGGGTTAGGTTTTTGACAAAGCTTGTCGCGGATTTTATCTTACACTTTTGTCGAAGCCTGTGGCAGATCATTACTGGTGTAGATTGGACGAAGTTTGTTGGATATCGTTTTGTATCCTTTTTGACGAAACCTGCGCTGTGGATTTAAGTCATGTTTGGTTATTTTGCCTGCATAAATATTAGGTATTTAAGTAGAGTAATTTGATACGATGCACCAATTGTAAATAGTAGCATGTAAACCAGTGATCTCTCAATATGTAAGCTTGGAGCATTATGTACTACGTCTTAACTATGTGGAAATAAAAGATGGTAAAATTTAAAAGGCTTTTATTTAAATTTTAATAGTATACCTTCATATACCTTATATACATATAGGTAGCTTAGCTATACTGTATGCGGAAAGATAAGTGTAGTGGTTTGTATCGGAATTAATGAATGAGAGTTTCCGGAATTCCAGGTGGCGTCACTGTGACAAGAGGTATTTTTGACAGTAGCTGTCAAAATCCACCAATCAACAAAAAAAATAACTTAATTGGTGGATTATGTTATGACAGCTAGACCTCTTGCCACGGTGCTGCCATCTAGTGTAAAACTCGATTCAGGAAACCCTCATTCTACGACATTGTTCTTTCTGGACAGCCTCTATTTACCTAGTATCAATAAGATTTAGGTGTCATAGGTGAATATTAAGCTATTATATTAAGATGAATATTAAGAATTTTATAGTTACCTAAATAGTAATCTGAATATCAATGTCTGGTTACAATTATTTTCAAACAAGCGAGCGCAGCGAAGCGAAGTTCTTACAGACAACTTCGGACACGAGTGAACTGTCAACTTGTCACTTTAGCTCAGACTACTCGGTTAAAAGTCGAAAATATTAAATTGACTTTTTTTTAAATAGCCTATAATAGTGTCCCACTGCTGGGCAAAGGCCTTTGATCTCCACACCTCTCTGTCTTGTACTTTTTCTGGCCAGTTGTTAAGGAAAGCATCCAAATCGTTTCGTCATCTCTGTTTGGCCTACCTGGCCCGTCCATGTCTGTCTCGCGGTATCCACTTGGTGGCTGCACATGTCATAAAATATTTATATTAGTAAGTTTTTTTACTATACCATACCGAAGGCAAACAAAGATACAGCCATTACTGTCAGTAAGCTCTCACCATTACCAAAAGACGGCTGTCACTCCAGGGGTGTCACATGCGCGTTGCCGACCCTTATGAGTAAGAATTTTCGGTACGTATAATAAAATATCATTTTAAGAAATAAAATCAGGGATAAGCTCGCCTTTGTGCATATCTTTTATATATGTTACTGTAGTTTTTGTGCAATAAAGTGATACATACATACATACATAAAATCATATATCCGGAAATCGGTCGTCACTATTCAAATTCACTTTAGTGCATCACTGTCACCCCTGGACTAAGGGAGTATGGCGGTGACAGTACTTAACTACTTATATTAAATGGAGATGGGCGAGAGCGTCTGTTTGTAAGTGCGGGCCGTATCGAAATAGGGCCGTTGAATGCTATGAAGAACGAAAAAATAATTTTGATCCACTTATTAATTAGAGAAGTGTTATAATTTATAATTACTGGATGATTTTAGTAAATTCTATTTGGATGTAGTACATACCTAAATTGAAAAAAAAATGTATATTTTTCTTTTCCACTGACTTCAAGATTTTGAAGGAGGTTTTCAATTCGTCGGGATCTTTTTGCAATTCTTTTTGTTTCTTTTTTTTATGTATGTGCACCGATTATTCGAAGACGGCTGGATCGATTTGGAAAATTATTTTTTGTTTGAAAGAGTATACCTCACAGCTGGTCCCATTGTAACTAGGTCAGGATCTGATGATGCGATCCTGGAGAAATCGAGGGAACTCTTCAATTATAGGCACACCTATAGTGATTTGAGTATTCTTTACAGCAGCTCAAGCATTTGCTTTTGGAAAAGTGGAGTCTAAGTGAAGTCGGTTCTTTTTTTTTAATTTTTGTTTTCGTAGGAGCGAGTGAAGCCAGCGATGCGTCTGCGTTTCTGCTTGGACCAAAAATCCTTCGTATAAGTCCAACGGCCAGCAGATGTCTGGTCTGGTAGCTATGCTCCTATTTATGAAATCAAACGAAGAATATCACTTGAACTTGTGTTGATTACTAAATAATCGCAAATCGTTACAGTTTTTCATATCTTAGTTTTACAATTGCAAAAATCAGAGAGCTTTCCTTCCAAAAATGACATCTGTCAGTCCTTCCAAAAAAGTTACAATAAATAAATAAATATTATGGGACAATCTTACACAAATCAACCTACTCCTACAGTAAGCTCAATAAGGCTTGTGTTGTGGGTACTAGGCGACGATATATATAATAGATAGATATAGATAAATACTTAAATACATAGAAAACATCCATAACTCAGGAACAAATATCCGTGATAAACACACAAATAAATGCCCTGACCAGGATTCGAACCCGGGACCTCCTGCTTCATAGGCAGGGTCACTACCGACTAGGCTAGGAGGCCGTTGCAATGACTAAGTATAAACATATAACTATGAAGTTAATAGACTGGGTGCATATTTTTTATTTTATTTTATTATCAAACATATTTACATAACATTACAGTAAAAACTAATGCGTTATGAAACTTAAACTATATAACATGACAATATATAAAGCTACGTACAGAATTAAACTATTGTGAAACTTACATATTCGGGTCATAGACATAATGATTCGGGTTACAGTTTTCAATTCATTTTCGAGTAATTTTGTGGGCAGCTTCGATAATCAATTTGCCGTGCTAATTATATATGCATACCTTATACTTAAACACATGAAGTACAGATTTGAAATAATTTTGAAATACAAGTACCGCATATATCATTGGCACAAATTATTGGCTTTTCCAAAAATTCAGGTACTAACTCACAGCTATAAAAATCTAAAACAATGACTTTAAAACACCCATAAAACTCGATAATAAAAACAAAAATCATAACCGAAAATGGAACGCAAACCCATTGATACCAACCGTAGAGCATAAACAATATTTTTTTAAAGGCAAGGGAGCGGCTAGGGAGTCAATGCAAATGCTCCAGTCAAGTTTTTTACAACCAGTATTACGTGACCTAAAAATCCGTAATAATAAAGGGTATTCTGATAGTTTAAAAACTGGTTCTCAGCTTCGATTCGCTTTTTCCCGGTATTCGTTTTGGAACGACACCCCAGTGGGCGGGCGGTATAAATATAAAGGTGTGAGCACACGTCGGCGGCAGGACACCCGGACGCGTTTATTTTGTTGTCACCCCATGTGTGGATGTCTTGTATTGTTTGGACCGTTATATTCTGACCTAAAACGTTATGTTATATTGAACTAGAGTAGATTTTGTGTTTCATTTAAAACTCTACAAAATAGTAGATATCATATTCTTGAACTTATATTTCAAACTAAATCGAAAATTTCAATAAATTATTGGTTCTGTTTTATAAAACATAGGTACATGTAGCAGAAAAACATAGGTGCGGTACGTTACTTTTCTTGTATTAGAAATTAAAAGTAGTATTAGTAGTAGTTTAACACTTTATTGCACTTAAACATTATACCTGCAGAGAATTTATTCATAAAAAACTTAAATAACATAATAATTATTAAGAATATCAAACTAAAACTACTATTAAACTACTAAAATAAAATAATTTAAACCTAAATAAATCTAAAATTGAACACTGAATCAAAAATTAAGGTATAAAAAACTAAAAACCTAAGTGAAGAGTCCACCCCATGTCGTCCCAGGCGCAAAGGTACCCATCACGCTCGCTGCGTTGCCGCGTTGAATAGCGATGGATAGCCTCTGCACAAAGAACGACCCGGAGACCCCTATATCGCAGGCGGCGCCCCACTTCCCTAAGAAACAACCTTGCCGCCTCGCACCATACACCCGACGTTTCGAGAAAGATGAAATTATTGAGCGCCGAATTATTTTGCCTTTTGAGTACGGCAGCCAACTCAGCGGCTGCACCAGCCATCTGCATTGTGTGAGCTAGGTGCTACCTGCAGACAATGATATTTACTATGGATGGGTTATACTCAAAATGAGCACAAAAAATACTTCCAGAGTTATTTCATAACCTAGCAAAGATTCTGTTATGTTTATCTATTTTGACAATCATTACATTTCTGTCACTCTCATTGTTAGAAAACTACAGTTTGTCTCTTTCTCACGCGGGTGACCGGAGCTCATAAGCACGTCCGCATCTCACACTGGTCGGTGCGCGACTAGCGACAATTGTTAGAATTCACTCATTTTAAGTGCTTCACTTTTGGAGCGTACATAACCACACATGACAATTATTAAAGCATATATAATTTGTACAAAGCTTTGAGTCAGAATATAGTAGATATAGTCTCAAACAAGATTTACCAAAAATATGGCTCGTGAAAATTTGTAACAGACCAGTCTTATGTGTCGTCCGATTTTGCGATTACAAATCGGTCCGGTCGTCCGTTAAAATGCCGGGTCCGGTTTAGTGTTAACAGTATTCCAATACTGCATTCACACGAGCTCGGAGCAAGAATCCTGCAAAAACCCAGATCCGGCAAGTCGGAGGGGGCGGGCACGAACGGGGCGCACCGGATGATCTTATAAAACCGGGCGGCCATGTGAATACACTATCCGGATTTACAGGATCCGATAGTTAGTAGATCGGACAAAACTTGATGCCGTGTGAACGGGCTCTGAGACTGTCAGAGAAACTGCTGTACGAGTCGTTCTTACATAGTAGTTTATGTAACTGTTACGTAATAAGGGTCCTTAAAACATGAGTGTGGTTTTATGAAATGAGCCGCAGGCGAATTTCATAATAAGATCACACGAGTGTTTTAAGGCCTAATTACGTACAGTTGCATACACTGCTTTATCTACACTCATATTATTTATTATAAATGCCGTATTCGGAAATCATAGAATGGCCGCCATTGCACCGCCGCGGCCATCTCGATTGTGTCGGCGTGGCCAACTCGATTGTGTCGGGGCTCGCGCGAGACCAATCGAGTTGGCCATGGCGGTAACATTATGTTATCAAATTCGATGTTCCAAATTTGAAACTCAGTGCTTAACAATATTTGAGCATGCAAAGTTAAAATTACGTTACTGCCGCAGATAAGAAACTTATCATAGTTAAATCGTTTGTTGTAATGCTTGTCATTGTCTACGGTTTTTGAACGCATTTTAGAGTACTTACAGTATGAGTGTAGATAAGCACTATTGTGGGGCCATTGTTTTGGGCTGATTGTGTATCCCGTTCCTTATTACATATCGGTGGTACATAGGCTAAATATAAAAACCGGCCAAGAGCGTGTCGGGCCACGCTCAGTGTAGGGTTCCGTAGTTTTCCGTCCGTCACAGTAAGTGTCCCCACTTAAGAGTTAATAACACCGCCATGTAGGATATGATATGAGAGTTCCACGTACAGCGACATCTATCGGCAAATTAAGTAAACTATTGCGCGCGAGCTTAAAGTATGGAAGATGATTTTTATGGAATAATTCTTTATTGCGTGAACCGATTTTCACCGCTTTTACTTTATTTGAAAGCACGTCATTTCATTGTAATTTTGTAGAAATTACAGGTACAATAAACACCTGCTTATACGGTTAAATTACAAACTTAGCTCAGAAATTATTTTGTAATTTTTTTTCAAAAACTATTCATCCTATCAAGTTCAAAATAATTTTCCTAGAAAGTTTTTATAAAGTTCTACTTTTGAGATTTTTTCATATTTTTAAAACTTATGGTTCAAAAGTTAGAGGGGGGGGACGCATATTTTTTTACTTCTGGAGCGATTATTTCCGAAAATATTTACATTATCGAAAAATGATTTTACTAAACCCCTATTCATTTTTAAATATCTATCCAACAATATATCACACGTTAGGGTTGAAATGAAAAAAAAAATCACTCCCCACTTTACGTATAGGGTACCTAATAAAAAAAAAAACCACTTTTTATTTTACCACTTTGTCGGCGTGATTGATATACATAATAGTACCAAATTTCAGCTTTCTAGTGCTAACGGTCACTGAGATTATCCGCGGACGGACGGACGGAAGGACGGGCAGACATGGCGAAACTATAAGGGTTCCTAGTTGACTACGGAACCCTAAAAATTTGTGTTTAACTCACACGAGTTAAACATCAACTTTTTGACCGACTCAAATCTGTCCTCAAATTTTAAATTTAGTTATTATTTTAAAACTTCACCATTAAGTAATGGCTTTATTGTGTTTCAGTTTATGGTATATATTAAAACATTCGAGGCCCCAACTGTTACACCTAATAAACAGTATATGTATATAAGAAACCGCTGAAAGTACTTTTATTGAATTTTAATAAGTAATCTTCCTACAAAGTCAAAAGCTCAAAAATGAATTTTTAACCCCTTTTTAACCCCCTCGGGGGTGAAATAATCCAATACGCTAAAAGCACTTTTATTTTATTTGAATAAGTAATCTTCCTACAAAGTTAAAAGTTTCTAGCTAATAAAAAAACATTTCAACAATACAAACTTTGCACCCCTTTTTAAGCCCCTCAAGGGTGAAATTATATTAAACGCTGAAAGTACTTTTTTGTACTTTAATAAGTAATACTCCTACAAAGTTTGAACTCTCTATCTCAAAGAAAGAAGTTTCCCGCATACAAACTTTGCACCCCTATTTAACCCCTCAGGGGTGAAATTAGCCAAAACGCTGAAATCGCTTTTGTTATTTTTTAAATATCAGCATAAGTACGAATTTTCAAGTCTCTAACTTAAAATTTAAAATCCTATACATACTAATTTTTAACCCTCTTTTTACCCCCTTAGGGGATGAATTTTTCAAAATCGCTGCTTATTATTTGTATAAATTATAAATGTAACCCGACCTGCAAATTACAACTTTCTAGCTTCAGTTGTTACGGCCTCGCTTTAATACCAAATTTTCAACTCCGTTTCAACTCCACTGAAGTGGAATTTAGAAAAACGCTGAAATTATTTTTTTTGCAGTTTAAGTTCTTAGCCTGGAAACGAAAATTCAAGTCTTGTCACAAAAAAAAATAATCTCTATACAAACTTTCAACCCTTTTTTAACCCCGTTAGAGGTTGAATTTTGAAAAACGCTGAAATCATTTTTATTGTTTTTTAATTATCAGTAAATGGACGAAGTTTCAAATATCTAACCTTAATATTTAAGCCCCATCCATACAAACTTTCAACCCCCCTTTTTACCCCCTTAGGAGTTGAATTTTTCAAAATCGCTTCTTATTACTTGTACACGTTATAAACGTAACCAGACCTGAAATTTTCAACTTTCTAGCTTCTGTAGTTTCGGCTCTGCGTGGATCAGTCAGTCAGTCAGTCAGTCAGGACAAAGGCATTTATATATATAGATTTTTGCGATTAGTTGATTATATTTTCATTACTGGATTCAATTGATAATTATTTTTTTATTGTTATTTTATTTTTTATTTTTACTATTATTGTTTATTGCTCATCCGGTTATGTTATGTCTCTGTGCTGTTTTCTGTGCTTCGTGTTTGTTTCTGACCTTTGCCTAACAATAGTTCTGTAAGTTTTTTGTATGTACTAACACTTTTATGGGCTTTGCCCGAAATAAATGATTATTTTATTTAATTTGATTTATTTGCTTTGGTATAACTAAATTAATTCACAATCACTCATATCTTGCTAAACGGCGTTTTCACCCCCTTATTTAAACTTCAAAATCACGACACTTTGATCTCAAAATCACAGATTACACAAATCAATATCAACCAGATGTTGACACGTGGCGGCACGCTCCCGCCAAAACTAACGTCAAACGCACGCGGTCCAAACGAATGTTGCGCACCCTTAAAAGCGCAGCACAAAAATACATCTACAATCACCGTGGCACTAGTATCGATACCAAACCTAACATTTACTATAGCCGAAATTTAGTTCCAAATTTTGCCGTTGAATTGATAAGTTGGTGGTAAAAGGTCATTACAACGATTTGCCGCGATTAAGATTGGGGACTGGAGTCCGTTTTGAGGGGTCGCGCTAAAGTGTTTACTTATTTATAGAATCACGAATATGTTTTTAGTGGTAATCTTTTTATCGCGTTTTCTCTCTCTCATTTTACCCCTGAAACTCGGCATGTAAAATTTGCAAAGTGATGAATGATAAAATTTAAATGCGCTATTTTTCTAGAACGTGGAAGCTTGGTAAATATTTTTTTCCCGGAATAGGGTCGTTTCAAATTTTTTGAAATCCAAGTATAACGTTCTGTATTGACAAAAAAATCCTAGAATTAATGTTTTGCCTCGAAAGGGGATTTAAATATGGGAAAATTACAAAATATATTTAGCACCTACACACGTAACACATACATAGAAGATTTGATTTTTTTTTTCATCATCATCATATCAGCCGAAAGACGTCCACTGCTGGACATAGGCCTCCCACAAAGAGTGCCACAATGACCGGTCGTGCGCCACCCGCATCCAGCGGACTCTCGCGACCTTCACCAGGTCATCAGTCCACCTTGCTGCGGCCACGCGCTACCCACGCTGCGCCTTCCGGTTCGTGGTCGCCACTCGAGAACCTTTCCGCCCCAACGGCCATCGGTTCTACGAGCAATGTGAATGAGATTTTTTTTTTACTGCAATTGAGTAAGTGCGTTTCAACATAACCAGATACTTGTAAAAATATCCTAGCACTATCTTAATCACGATATGAAAAATCGGATTGCCTAGAACTATTTTATTCTTGTTAATCTTGGTTAGTCTAGTATTAGTAAATTAAACAATTTTTCGTTCACTGTAGGTAAACATCAGCGTACTTCTATCCTGTGGAAAACTATTGTAAGTCATTGTCTTAACTGGCAACAGTGTCAAACAACCCGTAATGTAATAAACCAAGTACTTGCGTATATTATTTGTCTTATAATTCACGTGTATGAGCCTAGACATCCATATGCAAGAGGACTTAAGCTAAACTTCTTTACTCGCTTCATTCTACATAAGTCTGTACCCAGAGGATCTCCTGTCACAAGACTGTCATGTGCCATTTCATGCCATGAAGTTAAATACAATCTGGAGATCATACTTCGACCACAAAGTGAGGCCGAAAGAGAAGGTAATGTAGGGAGCTGCATCTCATTCTAAATAGGGTGACCATATGTACTATGATGTATGTGGGATTGGGATAGTATGAAGATAAATATAAAATATGCTTGTCGTCTAGTAAGTATTGTCCAGAAAGAGAAGTCTCATAGTTCATATGGGAACTTATACATTCTACTGACTTAAGGAGCTGGCCACTTCAGATACGTTGACACAATAATAAGAGCAGAGAACCCCTCTAATTAGTTTACTATTTTAAACTTATTGCTAGATCCAGGCATCTGGCAGCTATTTATCAGAGGACGTCAGAGTGACAGACCAGCAGAATATTTCAGTTAATAGGTAAAAACTGTCGAAGCCTATCGCTAATATAATAACAAAAAAGTAAAAATATTGCGTATCGCTACGGAAAAAAAAAATTAGGTAGGCGACAAACAATACATTAACTAATCGTCATTTTCGTCGTCAGTAAGCTCAACTGTGAGACTAGGTTGATTTGTGTAAGATTGTCCCATAATATTTATTTATTTATTTATTCTACGGCCACTACTACATTTTTTTGTATGGGCTTGTGCCATTTTAGGACCCTTTCGAAAGGGCCTAAAAAGACCCGCGGGCCACTCCTGTCCTGTGTAAGTAATACTTAGTAACAGAAGTAATACTTAGAAAAAGACCATGTACTTATGTACATTTCTGTAAAAACAGCAAAACCGAACCGCAGCTTGCCGACATCATAGTCACCCTATTGTTTGACAATCTTAACTTGTTGTTAAATCGTAAAATTGAATGATTGTGGATTACCGGTGAAAAGAAAGTCTACTTTATTGTAAAGTCTCACCCCTGCACCCTTTTACGCAACATATCTTGACCATTTTTACTTAAAAATGTTGTTACGAAATGTTGTTGAGCTGAGCGGCCTCATTTGAAATAATATCAGTGACATATTATGTCAGTGATGAAATGGGGATACCAGACCGTATTTTAAATATTACAAAACTTACTACTGTCTGCAATATTAATTGCAATTCTTTAATTTAATGAATGAATAATATTTACGTCGTAAAAAAATTCAAAGCAGCTAAAAGGGAACAAAGTATTAATTCAAAATCTTGCAATAAATTATTATAAGTAGGAAGTAACTTCTAGTGTGTTACTAAAATAAATGTATATAAATAAAACCACATTGGTAAGTTTCATAAGTTGGCAGCATTGTGCGAGTGAGACACCGCCCCCTACATTATGCTCTCTATCGGACCGTTTTTATTACTTTTTAGGGTTCCGTACCTCGAAAGGAAAAAACGGAACCCTTATAGGATCACTTTGTTGTCCGTCTGTCTGTCTGTCTGTCTGTCTGTCTGTCTGTCTGTCTGTCTGTCTGTCAAGACCATTTTTCTCAGGAACGCGTGGAGGTATCAAGCTGAAATTTATATCAAATACTCAAATCTATTGTCCTTTAGAGCTGTGAAGAAATCAAACTTAAAAACCAACGCAATCAAAAGATACAGTCGTTTATGCTGCAAATATTAGAGTTTTTCGGCACTCGCAAAACCTACGGGGTACTTCCCGTAAACTCAGAAACTTGAAATTTTGCACGAAGCAACGTCATATAGCATAGACAACGGAAAAATTACAAAAAGTAGAAATTTTTAGTAAAATCATACAATTTTTTTTTTTTTAAATTTTAAACTTACTACCTTTTTCCTCGTAAACGTGTGGAGGTAATAAATTGAAATTCATGTCAAATACTCAGGGCTATAGGACCATTCAGATGTAGCAAAACCAAACTTTTATGTCAACGCAATCAAAAGAAATAGCAATTTAAGTTGCATATTTTGAAACTGAGTACTTGCAAGAAACTCAAAACCTAAAGGGTACTTCCCGTAAACTCAGAAACTTGAAACTTGGCACGAAGAAATGTCATATAGCACAGACAAAGGAAAAATTACGAAAAGTAGACATTTTTAGTAAAATCATACAAAAAATATATTTTTAAATTTTAAACTTTCTACCTTTTTCCTCGTAAACGCGTAGAGGTATTAAATTGAAATTCATATCAAATACTCAGGTCTATAATACCTTTCAGCTGTAGCAAAATCAAACTTCTACGTCAACTTTTACTTATATACCTACAGGTTTGTACGGAACCCTCGGTGCGCGAGTCCGACTCGCACTTGGCCGGTTTTTTACTAGTGACCTATGAACGACTGTTTTGCTCGGTAAGAAGGTTCAACTGTGGTTAGGGGAATATAGTAAAAGTACTATCCGGATTGTATTCTGATCCGTGTTTCATGCAGTCTGTACTAGATGCGTTCTGTTACACGCATTGCATAATGCACATCATTACACACCCTAAAGCAAGGAAGTTGATTTGTGGGCGTCTCAGTTCGAGGCGGTCTACTGTATAATTATACATAACGATAATAATGTAAGCAGTTACTAAAAGTATGCAGATATTTCCCGGCGCCGCTGAACCCACATATTACGCTTCCCCATTTTTAATCGCCTATAACCTCAAAACCATTGTAATCCCACGCATCAAAGGGCTGTTTCTGACGCACCCTTGACTATCGGCATATCTTTACTTCAAAAGATAGAATCAAGATATATGTATAAATGGAGAACTGTTGGATTAGAACACAAGAGAACACAGATCGAAAATTGAAAGAAGTTTCGAAAATGGTCTATAGGCAACAGAAAAGCTTCCATAGACCATTTTCAGAACAGTTTTAATATATGCAGCGCGCCTTGGTATAATATATGTAGAGTTTGAGACATTTGTTTTTCGTATGGTCCTTCGAGCCGGATTGACATCCGTAGAATAGTACCTTATTTCTATTATTGAGTTGAATCTGTTAATAGAATAGCTTTTCGGTTTTCACTTATAATTAATAACTTATGTAATCGGACCAAAATTGTATAATGCCATCCCAAAGTATATACAAACCCTAGAAAATAATAACTCTTTTTTAAGGAATTGAAAAAATGTCTAATTGAAAGTGCTTTCTTTGACCTTAGAGAATTATGTGACATAAAATTAACTTAATTATAATTGTGTAGCTCTATTTTAATCAGAATTGACATCGTTTGACTTTTGTATTAACATAATATTTTTTTTTTAACCTTATTACCAGTGTTGGCCGAACGTTAGAAAATTAAAAATTAAAGATTGAAACACGTTAGTTAAAATTGAACACTAATAGTTTAGTGCAAATTGATTTCCATTAGAATTGAAATTAATTGTAACTAACGTGTTAATACTTTGCGAATAACTAATAATTGAAGATATTTAATTTTTAGTCTTTCTCAAAAATTGAAACATTAATTTAATTTTTTAGATTGAATTGGTAATTGACATTAATAAACTAAACGCGAATTTAGGTTAAGCTACGAGGTTTTGATTTTTGTTTCGATTTTGACTCTGGACTCGGGGGCTTGTATTAATAAGCAATGGGACCGGTATCAAAATCTGGAGCTCATGCTGGACCCTGGGGATCCCTACTGGATCTCGGGTTTGGCGCATCATAGACTCATGCTGTTTGGGCTCATTCGACTTGTACTGATGAGCAGATGGTACCGGGATCAAAATCTGGAGCTCATGCTGGACCCTGGGGATCCCTACTGGATCTCGGGTTTGGCGCATCATAGACTCATGCTGTTTGGGCTAATTCGACTTGTACTGATGAGCAGATGGTACCGGTATCAAAATCTGGAGCTCATGCTGGACCCTGGGGATCCCTACTGGATTTCGGGTTTGGCGCATCATAGACTCATGCTGTTTGGGCTCATTCGACTTGTACTGATGAGCAGATGGTACCGGTATCAAAATCTGGAGCTCATGCTGGACCCTGGGGATCCCTACTGGATCTCGGGTTTGGCGCATCATAGACTCATGCTGTTTGGGCTCATTCGACTTGTACTGATGAGCAGATGGTACCGGTATCAAAATCTGGAGCTCATGCTGGACCCTGGGGATCCTTACTGGATCTCGGGTTTGGCGCATCATAGACTCATGCTATTTGGGCTTATTCGACCTGTACTGATGAGCAGATGGTACCGGTATAGCTCCTTTTTATTTTTACTTTTACCTTTACCTTTACCTTTGCCTTTACCTTTGCCTTTGCCCTTGCCCTTGCCCTTGCCCTTGCCCTTGCCGTTGCCCTTGCCCTTGCCCTTGCCCTTGCCCTTGACCTTGACCTTGACCTTGATCTTGACCTTGACCTTGACCTTGACTTGACTTGACTTGACTTTGACTGTCACTTTCACTTTCACTTTGACTTTCACTTTGACTTTCTCTTTGACTTTCACTTTGACTTTCACTTTGACTTTGACTTTGACTTTCACTTTGACTTTCACTTTGACTTTCACATTGACTTTCAAATTTACTTTCACTTTGACTTTCACTTTGACTATCACTTTGACTTTCACTTTGACTTTCACTTTGACTTTCTGTTTGACTTTCACTTTGACTTTGACTTTGACTTTGACTTTCACTTTCACTTTGACTTTCACTTTGACTTTCACTTTGACTTTCACTTTGACTTTCACTTTGACTTTCACTTTGACTATCACTTTCACTTTCACTTTGACTTTCACTTTGACTTTCACTTTGACTATCACTTTCACTATCACTTTGACTATCACTTTCACTTTCACTTTGACTATCACTTTCACTTTCACTTTGACTTTCACTTTCACTTTGACTTTCACTTTGACTTTGACTTTCACTTTCACTTTCACTTTGACTTTGACTTTGACTTTCACTTTCACTTTCACTTTTACTAAGAAAGTAAAAGTAAAAAGGAGCACCAGATTTTGATACCGGTACCATCTGCTCATCAGTACAAGTCGAATGAGCCCAAACAGCATGAGTCTATGATGCGCCAAACCCGAGATCCATTAGGAATCCCCATGGTCCAGCATGAGCTCCAGATTTTGATACCGGTACCATCTGCTCATCAGTACAAGTCGAATGAGCCCAAACAGCATGAGTCTATGATGCGCCAAACCCGAGATCCAGTAGGGATCCCCAGGGTCCAGCATGAGCTCTAGATTTTGATACTGGTACCATCTGCTCATCAGTACAAGTCGAATGAGCCCAAACAGCATGAGTCTATGATGCGCCAAACCCGAGATCCAGTAGGGATCCCCAGGGTCCAGCATGAGCTCCAGATTTTGATACCGGTACCATCTGCTCATCAGTACAAGTCGAATGAGCCCAAACAGCATGAGTCTATGATGCGCCAAACCCGAGATCCAGTAGGTAGCCCTAGGGTCCAGCATGAGCTCCATCTTGTGATATTGGTCCCGACTTCCGAACCCGAGATGCAGTTTTAAAATTAATTATTAGTGTAAGACAGGATTAATTTAGTTACACTAACGTTAATCTAATTAACTGTAATTCTTATTAAATTTTCGAGACGTTAGTGTAACTAATAGGTTAATTCTAATTGACGGTTAGTGTAATTGACGACGTCACAAAATCAATGCGAACTAACGTTAGTAAAAATTGATGTTAGTGTAATTGATTAGTTACGGAATTAATCTTCAATCTTATTGATCTATTTTCAATTCTAATTGAAATTAACGGCCATCGCTGCTTATTACTATAAATTGCGAATTATTATTATATAATAGCTCACTCGTATTAATTTTAGTATTATTTTTTCTTTTGACGTGCATTGTATCTGTGCATTTACGAAATAAATGAATATGAATATGAATATGAATAACCTAACCTAATTAAAAAATGTGGGTGCTCATTCGTCAAATTCAGGATATTCTCTTAAAATCATAAATTAGCAATATAATTAGATATATAATATTTTTAAAAGTCAATTATGTTTGAGGTAATGACCGCTATCCTATACGATACGAAGAAAAACATTAAAAAACAATCTATTTAGTTTAGTTATTAAGTCGCATGCCTTTTTATTTTCTTTTTGTAATTTTACTTTGTGTTGATGTTTATGCCATATATGTTGAGGGAATGAATAAAGAAATTATCTATCTATCAATTTAGGTATGTACTGAAAAATACTATATAGTTAATTACTTATATGAGTAATTTGTCCATATCATTCCCTCGTTCAAAATCAATTCATGTCAGCTAATTCTGTCTCATCCATCTGCCACCAGTTAATCCCAAGTCCAATTGACAAATTAAAAACAAAAACTCCCCTCTCTATCTAGGACACGCTGAAACATATGCTCCGTCCCTCTCGCGCGCCATGTGTCAGAAACGTGGCGGTCGCGTGGCGTTAATGTTAATAATGTTTTACGCATTAATGCCTTTATTTTATTGGTTTCGGTTTGATGTTTATTTTGTGTTGAATAATGGCCGCTGTGAAGATCCATGAAGAAGCTTTTGTTCAACGGTAAACTTTGGCTAATATTTATGATGATGAAAGGAGACTTTTTACACCGAAACGATGGGAAACAGACAAAAATCAGCTGGAAGTCGGAAAAACCCAAGTTCTGGCTTAATTTTGTCTGTGGCTTCATATAAAAATTCAGTCACCATAGGCAAAATTAAGTCAGAAATTGGGGTTTTTCGACTTCTGGCTGATTTTTGTCTATGGTCGTCTGAATTACGCTCAAGTGTGTTGAGCTGAGCGCCTTGGGTACCTTCACGATAAAGCACTAGTCAAATGCTGCAATAGTCTTATGGTAAAAAGTCTCTTAAATAGAATTCCTAATTGATTGGAGTAATCTGACGGATCCTGGCGTACAAAGCTGTTTGCAAATGTAGAATTGTAGCTCAGACCTCAAGAAATTCGTGACTTAAAAAAAGCATCACATACTGTGGGTTTTTATCACCGATCAAATAATACTAGGGATACACAATTAGCTCAAAAAATGGCCCGACAATAGTAACGCAAGAACGACTCGGGCGGTACTTTCTTTGACAGTCTTATTACGGTATAAGACTGGCCGGTGACAAATTTTCACGAGCCTTATTTTCAGTAAATCTTGGTTGAGTCTATACCTCCTTTATATTGTTGCTCGAAGGTTTTTATCCTCATTATTCCGCTCTTATACATTGTGACACAATTATTGTAAACTTAGCGTAAACAGCTCTTTCTGCCCTTTTATTTTACCACAGAGTAAACAGCGAGTGATCCTTGTTAAATTCACTTACATCTCCGCAAACATGGCGCCCTCTGTAAATGTTTGCGGAACACTTTGCGGTGTCCGGTTTCTAACATGATGTATGGAACTGGACGATTGTTATTATGTCTGTCTACAGAGTCAACTTTGGGTATAGTCATGAAGTTATATGTTATTTTGAACTGGAGTATTTTAAAGAGTAGATAATTTTTTTGAATGTAAAATTGATAATGTGTGTAATGACCCACGTTCTTTGAGAAATAAAGAAATTGAAAATTGAAATTGAAATTACTTTTCCGCCACAAAGTGAGGCCGAAAGAGAGGGTTATCTGTGTCTCGTTTTGACTAAGGAGGTAATGACGTCATCAGACAATAAAAATGTCAATATGTGTCAAATGCGACAATTTTGTAACGAGTGCGAGTGGACACCACCCCTTAAATTATGCTCTCTATCGCACAGTTTATAGTTTTATACTACTTTTTAATAGTCTCCTATAAACGACTGTTTTGCTCGGTAATAAGGTTCAACTGTGGTTAGGGAAAAAGTGTAATAATTAAATCCACTTCATATAAATCCATGGGTATATGACATAGAACTTATATGGAGAGAAAATGGCGATGGATCGGACACGCACTCCGAAGACCGGAAAACCACTTTGTACAAGTCTCCGCTGGCAAGCTAGTGGCAGTAGAAGGTCGTGACGTCCCCGCACTACCTGGAAGCGATCAGTTGAGGAGGCTGGCTCAATTGGTCTCGGCTGGAAAGAGCTGGAAGTAATCGCTTAAGATCTTGACAAGTGGAAGTGGAAACTCTTCTGCGAGCCCTATGTCCCTAATAAGGGATAACAGAATTATTTTTTATTTATTATTATTATTATAAAGTACAAAACACATTTATTATTATTATTATTTATTTATTATTATTATTATTATAAAGTACGAAACACAGGAAAAACCGGCTTAGAATATGTCAAGTAATCCTATAGAGCCAGACCACGTCAACTTTGTAAAACTATGTTTATCGTATCGAATTGAGAATACTAATGGAAGTTAAAGTCTACTATTGCCTTATAATCGGGATTTATATATTTTAATGAGTTTTATTCTCTATTTAATTTCATATTTGAGAAAAGCACTAGGGCTCTCGGCCTCGTGTTCCTCTCCGTAACTACTTCACCGGTAATCTCTGTTTAACGTCCTCTGCTGTAATGTATTACTATTTAAGTATTAAAAACTTCTTAAAATACCGCAGTGCAGTCACCTATGTATGACTTCTAATTGTTGATAGAATAAACGGACGTGACATTGGCTAATTCACCAAAAGCCACAACAAAAAAAAAGAATAAACGACAAAATTAAAATATTCCACTGTAAATGGCTACAACAAATTGGCATGGCATGGGTCATATGACTCATATGGGTGATCTAGTATGGAAGCCTTTTTAAACTTCGCTGAAAGAAAATAAACAATATAAACATATAGTAAAAGATACAAAATGGACGAAGAAGAAAACAATACGATAGGAAAGTATCGAATGTGCACAAATTGACGTGTAACGTAATATGCCGAGGGTGGGGACGGAGTCCGAGAAAATAGCGATCAAAGAAGATTCGAGCGTTGTATTTGATTACTAGCTAACCCGGCGGACCTTGTGCCGCCAATTCTTTTTTATATTTTATAGCTTTATTTCATATACAAGTTTAAAGAACAGTCAAGAAAAATACATTATTAAACTAAGCAACATGTCAAAAACTAAAACTAATTACTAACAAAATTACTCACTAAAAATTGTCTAAATTGAAATATCTACATTTAATATTTTCCTTATAGCATGCCTAACAACAAACCTTAGAAACTAGAAAACCTAAAGCTCGCTCTGCGTCATGTCAGGTCCAAAAGCCCCCATATTTTTTTGTTAATTGTCCAATATTTTAATAGTTATTCTACAATTTGGGCGGAGATAAATCCAAAATATCAAAGATCATTAAAATCGGTTCAGCCGTTCTTGAGTTATACATGGTGTAATTAATATAAACATGAAAGTTACAGTAGTAAATATTTTGGGTTAGAAAGCGTAATTTATTTTCAAATAAAATTAATGACTGAATATTAACAACAACAAGTACAAGTTATTGTTTATGTATTCTCAGCATTAGTAAAACGCTTATCCTAAAATAACTAATATATTTTAAAAATATATGAAAACCTCCAAACGGCTGAACCTATTTTGCTAAAATATCTCTAAGATCACTCGATAGATAACCTGCTTTCAATTAAAAACCGCATTTAAATGGGTTCTACCGATTTAGCGCTACGGTGTCAGACAGACACACAGACACACATAACGATCAAACTTATAACACGCCTCTTTTGCGTTAATAAATTAACTAGTAGTCCGCCTCGAGTGTGAACTCGCGATTTCCTTGGGACCAATATAATAAGACCCTCCTGAACATTTTTTTCGCCTTCTAGCTTGATTGATCCTGCCTATACACGAACTCTCAAATTATATGTATCTCTGCTACAACTCTTACAAATTTCATAAAGATCAGAAAAACTTTACTAAAGTTATCGCGGAACAACTATTCACAATAAAAAATCCAACGAAATGCAGGGACGTCTAGATAGTCAGCTGACAGTTACGTTGTGTCCGAAGTTGTTTGTAAGAACTTCACTTCGCTTACGCTTCGCTCGTTCAATAAATTTCTTTCAATTAACAAACTATGCTCGGCCACGTAAACCAATATATTATTTCCAAAATGAACATTGAAACATGTCAATCGCATTCATCCAATCAGTTTTACCATCAAATCACTAATTGGTCCAAAGGTCACTAAATACGAGCGCATTTCCATTGAAATACCAACAGGTGGACATCACTCATGGTTGTCATTCGACATGGCAAGCTGGTGTAGTGCGTAGTATACATTAATTTACATCGAATATTTAATTACAGCTCCAACAAAAAATTAGACGTGGAAGCGTTTACCTTTAAAACACACAGCTTAATAAAATAAATAAAAACCGACTTCACTTAAAAGCAAATGCCGTGTAAAAATACTCAAATCACTATAGGTGTGCCTATAATAATTGTAGAGTTCGCTCGATTTTTCCAGGATCCCATTATCAGATCCTGACCTCATGACAATGGGACCAACTGTGAAGTATACTCTTTCAAACAAAAAATAATAATATTGATACAAATGCTGTTATTTCATTACGTTTTACAGTTGTTCTTAAGGTATAGAGGTTAGGCACGTAAGTAGTCCATGTTAGGTATAATTATTGATATATTATAGGTAACAATTTTAGGACATGAATCATATTTAATTTAGAATCATGTAATGAAAAAGGCGCAGGTACAGCTTACTGGATTTAACCCCGCCCTTGGTCAGCTAATTGGAGAAGTATTAACATGGTCGGTTGAAAATAATAACAGCTCTGAAATATGATGTCCTATCCCGCTCCATATACTGAATTATGTAGTAACACGTAAGCGGTGGTTTATATTATGGTTTACTTTACAGTAATACGGTTATACATATATGGCTGGCCAACTGTAATTCGTAAAAAACATAATTTTTAAGAAAAAAAAACCGACTTCCATGGGGGTAGCCGGTGAAGCATTATTGTAGATGGTGCACTTAGATTCCATACAATGAAATAACTTGCTTAACAAGCGCAGCGGAGAGGACAAATCGCCAAACCTGAACTATGCGTCGTTGAAGAGTTCCGTTCTGATCATCATCAGCAGTTCCACATCATCAAATGTCACTCTTTTGAATGAAAATGCTTGTCTTGTTGATAAAAATACAAAAATCACTATGTGTAAGCCCTTAAGATTTGAGGAGTTCCCTCGATTCTTTATGGATCCCTTCATCAGAACTTGAGCTTGACGAAAATTTGTCCTGACAATTAAAGTTGCTAAACAAACACAGCGAAGAGGACAAATCGCCAAACGTGAACTATGCGTCGTTGAAGAGTTCCGTTCTGATCATCATCAGCAGTTCTACTTCATCAAATGTCACTGTTTTGAATGAAAATGATGGATTTGTTGATAAAAATATAAAAATCACTATATGTATGCCTTTAAGATTTGAGGAGTTCCCTCAATTCCTCATGGATCCCATCATCAGAACTGCGTTTTGACAAAAACGGGACCAATCTGTATATATATATACTTACAATCAAAAAAAGAATTTTCAGAATCGGTTCAGACATGACGGAGTTTTGGAGTAACAAACATAAAAAATAAAAAAAAAAACATACACGCCGAATTGAGAACCTCCTCTTTTGAAATCTGGAAGTCGGTTAAAAATTAAAGGTTTATTGGAAAAAAACCCTGTGTACTCTATAAAAGAGTTTAGTACCAAATACCAAAGAAATGTTTGACTTATTATTAATATTTATAAATTTCTTGCATTATACTTGGTTACTTATGATGTGCTAAATGTAATGTATGGTCAATAAATATCTTATCTTATCTTACCTTAAAAAAGAAAGCGTCTGCGTGTGTATGTAGTAACCGCGAGTCTTATATTCTCTCTCCGTCTCTAGAAGTAAAAGTCTATGTACTATAATCTTCAATTTTAGTTCACTAAATAAAGATCAATTTTCAATGAAATTATAGCAACAGGTTGTGGACATCACTCATGGTTTAGCCCGTTGCGCGTTGGTGTAGTGCGTTGTTTACATGAATTTACTCCGAATTATTACAGCTCTACCATTTTACGTTAGACACCGCATTGTGAAGTGTTTATTTCCCCACCACATACACACGCACACACACACACACACACACACACACACACACACACACACACACACACACACACACACACACACACACACAAACCAAGCAATACTTAGTGACTAAATCAGGTTAAAAAAACTTTAATACAGAATATAGCTAATTAATACTTGAGCGTCAGAGAGTTTATAGAGTTTTATGTTGAACGCCCATTTAGACAGGCGTTCCCCGCTGCCGAAAATATATGACCAGTGGTCATATTTATTGTGTGGACTGACGTTTATCTGACGTAGCTATTTGTACGTTTCGTACGAATAGCTATATATTTGCCGTTCCCCTCCCCCGCAAAAGTCAGCAAACTTTTTTTGTATACAAAATGACAGACATGGCCGCTCCGGTTGGTTGAATTCTCTAAGAGCTAAAATAAGCGACTTGGTGGTTTTTATTAGGGTTTACAGTACCTAATAGGGCTAAATTTATCCGGACAACATAACTGTCATCGGTAAAAAAAGCGCCTTTGTGTACACCGCAAGTCTTATATTCTCTCTCCGTCTCTAGGTAGAAATTGAAGTCTATGTTGAATAATTGGTTCATTTAATTGATACTTTAACGTACAATACACAACTTAACCGCGCATTTCCATGGAAATTGCAGCAACAGGTGACATCACTCATGGTTGTCAACTCATTCGACATGGTTTACGCTCGTCGCCTCCGTAGTTTAGTGTGTAGTTAACATGAATTTACTTATGCAAATAATTATAGAACTACCGCTTACTGCCATGGTTGGTAAAGATACGGGGAGCTTATTACACACTTTCATTGTAGGTACCCGTATATTTATTTGCTTCAAACCTTGTAAGTTAGTAAAATGGAAAGGGAAGGCAACGCGCAATTGATACAAGGAGTTGCAAGTGTCTATACGTGAGCTGATACCGTAGCTTATGGACAAGTTCTCACATCATCAGATGTTTCATAGGGATTTACTGTTTGGTATAAAACGCTTGAGAGATTCCCACGCCCACAGTATCTATACACGTACACGTGCAAATCGGCAAGAATCCACTTTGAAAAACAACATTCTTCAAGGGATACAACCTAATCCAAAAAGGCCACACGCAGTTTAAAAAAACTATAAACATTGCCCTCACCCCTTCGAATTAAAAAAGTAAAAAATACGCTTGAACGCACCCAAAAAGCACAATAGGTGACAATCATAAAATGGCGACTAATTTGACGTTTAAAAACGCGCCAAATCCATTGTCACGTAATTTATCGATGTTGTGATGACAAAAAGTGTTTTATTAATGATATTTTGTAGTTCTTTAGAAAGTTTCAGACCATAAATAACGCTTTTATGTTAACGCTACAGTTGGTTTTTAAGCTAATGTTTACAAATTGCGTTGTTGGGAACTGGTTTTGAGTTTTTGACGTCTTAATTAAAGATTGTTACGGTACATAAATTCCTTGAGAGTTTTCGTTCATTAATAACATTAGTTCAGCGTTGGTTTTAAAATGGTTGCTAATTTGCTATACTTATGGCTGCTATTTTTTTTATTCTCATTACTCGTTAGCTAGTTTAAAAGTAGTTGGAATTTATAGGAAGACAAAATCAGATATAGTCTGGCTGACCAAAAAAGTGCAGTAACAGTGGAAGTAATAAGCTATACTCATCCCTTTTTCAGTAGCGAGGATACTAGCGTCAGAAAGAGAGAGTATGATTCTCTCTGTTTATGCTTGAAGTAAAACAAACCTTGGCCAAACTATATTTTTAGGTAAGCTATAAAAAATTTAATAAGTTTTCTGCCAACTGTTATGCAGTTTGGCAGGTAGGTAAAATTGATTTATTGTATCTCCCTCTTTTCCGAAATAAAAAAAACAGATGTCATCAATGTCTTCATTTCAATTAATTTTAATGTCTGGAGAAAAAACACAGTAAGGGCCTGTTTTACAATGTCCAAGTAAAGTCCTGAATAAGCTACTTGCCACTTATCTGACGAATAAAGTTAGCGTTGGCGTTTCACAATCTTCAAATAAGCTTAACTGGTAGATAAAGTGCTAAGTTTTGCAGGTAGTTTTATCTCGCAGTTAATTTATTTGTTAATTAGCTACCCAATACTTTACTTGGACATTGTGAAACAGGCCCTAAGTATTGAAGTATTTAAATAACCGCTTTAATCATTATAAATAAATAAATAAATACTATTACACAATCAAAGCTCAATAAGGCTTGTGTTGTGGGTACCAGGCGACGATACTTCACTACGACGATACTAATTAATTATCCAAGTTAATCTTGCAGCTTATCGTTCCTTTTGGGTAATTTAGTATATACCTATTTACCTTCGAAAACAAATTGTTATTTCATTCGCAAACCGTATTTCATGAACACGAAACTTTTCAGCCGCACGTCAGCGTCAGTTAGAAAATTGAACTTTGAATTTCGAATTTAGAGTTCTCAATCATAACGGATGCGGCGGGCAGCTGCCAGTCCGTTGTTTAGGTTTAAAAAGTTTGGAACGGTTATGCAAAAAAAAAACAAATCGGCGAGCACAGGTATACCGAATAGACAAAAATTGCGTATTTTGCATTTATTTTGTTAAAAGTATTTTGGATTAGAATAAAAAAATGCTTTTTTAAAACAGTTACATATATTAAAAAAAACGTGAACATAAAAGTACTTAGATTGTTTACAAAGAGATAAAAGGCACCCATTTAGGATGAGATATTTTATGAAATGGTTGACTTTTACTCTAGCCAAACACTCTATTTTTCATTTTGAATAAGAGGAAGGTAAAATTCATGTGCTTTTTATGATACAGAATGTAACAAAATGCTGGTGATCCGTTTAAGGGCATAATTGGCTACTTTCCAAAAAAAATATATTTAGTCCGTCAGTTAGATTATCAAAAAATATTGGACACGTATTTTTATTTTGTCAATCAAACAAAAATCGGTGAAGATATAGACCGTTAAAGTTCCGCGTGACGTCACATTTCAGTACAATTTTTAGTATAATGTGACGTCACGCGGAACTTTAACGGGCTATATCTTCACCAATTTTTGTTTGATTGACAAAATAAAAAATACGTGTCCAATATTTTTTGATAATCTAACTGACGGACTAAATAGAATTATATTTTTTTTACCCAGGAAAGTACCCAATTGGTATCGTATTCTAATTATGAAAAAATAAGAAAAAAAAATTGGTTTTGTATGGAGGGTTGACTGAGACGTCGGGTCCCATACAAAAAATGTTTTTTTTTCGCCACCAAAATTTTTTTTCTTATTTGCAATACGATAACAATTATGCCCTTAAACAGATCACTAGTATTTTTGTTACATTACATCCATGTCTTGAGGTGAAAATAGTCGTCAAAAATCGGGTTTTAAATATCAGAATGGAAATTATACAACAAATCCATTTTAAACCGATAAGTCATCATTAAAACATGGAAATTAAAAAATATGCATTCTTAAAATGGTCCTTTTAAAATACTAACCACAGAATAATGTAATAGTATTTCATACAGAAGGTCGTCTTCGCTACAAAATCAACGTTTGACAGAACGTTGACAGATGAACGGTGACACATGACGTCTCCATACAATTTTACCTTTCGACGTTGTAGGGTTGACAAGTACGCAATTAGTATAATTGCTGGACCTGCCCCAATCTGCCTTAATCTACCTAATCTATCAGTAATTTTAATACAAAAATAGATAAATGTCCGATTTATTACCTTATTTGCCAAATCTAATTATTATTTTAGTACAAAACTACTACGGTAGAATTAATAATTCAGCGGAGTGATTTGACAGAACTTTACATACATTTGACAACAGCTTTTTATGCCGAGAGCTGTCAAATCACTCCACTGAATTATTAATTCTACCTTACGATAAACTACTTAAATATTTTATCTTGTCTGTGGTCACGCGGCAAATAAACGAAAGGGATGTTGACAACCCCGAAAACGAAAAATGAAAAAAAAGCGCGGGAAACGTGAAACGCGGCGGTTGTGATTCTTGGTTTTGCAAAATTTTAATTAATTTTATGTGAGATTGAGATCAGTAAATTGGTAATTTGTATATATTTCAGTTTATATTCTGTGTAAATATTATTTTTTGTTGTATATATTGTAAAAATTCATCCATAGATAGGTAAGTTTTTGTAAATATTTTCAATGGGGGACGCGGACGAGCCCCCTGATCCCGGAGGGGGAAACCTCCAGGTTGCTATGCAGGTTGAAATTGAATCCAGTATGGACACTGAAACTTCTGTAAGTAGCAAAAAAGATATTAAAAGAAAGGTTTACAAGAATAAGAGATGTAGTGACTGTAACAAAAAGAGGAAGAAAAATAATGGCGGGGAATATGTTTAGACTCTGCGGAAAACCCAAACTCATTCTACTCCTAACACTGTTACTAATACAAACCCCTCGGACAATGTAGATTCTAATAATAAGGGCAATACAAAAGTTAGCAGAAACTTATTTTCAAGTTCTGATGTTGCGCCGTTTATGGTGCACGTTCAACTAAAACAATTCGAAGCAAACTCATCCCTGCACCCAGTGTCTTTCGGAAAGTTTTTGGTTAAAAACGCTTTTAAAAATGTTATAAATGGAAGTGTCAAAAGAATTGGTAGGACTAGAATTTCCATGGCTTTTTCAAACCACATAGATGCTAATTTGTTTGTTACTGATGCACGCCTTGAGCAACAAAATCTCACCGCATTCATCCCTTCATTTTCAGTGACCCGCATGGGCTTGACCCGTGGCATTCCGAAAGAATGGTTAGATGAGGAAATAATATCTAACATCTCTGTACCTGTGGGTTGTGGAAAAGTGCTTAAAGCACGACGTCTAAATCACAGAGTCATTATAAATGGTTCTGTTTCTTGGCAACCGTCAGAAACAGTTGTCTTAACTTTTGATGGTCAAGTCTTACCCAAACGAGTCTTCTCTTGTTACAACTCTCTTCCTGTTGAACTTTATATTTTCCCCACTATCCAGTGTTTCTCCTGCTGTAAATTTGGACATACTAAAACTAATTGTAGATCAAAGCCTAAATGCTTTAAGTGTGGTGATATGCATCTTGGACACACCTGTTCAGTTGAGGAGGATGATGCCATTTGCTGTTTGTACAATGGTTTTCATTTTGCCACCAACAGATCTTGCCCTGAACACAAGAGACAAAAAGACATCAAGTTATCCATGGCAAATAACTGCATCTCTTATGGGGAAGCAGTGAAATTACACCCAGCAGTCTCAAAACCTTTTGCTGATATCCTTATGTCACAGCCTCAACCACAAGTTCAGTCAAGATTACTCGGCAGCCTCAATCATCCAGCACCAAGAGCATCCATGCAATCATCATAGCTATAAAAAAACAGTATTTTTGAAACCACGTGCCAATCTGAGAAAGAGTAGCCCGGGTTATGATGTAGCAGCACATAATGCAATAATTCGTGAATCGTCTTTCCCTTCTTCCCCAAATGGCTGTGCACTACAGCATCAGGAATCTCACAAAGAGACTGAATCTGTGGACGAGGCTATTGAAGCCTTAATGTCCCTCTTATCTAAGCCAAACTTTAAGATACCGTCCCACGTTGCCCCTAAGCTTGATGCACTTGTTAATACTATCAAAATCAATGAACACAATAATACAATGGAATTGCAGGAGCATAATGAATAAAAAACATGATTTAATTTATTTGTTAAACAAATTTAATCCATTCGTTATCGCCCTGTCTGAGACATGGCTCAAGTCTGGAGCTCTTCTTAGAGCTACAGGCTATACATGTCTGAGAGAGGACCGTCCTGACGGGTTGGGTGGTGGAGTAGCTTTACTCGTCAGGAATTTCATATCTTTTTCACCTTTTCACCTTCCATCACACAGTGAAGATTTTTCTATCGTTGCTGCCATTGTAAATAACATCTGTATCATCTCTGTATATATTCCCCATCCATCATCATCCATTTTCAACGAGCTCGAACAAATAATTTCTTCTCTTCCATCCCCCATGTTAATTTTAGGTGATTTCAATTCACATCATCAACTCTGGGGCAGTGCCATGCCATTTCAAACTATAATGGAAACTGTTTGCTGAATATTTTAGATGAGAACAATCTCTGTGTGTTAAATACTGGTTCTCCAACTCGCCAAACAGCACCTACAGAATCAGCTAGCGCTGTAGATTTATCCATTTGCTCCACTGATCTTACATGTTCCCTCACCTGGCACACCTTAGAGTCAACATTTGGTAGCGATCATTATCCTATTATAGTTTCATTTCCTTTATCTATTCCGCCATCTCAAAGGCCTGGCCCTATGCTTAAATATAATTTATCTAATCCTGATTGGGATCTTTTTAAAAGCCACATAGAGGATAAATTGTTAGATTTGCCAAATTTTGAAGACAGTGATGTAGTCAGTTGCTCGGTTGCTTTAGCTCATGTGATAACTGAAGCAGCTGATGAAGTATTTCCTGTTAAAAATAGTGCAACAGGTAAAATTCCTTCTCCCCCTTGGTGGGATAGTGATTGTTCCATAGCAATTAGAGAACGTAAAGAGGCTGAAAAACATTACTGTGACTCGATGACTAATGAAAATTTTGAAATGTATATGCAGATTGCACGCAATACTAAGAAGTTATTACGTAAAAAAAAATATGATGGATGGAGGCGATTTTGTGCATCTCTTAATCCTAATGTAAAACCTTCAATAGTATGGAATAATATTAAAAGATTTAAACATGCTTTCAATGAACCCTCTAGACATACATTGCCCCCTAACCTTGCTCAGCAATTCATGAATAAACTAGCCCCAGCATCAGTTCCCGAAGAGTATGTTTTCCAACCTCTAACCTTTTCATTTGATTATTTATACTGTTCTACTTTTAATGGTCCTTTTAAAATAGAGGAATTAAAGGGAGTCTTAGCAAATTTAAAAGATTCTGCACCTGGTGAAGATGGAGTTCCATATTCTTTTCTGTCAAATGCCAGTGATGGCATACTGATTTATTATTTACACATAATAAATTCTGTTATTCAGTCCGGTATAATCCCAGATGCATGGAGATCTCAAATAGTCATTCCTATTTTAAAGCCCAATAAACCAGTATCTGATGTTTCCTCTTATCGTCCAATTGCCCTTTCTTCTGTATTTGCGAAAGTAGCTGAACACTTAGTTAAAAATAGATTGGAATTTTTTGTTGAAAAAAATCAGCTGCTCTCTCACAGTCAATTTGGTTTCCGTAAAGGTAGATCTACATATGATAGTTTAGCAATATTTGTTTCCGAGATTCGTTTGGCATTTTCCAGAAATGAATCTATAGTAGCTACTTTTCTAGACATTAGTGCTGCATATGATAATGTTTTAGTTTCTGTATTACAAACAAAACTTCATAGGTTAGGAATACCAACTATGTTGACCAATTTCATTGTAAACCTATTGTCTCAAAGGTCTATAAGTCTTCGTATTGATGATAAAAATAAAATTTCTCATTTTGTATGGAGAGGACTTCCTCAAGGTTCGGTATTAAGCCCGTTATTATATAATATCTATACATTCGATTTAGAGGCATCTGTAAATGGTTTGGTAAAAGTCTTACAATATGCTGATGATTTGCTATTATATTCTCCAAACCTATCTATTGAACAGGCCAGCAGAAACATTACTACTTCTTTAAGTTCATTGAGTGCATGGCTAGATACCAATGGTTTAGAACTTTCTGTTAATAAAAGTGCAGTTGTTGTATTCACAAGAAAATTGATGCCCCCTCCGATTATTGTTCAATTTGGTAACTGTCTCATTCCTGTCAAAAAAGAAACCAGGTTCCTAGGAGTTATTCTAGACTCTAAATTATCAGGCCTTCCGCATTGTGATTATGTAGTCTCCAAATGTGAAAAAAATATTAATATCCTCAGGTGTGTATCAGGTGTTTGGTGGGGTGCACATCCATTTTGTTTAAAACTAATGTACAATGCCTTAATAAGGAGTATTTTAGATTATGGGACTTTCTTGCTAGAACCAGGAAGCGTTGCAGGATTCCAAAAATTAAATAGTATACAGTCTAAAGCTCTTAGAATCATTTGTGGTGCCATGAAATCTAGTCCAATCAATGCAATGCAAGTTGAGTGTGTTGAACCACCACTTCATTTACGACGTCAGTACCTTTCGGACAGATATGTTTTGCGTTGTTCCCAATTTTCAAAACATCCTCTCTGGAATATCTTATCTAATCTTTCACTTCATATAGATACTTCAAACTATTGGAAACACAAGAGTCCTCCTTGTTTAATTAAAAGTTTTGACAGGCTTAAATCTATTCAAGCTCCTACTGTTAGCTCTTCAACACTTCCAATTTTTCAGTTTGACTATGAATCTTTAACACTTGTCCCATCAGTTCTACTGGATATAGGAATTTCAAAGAATGATGTGGAACAAAATCAACAATTTCTCGGTTTCATTGGAACAAATTGCCAAGGCGCTCATCACATGTATACAGATGCTTCTAAGCTGTCAGTCAATGGCTGTATTGGCGTTGGAGTACTCCATACTCAATCTAATATTTATCAAAAAATTAAGCTGCCTCCAGAATCTTCTGTTTATAGTGGTGAGTGCTTTGGTATCCTGAAAGCAATAGAGTTCATCATTATTATGCACCTCAAAAAAACAATTATATTTTCAGATTCTCTAAGCTCACTTCAGGCAATATCTAGATTCCCATTTAAATCTAAATCGAATAACCCACTTATTTATCAAATTCGCAGCCTACTGTTAAAATGTCGCCTTAAAGGGTATTCTGTTTCTATCGCCTGGATCCCTGGTCATAGGGGGATTAGAGGGAATGAAAATGTAGATGAGATAGCTCGAGATGCCATTATTTCTGGGGACATGTTTCCATATAAAAATATAGCTGAAGACTTGCTGGCACTACCTAGGCTTGCCCTACGAAGGGCATGGAAGAAACTGTGGGCATTGGGTGCAGGGGCGTTTCATTATCGGCGCATAGAACCATCAATTCCTGTTAAACCATGGTTTTCTAAAATTACCCTGTCTAAACCTGCTACTAGTATGCTAATCCGAATGAGGTTGGGTCACGCATGTACACCAGAACACTTGGCACGACTGCAACGTGTGCCCAGTTCCGCATGTAGTTGCGGAGCTGATCCTGCGGATTTTAATCATATCTTTTTTGCTTCTAATTGTCAGTTATATGATCGCTCTGAATTATTTAACAATCTGTCAATCCTTAAAGTTCCGTTTCCCACATGTATTTCAACACTCCTTCATATTAACGATAACGATATATCTATATCCACTTCTATATTTAAAGCATTATATTCATTTACTTCATATAATAATATCAAACTTTAATTTTACCTATTCCTGATCCAATCCTTGTCCTAAATTCCGTTTATTCCGAATTTTTATACCTAATTCCGTTTCCCCGTTTTACTCGTCTGGCTGAATGCGCCAGGAGCGCGATGCCATTAAAAAAAAAAAAAAAAACCCCGAAAACGTATCCGATACGTTCCAAGGCCGTAGCTGTCACATCGAGGGCTTGAATACCGGTATTTGCTCCATACTAAAATACCGGTATTTTTTCGGTTCTTTTCGGTTCTTCGTTTACTTTTTCATTTTTAATCGAACAATCTTATAATACTAAGCCATTTCCTAAATACAATACTGAGTTCTACATAAATACCATAAAATAATGAAATATATTGGGTTTTCTGCGAATACCGGTTCCAAGCCCTGGGCTCACATCGAGGAGGTGGACACACTATACCTAACCTGATCGATATGCAGAAGATCTTGCCTAACTACCTATACCGATACCTTTTATGTATCTACCTTTATTTTATAGGATTTGTTACTTGCCAATTGGTGCTTGCCATTAATATACATTGTTTACAGTTTTATCTGTTGCTGTTGCAGTTTTGTTGTTGTTGTAGTGTGTGTGGTCCTAGTTTATATTTTCTTATTTTATTATATTTATTAAATATATATGTATGAGCTATGTAAGTTTAGTTATTTTTATTTATATATTTTTCTTTCTTTTATGTGTGTAAGTTTATTAATGTTTGGTTTATTTGCTTTGCAACACCTACTTTTCTGTTAATTTACAAAGGTTTCCGCTTCCCAAAGGTTGTCTGGAAGAGATCGCTCTTTAGCGATAAGACCGCCAATTGTTTTTCCTCTGCTTTTTGTTTGTGTCTTGTGTATACTTTGTGTCTATTATTTGAGGTGTGCAATAAAGAGTATTTATGTTATGTTATGTTATGTTGCTATGAAAAAGTAATTTAAGGTTCAATAAATATTTTAAAACTTATTTTATTTCATCTAACAATCATTAATCAATATACCAAGAAATATCGTATCTATCTCGTACGTATTGTCCAAGTATTGTTATAATCAGATAATCGAAAGGGGTCGCTATTTTACGACAAATTAATAACACCATATGCGGAGTCGTAACTAACGGGGCTCAATATCTGTTTAATAAATATATGGCAACATTTCACGGGTCATTAGAGCGGATTGATTTTTGATTTATTTTGTATTTGTAGGATTAAAGGGATATGTTTTTCAAAAGAAGGTTTTTAGAAATGTTATTGCGAGTATTGCAAAAGATATCAATAAAATATTTTTTATAAGTTGTAATTTACCTATAAACTATAAACTCTACCTACCTTCTTAAAAGATACTTATATAATTATATTCTCACATTTACTCGTAACTGTCAAAAAAAAATTCAAAATTCTTTATTTAATAAAAGGAATAAAAAATTATCTAAGAGATGGACCCGCCCGGTAAGCATAAAAATGCCTGTTAGGCCAGGCAATAGAGGGTTTGACTTCGCATTAACTCCTCAGTCCAAAAAAACTTTGCAGCATGATAAAGTGTCAGGAGTAGATGGTATATAATTATTTTTCCAAAAAAAAACAATTGTCCTAGTTGGGTTTTTTTACCTAAACTCTTATATCGTCTATATTTACGTTTGGAAAAATGCTCAGTCTAATTTTATTTCACCAGAAATATTGACTTGAAGTATGTAATCAATATTTAAAATTTCAAAAAAAAAAATCCATAACAGACTATATTTTTTTTTATAAAATATATTATTTTTGTGTAACTCACATCGGAAATTTGCTCCGTCACTTTTCTTTACTGAAGTGACATTAAATGTACGTTTTCTACTTAAGACAAACAATTTCCAAAAATTTCATTATCAAACTTTTTCAGTATAAAAATTAGCTTATTACTCGCAGTAGAATATTGCTCCATCAATATTTTTTTTAAATTATATTTCCTTTAAGACTTTTCTTTCGACTGTAAAAAAATCAAAAAAAATATCCTGCGTATTAAAAAGTTAAATCATGTGACAAATAAAGATTTCAATTATTTCACTCGTTAGTGGAATTCGCACGTGCGGGACGCGGGACGGGAGTTTTTTGTGTTTGTTATGACCTATACTACATCCCAGCAAAAGAATTATCGACTGAGGAATGAATGCGAGGTCTCCATACAACGACCCGGTAGATTTCCCACACTATGTGTCGTGACTCGTGATATACCGTTTTCCCTTAGGCACTATGTTTAGAAATACTGCTAATATTATATTATAACTAATACTAAGACATACTAGGTAGATAGGTTCACTATACTAACACTAAGACTATATGTATACACCGTGGGCACGTATAACCCGACAGATCTTAACCACGAATTTCTGAGACCAAAAGAAGGAAAAAATATTGTGACTAGGTCAATTTCGCCAAAAAAAAATTGAATATTTTTTGAATGTTTATTGCACATGAAAAGTAAATGTTATTAATAAAATTATCGCCTAAAACAAATTAGTACATTTTTTTTGGAAAAATTTAGTTTTCCTTGTCACTTTGATATCTGTATAAGGACGTGTAAACTATGCCCAATAGTGGCAACAACGCCATCAGAAAGGCATTTTGTGCTGAGTGATAATTAAAAGTGTATTTCTTAAAAATTGGTATTAACTTTGAAACTAGGCGTATTCCAGAAAAGTTTACAGGACATTTTAGTATCTAAATATGATCAGGAATACACTGTTCAAATCTGTCTAGTTATAAGGGCCCACGGTGTATCAACTAAACTATACAAATAAAATATTAGATTAATGGCCTGTTTCACAATCTCCAGTTAAAGCATATCTGTCAGATAAATGTTTGCTGTCCTTTTCTTTTATATGACTGGAGTAAAGGACAGGCCCTTAGGGCCTATTTCACAATCTCCAGATAAACTTATCTGCCAGTTAAAATTATTGCTATCCTTTACTCCAGTCATATAAAAGAAAAGGACAGGAAACATTTATCTGACAGATATGCTTTAACTGGAGATTGTGAAACAGGCCATAAGAACACGTTTTTAACTAAAAGTACCTAACTGTAAGAGATCCCTAAAGGTAAATTAATGGTATAAAGTTCGCCTTTATACTCGCAATTTGTTTTTTTTTATTCTGGGATTTTCCAAATACAAAAAATAGAACTGGCAAAATCAAATGGCCTGGCAACACTGATGGGCGTACGACTGGCAACACTGATGGGCGTACGAGTTTGTCTGTCTGCTGTGGCACAGTAGCTATAACTGCTGAACCAGCAGGTTTCCTAGCGATGGTTCTTAGACATGTTTTATTAAACATATTAAGTACTTAAATTTTTTAGGGTTCCGTAGTCAAATGGCAAAAAACGGAACCCTTATAGATTCGTCATGTCTGTCTATCTGTCTGTCTGTCTTTCTGTCTGCCTGTCCGTCCGTATGTCACAGGCATTTTACTCGGAAACTATACGACGTATCTGAATAAAATTTACACATAAGATGTATTTTGTATGCAGCTACTTAGTTGTGTAGTTAAATTTGAAGAAAAATATATTTTTAGGGGGGCGCTCCATACAGGTAACTAAATTTAAAAAAATAAAAAATTACCAAATATCAACATGTGACACATCAATCGATATGTCTTTCAAAATAACATTGAGGTTTCTTTGACTATTCTGTAATTAAGTGAATATTTTCTGAAATAATCGCTTCGAAAGTCAGAAAAGTTGTGTAGCCCCCCCCCGTAACTTTTGAACCGTAAGTTCAAAAAATATGAAAAAATTTGAAGAGATGAGCCTTATCATATACTTTCTACGAAAATTGTTTTGAACATTATCGGTTCAGCCATTTTTGAGTTATCTCCAAAAAACTTCTTCCATAGGCATCAGATACGACCTTTTGGTATTAGTTTGGTTCTTATTCCATTGAAGGTACGGAACCCTCCTATGCGTGGTCCGACACGCACTTGGCCGGTTTTTTTATCAAAATAGGTTAAGCCGTGTTGGGGAATTTTTTTTACAATAGTTCTTCTGCTACTGTAAAGCGCTGGTGGCCTGGCGGTAAGGCGTCGGACTTTCCATCCGGGGTCTCGGGTTCAAATCCCGGCTCGTACCAGTTTTTCGGAACTTATGTACGAAATATCATATTATATTTACCAGTCGCTTTTCGGTGAAGGAAAACATCGTGAGGCAACCGGACCTAATACCAACAAGGCCTAGTTTCCCCTCTGGATTGGAAGGTCAGATGGCAGTCGCTTTCGTAAAAACTAGTGCCTACGCCAATTCCTAGGATTAGGTTGCCGAGCGGACCCCAGGCTCAATAGAGCCGTGGCAAAAAGTCGGGACAAACGCTAGGAGGATGATGAGTTGTTCTGCTACTGTTACTGTAAAAGTTTGCTAGCCTATTTATCTAAAGTGAAATTTAGTTTCTCGAAGTATATCCTACGTGAAAATTAAAAACAAACTCAAAATCCAATGGACCCGCGCCGGGAACAATTACGGTTGACGGACACGGCCCGCGGCGCTGGCAACACTGATTGGCGTTCGGGCGTTTCGAAAATGGAATTTTAATTGTTTGCCTGTGTTCTGTGTTCGGTATTATCAGAGAGTACGGGTGAGGCCACACGAGCGTAATTTCGGTCGCGTAATTTCTGCTACATTCGGTTTCATACTAAAGCCCTATTTTGCCACACGGCGACTCAAAATGCGTTGTGTCATTTGTATGTAGCAGAAATAACGCGACCGAAATTACGCTCGTGTGGCTTTTGAAGGTTTCGAAGAACCTCATACTGTAGCCCTCTGGGAAAACCTCGGCAGGGAGTTCATTCCACAGCCGGAGCATTCGCGGGAGGAAATTCCTCTTAAACCGCACAGTGCGCGAGGATGAACACCCTGCCGACGGCGAGCGGTGCGGTAATAAAAAGCGGCCGTGGGCATCATGTCAAACAATTCTTCAGAGCACAACCCATTGTACAAGCGATAGAACACACATAGGGAGGCAAAGTCTCTCATTAGACAAAAATGGAGCCCATAGACAAAATTCAACCGGACGCTTTTTTGTCTATGATAGCTAAGTTCCGCTCAAATGTGTTCACGCCTAAATCACGTACGAATTTCTTGTTATTTTGCCCTGTCAGCCAGGGGACAATAGTCGCCTAGTTTGTCAGAAGAATGTTTTACCGCGTTTTATTAACGTTGGGTTTTCCAAGACTACAGTATGGGCAGAGACTATACATAAACGAGACCAACTTAAGCTACTGTATAATGTAGGGCAGAGTATTCTCTGCCCCTCAGCGCCATCTAGTAGTTGATAGCGTTACTATTATTACCATCCCAGTTAACGTAGTAAATACGTAATAACGTATTACAACGGTAACTTTGGGTTGGTCTCGTTCAGATGGCGCTTCAGACTTGAAGGCTCAAAAAGTTCTTAGACTGACTATACAGAGTGTAACAATAAACTGGTGATCCGTTTAAGGACATAATTGGTATTGTATTACGATTAAGAAAAAAATAGGATTTTTTTTAACTCGTATAATTTTTTTTTGTATGGGACCTGTCGTCCCAGCCAGTAAACCGTCCATACAAAACCAATCTTCTTCTCTTGAAATAGTAGATTGTTAACCGAGGGCTGAAAGGCACCCATTTCTGCCGAGGTATTGTGGCGCTCGAACCAAGTGAGAGCGCCAATAGTTCGAGGCAGAAATGGGTGCTTTCACCCAAGTTAAACACTCTACTTTTCATTTCGAATATGAGGAAAGTAAACACAAGCCAGGTATAATAAAAATATTTAATAAAAAATGTGCAATGAAGTTCCCTACTTAAAATTAATAGTAACGTTCGTACAATTATTTAACGTTAGAGAAAGATTCTTTCCCGGGATATTAATATTCAATACTTGTTGTGATATTTGAGTATCATTTATAGGCAGGGCTGTAAATGTCGGAGAAGGAATACTTTCGTTCGTAGACGTATGGAGTGAATTATTTCGCTCTTCATGTAATTGGCCGTGTTTTCCTATGTTTTCCATAGTGAGATTCGTGAGTTGAATGCTCCTACTTACATGCGCCGCTTATGCCCAAAATTAGTGCCACCTGCAATATAATAATCTTATTAACACACATTGTTACCGTTGCAGACTTTTTTAAACAACACCTATAACTACTAAGAAGTGTCTGTCTAAATTTAAATTGTGGATACCTACAAGCTTTTTCACAGACTGTGTCGTTCATTAAATATACCTACACCAAGACGATTATAACGATCCTAAACTCGATGAGATTATGTTGAGTGTACGTTAAGTTAAATAATATTTGTAATGATTTCCCATACCTTTGTTGCCAAATACGAGGGCTGCTATTTATATATCCGGAAACCGGGATTACAATCTTCTTAAATAGCATATTTGACCTCTATGGTAAAATTTGAACTTTTTTAAGTACTGGCCGGTATATTTTTTCTTTCTTATTAACGCTCGTGTTTTGTTTTTGACGGGTTTTAAATGTCATCTCTTAGCAAGAATGGAACTCACTCGTGAAAATATTCGTGCTATGATTTATTATGATTTTCGGCGTGGTTTAACGCAACAACAGTGCATAGATCAACTAACTTCAACTTTTGGTGATGAAGCCCCATCTAAAACTACTGTGTATCACTGGTTTAGTGAGTTCAATCGTGGACGTAGTATGCTTACGGACGAAGTTAAGGCAGGTCGCCCGAAATCGGTCGTTGTACAACAAAATATCGAGGCTGTGCGAAAACTTATAATGGACGACCGACATGTTACGTACCGCGAGATAGAGGCGACTCTGGGTATTTCTATGACCAGCATTAATAGCATATTACATAATTATTTGGCTGTAAAAAAAATTTGTTCGCGTTGGATACCCCACAACTTAACAAAAGAGCAAAAAGATGCTCGCGTCGAATGGTGCAATAAAATGTTAAAAAAATATAACCGTGGTGACTCAAAAGCCGTTTATAACATCTATACAGGTGACGAATCCTGGATCTACGATCCCGAAACGAAGCAACAATCAACGGTATGGGTGTTTCAAAATGAGCCGAACCCTACGAAAGTTACTCGTGCAAAAAGTACATTGAAACAAATGGTGGCCTGCTTCTTCGGTATTAATGGCCATGTAGCTACAGTGCCACTAGAAAACCGTAGAACGGTTAATTCAGAGTGGTACACGACCATTTGCTTACCGGAAGTATTTGAACAAATTCGTAAAACTAACCAGCGACGAAGAATCATTCTTCATCATGACAATGCCAGCTGTCATACGTCACGCGAAACAACTCTATTTTTGGAGGGTCAAAATGTGGAATTAACGGGTCATCCGCCGTACAGCCCTGACTTGGCACCCAACGATTTTTATTTATTTCCAAATATAAAGAATAAATTACGCGGTCAACGATTTTCGACCGCTGAAGATGCTGTCGACGCATTCAAACAACACGTTATGGAGGTACCTCAGGCGGAGTGGCAGAAGTGCTTTAAAAATTGGTTCACGCGAATGCAAAAGTGCATAGATCATCAAGGGGAATACTTTGAAAAACAATAAAACCATTTTCAGCCGTGTACGTTTGTTTGTTTTTTGTTTCCGGATATATAAGTAGCAACCCTAGTATATTTCATCAGGGGCTTGATTCAAGAAGGTCTCTACTTCTTGCGCAGTAAAAACCTTCGACTTTTTGCATTTAAAACCATCTGACTGCCTCTTCAAAAATGATATCAGCCTGGTGTAGTTCTTTATATTGATGTCGTGTTTTGTACTTATGACCGTTCTTAACATTGAAAAAATGCTCCATAGAGTTGAATGCTGAAGGTTCTTTGATAATTCGTTGAAATAAGTAAGGAACACACTTTCCGATAAGGATTTCACTCGCTTTTCACCCCGCCACTTCATGAAATTGTTATACGATTTCATATATCGTTCCTTTGACACTGTCGGTAAAAGGTTCTCCACGACAGCTTGAGCCTCTTCTTTTATAAAATTAGGTGTTAATAGTACATTACTTACCTAGGGCTGTAAAAAAAAGAAAGCCCGAAATCGCAGGTATTTGGGACCCGAGCCGCAGGCGAGGGTTGTAAATATGCGATAGAGGGCTTTCTTTTTTACTGCCCGTGGTGAGTACACAATTTTACGTCCCCACCTGGCCATAATGCGAGTTTTACCGTAAGCGTAGCGAGCGGTAAAACTCACATTATGGCCAGGTGTGACGTAAATCCATTTAAAAACCGCTAGAACTCATCTTATTAAAATTAATTTCGAAATTTAACTCATCTAATAGAACCTCCAAAGAAAGATTTGCACTTATTTATTTTAGGTTTCCCGCCAGTTTACTTTTTTTACGCCATAATGTCAGCCATTTTTTTTTCACGAATTCCTGGTAGTTTAATCTGTGTCTTAACAACATTTTTACTTTTTTCTCAAAGTTTTGCCTCTTGTCTTGAAAGCGAGTCATAAATAATTTGTTTATTATATTAAACATTATTTGTAATAATATCTAAAACAATTATCAAATATTTTCGTCTATAAAAAAGTAATAAATTTAAAATTAATCGTACTATGGCTGTATAGGTTAAGGCCGTTGCCCAATATAACTTCGATTAACCATACAATTTTTTTTTAATACTTTTCTGCTCTAAAGCAGAAATGTGCCACTTTCAGCAGGCCACTTAGATGAACAATGACCCACTTTCTGAGTATGAGAAATGAAAAAATGTTTTTCTTAGTTTTTCGTAATTAGAATACTATACCAATTATGCCCTTAAACAGATCACCACCATTTTTGTTACATTTTGTATATGTATAGTCTCGGTATGGGGTTCTTCACAAAAGGAGTGTACAGGTACAGGAGTGCGATTTTTGAATCTCACCAAGTGACTAATTCTCACCGATGTGAGTGATTTACTTTCGGAAATCACTCACATCGGTGAGAATTAGTCACTTGGTGAGATTCAAAAATCGCACTCCAGGTGCAGGATTCCAAAGGGTCTGCAACGCGTATGTGACACCTCTGGAGTTGCAGGCGACCATAGGCTGGGGTTGTTGCTTACCATAACTTCCGTTGCTATACGAAACTTAATATCTCCCTGCTGAAAACTTGCTTCTCTCCACACCCCATAAATTAAGTACAGATACTAGCAACGCCATCTGTCACTGAGTAGAAGAACTAAATTTGTACTAAAGCGCTCTGCGGCCATCTATTGAGCAGTAGTAAGAATAACTATGAAACAATGTTTTTATGCAATAATAGATGGCGCTAATAGCATCAACTCCTGTTAAGATCTTTGGAATAATTTGGATAAGATCGCTAGATTGAAAAAAAAGAAATATATTTTATGATTTATATTTTGGTTTAATATTCTTTGATGGTTCTATGTATTTGTGTTTATTTCCGTATAGCATACCCGAAGTAAGGCTACTCATTACTAGATGGCGCTGCATGGTTCCGAAACATGATGGACATTGAATTCATGTATAAAACTGTATTTCATAATTGTACTCAAACCAAATAATAGGAATTTGTTGACCAAAATTCATATATTAATATTGATGAATGTAAAAAGATATTAACACAGTGGTAAATGCCTTATTTTCATACAAATCGGGAGACAATCAAGGACCACTGTGATTAAGAATATTTACAGTTGTTATTATTAAACTAAGCTATCGGGATTGGTAGCCTAATTAAGGCTCTTTCTCTGTCAGAACACAAAACAGCAAATGAATGTAATGGCCAAGTATTCTAAAATATGCATTTTACGAATAGTACAACGAAAAGTAGAATGGTCCAGTAACATTTTTGCTCATTAAGGAATGTAATGTAATTGAAATAAAACACAAAAATCACTTTGGTAAGCGGCATGTTATTAAAAAAAATACCTTAAAAAGATTACACAAAAATATCACTAAAAACTTAATATACCATCTATTCACAACACTATCGCCCTCTTATTTGTTTAGGGGCAATACGTACAGGGACCGTCCGAGTAGAGGGTCCGCCATTTTGTGTTATGAATCAAAAACCGAAACAACTCCACGCTACTAGTGCTGCCTCCGACCAGAGACTAAATAATACAGACAGCCACAGTCTACTAACTTTTTGACACCGAAGTCTGAAGCGCCATCTGTACGAGAGCACCCCAAATCTCGTACCGAGTAGCGTACCGTAGTAACGCAAGATGGCGCTGCAGCGCAATGTCATTTCCCCGTACTATATTTGTATCTTTGGGTTGCTCTCGTCCAGATGACGCTTCAGACTTTGGCCTCAAAAAGTTCTTAGACTGTGGCTGTCTATATTATTTATAGTTATTGCTCCGACATTTGACTCACGTACCCATGCCCGTTGTAGAGCCTGCCATCTAGTAGACTACTTTGGCAACTTAATGTGTCATATTGCACGCGTCAATAGAGGCGTCCTGTGCTGCCATCTTCATTTTACATACGTTCCTTAAACTGCGTACAGTTAACGCCAAAAATATTTATATAATGTGTGCGCCTTACTCCATTGTAATAAGGTTCAAAATTGTATACATATTTTTGACGTCGACTGTACTATTTTAGATTATTTTTAATATAAAAATCACAGTATTATACGTGTTTCTCGCAATTGTTTGGCGTCAAAGGTTAGTGGTCGGACTCTAAATAACAAGGACGCAGTATTAGTGAAAAGAACATTGTGATGACACTCATTACAAATCTCCTGGTAACATAATTACTATGTATTTACAAAATTACAAATACATCACAGCCTGTTTTGAGGCCAATATTAAGGCTTGCCGGCTCTATTTTCGACCATTTGACAGCTTTAGCAGATAACGTATATTGTCAAACGTCAGCGTAATATGTGGCGCCATCTACTTAGGATAGTAAAATGAGGGAATGGCCGTCTATTTGGCACTTTAATGTTACTTTGGATTATAATGTTACTTTGTCTACTTATAGCCAATTAGGGTATCCGCGGCCGAGTTTTTCAGTAGATGACAGCATCGTGGCGAGAGTTCTAGCTGTCATAATCCACCAATCATGATTAATCGTTTTTTTTATTGGTGGATTTTGACAGCTGCTGTCAAAAAAACCTCACCATGGTGCTGCCATATAGTGAAAAACTCGCTCGCGGAAACCCTCATTTAAAAAGTAGAGTTAAAAAGAGACCACAAGCCTTCAGTATTATAAAATGAGGCGAAAATAAACACGAGTTCCAATAGAGATGTGTCTCGACCGCCCCGCGGTCTCGTCTATTTTATACCAGAGACTATACATATAATAGACAACCACAGTCTATGCACTTTTTGACGCTCAAATCTGAACGAGAACAACCCAAAGATACCCAAAATATATGAGGAACATTTGCACTGCAGTGCCATCTAGTAGCGAGTAGCGTTACTAGAACCCCAAGTGGAGCCTCGAAAAATTCTTAAAATGTGTCTGTCTATTATATTATAGTATCTGATTATACGTAGTTGACTGCAAAAAGCCTAACACGTGATAAGCTCACACTTTTCATATAAAATATGCACACGGATTGTATGAAATCACCAAATAGCAATTGCAACATCTAAAGTTTAGTTTCATTCGAATTCTGTACGGGAAAACAGCGTAAATTATTGTAAATTGTATGGGAAGTTGTTAGATATACTGTGATAAAACTCATACAAATACATATATTAGATTGATTAAATGCATTACTAAGATATCTTAAAATAATTGATTTCCTTAACACAATCACTACTTCTCGTTTACTTTATAGTGCCTCTAATTCTTTAAATAAGGCAATTTTGAATGTATTAGAAGAATAGGGGTGATCAATATATCTTGCTTGCTTGATCAGACTTCGAAATTTCAAAAAGAATAATGATACCATTCGATTTTTTAAAATTTACTGTAACATAAATTGTATGGCAACCATATATACAGTGTGTAAATTTTATACGGGTGTATATTGTACTGGCGATTAGTATTGGACCTAGGGAACCTATTTACATTTAATTCCCTATGAAAATAAGGATTTTTTTTTTCATACATAATAACTAAGCCCGCAATGTATTGCATCCATGACAATTAAATTACCGATGCGTCATGTCAGTTATGTCAGTTTTAAATCAGTTGTATAGCGTATATTGGTGCCCGGTAGGACTTTAAAAAATCGTTACGCATAATTAATATCACTATTTAACAAAATGATTATACTATATGAGTCCTATTGCTGGATACTATAGGTGGATAAAGTATACGCCCGTTTAAAATTTACGGGTTGTATAAATAAACGCAACATTTCAATTTAAAAATAGCAGTTTCATAATTGTTCCATACTTTAAACAGGGCGACTATTAGAGCGTGACGTCACTTTTCGTTAGGAGCGTCTTGAGAAAAAAATGCAAAACTCAGCCTTTTAGTCTCATTTCTGACTGTTGTTTCTTTAACGTAATTGGCCCCATATAGACATTTGATCCTCACAACAAAACGAATCGATTGATACCAAAAATTTAAAAAAATCATCATGCCCATTATTGCTTTTAATGTAATTTAATTAGTTAGCAAGATATCTCAGTATTGCCAGCTCAATCGTATTACAAACTACCCGCCATATGGTAATAAATTTTCCTTAAATTTACTAACAATATTAGGATTAACGAATCAAGATTTCATACTTAATTCATTATCGCTATATCACAAAAAATAGGATGCTAGCCATCTAGTTTATTTGATCGAAAAATTATATGAATATAACTGTCTTTTTCATTGTAATGCAATTTTGATAAGGCCTAGTATTTTCTAAAGCTTGTATTGACCCAGCAACAAATCACCTGTGATATTCAATACATTGCAACATTTGATCTATCAATTGATTCCTTTGTACCTACCTAGACGGCAATGTATCGAAGTTAAATAATATTTTTGCAGGGTGTCATATTGAAAGTCTTTAGGAACTATACATTCTACGTCGTTATGTATAATTGCTTGAACCGCGAGACATTACTGACACTAAAATCTATTTTATAATCCGTTGTAAAAAGCGTGCGTGTGACGATATATTCTAGAATACACATCCATTGTTTTAGTAGTACAATACAAACTACCAATCTCACTATTCACCTATAGTATTAAAATGCCAAAAACGAATTCAATAAAAGTGGCTAAAATGATAAATCTACTTAAAGAGTAAATCGCCAGTAACTGGCCCCCTCATATTAAAAATGACCTCTATTTACCTACAAACAGAATTCATTTTAGTATAACGTGGCCAGTTATTGAAGGGTGGCCAGTAATTGAAACCTTATACTAAAATGAATTCTGTTTATAGGTGAACAGAGTTCATTATTAGTATGAGGTGGCCAGTTACTGAACGGTGGCTAGTTAATAGCGATTTACCCTCCTAATTCATTAAATCAACAATTTATTTAAGTGCACATTCAAATGTTTCATTTTATAATATCACTTTTATAAATAAGATATATCGGAGCGGCCAGGGTACTCAAAAATATCTGAACATGCACTTTATCGCCTCGACAATAGAGGCGTTGTTCAGATATTTGTGACCACCTTGGTTGCTCCGATTTATCTGATGGTGAAGTCATGCAGTGTGCCGCCTCTGGTTATGTTATAATTATGTAAATCATAAATGTGATGATTTCAAGTCAAAGGTACATTATTGTCGGTTGTCAATGCGTTACAGCCATAAATCATAAAGAAATAACCCATATTGTACCCTTTTATTAATAGGAAGATTGTATGTATTATAAGTAGGTATAGAGACATTTAATTGTGATTTTTTGTAAGTATTTATGAAATAAATTTTTGGATTCTGAATGCCACTGTTTAAAAATAAACTCTATTAACAACCGACAATGATGTACCTTTGACTTAAAAACGTCACAAGTAGATGAATTCAAATTTTTTGCCACTTCTATTAAACATCATTTAAGCTTTAGGTACCTTAAATCAAGCTTTATACAAAACTTCAGGCTGTCAACTTAAAAATAATTTGCACTGCAAATCTTAACATCTAATGTGTCATTACAAGTAAAAAGGGCAATGACGGTTCCCCCGCTCGAGATTTTCATTAGATGGCAGCACTGTGGCGAGAGGTCTAGCTGTCACAATCCACCAATCATGTTTAATACTTTTTTTTTTCATGTTTTTACTCCTAATCCTAAATCTAATTCTGCCAATGTCAGGGTGTACTTATGATTTTATTCAATTTTGATAAAATGAAATAAAAGCAACGTTGTTCGGTTAAGGCCTTGTTGATTGTAAAGTGATAGCCTCCTCACAAAATCGTTTGAACTCAAGATGCAGGCGCGGATACATGGGGGAGGCAACAGGGGCAATTGCCCCCCCCTGGAACGCAAACCTCGTATACTACGGGGCCCATAGGTGCGGACCGCGAGATTTTTTGTAAAGGAAAGTGCCCCCCCCTGAACGAAATCCTGGAAAGTGCCCCCCCCCTGAACAAAATTCTGGAAAGTGCCCCCCCCTGAACGAAATCCTGGAAAGTGCCCCCCCCTGAACGAAATCCTGGAAAGTGCCCCCCCCTGAACGAAATTCTGGAAAGTGCCCCCCCCCTGAACGAAATCCTGGATCCGCGCCTGTCAAGATGGCCGTGCCGTCTTTGGAATAGTTTTTTGTTTTTTGCTCATTTACGTAGTTCAGTGTGTAATACTGATGATAGCTTATTGTGCGGTGACCTAATGAACAAGTGTGCAGCTAATTAAAAATTAGTCCCAAAACGCGAGTAACCACCCTTTAGATGAACAAACGGTTATCCGGGGTCTCGGCCACACTTTACAATCAACGTGGCCTTAACCGAACAACATTGCTTTTATTTTATTTTAACCAAAATAAATAAAATCATAAGGACACTTTGACATTGGCAGAATTCACCTCGCTAAAACTGGCGAGGAGTAAAAGCCATAAAAAAAACTCGTTTCATTGGTGGATTCTGACAGTTCCTGTCAAAAAGACCTCGCTGCAGTGCTGTCTGGTAAAAAAATCGCTCGAAGACACCCTCATTTCAAAGTCACATATTTACAATATTACAATATTTATAGTAAACCATCAAACGAATGTAAAATCAATCACAATGTGTAAACTAGGTGGCGCTTAAAAAACTAGAATGTTTTTAAAAACATTTGCCCGCTTTTTTGTGTTATATGGGTAATTACTTACCAACACGATTATTTAAGGAAAAATGGAATATATAAATTACTTGTTTATAAAATGTAAGTCATGGTCAATTGTGATATTCCAGATCAAAAGGTACCATTGGGTAGCTGGCGCTTACGCTTCTATTGGTCGAATACAATATTGAATCTGTACAATGGTCAATGTAAGCGCCTTCCTCCAAGTGGTACCTTTTCGAAAAGAGTGTCCCAATTTGTGTTTATAATATAACCATTTAAAACTACTAATTTCTTAATCATGAATGGCCTGGCCTGTTCATAAATCACTAAATTTTTTGGTTGGTAATTACACGTGATATACATTTTCTCATATCCCATTAATTGTAATTTTTTAATCCCACGCCCCCTATTTCCTCCCCATTTTAATGACGTGATTGATGGATAACCCCTAAGCTGCAGCGCCTGCTCAGGAAATACACAAATATACAAGAAACACAAACATAACCCTACTTTTTGCAGTTAAGTAAAACATTAATCTCGAAAATAGTTTTTGCTATTCTAGATTTTCAACAGCGCCACATAGTTCTAACCTAGGAATTATAACACACTAACACTATGACTCCATTTTTTCACACTCAAATTGATCCTTCCTCAAACTTAAATTCTGTATTAACTCATTCTCACTAGGCTGCAACTCGTTTTCACTAGGTTGCAACTCGTTTTCACTAGGTTGCAACTCGTTTTCACTAGGTTGCAACTCATTCTCACTAGCCTGCAACTGACTCTCACTAACCTGCACTTCACTAAACTGCACTGCACCATGTTTGAACTCAATATGTTTATCCAAACTAGATTTCTGCACACACTTATACGGACAATGCGGGCATTTCACAGATTTCTGCCTCGGCCGATACGGCTTCTGACTTTTCAAATCAACCGTCTCACCGGCTTTCTCACTGAAATGCCTTTGTTTGTGTTTAGTAAGATTAGTCTTCTGCACACACCGGTAACTGCACATGTCGCATGAGAATGGTTTCTGATCTGTATGTAGATACATATGCTTGACTAAGTTCGGTTTCTGAACGGTCCGGTAGTCACAGTACGGGCAAGCGAACGGCTTGTACCCGGTATGCGTTCTCTCATGAACGACTAGGTTATTTTTCTGCGCACACCGATATTCACAATATTGACAGCGGAAAGGTTTCTCCTTCTTATGTACTAATATATGTTTGGCGACATTATTTTTTTGGCCAGACTTGTAATCGCAATAAGTGCAGGAAAAGGGTTTTTCGCCGGTGTGAGTGCGTTCATGTATTTTCAAAATGGCGGGCGATTGACATCTATAAGGGCATTGGGAGCACACAAATTTCCCAAGCTTCTCCATAGGGTCATTAACCTCTGTACACGTTTTGGCATGTTGTTTCAAACCTCTTTTAGTCGAAAAAACGTCATTACATTTATAGCAAGAATACTCCCCTTTAATATTCATAGACAATTCTCCAATTTTTATTTGCGCGCTAGAATCGTTCTCATTCTTTTCCGTTACAAACTCGTTTTGATAATTTGAAAATAGAATCTTATTCGTGTCAGGTTTCTGGTTTTCTTTCGGTTCTTTTTCTTTTGCGTTTAGTTTTTTAAACTCTTCCGGGTACGGACTAGTGTTTTCGTATTGTCTATGGACGACTAAGTTTTCTGGGTTCTCTCGAACGTTTGTGACGTAGTTTTGTATGTAGTTTTGGGGTCTGGCGTAGAGGTCTAGGGAGTTTAAAGCGGGTACTGAGACGTGACCGTTGTATAGGTACATGTGGTCCTGATGTATTGATTGTTGTGGATGCTCTGTGTGGACTGGAATATGACCTGAAAGAGAGTAAATTAATTATTTTTTGCGCAGTGGATATTTTCAAGTTCCATTCAATTCTCAAGTTTTGTTTCATAGTGACAGAGGGGCTCCCTGGCGCCAATGACCTTCGATCTGAATCCCTTAGTTTTCTAATGATTTTTATAGCACATGAAAACAATTAATCATGCCTACACTATGAGTAGGGTTAAGTTGTATTTGGCTGTAGTTTATCACTATGAAAAGTTACATAGTATAAAATAAAGTCGCTTTCCGCTATTTGTACCTATGTATGCTTAGATCTTTAAAACCATTATGATGCGTTTTTTTTTTAATAGATAGAGTGATTCAAGAGGAAGGTTTATATGTATAAAACATGCATAATATAGTAGAGAAACACTGATGATTTTAGAGGTTTCCAATGTGATGTCGTAAAAAAAACCTTTTTTGCGATTACATTGCAATCGCTGGCTGAGACCTAAGAGATAGATCAAAAGAATGTACTACAGTATTGTACATCTTAAAAAGGTCTACAAAAAAGTCCGTGATGGTATATGTCTATCTCTTAGGGATAACCCACAATAACCATTTTTGACGTGACAACGTCTTATAATTCGATGGAGCCGGCTGCACGCACGAAAAAACATGACTCATGCGGCGTTACCTCGCTCTGAGGCGTTCCAGTGCAAGCGAGAGCGCGGAACGAGCGACAAAGAGGCACAATCGGCCTTCGCGTTCGGCAGCGTTCGACATCTGTCTCTCTCCTACTTGAGTGAGCGATGCGTCCGCGTGGACAGCTGCTATACAATAATACATTTACATGTTTTCGTCAAATATGAAGTGCAGTGAAATTAAAATTTTCTTTTGAAAAATGCAACCATTCCATCAGTATTTTCTTATGACGTTGTCACGTTCAACTATCGTCAGTAAACCGACTTTACAGACAACCGATTTTTTATCCCGTGCGAAGCCGGGGCGGGTCGCACATAGTCACTATATAAAGTGCTTACCACTCATTCCATTGACATTGCTGATACTTTGGTTGACGTTCTCGTAGAAATACCCTCCTTCTTCCTCCTGTTCCAACTTAATGTGGAACGGCATCGGGATCTGGTGGTTCTGATGCTGTTCAAGTTGCCTAGGCTCTTCTAGCACCATTCTGTAAAACAATTTCTTGTTGAAAACTATAAGCTTTTGTACTTTGAGATCAACATGGTTAAGATCGTTATTACATTACTTTATTTATTTATTTACCCCCTTATTCATAAACGTCTACTAAAGTTAAGAGGCCTCTGACAATCGTCTGTCCCTTTCCGTCCAACCTATATGAGGGAAAGGGTCAAACGATTATCAGCGATCTCTTAACTTTAGTGGCCGTTTATGAATAAGGGGATTAAACTTTATTGCACATAAAATATACAAATGGCGGACTTAATGACTTAAGGCATTCTCTACCAGTCAACCACTGGGCCAAATAGAGATATGTTTGGTGCAGGTTTTATGAAAGAATGTATTGACAGTATCACACTTAATATAAAATAAATATTATATACAACTGAAGAACAAATCAAATTAATTTAATAAATATTTTGAGTTGTTTATTTTAAGTAGACACTACTATATAAATTATAAACTTATATAGATTTCATATCGAACCAGCGTCTTCTGCATTCGCGGCAGACGCCTTAACCACTTGGCCACCCGGGCCAAGCTGGTTCGATCCCAGCCCTGGGCACCGGAGGCCAAGGTCACTTTTTCCTTTGTATATGACATCTATATAAGATTAAATACGATATACTTTAAAAGCTTAAATGGAGACGCTTTGTTCACTTCTCTCGCTCGGTCAACAAAGATTCGAGTCTTATCTACTGCTCAACGAGACGATTCTAACGAACCCAAACACGAGCTTCCATTGTTTTATCACCGAGTTCTTACGACCACCTCCGGTCTCCATCATCAGACCACCTCCATGTCATCATAATATTTGTCTATTTATCACGCAATATCATAGACTAATTAACCCAAGACCCCGCATAGCCGGGCGAACCCCGCTGCCAGGCTTGAGGTAATTTCACTCTACAGTGAGACACTAATTATTGGAAGTGACAGTAAACGTACTACGTCTCCATGGCAACCATTAATGTCTGACTCTCTCGTACGCCCCACGGAACAATCGCGCGTTCCCTGTCTAGCATTGCGTGTTCCCCTCCCGCACCCCTTCATTTTGGCAGCTTAGGTTTCAAAGAAATAACGCGCTAAGCGGAGTAGAGATATCTTGTATATGCGCAATATACATATACGTGCGAAATTTCAGCTCAATCGGAAGCCGGGAACATTTGATTACAGACATCGGGACAGGTAAAACTAAATAAAAGATTGTAAAAAAATTCCACCCTTGCAGGATCTGAACTAAAAAACCTGCCAAGCACGAGTCGGACTCGCGCACCGAGGTTCCGTACAAACCTGTAGGTTTGATATGAATTTCAATTTAATACTTCTACGCGTTCATGAGGAAAGGGGTACTTCAAAATTATTAAAAATATTTTTATTATATGATGTAACAAAAAATTTACGGTTTTCGCAATTTTTAGGGTTCCGTACCTCGAAAGGAAAAAACGGAACCCTTATAGGATCACTTTGTTGTCCGTCTGTCTGTCTGTCTGTCTGTCTGTCTGTCTGTCTGTCTGTCTGTCTGTCTGTCTGTCAAGACCATTTTTCTCAGGAACGCGTAGAGGTATCAAGCTGAAATTTATACCAAATACTCAGGTCTATTGTCCCTTGGAGCTGTGAAAAAATCAAACTTAAAAGCCAACGCAATCAAAAGATACAGTCGTTTATGCTGCAAATATTAGAGTTTTTAGGCACTCGCAAAACCTACGGGGTACTTCCCGTGAACTCAGAAACTTGAAATTTGGCACGAAGCAACGTCATATAGCATAGACAACGGAAAAATTACAAAAAGTAGAAAATTTTAGTAAAATCATACAATTTTTTTTTTTTTAAACTTACTACTTTTTTCCTCGTAAATGCGTGGAGGTATTAAATTGAAATTCATGTCAAATACTCAGGGCTATAGGACCTTTCAGATGTAGCAAAACCAAACTTTTATGTCAACGCAATCAAAAGGAATAGCAATTTAAGTTGCATATTTTGAAACTGAGTACTTGCAAGAAACTCAAAACCTAAAGGGTACTTCCCGTAAACTTGAAACTTGGCACGAAGAAACTTCATATAGCACAGACAAAGGAAAAATTACGAAAAGTAGACATTTTTAGTAAAATCATACAATAGTACATTACTTACCAAGGACTGTAAAAGAAAGAAAGCCCGAAATCGCAGGTATTTGTGACCCGAGCCGCAGGCGAGGGTTGTAAATATGCGATAGAGGGCTTTCTTTTTTACTGCCCGTGGTGAGTACACAATTTTACGTCTCCACTTGGCCATAATGCGAGTTTTACCGTAAGCGTAGCGTGCGGTAAAACTCACATTATGGCCAGGTGTGACGTAAAAAATATTTTTTTAAATTTTAAACTATTACTACCTTTTTCCTCGTAAACGCGTAGAGGTATTAAATTGAAATTCATATCAAATACTCAGGTCTATAATACCTTTCAGCTGTAACAAAATCAAACTTCTACGTCAACGCAATGCGTGAACTTTTACTTATATACCTACAGGTTTGTACGGAACCCTCGGTGCGCGAGTCTGACTCGCACTTGGCCGGTTTTTTCCTTTATCTGTTCTATAAGACGTTGCTTCGTACCAAAAGATTCTGAGTTCACGGGAAGTACCATGTAGGTTTTGATTCCCTTGCGAGTTTCGAAAATTTGCAGAAATTTGCGGCATAAACGGCTGTATCTTTTGATTGCGTTGGCTTAGAAGTTTGATTTTTTCACAGCTCCAAGGGACAGTAGACCTGAGTATTTGATATAAGTTTCAGCTTGATACCTCCACGCGTTCCTAATAAAAAGGGTCTTGACAGACAGACGGACGAACGGACGGACAACAAAGTGATCCTATAAGGGTTCCGTTTCTCCATTCGAGGTACGGAACCCTAAAAAGAAGTAAGACAGAAAAGAACAACAAGAACAAAAATAGAAATAAATATAAATAATTATGTAAACAAGTCTAAAAGTCAGGAATAATAGTGTTTTAAGGCCTAATTACGTACAGTTGCATACACTGCTTTATCTACACTCATAATATATTCTAACTAAATGAAGTGTTCGGAAACCATAGAATGACCGCCATTGCACCGCCATGGCCAACTCGATTGTGCCGGCGGTCGAGCGGGCGCGTGCCGTTGGTCGGGAAGGAGGACAGGATTTACATTATGTTATCAAATTCGATGTTCAGAAGTTTAAACTCATAACGTATCAATATATGAGCATGTAAAGTTAAAATTACGTTACTGCCACAGATAAAAAGCTTATCATAGTAAAATCGGTTGTGGTAATTGCCTCCATTGCCTACCGTTTTTGAACACGTTTTAGAGGACTTACAATGTGAGTGTAGATAAAGGCTATTATTAAATTAAAATGGATAAATATCCCAGTTCTTACCGCGTCTCCATCATCCTATCATCCTGTATATGATTCATCATGTCATGTCCCAACTCCATATCCCGCCCCAAGTTCTGAGGTAACTCCAACCTCAAATCCTGGTTTATCCTGGACAGCTCCTGCTCATTCAGCTGAAGATTCTGAGCCGCTTGCAACTCCAACTCGTTAAGTCGTAGGTTCTGATTGATAATGTCTTCGTTCCTCATTTGAGTAAGATCGTTTAAGTTCTGCACTAGGTCTACCTAAAAAAAGAAATGTTGATATTTGTGACACATACATACACACAAAAAAAAAATATTATGAGACAATCTTACACAAATCAACCTGGGTCCACAGTAAGCTCAATAAGGCTTGTGTTGTGGGTACTAGACGATAGATGTTATAGACATAAACATATAAATACTTAAATACATAGAAAACATCCATAACTCAGGTACAAATATCTGTGATAAAGACACAAATAAATGCCCTTACCAGGATTCGAACCCGGGACCCCCTGCTTCGTAAGCACGGTCACTACCGACTAGGCTACGGGACGTTACACAATAGATTTTATCTACACCCACATCACAAATCCTTTATTCTGTGTTCGTAAACCGTATGTAATTACCACCAATATTGCAACCAGTAATGTAACGTCAGTGTATCTGTGCCACAAAATTCATAATCACATCGATTTTGGTAATGTAATGAAAATCCAGCCCTCCGCCCCGACCGCGGTTATTCTCCTCCCCGACCGTTCGCACAATCAAGCTGGTCATGGCGGTGCAATGGCGGTCATTCTAATGGTTTCCGAACACGTCATTTAGGATTTATAATATGTGTGTAGATAAAGCAGTGTATGCAACTGTACGTAACGTACGTAATAAATGTAATAATAGATCGCACCGATCGCTCCGAGCGGCATGATCAAACTGTATAGACTTCAATGAGCCTGTTTCGGACGACAGCGGCTGACCTCCGCGCCGCAGCGACACAATCAAAATGTATAGACTTGTATGAACCTGTTTTAGCAGCGTCGCCGCGTCACCAGTCGCGCACGTCAAGTCTGCGCCCTTAGTTGACTTGCTGAGCCTTTATTGGACATACCTCAAGGTTCCTCGGCAGATGCGCCGGTAGCTGATTAAAGTGGTTGGTCTTCAGCATCAGGGTGGAGATCTGTCGGGAGGACAGGGGCAGCTGGAAGTTGTGAGCGATGGTGGTGTTGATGGAGGTCTGGAGTTGGTGGAGCTGTTCCATTGAGAGTGTGTGCTGGTACTCGCTTGTTTCAATGTGGTGGGTTTTCTGGACCTGGAATAATACACACTTTATCATTTCCTTAGTTTAAGAACTGAAGAAGTTTGAGTTTGGGTAGGCGCGCATGTGAATCCTCTGGAGTTGCTCTAGGCAACGGCAACTGCTTACCATCAGGCGGGCCGTATGTTTGTTTGCAACCATCGTGGTATAGTTTAAGAACACATAGTTTAATGTAACACAGGTGTCAACTATTGGCTCTTTCAAGAGTTGAATCTAAAATTTTTAGGCCAAGCCATGGAATTTCCTTATGGCAAAAAGATAACGAAATTTCTTCTTAGGATTTCCGAGATCAAAATGTATAAGAAAAATGTTGTGCTTATATGCTTAAAAAAACCTTAGACCAAATGATTATAATGGTTATTGCTTGATATAACTTGAAATACTAATAGGGCCAATCAACTTTTTGACCGACAGTTTTGAGTGTCTCTTGCGTTACTCAAAATATCTCTGGAGTTACCAAGAAAGCGAGCTTCTAATATGTATAGTTTCTCTTTATTAGGTGTAGCAATTGGGGCCTCGAAAGTTTTAACATTATTTAAAGGTGAAATTTTGCAAAATTCAAAAGTTAAGGACAGTTGACTAATTGGTCAAAAAGTTGATTCACCCAATTATGCTCAAAAACTATTTTATCTGGCAATTAAACCTGACTAGATTTCTTATTTTAATCTTCCAATGAGTTACCTTACCCTACCTTGCAGTAAGGGTACAGGGCAGTACTTCTTAGGTACAGTCGCCATCAAATATATCGGAGCGGCCAAGGTGGTCACAATATCTAAATATGCACTTTATCGCCTTAACAATAGTCGTTGTTCAGATATTTGTAACCACCTTGGCCGCACCGATATATCTGATGGCGACTGCACATTTTGCACATGTCATTCCAAACTTTTAATTATCAAGAAATGATTTGACATAAAATTACAAAAATTGATGATTCTATACAAGTTCAGTGACAATTTTGATATTCTGTCTGATTATGTAGATAACTTTATCTAAGGACGAGATTTTATTTAATGCAGGCATGATAGGAACTTTTACAAGCCCATATACAAGATATCTCTATACTCCGCTTAGCGCGTTATTTCTATGAAACCTAAGCTGCCAAAAATAAGGGGTGCGGGAGGGGAACACGCAATGCTAGACAGGGAACGCGCCATTGTTCTGCGGGGCGTAAGAGAGAGTCGGACATTAGTGGTTGCCATTTTGACGTACTGTCACTTACAATAAATTAGTGTCTCACTATAGGGTGAAATTACTTCGAGCGTGGCAGCGGGGGTCGCCCTGCTATGCGGGGTCTTGGGTTATTAGTCTATGTACAAGCCAAAACAACTGAGTGTGTAACCCATAAATTATATTAGTACAAGTCTGTTTAATTTGGGGATCAATGTTACTCTGCGTCCGTTAAGAAACACCTTAGACAACCCTACACGTGATCCCTGGGTGGTGCTAAAAGAGTAACAAACTTTGTAGCTGCACTGTCCCACCTCGCAGCAATCACTGGAATTTCTTGATCATCTGCTTTCCCACTACTACTACCACAGTGAAGAAATGCCTATCTATATCCAGTGACATGTAGCCATACGATAAATAAATCTGTTTAAACTTTTTTCGCTATTTCAGTCAGACAAACAAAAAATGACTACAGTTTACTCGCCGTAGTGGCGAGTCGCCACACACAACAAGAGTAGTAAACAAAAATAATTTTAAAAAACCGGCCAAGAGCGTGTCGGGCCACGCTCAGTGTAGGGTTCCGTAGTTTTCCGTCCGTCACAGTAAGTGTCCCCACTTAAGAGTTAATAACACCGCCATGTAGGATATGATATGAGAGTTCCACGTACAGTGACATCTATCGGCAAATTAATGAGAGTTCCACGTACAGTGACATCTATCGGCAAATTAAGTAAACTATTGCGCGCGAGCTTAAAGTATGGAAGATGATTTTTACGGAATAATTCTTTATTGCGTGAACCGATTTTCACCGCTTTTACTTTATTTGAAAGCACGTCATTTCATTGTAATTTTGTAGAAATTACAGGTACAATAAACACCTGCTTATACGGTTAAATTACAAACTTAGTTCAGAAATTATTTTGTAATTTTTTTTCAAAAACTATTCATCCTATCAAGTTTAAAATAATTTTCCTAGAAAGTTTTTATAAAGTTCTACTTTTGAGATTTTTTTCATATTTTTAAAACTTATGGTTCAAAAGTTAGAGAGGGGGGACGCATATTTTTTTACTTCTGGAGCGATTATTTCCGAAAATATTTACATTATCGAAAAATGATTTTAGTAAAGCCCTATTCATTTTTAAATACCTATCCAAAAATATATCACACGTTAGGGTTGAAATGAAAAAAAAAATCACTCCCCACTTTACGTATAGGGGAGGTACCCTAATAAAACATTTTTTTCCACTTTTTGTTTTACCACTTTGTCGGCGTGATTGGTCTACATATTAGTACCAAATTTCAGCTTTCTAGTGCTAACGGTCACTGAGATTATCCGCGGACGGACGGACGGACGGACGGCCAGACATGGCGAAACTATAAGGGTTCCTAGTTGACTACGGAACCCTAACAAAAATGAACCGACTTCACTTAGCCTCCACCTTTCCGAAAGCAAATGCTCGAGCTGCTGTAAAAAATACTCAAATCACTATAGGTGTGCCTATAATGGTTGAAGAGTTCTATCGATTTCCCCAGGATCCCATCATCAGATCCTGATCTGATTACAATGGGACCAACTGTGAAGATTTTTCCAAATCGGTCCAGCCATCTTCGAATAATCGAACATACATTAAAAAAAAGCATAAACAATAGTAGTTTATGTAACTGTTACGTAATAAGGGTCCTTAAAACATGAGTGTGGTTTTATGAAATGAGCCGCAGGCGAATTTCATAATAAGATCACACGAGTGTTTTAAGGCCTAATTACGTACAGTTGCATACACTGCTTTATCTACACTCATATTATTTATTCTAAATTCCGTATTCGGAAACCATAGAATGGCCGCCATTGCACCGCTATAACCAACTCGATTGTGCCGGCGGTCGGGGAGGCGCGTGTCGGGCTGTCGGCGGATGCGCGGGAGGGTGCAGGTGTACATTATGTTACCAAAACTCATAACACATTAATAGTTGAGCGTGTAAAGTTAAAATTACGTTACTGCCACAGATAAAAAGCTTATCATAGTAAAATCGGTCGTGGTAATGCTAGCCATTGCCTACCGTTTTCGAACACGTTGAGAACTTACAATATGAGTGTAGATAAAGATCCTGACGAATTGAGAACCTCCTTCGAAATCTTGAAGTCGGTTGATAATACGAGGGCTGCTATTTATATATCCGGAAACCGGGATTACAATCTTCTTAAATAGCATATTTGACCTCCATGGTAAAATTTGAACTTTTTTAAGTACTGGCCGGTATATTTTTTCTTTCTTATTAACGCTCGTGTTTTGTTTTTGACGGGTTTTAAATGTCATCTCGCAGCAAGAATGGAACTCACTCGTGAAAATATTCGTGCTATGATTTATTATGATTTTCGGCGTGGTTTAACGCAACAACAGTGGATAGATCAACTAACTTCAACTTTTGGTGATGAAGCCCCATCTAAAACTACTGTGTATCACTGGTTTAGTGAGTTCAATCGTGGACGTAGTATGCTTACGGACGAAGTTAAGGCAGGTCGCCCGAAATCGGTCGTTGTACAACAAAATATCGAGGCTGTACGAAAACTTATAATGGACGACCGACATGTTACGTACCGCGAGATAGAGGCGACTCTGGGTATTTCTATGACCAGCATTAATAGCATATTACATAATTATTTGGCTGTAAAAAAAAATTGTTCGCGTTGGATACCCCACAACTTAACAAAAGAGCAAAAAGATGCTCGCGTCGAATGGTGCAATAAAATGTTAAAAAAATATAACCGTGGTGACTCAAAAGCCGTTTATAACATCTATACAGGTGACGAATCCTGGATCTATGCATACGATCCCGAAACGAAGCAACAATCAACGGTATGGGTGTTTCAAAATGAGCCGAACCCTACGAAAGTTACTCGTGCAAAAAGTACATTGAAACAAATGGTGGCCTGCTTCTTCGGTATTAATGGCCATGTAGCTACAGTGCCACTAGAAAACCGTAGAACGGTTAATTCAGAGTGGTACACGACCATTTGCTTACCGGAAGTATTTGAACAAATTCGTAAAACTAACCAGCGACGAAGAATCATTCTTCATCATGACAATGCCAGCTGTCATACGTCACGCGAAACAACTCTATTTTTGGAGGGTCGAAATGTGGAATTAACGGGTCATCCGCTGTACAGCCCTGACTTGGCACCCAACGATTTTTATTTATTACCAAATATAAAGAATAAATTACGCCGTCAACGATTTTCGACCGCTGAAGATGCTGTCGACGCATTCAAACAACACGTTATGGAGGTACCTCAGGCGGAGTGGCAGAAGTGCTTTAAAAATTGGTTCACGCGAATGCAAAAGTGCATAGATCATCAAGGGGAATACTTTGAAAAACAATAAAACCATTTTCAGCCGTGTACGTTTGATTGTTTTTTTGTTTCCGGATATATAAGTAGCAACCCTCGTATGTAACATTTACTCATTGTCAGGTTGTCGATAAGGCGCTATTTCATTCATTTAAAAATAAACCATTTCAACTACCTCTAGAGTTGAAACATGCGTTCGCCCAAGTAGGACAGAATACGCGCAATGAGACTAATTTTAAAACACGTTTCAAGATGGCTGATAGCATACCGTAAATAGGGTTGCCAGGTGTCCGGCAGCCGGTAATGTTGGGCTTTTTACGGGTGTTTCCGGCCAAATAATTCCTCGTCCGGCCTGTCCGGCTTTTGTTATGCTTTTGTCTGACTTACGCTACGCGCCAGTCACGCCAGTGGCACGATTCGAAAGACCAGCATGTCCGGCTAAATTAAGCAGTCCGGCTTTTTCATTTTTGGGCCTGGTAACCCTAACCGTAACTAGCCCACATAATTTAGTCTGTTGCTTTATTGTCCTTCAAAAAGCGGTGGAGGGTAACAAACGTTTATATTGTACTTAGGGCCTTTTAGTAGTAAGCAATAATCACAATGCGCCTCCTCTGTCATACCTATTAAAAGTTCTATGAGACCATCCCGTTCCGTCTTGGTATTATTATTACCTTGCCACGTCTCTATACCTAACATCCTATGTCTATTTCAACTACCGACAATGAGGTAGCTTTCATTGAAAATGTCACATATAGCCATATACAAGATATCTCTATACTCCGCTTAGCGCGTTATTTCTTTGAAACCTAAGCTGCCAAAAAGAAGGGGTGCGGGAGGGGAACACGCCATGCTAGACAGGGAACACCCGTGGGGCGTTAGAGAGAGTCAGACATTAATGGTTGCCATGGAGACGTACTATGTTTACTGTCACTTCCAATATTAGTGTCTCACTATAGATTTAAATTACTTCAAGCGTGGCAGCGGGGGTCGCCCGGCTATGTGGGGTCTTGGGTTAATTAGTCTATGCATATAGCATGTAATTACTCATTTAAAATTTACTAAACTACCTAAATTATTTATTCCAAATAATAAATTATAACGCATTTATTAGGAATTAATACTAATTGATACCACAAAAATTTACATTATTGAAAAATACACTCAAAACTTCCTTAAATAGATTACCATGCCATAATTTTGAGTATTTCATATGTACAATCAAAGACGACAAAAACAGTTGACCTTGTATGGAAATAAATATAAAAATTTATCAATTTTCACTGTTTTCAACAGACTTCAAGATTTCAAAGGAGGAGCTTCTCAATTAGTCAGTATATTTGTTTTGCTTTTTTTTTTCAATGTATATTCGAAGACGGCTGGACCGATTTGGAATATTCTTTTTTTGTTTAAAAGAGTATACTTCACAGTTGTTCCAATTGTAACCAGGTCAGGATCTGATGATGGGATCCTGGAGATATTGAGGGAACTCTTCAACTATTATAGGCACCCCTATAGTGATTTGAGTATTTTTTACAGCAGCTTGAGCATTTGCTTTTGGAAAGGTGGAGGCTAAGTGAAGTCGGTTCTTTTTGTTTAAAATTATTGAGTATGTGTAGGGAATGTAATCCAGATTTCAAATGTATGAAAATATCTAGATCTAGATTCGGATCCACGGATTTTCCATACATTACATTATTCAGAGCAATGACGCGTAGTTTCAGTGACGGCGAGGCACCCGGATGGCTCGCGGTATTTAAGCTCCCGAAGTAATGAGGAACCTTAAATACCGCCTGTGCAACCTGAACTGACCCAACTTGGACTGGAGCGGAAATATGGGGGGTGGGGGTGTTGAAAAAAAAAAAATTATCGCGAGGCAACGCGTCATTGCTTTTAACTACATCTACTGACATGTTAATGGTGTAAATACTTCTAACATGTATGATATATATGTATGAAACAGCAACCAAGCCAGGAAGACGAACACCATTAGGAAAGTTATACTTAAAACTTATTCCTGCCTTTATATAGGCAGCTAATTAGGATATCATCTTATGTTTATAAAATAAATGATAACAAGAGTTGTTGTATTCATTGTATAAAGTACAATTTACAGTTACAATAAATACGCATACATAGTTAGTAGCAGTGTCTTCTGCCACAAGTATATGTAATAATTACTAGGAGACTCCAAGCATCACTATCTAATAAAATAAAATAAAAAAATTTAAAGGAAATTCACAACACTCATGAATATTTGATATGACCATCTGGTACTAACCTATTGTATGTTATTAACAGAAGGCGGAATTGCTCATGGCAATCAAATGTCAATAGAGTTGGAATGTTGAATTTTATTGACTTTTTCAGTTATCGATAAGTCACCTTTTACATTTCTGACTTTAACATTAACATTAAGCTGTTTGATTAGATTAAAAGTAAATTGCATGGCAGTTAACTGTCATTTCTGCCACTAGTCTTTTTGCAACTAATTCACGTTTGTAAAAATTGGTTAATCCAAAAGGAAAAACAATTAACAAATAGATAAAGAAGTACCCTTGTCTTACTTACAACGAAAACAACTCAACAATATACTGCTCCAAATGGTTCACTTAAAGCAACTAAAAAAATATTGAGTTGAAACTCACATAACGAGTAAAACACATTCACCTGAGTTTAAAGAGGTAAAGAACGATAATAGTTTTTGTCTAGATTTGATAATATTTCTCGTTTTTTGCAACATTCCATGGAAAAAAAAAATAATATTAATCCACATGTTATTCCGTAATGTTCATACAAAGTCTATTATTGTTTGCTTATGTATTAGAGGTTTAGTTTTGTTAATAAATAATTAAATAAGGTAAATATAATTTCAGTTTATTCGATAGTGGATAAAATTCAACGTTCCAACTCTATTGACGTTTGATTTTTGCCAGAAGCAATTCCGCCCTCTGAATATTAAGTAAAGTATTAAATAGCTTTGATATGTACTACATTGCTGTGCCCTTCCAGGGTTCATATAACTTGTAATATGTTTGCATAATTAGTTTTAACATAATATTAATTTCATTCAAAATGTAGAGATCCAGAGAGACCTTTATATCAGATTTTGATTATAGAACAATAACAATGAACAGGATTAAGCTGATTATAGATCTACAAAACGTATTTTGGTTATAGTAAGCGACTGTCTAGAATAAGTATGATAGTATTCACAGTATAGAATTTAAACAGATTTTATTTTGATTAATAATTGGAACCTTAATTGGGATACGAACCCCTAATATGGGCTCAAAATCAACGGTAGTATACTAACACATCTACGCTTCGCAGATGACCTAGTTATATTAGCAAGAACAGCTGAAGACCTGCAAAACATGCTCAACGAACTAGCCAACCAGAGCGAGGAAATGGGGTTGAAAATGAATGCAGAAAAGACGAAAACAATGACTAACTCCATAAAGATACCTGTAGCAGTACACTCGGAAATCATTGAATATGTCGATGAATACATATACTTGGGGCAAACAATATCCATGGACAACCAAATGGAAAAAGAGATCAGTAGAAGAACAACCAACGCATGGAAACGGTACTGGTCTCTGAAAGAAGTGATGAAGAACAAAGAAATAAAAATGTCTACAAAGAGGAAGCTATTTAATGCATGTGTCCTACCAGTTTTAACCTACGGCAGCCAAACATGGACTTTAACAAAAAGCAACCTAAAAAAATTACAAGTATGCCAAAGGTCTATGGAAAGAAGTATGATGGGAGTGAAACTAAAAGATAGAATCAGGAATACGCTAATAAGGACCAAAACACAAGTGGAAGACGTAGCCCTTAAAGTTAAGACACTTAAATGGAGATGGACAGGACACATTGTTAGGAATAAAGATAAATGGAGCAAAAGAATTATATGGTGGTTCCTAAAGGACAGGAAAAGGAAAAGAGGCTCACCAAAGGCACGATGGGAGGATGAAATTGTAAAATTTGCGGGTACGCAATGGACCAGATTGGCAAGAAACAAGGAAGAATGGAAAGGGATGGAAGAGGCCTTTGCCAAAAGGCATACAGACCAAACCGATGTTGTCTGAACAGTAACAAAAATATTTAGTTTTAATTTTGTATTAATGTTATATTGTTCAGTATACAAACTCAAAAATAGTTGGATAATAGTCTGAATAAAGGCTTATATTATATTATTACTATAATAATTGGTAAATATTGTTTCGAGTATTCTTAACTGATGTAATGTTTGCATTTAGCCATTTATGAAAGCTACAAACCTTTGAAACCAGCCCGTAATAGATCCAATCAAACAAAAACCGTTGAATAAAATTAAACTAAAATTTACTTTATAGTTTTTAACAATTAAGTACTTACATTCTCCATGTAAAGCTTATAATGTTGCTGTAATTCATCATCGATTACTGCTTGATCTTCCCTTTTCACGAAATCCATGCCTTGTTGCCGAGAAACAAAGAGAAACCGTGATAAAAAACTGTTTTTTTCCTAACGAACAAAAACTAACCTCACCGGGATTCAAATTACAAATTCAAGACTTTACACACTGTCTATGTTAACTAGGAGTTGATTAACCAAATACATATTATCGAAGCACGTCGTTTGGAAGCATACTTGATAGAAAACGAAGTGATTTCATAATTTCATTGTTGAATAAAAAATTACCGAGCGAAAGAAAGGAAGCAGCTCATAGACAATATAGATTTGGTATCAACGAACATCTGTCGATTCTGTCGAGCTCGTCGGGCTTGGCTATTTTGTGTTGCCAAGCTATAAACACTGATTCCCCATGATCTGACAGAAAATTTCCCACTTTAGCATGCGGAAAGTTTGATTTCGTGCTTTTTACTGTTCCAGCGAATAAATTCCAATGAGGTGAGTGTTTTTTACCACATGAGGAGATTTTGTTTATTTCTAGAGATCAATATTGCAGGTCACTATCATTAATCTACAAGACTCAAACTCAAACATTTATTCAGTAAGTAGGCCACAAGGGCACTTTTACACGTCAAAGTAAAAGAGAGAAAAAAAAACCGGCCAAGTGCGAGTCGGACTCGCGCACCGAGGGTTCCGTACAAACCTTTACAACTTAAAGGTATTATAGACCTGAGTATTTGATATGAATTTCAATTTAATACCTCTACGCGTTTACGAGGAAAAAGGTAGTAAGTTTAAAATTTAAAAAAATATTTATTGTATGATTTTACTAAAAATGTCTACTTTTCGTAATTTTTCCTTTGTCTGTACTATATGAAGTTTCTTCGTGCCAAGTTTCAAGTTTCTGAGTTTACGGGAAGTACCCTGTAGGTTTTGAGTTTCTTGCGAGTACTCAGTTTCAAAATATGCGACTTAAATTGCTATATCTTTTGATTGCGTTGACATAAAAGTTTGGTTTTGCTACATCTGAAAGGTCCTATAGCCCTGAGTATTTGACATGAATTTCAAATTAATATCTCCACGCGTTTACGAGAAAAAAAGTAGTAAGTTTAAAATTTAAAAAATGTTTTTTTGTATGATTTTATTAAAAATGTCTACTTTTTGTAATTTTTCCATTGTCTATGCTATATGACGCTGCTTCGTGCCAAATTTCAAGTTTCTGAGTTCACGGGAAGTACCCTGTAGGTTTTGCGAGTGCCGAAAAACTAAAATTTGCAGCATAAACGACTGTATCTTTTGATTGCGTTGGCTTTTGAGTTTGATTTTTTCACAGCTCCAAGGGGCAATAGACCTGAGTATGTGGTATAAATTTCAGCTTGATACCTCCACGCGTTCCTGAGAAAAATGGTCTTGACAGACAGACAGACAGACAGACAGACAGACAGACAGACAGACAGACAGACAGACAGACAGACGGACAACAAAGTGATCCTATAAGGGTTCCGTTTTTTCCTTTTGAGGTACGGAACCCTAAAAATCAAACTACACCGGTTCTAACCCTACACCTCTGACCCGAGAAGAATTATGTCCGGCAAGAAACTCGGCGGGATTTATTTTTTCAAAACAACAGTACATCAAAACTAAACAATACATATAAGTGCGTTGTTCTATAAGAAAACATATCAAACCAAGTTAGATTAACCAACAATAGGTTATAGTTAAAAAAAAAAACCGGCCAAGTGCGAGTCGGACTCGCACACCGAGGGTTCCGTACAAACCTGTAGGTATATAAGTAAAAGTTGACGTAGAAGTTTGATTTTGCTACAGCTGAAAGGTATTATAGACCTGAGTATTTGGTATGAATTTCAATTTAATACCTCTACGCGTTTACGAGGAAAAAGGTAGTAAGTTTAAAATTAAAAAAAATATTTTTTGTATGATTTTACTAAAAATGTCTACTTTTCGTAATTTTTCCTTTGTCTGTGCTATATGAAATTTCTTCGTGCCAAGTTTCAAGTTTCTGAGTTTACGGGAAGTACCCTTTAGGTTTTGAGTTTCTTGCAAGTACTCAGTTTCAAAATATGCAACTTAAATTGCTATTTCTTTTGATTGCGTTGACATAAAAGTTTGGTTTTGCTACATCTGAAAGGTCCTACAGCCCTGAGTATTTGACATGAATTTCAATTTAATACCTCTACGCGTTTACGAGGAAAAAGGTAGTGAGTTTAAAATTAAAAAAAATATTTTTTGTATGATTTTACTAAAAATGTCTACTTTTCGTAATTTTTCCTTTGTCTGTGTTATATGACATTTTTTCGTGCCAAGTTTCAAGTTTGTGAGTTTACGGGAAGTACCCTTTAGGTTTTGAGTTTCTTACAAGTACTCAGTTTCAAAATATGCAACTCAAATTGCTATTTCTTTTGATTGCGTTGACATAAAAGTTTGGTTTTGCTACATCTGAAAGGTCCTATAGCCCTGAGTATTTGACATGAATTTCAATTTATTACCTCTACACGTTTACGAGGAAAAAGGTAGTAAGTTTAAAATTTAAAAAAATATTTTTTTGTATGATTTTACTAAAAATTTCTACTTTTTGTAATTTTTCCGTTGTCTATGCTATATGACGTTGCTTCGTGCAAAATTTCAAGTTTCTGAGTTCACGGGAAGTACCCCGTAGGTTTTGCGAGTGCCGAAAAACTCTAATATTTGCAGCATAAACGACTGTATCTTTTGATTGCGTTGGCTTTTAAGTTTGATTTTTTCACAGCTCCAAGGGACAATAGACCTGAGTATTTGATATAAATTTCAGCTTGATACCTCCACGCGTTCCTGAGAAAAATGGTCTTGACAGACAGACAGACAGACAGACAGACAGACAGACAGACAGACAGACGGACAACAAAGTGATCCTATAAGGGTTCCGTTTTTTCCTTTCGAGGTACGGAACCCTAAAAATACCAAAGAAAAAAGATGAGTCCAAATCTAACTATTTGAAAATGAATTACATACAAGTTTGATATACTTTCTTACCTGAACTGTGTCTTCTACACAAATTTCCAAATTATAATAATCCATCATCAGCAGTAAGAAACAAATTTTGAATTTGAAAAGTAAGTGATTCTAGTATACAATTAACATACTATTTCCAATTATCCTTAGAGATGTATAAGGTCTCCAAGTGTCTTGATCTATATATTCTATATAATAAAAAATATGGATAATCAAGCACCGAATGTTGTGTCTAAAGCCAATTAAACTAAAATTAAAATGATTAATAAAATGTTACGTAATTGTGTGGCCCCAGTTAACCTAAACAGACCGGTCTCCACAAACAGCACCCGTTCACGAGTATGACGCTTTCTCAGCCATCGCCTCCCTCAACCTTTCTTCGGGAAAGTGGCGACCTGATCAACGACGCCACCATAAGCAGAGCCTTTTAAGCGAGCATGACTGAAGAGTTTGAATAACAATAAGATAAATTTGTTATGTATAACGATTGTTTGGTTCAAATTGCAAAAAAATATATTCTAGAATGTAATGGAGGAACCAACAGACAAAATTTTTGAATAAAGGGCATTTGCATTGTCTAGCAACACTAGCAACTTTTTGCCATAGACAAGCAGTGGTATCGTTCAGAAACAGTCAAACTATAGAACTTTGCATTTATTTTGTTTACACACAATTTCATGGTTTCTGTTAAGTTAAATTAAAGATAAAATGTATTATTTCAATTATATTATTATGATTAAAATAAATTCAGGGTCAAGGTTATGACATTTTGATTGCATAATTTACGCCGCAGCCCAGCCGGCATATTTATGTTTTTATATGACCTTTAAAAAGTTACATCTGTCAAATTTTAATGTATTTAGCCCGGAAAGTTCTTTTGCAAACAGTATCACCTGTTTTACCAAAGTTTGTACAGAACAAGCAAGCAATTGTTATTACAGGTGGATTTAGCAACTTCGAGAGAAGGTACAGCATATGCCCATAACTATAAGTTCAAATCTTTTCGATTCGTTGTGAAAACACTTGTGTTCTTTCGTGGCTCCTTCGAGTCCTTCGTACACCGGTAATTTAGTCATCCATTATTATTCAAAATGAATTTCATTAATATCTGAATCATTGTCTTGAAACCATTATTTGTTAGTTGAAATCATTTAAATTAAATGTAGGTTATACGTACTGAGCACCAGAGATGTGACTTATTTGAAATACTTGTATTTAAAATGCAAATACAAAATGCAAAATACCTATTTTGTAAATCTTGAATCTTGAGCAAATCAAATTATTTTCAATATTTTTTGATTTGCAATTTTTACGTAGTTACACTACTATATATAAACTGAAAATAGATGTCATATACTTCAGAAAAAGTGACCAAACCCTCCGGTGTCCGAGGCCAGATTTGAACTGGCGTCTTAAGCTTTCGCGGCTGACGTCCTGACCACTAGACCACCCGGTCACGGCGGAACTTGACAAATTTTCTCATGTATATGCAATCTCTGAATTTGAAACAGCTAGGCGCCGTTGACCATACTTAAGGGCATGCGCAGTACGTGCTTGCACCTCCTATCCGAATCTCTTACGTGATTGTGGTATAGCGAGCGAGAGAGATGGTGCTGCCATCTATGAATCTTGGAGCAAATCAAATTATTTTCAATATTTTTTGATTTGCAATTTTTACGTAGTTACACTACTATATATAAACTGAAAATAGATGTCATATACTTCAGAAAAAGTGACCAAACCCTCCGGTGTCCGAGGCCAGATTTGAACTGGCGTCTTCAGCTTTCGCGGCTGACGTCCTGACCACTAGACCACCCGGTCACGGCGGAACTTGACAAATTTTCTCATGTATATGCAATCTCTGAATTTGAAACGGCTAGGCGCCGTTGACCATACTCTAAGGGCATGCGCAGTACGTGCTTGCACCTCCTATCCGAATCTCTTACGTGATTGTGGTATAGCGAGCGAGAGAGATGATGCTGCCATCTATGAATCTTGGAGCAAATCAAATTATTTTCAATATTTTTTGATTTGCAATTTTTACGTAGTTACACTACTATATATAAACTGAAAATAGATGTCATATACTTCAGAAAAAGTGACCAAACCCTCCGGTGTCCGAGGCCAGATTTGAACTGGCGTCGCTTTCGCGGCTGACGTCCTGACCACTAGACCACCCGGTCACGGCGGAACTTGACAAATTTTCTCATGTATATGCAATCTCTGAATTTGAAACGGCTAGGCGCCGTTGACCATACTCTAAGGGCATGCGCAGTACGTGCTTGCACCTCCTATCCGAATCTCTTACGTGATTGTGGTATAGCGAGCGAGAGAGATGGTGCTGCCCTTCGTGGGATGTTGTCCTTCACCAAAAAGCGACTGATAAATATCAACCGATATTCGTACATAAGTTCCGAAAATCTCAGTGGTACAAAGTCGGGGTTCGATCCCGAGACCTCCAGATTGAAAGTCGGACGTCTTATCGCCAGGATACCAGCGCTTGTAAGAATGGAAATCGTATTAAATAGCAATCCATTTTTGTACCGAATTTACATTGCATTAAACTAAAAAAATATACATGCTTGGAAAGTTAATTCCCTGGAAAGGAAATGATTGACATTTGGATCCATATACAGTCTTGGCCAGAAGTGTTGAGCATAGCAGTTTTTTATTTACAGTTTTGATGTTAAGTATTATTTCCCAATAATAACAATGTACGGTGACGTAAAATGTTATATTTTATTTATATATCTAGAAACCTTCACTTAATAACAATTTCAAGATACCTATAAAACATGAAAACTTAAGGTCACAAAAATGCGACTTTAGGTCGGTGCGACAAATTGCAAATATTCTATGCAGTTACTACTAACTTCATCAAAACATGCCTGTTCAGTTTGAATTTATGACTAAAGTTTCAAGTTTTGTATGAAAATCGCAAGGGTGCTCAACACTTCTGGCCAAGGCTGTAGATAAATATAACTCACTACCAGAGCATGAAAAAAAAACCATTTAATTACATGTATCGAGTGCCGACCCTAAAACATATTTTAACCATTTACCTACAAAACAAATTAGTGGCACACAAAACATTCGCTCCATATTTATTGATTAAAATGGCTATGCTATGACTATGACATATGATCCCGGGCAGACGGACATGACGAGCTAAGGATTCCGCTTTTTCCATCTTGGCGACGGAATTCTAAAAAGCATTTGTATTTTTAAAAAGTATTTTGAAAATACTTATTTTGTATTTAGTATTCGAAATACAATTTTGCTAAGTATTTTGGATTTGAAATAGTAAATTATGAAAGTATTTGCATTTTGTATTTAAATAATAAAAAAAAAATAAAAAATAAAAATAGCCTTTAATACTGAAGTTACATTAATACTCTACTTAAAATATACCTTATTCTCACTATACAATTATACATATTACTATTTTCTATTTTCCATCGGCAACATCAGCTTGTCCTCCGACATAGGCCTCTTCCAAGTCCTTCCAGGTACCGCGGTCTCTGGCTTTCCTAGGCCAGTCCACTCCGCCTATCTTTTTAAAGTCATCTGACCATCGAAGAGTCGGCCTTCCTCTCTTTCTTTTGTGCCCCCTTGGGTACCACTCTATAAGGTCTTTTGTCCACTTATCTAGCCCTTCTCTGATGATGTGGCCAGTCCACCGCCACTTCTGTTGCTTGACCTTTTTGACCACTCTCCCACACTTTGACCTGGCTCTGATTATGGACAATTTTACTCTATCCTTGAGCTTAATGTTTAGCACGCTCCTTTCAATGTTGTTTTGACATGTATCAAGCCTCTTTTCTTGTTTTCCTGTAAGTGCCCAAGTTTGGCGTCCATAGGTGAGTACAGGTACTATGCACATATTAAAAACTTTAAATTTCTGGCTTGCTTGTATGTAAATACTTTTTCTAAACCATTTTGCGCATCTCTGCTGAGCACAAAAAATACTTCTTAATTTATATGAGAACTCGCGATTTACTTGCAAACAAGATGGCCAATATAACAAGACCCTTCTGAAGACATTTTTTGCACCTTCTAGCTCCACAACCCCTTGGTCGATCCTGCCCATATACGAACTCTCAAATTATATGTATCTCTGCTACAACCCCAGCAAATTTCATAAAGATCAGAAAAACATTACTAAAGTCATCGCGGAACAAACTCTCAAAATTAAAAAGCCATCGAAATGCCGAGACGTCCCAGTAGCCGAAGTTGTTTGTAAGAACTCACTTCGCTCGTTCGATAAACAAAAGGTGGATTTATTGACTTGACCTCAAAACTGTTTTTTTCAGATTCTCACAAAACATGTCCAAGACAGCTCTAGTAATCCTGGCGCAGGGAGCCGAGGAGATGGAAACCGTCATCACCGTGGACATGCTCAGGAGGAGCGGTGTAAGTTATTCAAGTCATGCTCATGCATACATAGTTATCTGTTTGTCAGTTATAGTAACAGAACAAACGTTAAGCCTTTCAAAGCCGATCACAATTATAACTCTATTGGCAATGTGTCAGACTTCAAATTTAAACGATTTTTTTTAATTGACTGAAACGGTTAAGCTAGTAGCAAGCACCCTCGATAGGCGGGTCCACACCTGACGCACTGCCTCGCGTGGAAATCGCCGCGCAAGGCGGCTCGGCTTGTGGACGTGCCTCGCCCGAGGCATTGCGGCTGCGCGTGCGTTTGCTTCGGTCGAGGCACGTTAACACTAGCCGAGCTGCCTCGCGCGGCAATTTCCTCGCGAGGCTGCGCGTCAGGTGTGCATACGCCTAATAATACAGTCCTGTGATATTACGTTTTTATGAATAAATTGAAATAGTCACATTTGTGTACCGTTCCCTTGCTATAAAAGAATGTTTTCCGCAGGTGACCGTGACCATGGCGGGTCTGGACGGGAGCGCCCCAGTGCTGTGCTCCCGCCAAGTGACACTGGTCCCCGATAAGGCTCTGGCTGATGCTCTGGCCGACACTCCTCAATATGATGCGGTATGGATGCTCAATGACAATAGGCATGATGACACATGTTGAATTATGCAATCAAATTTAGTTGATAGGATGCAATATGATCAACATATCCAACTAAAGTGAAAATTTATAAATTCAATTTAAATGGCTCAAAGATATGAGGCTGAAAAATTTCTAAATTTTACGATTTTTTAAAGTGCGAAATTTAAAAAAAACAATTATACCATTCGATTTTTAACATTTTACTGTAAAATAAATTGTATGGCAACCATATACATAAACGCAACATTTCACTGTAAAAATAGCAATTTTATATTTTTTCCATACTTTAAACAGGGCGACTATGTGATCGTGACGTCACTTTTGCACGTCATTTTGTTAGGAGTGTTAAGAGAAACAAATGCAAATCTCGGACTTTAAGTCTCATTTCTGACTTTTGTGTTGCTTTAACGCAATTGGCCCCATATAGGTATATAGACATTTGATCCTCACAACAAAACGAATCGATTGATACCATACATGAAAACAATTCACCATGCCTATTGAAACTGGTCACTTTGTAATTGCATAGTACCTGTCCACAGAAAAACTCAGCCAAATAGCGCTAGACAGATTTGGCACCATTAATTTATTACGTAAGACGATTTAGGGGTGAGGGGGGTTGACCATGTCTTATTCCTCCTTAGGAGAGAATTTTTATTCTTATTTTTTCTTACTTACAAAAAAGAACCGACTTCACTTAGCCTCCACCTTTCCAAAAGCAAATGCTCGAGCTGCTGTAAAAATACTCAAATCACTATAGGTGTGCCTATAATAGTTGAAGAGTTCCATCGGTTTCTCCAGGATCCCGTCATCAGATCCTGACCTGATGACAATGGGACCAACTGTGAAGTCTTTCAAACAAGAAAAATAATATTCTAAATCGGTCCAGAATAATCGATGAATATACATGAAATAAAATAACAAAAACAAAGATCCCGACTAATTGAGAACCTCCTCCTTCGAAATCTTCAAGTCGGTTGAAAATGATATTTTTGACAAAAACTTATTTTCAAATAGGCAAGATGCAATATTTTCATTTATGCTTTCATTTGAAAGAATTGCACGTAGAATAGAATAGAGACCTACGAATGTATAAAGAATGAAAATACTATGATTTATAGTCAAAAATTGCTGTTACAAACTTACAATTTAAATTTTTCGCGCCCAAACGGGTCTACAGTTTCTGTGACGTCACTCATGTGTGTCACTCCATATTTGTTCGTTCACAGTGTCAAATTGTTGTTGTTTTTTAAATGTTTTGACATGGATGCTAGCCTTTTAATGCAAATTCCATAGAAAGAAAGTTGTCAACCCCATTAGTTGTCATAACAGGAGTGACGTCACCAGACGCTGATTGGTGGATTAAAACACGTTCCGTTTCACATTACTTCAAATTCTAATTATTATTTTCAAATTAGTATAAACTAAAGTAAAACCGTTTCAATAGCTATTATTTTATGTTTTTTCAACATTTTTATTACAAAATAATGGTTAAGAGGCTGACAACACCCGATGACCTTCAAATTGACTTTACTCAAACAGTTTTTTAGCTATAACTACTTGTTTTGAGAAACTAAAAAAAATATATGTTATTATTCGTTATATTTGGAAGAACTTCGTTGATTCCGATACACGATTGGACGAAATCGGCTCGATAGAAAATAATTCCAGAGTTACATCTTAAAATTTGCTTTAAACAGTCGTATGTCTTTAGTTTCTTGACTTATACGTCTGTAACTAAGGACAAAATTCCACCGCACTAATACTAAAAACTTCGTTGTTTTATATTTTCCAATTAATGCGCAGTTTTTTTTAATTTCATCATTTTGCAAAATTTGCAATGAGCTCCCATACTAATCGTAACACAGTGTTTCTCTTTCACTCGCGCTGAAAAAGATAGGGAGGGAATTTAGGTGTTGTCAGCCCCTTAATATGATAGCTGCATCTTCCCTATTATAGGTTATCCTTCCTGGAGGTTTGGAGGGCTCAGAGCGTCTGTGCAAGTCGGCTGTGGTTGGTAACCTACTCAAGGAACACGAGAAAGCAGGAAAAATTGTGGCTGCTATCTGTGCTGGTAATTAGAAGTTTTGTTTAGTGTGAGTTTTTTTTACTCGTAATTACGAAATTTTTACTTGTAATTTTTTTCATATTTTTTGGACTTACGGTTCAAAAGTTACGGGGGGGGGGGGGGGCACCATTATTCTGAATCTCAAAGCGATTATTTCGGAAAATATTCACTTAATCACAAAATGTTGAAAGAGACCTAAATGTAATTTTTAAAGAACTATCGGTTGATGTGCAACATGAAAAAAAAATTGAAATTTAGTTACATGTATTTAGTGCCTCCCCTAAATAGGACACGTCTTATAGTTTCCGAGTAATATGGCTGTGACATACGAACGGACGGACATGACGAAACTATAGGGGTTCCGTTTTTGCCATTTTGGCTACGGAACCCTAAAAAATTTCTAGTTTTTATTCCTATTGTGTTACCATTTCCCATATGCTTTGTATGGCGGTAACATAAAGGATAAAATAATTAGGAAAAATAATTTGATTTGTTCTTTAGTTGAACTAACGGCAACGCCATCTTTCTCGTTTTCAATGAACTCCTAAGAGTTCGGATTGGAGGTACCTTAGATGATTGGCTGAAATGCGCCTAAGCATTTACAAAGATTGCATATACACGGGAAAATTCGACCGGCGCTGCTGTGACCCGGGTGGCCAAGTGGTAAAGGCGTCTGCCGCGAATGCAGAAGACGCTGGTTCGATCCCAGCCCTGGGCACCGGAGGCTTAGGTCACTTTTTCCTTTGTATATGACATCTATATAAGTTTATATAGTAGTGTGTCTACTTAAAATAAACAAATCAAAATAATTATTAAAAAGAATTTGATTTGTTCTTCAGTTTAACATAAAGGAGAGTTTCAAAAATGTATGGATTTTGGATGGCAACACCGGTTTTGTATGTTCATTGGAACGCGATTTTGATTAAACTGTCAGTCCTTTGTATACTATGTAGTATTGTGTGATCAAATTTTACCCTCTTTTTCAGCTCCAACTGCGTTCGTGGCCCACGGAATAGGCCACTGCAAACGCGTGACGTCATATCCCACGACCAAAGACAAGATCACCGGTGACTACACCTACGTAGAGGGCGAGAGAGTTGTTGTCGATGGGAATGTCGTTACTAGCCGGGTGAGTAGCTTTCAACGATTTGGCCTCCACCGATGAACAGCTTCCAGGTGACTGTGCCTCCATCGAGGCATAGCTCCCAGGTAATTAGGTCAAGTAGCAGGAGTATTCCACGAATGAGCAACTGGATCTAGTAATAAAGTGATATTACAACGATAAACAGCTCCCAGAAGATAGTATTTGACTAATAAATAACTGACAGATGCATAAATCTACTAATAAGGATAGGATTCCTTCAATGAACAGCTGCCAGGTGCCCCGATCTAGTAACCAGAGTATAGCTTTCAAACTATCACAATATATAAAGGCATGTAAATAAATAAAATAAAACTAAAATTTATTATGACGTCATATCCCACGACCAAAGACAAGATCACCGGTGACTATACCTACCTACGTAGAGGGCGAGAGAGTTGTCGACGGGAATGTGGTTACTAGCTGGGTGAGTAGCTTTCAACAATTTGGCCTCCACCGATGAACAGCTGCCAGGTAAATGCCTCCACCGATGCATAGCTGCCAGGTAACTGGGTCAAGTACGTTGGGGTGTGTAATGATCCGTATAACAACATTTGATATATTTTCAAGGGGTCTAACAATTTTTAGTATAATTTCATAGAGTATATTCACTTAAACGGCATAATAAACTTTTGGTACAAATGTTATATTTTCATGGCATATAATGATCAGTCGATATAATACATATTGAATATAACGTTTACTGCGTATAATGAAGTATCGGTATAAGTATTTATGGTATAATGTATTGAAAAATATAAAAAATAATAATTCATTTACATAATTATTAAGTTCGTGAAAGCGCCTTACATATTAGCAAAAAAAAATGAATATACTGAATGCATGTTTTTACGAGCTATTGCTTCTAATTTACAATTAAAAAAACCGGCCAAGTGCGAGTCGGACTCGCGCACCGAGGGTTCCGTACAAACCTGTAGGTATATAAGTAAAAGTTCATCCATTGCATTGACATAGAAAATTGATTTTGTTATATTAGCTTATACCTGACCTGACCTGACCTGAGTATTTGAAATGAATTTCAATTTAATACCTCTACGCGTTTACGAGGAAAAAGGTAGTAAGTTTAAAATTTAAAAAAATATTTTTTGTATGATTTTACTAAAAATGCCTACTTTTCGTAATTTTTCCTTTGTCTGTGCTATATGACGTTGCTTCGTGCTAAATTTCAAGTTTCTGAGTTCACGGGAAGTACCCCGTAGGTTTTGCGAGTGCCGAAAAACTCTAAAATTTGCAGCATAAACGACTGTATCTTTTGATTGCATTGGCTTTTAAGTTTGATTTTTTCACAGCTCCAAGGGACAATAGACCCGAGTATTTGATATAAATTTCAGCTTGTTACCTCCACGCGTTCCTGAGAAAAATGGTCTTGACAGACAGACAGACAGACGGACAACAAAGTGATTCTATAAGGGTTCCGTTTTTTCCTTTCGAGATACGGAACCCTAAAAATGAATTATTTACATTTGCAATAGCAATGTTTGTATTTAAATAAAATATCTCTTCTAGAAACTATTGTTTTCTTTATAAATCCAGAGAGGGTCGCAGTTCTAACCTAACCTAACCCACTTTTCTAGCGCCAGTTTGGTTCCGCGGGGTCGCAGTTCTAACCTAACCTAACCCACTTTTCTAGCGCCAGTTTGGTTCCGCGGGGTCGCAGTTCTAACCTAACCTAACCTATTTTTCTAGCGCCAGTTTGTTTTCGCGGGGTCGCAGTTCTAACCTAACCTAACCCACTTTTACAAAGGTATGTAGGCCCTTAAGTTTACAAAGGTAGGTATTTGTAATTGTAGTAAAAATTGTAAATTATACCAGTACTACATTAGACCAAATGAGTGGTATATCATACAGAATTATATCTGAAATACCTTATACAATGTGACTGTTAGATTATTACTTATTATATTAGAAATTCATTATACCTTACGATAGTTAGATGCTCGCAGAATATACAAAATGTTGTTATACCAAAAGTACATTATGTCCCTTAATCGTTATATCGACTAAAAATATATCAAAAGTTGTTATACGAACCGTTACGCACCCAGTACGTTGGAATGGAAATATTTCACTTGTTACCCCCTCGATGCGCAATGTACCTACTATTTTTATAGAGAAAGTCTATCCAGGCTTATATCATCCTTCCTGTCAGTGTGTCTATACATATGTGTCAGTATTTTGGTAAAGGTACCATTTGCCGATCGACGTTGAGCTGACGCTTCTATTGGGTGAATATAATATATATGGAATCTGTACGTCATAAAATACATAATATTAGTATTTCATACAGAATGATCACGCTCCCGCCCCGCCCCAATCGGAATGCTCTCACCCCGCGGCGGCCGATTGGTAGGGAACTAGTAGGCTAATCCGTCAGGTTGGCAGCACACCGATAAAAAGCAAAATGGCGGTGTATTGCCAAACGTCAATTACGACAGCGGAAACAGCGCCCTAAGATGCACGCACACATTGAAGCGTGTACAGATGTGCCGTGCACACAAAGGCGCTCAAACGAGTTTTGTAGTATGACGTGTCCGCCCTGTGAGAACGTATGACGTAATCGCCAACCAAAATAATGACACATATGGTCTTTGCTGTACTTCAAACTTCAAAGTAACTTTTTCATGTTTTTACAGGGGCCCGGAACAGCATACTGGTTCGGTCTCTCTCTCATCGAATTGTTGGTTGGAAAAGAAAAGGCAGACCAAGTGGAAAAGGGCATGGTCATCAACGGATACTAAATGGTTTTATTAATTTTATTTTGTACCTTAACTATAACAGAATAAAGTCGATATTTAACTTTTTAAGGCCAGTTATTTTTTACAAGTGAAAACCCAGTGTCCTAAATATAGGACATTTGAGTTTAAATTTTTTGTCTGTAAAAAAGGTGTGGATTTATTTGGGAAAACTTTCCCTAGTGGGCCGTTACTAATATTTAGTGTTAAAAATACGAGGTCGAAACACGGATTAGCCTTCATTTTCAGTAAAATAAGAAACACAAAAGAAAGGGTATGTTGCGCCAACTTTTGGCTACTAATCGACAAGGTGCTTTCATATGTTAAGGTAGAAAATCAAACATTGTTAAAAAATGTAGTTCAGTCTAAAAACAGGCATAATATGGGCAACGTTTGGCGTTTGCTATTATAACTTTGGCATAGTCACTATTCGGAAGAATTATTATCTATAAGCGTTATTCTAATAAATATTTGTATTTAAATGTGTTTTTTATATTATAATCAAATTACCTGAGGATCCTTTTTATGCGGAACGACGCAGCAATTTAAAGGGGCATCAGATCAGATAGGCAGTCCGAAACCGAATCGATCGAAACCCATATAGCACTTATTTTGGTGTAGTTGGCGTCCAAAAGGCTTGAAACCTATATCCGGGCCCGAAATATCATGAAGAAATTTCAACTAGTTTTCGCTACATACTGGGAAACCTATGCTTTCGACTATGACGTAGAACTACGAGCGTAGTCTAGCAGTGGACGAATTAAAAATAAAACAGTTCATAAGATATGTGACCACATTTAATCTCTCCATGAAATTTTAATACTTATTAAACTTATATCTATTAATGTAACACTTATACAACAAATCTACAAATAATATTCGATATTTTGACTTTAAAAATCGGTACATATTTACATTTTGTCTAAAACTTCTACAAAATCTTAACGAATACAAAACAACAATAAAAGTGATTCCATGATTAAATAAAAAATATAATATCAAAAATGAGATAAAGCAGGGAATAAAACAGAAAATTGTCTTAAAAAGCCCAATGTCCTATTTATAGGACCTACGTTTAGCCTAACTCGCTACCTACGCTAACGTCTTTGTTCGTCCAATTGCCTCTAATATGCAACAGCGATAGAGGCAAACAGACAACGGTTTTCTCGGTACCCTCCTTTGTTTAGGGAGTTTGAAGACTAAATATATAAATGTCCTATATATAGGACATTAGGTAATTATTTCATCTTTCTTCAAAATAGATTGGATTGGACCTTATAAATATGGTTAATGTACAACAAATGTAACACATTCCAGAGTTAGAAGGACTCCAGAAGGACTGTAGACTCCACAGGGTCTATTGCAAATATTGATTTTCGAAAATTGACTATCAACCTATATGGTTATTCCAGTTTCGAACGGAAAAGGTTCGCGGTTATAGGCCGACACACGGGTGGACACATTAGTTGTAATGTATGGAATTGTATGTCAGATGTCATTGTTTAAGTTACATGCGTAAGGCACAGGCAAAACTTCTATTGTCTTTGAGCATATTTTGGATGTTCAATTGTAAGAAACCGGTATTAAGTAAATAAAAATATATCTTAAGGCTAAGGTATGTCTTTTTCAACCGACTTCAAGATTTCGAAGGAGGAGGTTATCAATTCGTCGGGATCTTTGTTTTTGCTTGTTTTTTTTTCTTTTTTTTTTATGTATGTTCACCGATTATTCGAAGACGGCTGGACCGATTTGGAAAATTCTTTTTTTGTTTGAAAGAGTATACTTCACAGTTGGTCCCATTGTAACCAGGTCAGGAACTGATGATGGGATCCTGGAGAAATCGAGGGAACTCTTCAACTATTATAGGCACACCTATAGTGATTTGAGTATTTTTTACAGCAGCTCGAGCATTTGCTGTTGGTAAGGTGAATGCGAAGTGAAGTCGGTTCTTTTTTGTTTAAAATTATATAGAATTCAACAAAATATAATCAAAAATATATTCCAATATATGTACATAAAACTATACACAACGACCAACTACAACTATACAAATGAACCGTATATTTTCTTAGAAAAAGTTAGATTTACTATTAATATTTTTACTAAAACAGTGATTATGATTAGGCTTCAAAAATGAGATTATTTTACATTTAATACTAACTTGTTATTAATATGCCTTATAACTTATAAATAAAGAAATATGTATATATCTATTTACACATGGTTAGTGTTTGTACACAAAAAAAAAAAAAAAACATTTTTAATAAACATAAAAATAATATAAACAGGCGGTTTCAAAAGCAATCTATCACATTTATAACACAGGCTGGAAAAACAGTCGCGTTTTGTCATATAGGAGAATACAGGTTGAAATATAAACCACCGTTAATATTGAGTAAGGTGATTAAAGTAGGCCATATTAAACAACTTTTATATATATATATATATATTTGGGGAAATTCTACAGATGTCAAACAGGTGTTTATGACCCAAAAAGATTGTATGCGTGCGGTGCGAGGGGTCAGCCCTTTAGCGCCGTGCAGACATCTATTTAAAAAGTTTAACGGTCTAACCTTGACCAGCATTTATATTTATGAGCAAGCTAAATTTGTACGAAACAACCCTGAATTGTTTAAAAAACCAACTCAAGATCCAAGGTTAAGGAACAGAGATGTACTTAGGATACAAAGGCCAATATGTAACTCTGCCCAGTACAATAATATAATAATTGCTTTATGATGTCAGGAAACGTTCCTCTAGATTTAAGACAGCTGCCTGATACCTTGTTCCTACGTAAACTTCGACATTGGCTAATGGATAAATGTTTTTATAATTTAAATGAATTTTTTGACTAATTTAGTAATTGTAATTTTGCATTGTATCGTTTTTATTTTTCATTTTACGACATACTATATTGTATTAAGGTGTTATATTGCATGCTCTAGTAGATTTAAGTTTTTAGTTTTAAGAATACATTTTGCATGCCGTAACGCAGCTAAATGTGTGATATTTTTTAACCATAAAACTTTTACCTATTTTTACCACATTTAACGCAAATAAAGAACTTACTTACTTACTTACTTACTTTACCATGGGAACAACTCCGAAATCGCGAATTTCGCGAAGGTAAAAATTTTTTTCGCGATTTCGGAGTTGGTCCCATAGTAAAAGTTGTTCAGGTATGGCCTGCCTAGCTGATCACCTCGCTATGGTGATTAATATTTCACCTTGTATAATATCAGTACTGCAATGTGTATACAAAGTCGCGTTCTTATAATCTAGGTAAACGCATTAGCCATCTATCGAGTCACAAACACAGTGTCAATCAATTTTTGGATATAATGTCTTCCATCAATACTGTTGATGATTTGATCAACGTCAAAGTAAAATAGCAAAAGTTTGCTTGTAGAGCATGCCGTTATCAAGGCCTTGCTTTTTGTAAATTGATAGCTGTAGTCTACAAATAGCCATGAGGCGGCGACCTTGGGTCTACCGGGTGTCGACCACGTGGCAACATGTCAACACCCGGTGTGGACCACCAGAGTGGTTAGACGCGTTTTGAAATTAATTCTTCGTTAGATCCAATGATCTAACGAAGAATTGATACTGATTGTGCAATCACATTAAGCTATCAAAATACCTCCATTTCCGTTCAGCAGATTATAATAATTGATATTATGGGACCTTACGCAAATCAACCTAGTCCCACGGTAAGCTCAATAAGGCTTGTATTGTAGCTACTAGGCGAAATACTTGAATACATAGAAAACATTCATAACTCAGGAACAAATATCCGTGAAAAACTCACAAATAAATGCCCTGACCAGGATTCGAACCCGGAACCTCCTGCTTCATAGGCGTCACTACCGACTAGGCTAGGAGGCCGTTAAACAGAAGGCGCAGATTCGAGACACGGGATTTTGTATAGACATTGCAGTTTAGTTTATAATTAGTCCCATATCATCAATTCAATATTAGTCCTATTAGTTACCATAGCTTACTTACATGGCATACTTTAAAGGCCAGTTTACACTTGCCAGTTTACTTGCGGCAAGTAGGGACGCAGCTATAGTTCAGAATGAGAGATGAATATCACTATGCAAATGTAAACCGGCCTTAAGAATGGGACGCAACTTTCAATATATAAAATAAAACCTTTTAACCTTACTTTTTCCCTAACATACATTTATATACACTAATATATATATGATCAAATTTAAAACATTGTGCAAAGGTAATCATAGTTACATCTAAAATACTACGAAATTCGATAATGTCACAATTTTAAATAAAATTACATGTCAAAAGTCGTTGTAAGAGTTCTATGACGCTTTTTCTAAAAAAAAAAACAACATAGCCATCATAGGACGAAATTTTTTCCTGACCTTTCCACCCTATCAAGCGATTCGTAATTCAACTGACTTCCAAGTACCATTAGAGAGAACCATTTTTCGGGTCAGTTTTCAATTATTTCAGTCTAAAAAATCCGCCATCCCAATACGAAAACTTCGAAAATGACTACTTAACCCACTTCGCTTCTACCTCTCTCCTCACATCACATTAGCTATATGTTTCTGTAACTACATATTTACTGGTGCTATATTGTCTCCGTGCACGCGGGCTGGGGTAACAGCGACCCTAACCTGTTCCAAGATTGAAAATTCTAAAATAATTCATAACATCATAACCTAAAAATGAAAACATCAAAAACTACTACTGTTACTCCACTTCAGCTCTATCTCTCTCCTGCCTATGCACTTTACAGATATGTTTCTGAAACTCCTTGTTCGCGCTATATTGTCTCCGTCCATGCACTCGGGCCGTAAAATCCGCCATCTTAAAATGAAACCCCGAAAATAACTACTTAACCCACTTCGCCTCTACCTCTCTCCTCCATATGCACTTTACCTATATGTTTCTGTAATTTTACTCGCGCTATGTAGTCTCCGTGCACTCGGGCTGGGCTATCAGCGACCTTAACCGGTTTATTTATTTTATTTAATCGTATGGCATTTTGTCAGTCGTTTAGAGTGTAATGTTTAAATTCTGCATCCATTGGATTACGTCGTTGTCGAGGGTAAACAAGTCTGCTGGATCGCCGTCGTATTTAAGGAGTGGACAGTCCCGGACGATGTGCGCGACGTCCTGCTCCGCTGCACCGCACTCGCACTTTGGGGACTCCACCCAGCCGCACTTGTGCAGGAAGGCTCGTGAGCGTCCGCAGCCGGTTCGTAGCCTATTCAGCTGACACCATTCTTTTCTAGGCAGTAAAAAGCCAGGTGGTTTCGCTGTAGGGTTTATAGAAACGCCCAGGCTTTCAGGAGGCTTATCTCTCCACTCCTTTTCCCAGATTGCAGTCGTGTTGAACTGACAGTTGATCAGGTTTCGTGCGGTATGGTATGGAGGGTGCCGAGACTTTAAACGGTTCGGGGGAGGATTTTTAAATTCAGCATGCGCAGGCAAGTTGGGGCAGGCTAAGATCTTCCTCGCCTCACGGACTAGCGCTTGTTGCCTTCTTAGGTGAGGAGGAGCAATATGGCTAAGCGTCGGGAGCCATTGTACGGGGGTACTCTTGATGGTTCCGGAAATACACCGCATGGTTTGATTCAGCTGGACATCCACTCGCTTCACGTGAGCACTGTTTAGCCATACCGGCGCGCAGTATTCAGCTGTAGAGTATACCAAGCTCAGGGCACTAGTGCGAAGAACATCAGCTGCAGCCCCCCACGTGGTACCAGCTAATTTATGCAGGATGTTATTCCGAGTTTGCAGCTTTTTCCCTAATTTGCATATGTGTGGCGCGTAGGTGAGACTGCGGTCAAGTGTCACTCCTAGGTACCTAGGTGTTGGATTGTACTTTAGAGGTTCCCCTCCAAAAAGGATTTTAGGCTCATATTTAGCTTCTTTATTGTGAAGGTGGAAGGTTGTTACCTCAGTTTTACTAGTATTGGGTACCAGGCGCCATTTCTTGAAATACTCATCCAAGCTTACTAGGTCTTTGTTCAGCATTTCTTCGGAGGGATTGAAGCTGTTGTGCTGAGATGTAATAGCAATGTCATCAGCGTACATAAACTTCTGGCTTTGTGTTTCCGGCATATCGTGTGTATATAAGTTGAATAGAAGAGGGGCTAACACGGATCCCTGAGGCAGGCCATTGTTTAGCTTTCTGACTGTACTTTGGTGCTCACCGAGATGTACGATAAACTCACGGTTGCTCAGCATGGTGTTGATTAGTGACACTATTTTTCTGGATGGTAACACCATCATGAGCTTATATATCAGCCCCTGCTTCCACACCGTATCGTACGCTGATGACAGATCTATGAGGACCGCCACGGTCTTCAAATTTCTTTGAAACCCAGTTTCGACGTGATTTGTAAGGGAAAGCACTTGGTCTGTGCAATTGCGGCCGCTGCGGAAGCCAGCCTGCTCGACTGGTAAAACTTTATCTAAGTGAGGGTTGATTCGATTGTAAATCAGTCTTTCCATTAGCTTATATACGCAGCTGAGCAGAGCGATGGGTCGATAGCTCTTAGGGTCATCGGCAGACTTGTCTGGCTTCAAAACTGCTATGATTTTCGCCCGGTTAAAGTTACGCGGTAACCTATTGCGATTAAGGATATCTGAGTAAAACCGTGTGAGCCATTCTTTACTCTTTGGACCGAGGTGTTTAAGGAATTCGTTATAGACTCCGTCGAAACCAGCTGCTTTGCCAACAGGCAGGGTTTTTAAGGCTTGGTCCGTTTCATCCTGTGAGAATTCCATAGACATGTTGTCATCAGATTGGAGCGTCGTTTTAAGGTGTTTTGCGTGTTGTTTTATGGTAGTCGTCTCAGCCTTTTTCCCTTTAACTCGAGATACATCTACGATTTTGTTGGCAATTGAATTTGTCAGAGGTTTAGTAGCAGCGTTTGGTTTAGAAGCAGACGTACCAGACAGTTTGTTGAGGACTCTCCAAGCCTTCCTGCTTGACGCCTTAAAGTCCATGGATTCCACGGTCTTTATCCACTTTTCCCGCCGGCTTTCGTTCAACGACTTTAGGAGATCCTCGCCAATATCGTGATCGCCAGTTCGTTTGTACTCCTCGTACAGTTTTTCGCTATCATTTGACCAGCAGGGAACGTATCGTTTACGATAACCTCTCGGGATATTCTTTTTAGCTGTAGCGAGAACCAGTTTGGTAAAGCGATCATAGTTCTCAGCTCGAGGTGGTATCCACCTGACGACAGCATCCATATCTATGGCGAAGTTCTGCCAGTTGGCTTTTTGGAAGTTCCATCGCGGTAGGGGCATCGACTTTGATAATGGAATCTTAATGCCAATTTCCATCAGAACTGGTCTATGTTGGCTATTGGGAAAGTCTTTAAGGATTCTTCTGGACGTGTGCAGAGGAACTCCATTGCGGTCGCAGGTGACAAATGTTAGGTCTGGGTTGTAGTCCTTCTTCCAGCGTGCCGATCTAAAAGACCCTCTATCCTTTGCGTTAAACACAAGGTGGAGAGTGTTATTTTCCGCCCACTGTACCAGCTGAATTCCATTTATGTCATTGTTGCTGTAGCGCCATGTTTCGTGGTGGCTATTGAAATCTCCTGCATATAAGCAAGGGTGTGGATAAGTTGGTATATTTGCGGACCATGGGGAGTTTGGTGGCTTGTATACATTCACGATGGTGAGGTCTTTTATTTTGACAACCGAGGCAAAGACATCGGGTCCAGAAAGGCAACTCTCAGCCACTACATCAGTTATACTCTCTCTCACGTATGTGGCTATTCCGTATTGTGGATGATTGACAGCATGAGCGATAAAATAGCCGGGAATCTTTCCCCTCCTATCCAGGTCTTGTTCATCCTTGGCGTGGGTTTCTTGAAGCAAGAGTATGTCAATGTCATATTTAATTAAGATCTTATGTAATACTTCACACTTAGCTAAGCTTATACTTTCTATATTTATTTGACAGACTCGGGTAATAGGACCAATGTCTCTAGTCTGTTGGCTCTTTGGAGAGCAGATATGTGCGTATCCAGGCATAATTATTCATTAATTTATCGAAACGACTGAAAGGTACTGTGAGGTCTCGTTTAGCGACAGGTACAGTAGCCAGAAGGTTGCTGCTCGTTTAGCGCCACCCGGGGGACACGTGTAGGGCGTTAGTGGCAATCTCCTACGGACGTGAGCAACATTCATCCCACCTTAACCGGTTGCAATAAGGTTGAAAACGCAAATAAATCCGCCATCTTAAAATGAAATCCCGAAAACAACTACTTAACCCACTTCGCCTCTATGTCTCTCCCTATGCACTTTACCTGTATGTTTCTGTAACTCCTTATTCGCACTATACTGTCTCGGGCATAGAGTACACTCGTGACGTGAGGGAACGCGGAGTCGCCGTGCACTCGGCCTGGGCTAATAGCGACCGTATCTTGATGAATTAAGGTTGAAAATGCTACAAAATTCACCATCTTAAAACAAAAATCTCAAAAACTACTACTATTACCCCACCTCGCCTCTATCTCTCTCCTCCCTATGTACTTTACCTATATGTTTCTGTAGCTCCTTATTCGCGCTATACTGTCTCGGACACAGAGTACACTTGTGAGGAAACGCGGAGGAGTCTCCGTGGACTCGGGCTGTGTGGCGGGAGCGAGTGGTAGCCGATGCGAAGCTTCGGTGGCATATTGGGCAGGCGAAGGGTTTGGAGGTGCTGTGGGACTGAGAAATTAAAGTTTTAATTTTTAGTCAGTAAAAAGGGTACTCAAGGAGCCAGAATCCACAATAATTGGTTAATAATTATTTTTGCATGTTTTTAAAGTGGGGCATTCCACTCATACAATAGATTGTTATTATTATTAAATCAAATACAAACATTGAAAACATTGAAAAAATAATCAACCCAACAGGTCCTTTTATTTTTCCAATGTTTTCAATGTTTGTATTTTTTTTATACCACGACGGTGGCAAACAAGCATACGGCCCGCCTGATGGTAAGCAGCTACCGTAACCTATGGACGCCTGCAACTCCAAAGGAGTCACATGCGCATTGCCGACCCTTTACAAAAAGGAGGATTCACTGTGTTGACGGCTAAAGGAACAAAAAGGTCCTCATCGTCAACACACTGGGTCCTCTTTGAGCTCTTTGGCAACCTTACTCACCAGCAGGAACACAACACCATGATTAGGGTCTAGTGCTATTTGGCTGTGGTTTTCTGTAAGGTGGAGGTACTTCCCCAGTCGGGCTCTGCTCCAGATTTGAGCGAGATGACATTCGCTGAACGTGCCCTACCACACTAAGCGAGATGCCATTCGCAGTGCCCATACCTCTCTTTATGGCGTAGTTTAAGGACATACCCAAGTCCGGGCGTAGTTTAAGGACATACCCCGGGTCCAAAATATTATTGGGTATTTGATTTAATAACAATCTATTGGTTAATAAGTCTACTTATATGTATTATAAATGCGAAAGTAACTCGTATCTGTACACATCAACAATGATCGGAATAGGCAGAGTATAAATACCTAAACTTAGTAGAACAGAGACCAAAAAAAGGGGACTTGCTTGCGACTACATTTCTTACCCGAAGGTATTACAAATTCAGTAATACTAAAGTACAACTTTTTACTTGCTTACAAATAATAATTATATAACAATTAGTTTTTTTTTACTTGTAAACTAGTAATAACTTGTTATATGTTGGGAGACAAACATGAGATTTAAAAAAAAACTGTAAGATAAAAAAAATGTCGCAAGGAAGTCCCCAATTATTGTCTTTGTTCTACTAAGTTTAGATATTTATACTCTGCCTAATCTGATTACAGCACATCAAGATTTAACCGCTGAAATTTGAACCGATGATTTAGGTGAATGAAGGATAGTTTAGAACAGGAGTCGGCAAACCGCGGCTCGCGAGTCGCATGCGGCTCTTTGAAGGGTCAGTTGTGGCTCTTCAACTTCCATAAAATTTAAAAAAAATATCAAATATTACAGTGAAAAACAGAAAACTGCGGCTGTATGAGTTTCCAAAAATTCCATGTTTTCCGCCATCTGGCTCTTTGTCAAAAAAGCTTGCCGACTCCTGGTTTAGAGTCTCGGAGAACAGTTTTTATCAATTTATCATACATAACGTAGAATGGTTTTTATCATAGAAATCATCCCTGAAGGGAGTGAAAAGGGGAAGAATAGGGTTGATGACACATGTTGAATGAGGGTTTCCGCGATTGAGATTTTCACTAGATGGCAGCACCGTGACGACAGGTCTTTTTGGCAGTAGCTGTCAAAATCCACCAATCATAAAATATATGGTTAAACATGATTGGTGGATTGTGACAGCTAGACCTCTCGCCACGGTGCTGCCATCTAGTGAAAAACTCGATCGCGGAAACCCTCATTGTGCAATAAAATTTAGTTGATAGGATGCAGAATCTATACATATAATAAAGCTGAAGAGGGTCGAAAGTCTGTACATGGAAGATAATCGAAAAAAAGTTGGCTGGGAATACTTAGAATCGATAACACGTTCCAACAATTTTTAGAATTTTTGTCTGTTTATCTGTTTGTCTGTTTATCTGTTTGTCTGTTTATTTGACCGCGCATCACGTGAAAACGGCTGAACGGATTTTGATGAAATTTTGTATAGAGATAGTTTGAGTCCCGGGAAAGGATAATATATAGTTTTCATCCCGAAAATCAACCCTGGTGGGGGTGAAAATGGGGTTGAAAGTTTGTATGGAGAATTTTTAACCGTTGAAACGATTTAGATAGAAATGAGTATGGAGATAATTTGAGTCTCGAGAAATGTCGTAGGATAGTTTTCAAACTCTTGTGGGGATGAAAAGGGGGTTGGAAGTAGGAATTTTTTTACCGCTGAACTGATTTAGATGAAAATTTGTATAGAGATAGTATGGGTCTCGAGAAAGGACAAAGGATAGTTTCATCTTCAAAAAAGCCCCCCCCCCCCCCCCCCATCTTACTTTAGAACCGTAGGTCCAAAAAATTTGAAAAAAATAATGGAAGTGAAGCCTGAAAGGTACTTTCAATAAAAACTATTTATAATAAAGCTGAAAAGGGTCGAAAGTCTGTTCATGGAATATATTCGAAAAAAAGTTGGCTGGGGATACTTAAAATCGATAACAGAACACGTTCCAATAATTTTTAGAAATTTTGTCTGTTTGTCTTTTTATTTGAACGCGCATCACGTGAAAACGGCTGAACGGATTTTGATGAAATTTTGTGTAGAGATAGTTTGAGTCCCGGAAAGGACAAAGAATAGTTTTCATTCCGAAAATCAACCCTGGTGGGGGTGAAAAGGGGGTTGAAAGTTTGTATGGAGAATTTTTAATAGAAATTAGTATGGAGATAATTTGAGTCCCGAGAAACGACAGAATAGTTTTCATTCCGAAAATAAACCCTTGTGGTTGGAAGTTGGTATGAGGATTCTTTTACCGCTGAACTGATGAAGATGAAATTTGGTATAGAGATAGTATGGGTCTCGAGAAAGGACAAAGGATAGTTTTCACCCCGAAAATCAACCCTCAAGGGGTGAAAAGGGAGTTGGAAATTTGTATAGGGAATTATTAACCGCATAATCGATTTAGATAAAATTTGGTATGGAAATAATTTGAGCTCTGGAAAAGGAAATAAAATAGTTTTATCTCGGAAATTATCCCTCAAGTGGATGCAAAAGGGGTGGAAGTTTACATGGGGAAGAAACAACCAATAACCGCTGTACGTATTTAGATGAAATTTGGTATTGAAATAATTTGTAATTTTTTGGTCAAGGTGTTCATATTTATAACATGTTGGGTAACATGTTATAAATACCTTGACCTCGATGCTTTAAATTTACCTTTACCCGCTCTTAAGAAATATTTGAAAATTTCATGAATGGCAAAGGGTTATTGCAGGTTCGAGGACTATATATGACGGACAAAGATGCATGGCCCAAACCAAAAAACTACTACAAAATCATCTAACATTTATAGGACACCGTTTAGGTAGGAAAACATATTAAACGTTTTGTGAAGCAGTCAGATTAGGATTTATTTTTCTTTATAATTAAACAATGGGTACATTATCTGTCTCTCAAGCTGTTTTGATATGTCTTCTTGAAGAACTACGCATTATTATTTTATATCTTTAAGATCTAATAATGTATTACTGTTTTGAAAAAAAATAAGTCCCGTCGAGTTTATTTTCGGTAACAATTCTTCTTGGGCCAGAGGTGTAGGGTTAGAACCGGTGGTAGTTATGGAACGAAGTTCCTTATCGGACGGTTCGCGGATGGGGGGCTAGGCGGAAAAAAAGTCACGTGACCGTCACGAAAAAGCGTCACGCCACGAAAACGCGACACCCATACGATTGAGAAACATGTAAAATGGAATGAAATAAAAAATATATAAAATAGAATAAATGAAGTGAAGTGAAGTGTAGTGAAAAGTGAAAGTGAGAAGTGACAAAGTGATAAAAGTGAAAAAAGGCGAGAACCTAAAAGTAAAAAATGACAAAAATGTCAAAAATTGCAAAATGCCTAAATTTTAAATTTAAAAAAAAATTCAAAGATTTCAAAAATTTCGAAAATTTCAAAAATTTCAAAAATTACAAAAATTTCGAAAATTTCAAAAATTTCAAAAATTTCAAAAATTTTAAAAATATCAAAAATATCAAAACTCAACAATTTCAAAAACTTCAAAAATTTCAAAAATTTCAAAACTTTCAAAAATTTCAAAAATTTCAAAAATTTCAAAAGTTTCCAAAGTTTCCAAAGTTTCAAAAATTTCAAATATTTCCAAAATTTCCAAAAATTTTAATAGGATTTTAAATATGTGTGTAGGTAAATCAGTGTATGCTTCTGTACATAATTTTATCTATTATCTCATTTTAGGGTTCCGTAGTCAACTAGGAACCCTTATAGTTTCGCTATGTCCTTCCGTCTGTCCGCGGTCTAGCTCAGTTACCGTTCGCACTAGAAAGCTGAAATTTGGTGAGGCCTGATAAGAACTTTCAATAAAAACTATATTGAATAAAATCGGTTCAGCCGTTTTTGAATTATCAGTCGAAAACGCATAGTGAAAGGAAGTGCCGAATAGTAAAATGACGTAAGCGCCACCAAAAAACGATCTTTTGAACGGATGTTTTGTAACAGGGCGGCATCTATGAAACTCTACACTGAGCATCGCCCGACACTCTTGGCCGGTTTTTTTTTGCATTGTTATCCCGGAAATCACCCCTTACGGATTACTAATTCCAATTCAAGAAAATTCCCAGCCAGGTTATACGTAGTATTAAATTTGCATGGGTCATGGACCTCCCCCCCCCCCTCCAAGTGCACCTCAAATAGAAAAAAATCATTTCTGCATTTGTGACCCCACCCCTTCCCCAATTTCAACCGCGCCTGTTCTTACCTTTCATGCTTAGACTGATTTGACGGGAGGATCGATTTGGATGATATTTGCCGTGGACATGAACGTATAAATACAAATATGATAAAAAAGTATTCAATTTTGATTGTAGTTTCATTTAGTGGTAATTGTAAAATATTTTATTAGGACTACTGTCCTCTAGCGTATCCATCTGTCAACTTTACTTCAAGTTCCGCCTCCAGGGTAGCGGGAGAGAAATTAGGGGTGAATTAGCCGCTTACTGACACAAACCGAATTCCACGCGGGCGGAGCCGCGGGCACAGCTAGTTACCAATATATTCAAATAAAGTGAAAATTTAAAAAAATCAATTGAAATGGTTCAAAGATATCATGCTTCAAAATTTTTCATTAAAAAAAAAGAGACCATTCGATTTGTATCATTTCATTGTTAAATAAATTGTATGGTAACCATATACATAAACGCAACATTTTACTGTAAAAATAGCAATTTCATAATTTTTCCATACTTTAAAGGGCGACGTATGATCGAGACGTCATTTTGTTAGGAGCGTTTCGAGAAACAAATGCAAATTCAGATTTTAAGTCATATTTCTGACTTTTGTGTTGCTTTAACGCAATTGGCCGCATATAGATATTTGATCCTCACAACAAAACGAATCGATTGATACCATACATGAAAAAAATTCACCATGCCTATTATATGTGTTTCTAACAGAATGGACAAAAACTAGTTCAAAATAAAAGGTAAGTATAATAAATGAGTACTCACAACTTTGAGATGCCGTTTGAGACTAGAATTAGTACCGAAGCTGGTCTTACAAATGTCACAGGTGAAAGGACGCTCGTTACGGTGAGTTCGCTCGTGTACCTGTTTAAAAAAAATTAAAGGGTACTTCACAAAAAAAAAACCTTTTTAAACTTCAGCATGTGCTTAATTGTTTCATATTATTCGGACGATGGGAATCAAGTTTTAATTGAGCAAGCCGAAGTAAAGGCAACTTACTCCTTAAGACGTATAAGGTCGTTTTTGCAGCTGTAGACCTTTTAAAAGAACATTGGGTTCTGGCTTGTACAACTATTCAGACAAAGACTTTTAAATAGGTCTCTGGGCGGAATAAGATACGCAATTGTCAAAAAGCAGTAATAAAAGGTACGCAATTGTTAGGCAATCCGTTAGGATTCTAGTTTAAATAGTCTAAGGTAGGTAGGTAAGTAAGAAGGTAGTCCATCCATAGTCTAGAATATGGCAAGCCCTTGGAAATTGAGTTAACAGGGCAAGCAGTGATTTGCCTTACTATTTCTGTAAGAGCCTTAGGAATTTGTGTGCTTGTGTGTGTGTATGTGTTTCAGACCTGTAAATTGTAGCTCTCGAAGAATCCTTTCCCGCAGTAAGTACACCGAAACGTGGCGCCCCTGGCGGTCCGCTCGTGGCACTTCATATGCATCTTGAGTAACGCTTGAGAGCCGAACATTTTGGAGCACTGTTCGCAGCTGTGGGTTTTTTCCTGAGAAATAAAACAAACGTTAAAAACGTAAAATAACTGTATACCTTAATAAATAAAATAATAGAGTGTGAGTATTTTAAAAGCATTACACGAAATTGTCTAACGTTGTCCAGTACAAACGCATTTTTCTTGGAGTTGGCTAAGTATATAACTTTATTTTTTTATAACTAAATAATAAATAAAATACCGCAAAATACAACCATCGACATAAAACGCAGAAAAAATACTCTAATAAACGAAAAATTATGCATGTTCACGTGGCGAAAACCCACTGTCCTACTGCTAGAACGAAATCCTCACCAGATCCGAAACGCAGAAAAAATACCGTAATAAAATAAAATTAGATTATTAAGTTAGTATTAATTGTACATATATTTAATAAGTCCCTATTCAAACACGATGTAAAAATTGTTCATGAATAAATAATAATAATAAACGAAAAATTTTGCGTTTTCACGTTGCGAAAACCTAAGCGAAAACCCACTGTCCTACTGCTAGAACAAAATCCTCACCAGATGCGTGTCCCTATGTTTGGCCAGGGAATGCGCGTATTTGAACCGCTTAGGGCACTCCTGGCACGCGAAGCCAGTGCCGGCCGCGTGCGCCGCCATGTGAGCTCGGAGCGCCATCCAGCCTACCACGGACTGTTTGCAGATCTTGCACTCACGGACGCGGGTTGGGTGGTACCTATGAAGAAGGAAATTATTCGAGGGTTGTAAACCTTATTCCTTTGTAATAAGGTGCAAAATCTAAACATATCTTTGACGTCTATTATACACACGCCTTATGGGGAAGGGGCACTGTTCCAGATTCTATACAATGAGAGAAAGAGACACATGTACATATTCATACTAGTGAGATATTGCGTATTATATAATAATAATTCGCAATTTATAGAAATAAGGAAAAAAATATATTGTGATAATAAAGTCAAACATGTCAATTATGATAGAATATCCACACAATTAAAATTAAGTTAATTTTATGTCACATAATTGACATAATTCTCAAATGTCATAGAAAGACAAAAAGAAACAATTAGAAAAAGCGACGGTAGATGAACGGTCCTTAACTAGTATGCAGTCAAAAAGCTTTTCAGGCAAAACCCAGCCCTATGACGTTAATCTACAGAATTTTAGTGTATTTCAGAAACCGGCGGATTTCAATTTCGGAGCAATTCGAGACATATTTTTATATTGACCGATTTTCGCGAAAATAAATAAAAACTACTTGGCGCCACACAAATTTAGCGTTTCTAAGGACCAATGTTGAAGATGTCACTTTAGCAGTTGCCTTCCCTATTGAAGTCGTATAATTCAGAGAATTACAATCAGCATTCGCTCGGCTCCTTTTTCTGTAGGTACCATATTTTGCGTGCTGACTGGAGTTCTCTGCATTAAATTTCCATCACCTAGGCATTTACGGAAAATTAAATAAAAAAATATAACAAAACTTACTTTTGGCGATGATTTTTGAGACTGCTTTTTAATGAGAAGATCTTGTCGCAATCCTTACACGGATGCGTATCACCCTCTTCACCGTCCTTTACTTCTTTTGAGGCTAATCTAAAAAAAATATTGTCATTTTACACATATAACACCTATTGATTAGCCACCATTCGAATATATTTACATACGTATTTGTTCTTCGGAACTTATTCGTTATAGCAGGAAACTACGGGAGGCTATTGAAATTAGGTAGTTTAAGAATTTCAACCAGAACGAGGGACAGGGGATTTCGTCTTCGTGGAATCCAGTGATCAGTAAATGGAAGCGTGGAAATACTTGCATTTGCAAACCATCGGATGTTGTGAATGTTGTGTGTAGGCAATCAGTCAATTTATGCCTAACAATGTTTACAGAGACTTCGACCGGGTTCGATTCCCAGTTATGTATGAGATTTAAAATAAATATGAATGCGATTATTATTAAATCTAAAATCGAAGCCATGGTTCCTAAGAACAGATGTCGCTATCTCTCATAGTTTCTGACTTCTCCATACTGACCCATTTGGATTGATCACCCTGTATATATCATCGCCTTGTACCCACAACACAAGCCTTATTGAGCTTACTGTGGGACTAGATTGTTGTTTTGTGTTGATTTGTGTAAGATTGTCCGATAATATTTTTTTAATTTAAATACGTGTACGCGATTAAGTCCCGTTTTTGTCAAAATAATATATACATACATTTGTGTTTAACTTGTTGTTAAGTAATTTACTAATATTATAAATACAAACTTTGGCTGTCTGTCTATTGCCTCTCCACGCTTAAAAAATATGTATAGAGATATTAGAGATAGTTTGAGTCCTGGGGAAACATTATAATTAGAATCGTTTCCTATTTTACACCTTAAGCAGTTATTCTCAACCTTTCAGTGCTGAGGGAGCACTCTAAAATATTTCTATTTTGCCAGGGAACACCAGCTATTTTAAAGTAAAGCGTGACCAGAAATATATGATCATTGTCAAGAGAGCGCTATTATTCTCATTTACGAGTATATGGCAAAAGTTCAATATAGTCATAGAGCTTAGTATTCTTTATGGTACGGTGACATCTTGAGCTAAACATAGCTGTCAGCTCAGATGTCTATTTGAAAATGTTTCACAGCAAAATAGTTTCATTTCTCGAGCGTATTATTTACAGCAGTTCATTAATATACACTATTTACAATGTTTCGCTCTTGACTATGAATAATTTTGGAAGTTTTTTGTCGTTTATTATTTAATATTCAACACTGTGGCGGCGGCGTGTGGCGGTTTATTTGAATAATAACAATATTATTCAAATAAACCGCCACAATTACACTGAAACTAGTGACAGCTTATTACATGCATATCATCTTTTCATTAAAATTATTGCCAGTGTAAGAAATTAGTTCCTATGAAATTCCGCAACATGGAGCATGATCATATATTTCTGGTCAAGCTTTAAGTGCCTAAAGCAAATAACAAAGAGGATGCAGTGTGTTGACAACGGGGACACTCTTGTCCCTTTAGTCGTCAACACAGTGAATCTTCCTTTAAAATAAAGGGTCGGAAACGCGCATGTGGCACCTCAAGTCTCCTTATTGGGAGATTTTAAGTTTTAACCTTTTGAACGCCACGCATCGGACAGAAAAATCGTGCCACCAGCGCCAGAGCGAAATTTGCACGAGCGCACTCAGATACCGTAGTGATTGGAAAACAACATATCGACGAAACATTTATTTCCGCCTAATAGTGGATTTAGTTAGGCAAAATCTCTTTAGATATTTAGAAATCATAATAGTAAAGAATATTCATTTCGTATTTTTCTTATACACCTAAAATCAACTACAAAAATATGAAAATTAATATACAATTTAATTTAATTTTGTCAATATAGCCACAGCACTACTTAAGTGATAACGTCACGCGCTGACGTGTTATGACGGCTTTGGCGCTGGTGGCACCGTAACTTATTATGAATGTTAGAGTTGAGGGTGAGAGATATTCATTCATTTCTGTATCGATAATTCCGTGGTGTAACTGAGTGAAGGAAAATACGTTAGGTTCTTAAACTGTTTAGTTGAGTAAAAAAATGTTTAACAATACCATCAAATTAATAAATTTTATGATAAAACATCGGACAGAACGGGTGTGTAGGTAAAAAAAACACCTCGCGCACATTTGATTCTTTTGTACCTAAAGAAACTTGGTATATCCCTAATAATGACATATTCTTTGTTCACTTAAACTCGGTCTCTCACCGATAACATTCATATTGGTTGACATTTTATCTAAAATACCATTTCATTATTTTTACTTATCTGGTATGAATGAAATGGACCGAAAGCCCTCGTGTCGTGGTATTTATCATTGTTTAAGGATTAACAAGAATGCGGCGAAGCAATAAGATTAAAAGAAACGACATACACATTGTTAGGTTTTTAATACGGCCCTTATAACGCGCATTGTATTTATTCCATTGCGACTTAAATAAAACTCTTTCGTTTTTAATAAAACATATATTAAAGTAAAAATTTAAAATATATACCTTATTTAACATTACGATTTCCTAAAACTAATCTTCTACACGAATCATAGTTTAATAATTCGTTTTATTATATAATAAAGCTTAACATGCGAAAAACATTCATAATTACAGTGTTTGGTTAATGTTCATACAATAATCAACATCGACCACTTTGCTTTCAAACGAACAACACTATTTCGAAGTGACGTCACGCCGCTTGACGTGATTACCCGTCAACGGCGAGGAGGGCAGTGCATTTTTGTTCTTTTAAATAGAATTGAGGTATTTTTTAATTTTTTCTTGAGTTACGGGTTACTGTGAATGAAATTTTAACTAAAAAGATAGGTGAATGGTAGAGCTATAATAAATATACAAAATATTTCTATAAAAGTTGTTTATTAAGGAGTATTTTGATCTCTCATTTTGGACGTTTTATCACGTCATGGCGCTGAGGGCACGACTTTTCGTTGACGTGTTTGAACGGCTTTGGCGGTCAAAGGGTTAATGATTATACTCTTGTGTGTCGTTATTTGATGATTGTTATCAGGAACACGATTTGCATTTTATTTTATTTTCGTATTTTACTTTACATTATTAAATCGACTTTATGTACCTACATGTAATGAATTTTTAAGTATTTCCATACTTGATTTTTTTTTTTATTGCTTTTAATTGTATTTTGACGATCCTTATTGGGAGATACTAATAAGATTATTGTACATATTGCTATTATTTTTATAATTTTATATATGACGATCGTGACGGAAATTCCTATAACTTTGAAAATAATGCAATATCGCTTGTTGATGTAAAATTATAATGTAATTGTGTTTCGTGAAATAAAACAAATCTAATCTAATCAAGAGTTGCAGGCAACGGTTGCTGCTTACCATAAGGAGACCGTTTGCTTGTTTGCCACCGTCTATAAAAAAAATGAGTAGAAGCTAATAAATGAATCACCTTTCAATAATCCTAGCTTCTCTCTTCATACTCTTCCTAAGTTTATTCTCTTTTTCCATCCTGTGTCGCTTCTCATTGGTCAAGCCGAACGTGTGCCATTTTGTATGGATCAGGAACCGCTTCGGATGTTTGAAGAGGAGATTACAGTGGGAACATTCAAAGTATGTCTTTGGATTTGAACCTGGAAATTAAAAAAATATATATAGTTATTTGTTTGTTTTTAAAAATTATTATAGACAATATAAATTATAGGTTTATTACTGTTCATGAAGACGGACATTTGGTGTTCTTCTTTTTTACTTCTTTTGGTAATAATCTAATAACCTAATTTGGACATTTTGCTTTGTACGGCTCAATGTCTTTTTTGTAGGACGAACACATGTAAAGAAACTTTCGTGTAATTGTTTTTGTAATAATCGAATAGTCTTAATTGGACATTTTGTTTTGTAAGGCCCAATGTCCTTTTGGTAGGACAAAAAAAAGTAGTCTTAACAATATATTAAAAGTCAAAGCTCTCTTAATAAGTATTAAAATGTAATAAAATGGCTTACTTATATTAAACTCATCATTACTAATTACGATAGTAGAAGAAAGTAGACAGTTCAACATAATAGTATAAAATTAGTAAATTACATTGCTATAGAATAGAAAAAAAACCGGCCAAGTGCGAGTCGGACTCGCGCACCGAGGGTTCCGTACAAACCTATAACAAGCAAAAGTTGTAGTATGTTTATTCCTAATTTCAATTTAATACCTCTACGCGTTTACGAGGAAAAAGGTAGTAAGTTTAAAATTAAAAAAAAAATTTTTTGTATGATTTTACTAAGTGTCTACTTTTCGTAATTTTTCCTTTGTCTGTGCTATATGAAGTTTCTTTGTGCTAAGTTTCAAGTTTCTGAGTTTACGGGAAGTACCCTTTAGGTTTTGAGTTTCTTGCGAGTACTCAGTTTCAAAATATGCGACTTAAATTGCTATTTCTTTTGATTGCGTTGACATAAAAGTTTGGTTTTGCTACATCTGAAAGGTCCTATAGCCTTGAGTATTTGACATGAATTTCAATTTAATACCTCCACGCGTTTACAAGGAAAAAGGTAGTAAGTTTAAAATTTAAAAAAATATTTTTTTGTATGAGTTTACGAAAAATGTCTACTTTTTGTAATTTTTCCAATGTCTATGCTATATGATGTTGCTTCGTGCCAAATTTCAAGTTTCTGAGTTCACGGGAAGTACCCCGTAGGTTTTGCGAGTGCCGAAAAACTGTAAAATTTGCAGCATAAACGACTGTATCTTTTGATTGCGTTGGCTTTTAAGTTTGATTTTTTCACAGCTCCAAGGGACAATAGACCTGAGTATTTGATATAAATTTCAGCTTGATACCTCCACGCGTTCCTGAGAAAAATGGTCTTGACAGACAGACAGACGGACAACAAAGGTACGGAACCCTAAAAAACAGAAAAAAATTATTAATATTTCATATTAACTCTTTGACCGCCAGAGATGTCAAATCACACGGAAAATCGTGCCCTCAGCGCTAGCGCGTGATATCACGTCCAATATATAAGCGCAATTTCCTCGCGCGCGCTTGCGCTGAGGGCACGATTTTGCCGTCGTTTTTAGAAATTTGAATGAAGTGTTATTATAACATAAATAATATCTATATAATGCATTGATGTATTATGTATTCTACTAGATGAGCTATCTAGAACAAATTTTGTGCCCCATGTTTGGCGGTTGACAGCTGTCACTGAATAAAAGAGTAGCTTTAACAAAAGACACGTGACACACGGTTTTGACAAAATTCATATTCTGCCTAAACAAATTTTGTAAGGAAACGTAATTAACTGAATGATTGTTTTATTTATACCTAATGTTTATTTTGCTCCTTACCCTAGAGTTTCAGGAACGAATGGAGAAAAATACTATTTTTGCCGTCAATACGAACTTTGAGGGTTAATGATCCTTGATATTTACTTAAAATGACATTGATTTCCTCGCACGGATGAAAAAACATTGTGTAAGTAGGTATAACATGGGTGAAATTTAGATATTTAAGTTTTAAATTCAGATCATAAAAATCTTTTGTATGTATTTTACTCACATTAACAACTCTAGTAAATTCACCCTTGTTGTAAAATAAAAATATGTTTAATGAACTAAACATCACCTGACGTACTTATCTGAAACATGTTTATTACGTAAATATGTTTATGCTGAGTACTATTAAACAATAATGCTGGTAAATCAAGTGTAGGCACATATGATGTTACTTCTGCGACATTAATCTGTGCGCCAAGAAATATGGCGTCGCGCCGCCAACATTAATATTTTGAATTAATGTAACACCAAACTTTGCACTTACTTACCTATGGAATGTAATTTCCTGGCTTTTATTACTATTTTTAGAATTATTTTTACAGTTTATTATCATGCAAGAAGCCTTTACGTTTAGTATTTGATTTTATCAAAAGTTTGACACTTGCGTGTAATCATGTCAGTGGTCCAACAGCCACTGTCAGACTTTAAGTGATTTTCACTACAACTCATGGTACAAATAATTTCTTAGGGATGTCATCTCCTGTTACTCAATGATATAAGTATGGTAAAAATTTTAGTCACTAACAAGATATTACGGCAAAAATTCAAAATTGATTTGCCAACCTACAATACCAACTTCGATACGACTTTCCGGGGCTCGGTCGCTTTACCGATTAAGCTAAATTGGTCTAGGATATTGTAGCCGAAAATTGTATTGCCGCATTTCACTTGCCAACCAACTTTTCGCAGACGTTTCATTTGATCAAATAACTTTTACCAAATAATTATTTCGCAACCATTTGTTGGGAAACGAAAATTACCTACTAGGTTGGGTTAAAGGTTGGATTATGTAAAGTTGGAAAATAAAATTCTGCCAAATGAAACGCCTGCGAAAAGTTGGTTGGCAAGTGAAATTCGGCAATACAATTTTCGGCCAAAAGGCAGGACACCAGCTAAATTATCAATGCCTTCAATCATCTTTTTGCATTTTGTAACTTTAAAAACATGCAAAAAATAATTATAGTATACACAAAATGTACCCCTTATTGCGGCTTCTTTAGCTTCAGCAATATTATTATCTTCAATAATAACAGCATCAGCTTCTAATACGTCCCTGTTTGTAGCATTACTGTCCTTAAGGAACGGCGAGTTTCCACTATCATTGCCATCTAGTGGTTCCACCTGTAAGTTAGAGAGTATTCGTTAGTGGATAGGCGGGTCCACACCTGACGCACCGCCTCGCGAGGAAATCGAACGTGCCTCGCCCAAGGCATTGCGGCCGCGCGTGCGGGCCGAGGCACGTCCACACTACCCGAGCTGCCTCGCGTGGAAATTTCCTCGCGAGGCGGTGCGTCAGGTGTGGACGTGCCTAATGCCTACCAAATCATGCAAATGGCGCGCAATAATAAAGTCGCAATAGCACTAGACCCTACTCATAGTGTTGTGCTCCTGCAGGTGAGTAAAGTTGCCAAAGAGCTCAAAGAGGACCCAGTGTGTTGACGATGAGGTACCCTCTTGTTCCTTTAGTCGTCAACACAGTGAATCCTCCTTTTTGTAAAGGATCGCGAACGCGCTTGTGACACTACTGGACTTGCAGCTCAATCAGACACCGGTAAGTGATTGAAATTTAACTTACTAGATTTAAAGCACTTAAATGTATGAAAAAAAAAAAAAAACGAGCCGGCTGATGCCCTGTACACACTTGGCGGTGGAGCATAGCAAGCGAGCAGCAAGCCATAGGACTCAGCTGGAGAGAGGCCAAAACGGTTGTCCAGGATAGAAAGGCGTGGAAGGATCTTGTGGAGGCCCTATGCACCTCCGGGGTGCCCTAGGATCATCAACAACAACAACAAATGTATGGGGTCAAGCAAAATAAAAGAGTGCAAAAATAACAATACCTTTACTTTAACTACATCTTCTTCTATAACCTCCTTCTTGATGTTAATGTCTGTTATTAATTCCTCTTTTTCTGACTCCGTTTCGTCATTCGACTCTATCTGTTTTTCTTTTGTAACTATCCGATTATTTATAAGACTCCGCCTTAACGGTTGACAATGGATTTCACTTTGCATTTGTGTTGCTATTTCTTTGTCCTTTTTTGTATTGGTTTTACTTAAATTAGATGGAATTGTGTCATATTCTTTTGGTTTTATATTATCTTTCTCCACTGTATCTTGTGAATTTGCTGTTGCATCAATGAGTTTGTTTGGTGAATCCATTTTATTTGATAAATTCATACTAAAGTCTTGTACGTCAGATTTTTCTTTAGTATTTGTAGTTTGTAAATCTGTAACGTTTGGATCAGGTCTGCTAAGGGCTTTGTGTAATAAACTCTGATTTGTGTTTTCGTTATTTCTGTCCATTATAGAGTTTTGTAATTTGTGGTTTCGTACCACACTCGTACTTATTGAAAGTGGCTCAGTACCCATATTTTTCATCTTATCTTTAGGTGTACTATTTATAAGAATATTTTCAATAAGCTTAACCGTGTTTTCTAAGCTTTTCCTTCTACTACTATCCATCAAAGATCGTTCTGGTGTTTTTGTTAAATCATGATTATAAAATTGCTTTTCTTGTGTAGAATTGTACTGACCGTAGTTTGCATCCATTCCTAGATGTTTTTGGAAAGCTTTAGTATGAATTTGAGGAATATTTATTGGTACTTTCCGGCTGAAGCTTTCTCTGTCATATACATTGTTTGCTTCGTACTTTTTACTTTCAAAATTGTGGTAATTAATCACACTAGGCCCGTGATCACTATGTATATTTAAATTCATGGGCAGTATATTGTTTTCCAGATTGCTAGGTGTCGTATTATGTGGCAAATTAGGATTAGGATGGGTATAGCTTGTTTGAAAGCTCAGGGGGTTGTAGTTTTGAAAAGGGCTCATAGGATGCCCCATATTCAACGGTGGATGACCGAATGATGAATAATCCGGCATACTGTATGCAGGGGCCGTCGTTTGAGGTGCTGCTTGAGGCATTTTAGCCAAGTTACCCAAGTTATTTCCTAAATTCATTGGATTTGACATTTGGGTCATATTCACAGGCATTCCCATGTTTATTGGTGCATCGTTGGGCCCGTAAGGCCCACTGTTGTGTAACATAACTAGTTCAACACTCAAACAAACTCACTATTTTGATTATAAGTCCATTTTGTGAGTGAAATACGTAAAGTAAACACGGCCGTAGAAAGCCATTTTGACATTTTTCTCGTCCACCCAAAAACCGGTAATAAATAAGTGATAAGGATTGACTGTGTACATGCTTCCGGTTATTTAGAATCGATCGATTGGTTGACCTGTTGATTGCTACTTACCGAAACACCATTCGTCACTTGGATGTTCAAGCTACTTCAAAACAAAACTTTATTAATCATGAGAAAAAGTAGACTTAAAGTTTAACTTTTACCTCAAACCTATATTCCCTCAACACCTCATACCGGTAAAGGGCAGCACTGGTTTCACTATTCCATCGATCTTTCCGGTTTTTAGTCACTCCATTCATTCATTGTCGCTTTGACATTTGTCAAAGAGTTGTATTGTAGTTGTGTGTACAGTGGATTATTTACGTGTGATTCATTAATTTATTACTATCATCTTTATTAAATTTAAATAAACTGTTAAAAATGGCGTTGAGCGCTAAAGCGGAAGACTACTTCCGTACAATGAATCCGCTGGCTTCCAAAATGTACGAAGACATTAGTGAAGCAAAAAACTCTTATGAAAACATTTGGGATACGCTAACCGAGAAAGAAAAGGTATATATAGTTACTTCCTTATTTGCTGTTTTCTATTATTTAACTGCTTGCATGGTTAAGTAAGATTTATGTAAGATTCACCGTCGTAGTGTTTTCATTTTCACGAGGCCATTGACCTGTAATTATAAATAAATCAGCCTCTCCATCGTGAAATATGGAATTAAATTCACGTTAATGGACATTTAATAGCAATTAAAGACCTGACATTAAAGTTTTAATTAACATTCATGTTCATAGAAAAAAGCAATATAATAAAATGGAATATAGCTAGTAGTATGCAGCCACTCAGTAATCTATTAATAGATAAGAAACCCAATGAAGGGGACATAGCTGGGCACCGTTAATCAAATAGTTAACTTCGTTAATCGTTAATCCGCTACAAAAAAAGTTAGCTTCGTTAAACGTTAAAGCGTTACATTTCGGAAGAATTAACGCAAGTTAACGTTAATCGTTAATCCGTTAATATGTGTAAAATTGCATTTTTATATCTTTTCATTAGTGAACTTATAAAACCTGTTGGTTAAGGTTCTGTAATTTATAATAACAACAAACAAAACAGTCGTCACTCTAAGCACCGGCGCTAAGTAATGAAATGATCAAACGAAACAAATCTCTTCGCAGTTTTCTCACTCGCACGCGCGGGCAAAATATATCTAGTTTTGTTTTTGTTTCACTCGCTGCCACGCGCCGCCCGGCACTTGTCGTTCGTTTCATACTTGTCTGAACCTGTTTTTCGCGCCGCGCCACGGTGCCGTGCGGTAAATAGTAGGCATTGGATTAACGATTAACGGACTTTTGAATATTAACGGAAGTTAACGTGTCCGTTAACATTTTTAAAAGTTAACTTAAAAGTTAATCCGTTAATCAAAATGTTAACTTCGTTAATTAACGATTAACGAGTTAATGCCCAGCTATGGAAGGGGACATGTGCATTATGGAATCAATTGTGGTCATTAATTAGGTTTCCTGTGATAAAACATAGTCATTTAAGTTAACTAAAATTGCATACAATGATATGTATATTATACAATAATGGTTTTATTTACAATGTCCTTAACAGATATTTATTATATTTTACTACTATTTAACCTCATCAGTCCTGTATTTTTAAATCTGATATTTAAAATAGCTATAGTCCTAACTGCTTAACTTACTAAATGAAATATATACTAAGGATACTGCTTGATGCAAAAATTGTCTATATTAAGATGTCTTTTAAATGTTACTTATTTTGGAATAAAATGCAAAAAAATGTGATCAAGCATTAGTACTACCAGAGAGTATCTATTAAATAGAGCAGCACAGTCTTAGAACTTTTTGCAGCTCCAAGTCTGAAGCGCCTTCTGAATGAGAGCAAACCAAAGTTACTAAGTTATGTCTTAAGACTGTGCTCTCCTCTATTTAATACATACTCTCTGGTACTACATATAGCACATTTGGCATTTCTTCTTGCTTGTACTAGATCCCAAGTCTGAAAGTGATAAGTATTTGCATGTACCTACTTATTATCTATAGTTCGTTTTTAAAGCCTGTTTAGAAGGTACTTATTTTTATAGCATATTTACAGTTTTACATCTGTTCTCGCTTTGGACAGATGTGGTTTGGTAAGGTAAATGGGTACAAATCCTAAGAAAAACCCCTTCTACTCTGTTCCCGGCAGGCATAAGAATAGTACATTATTGCAGAGGACGGGAAAGATAAATTCGTGGACGAGCGATTTTTTCGGACGAAGCGTAGCTGAGGCCGAAAATATAAGACGAGTCCACGAATTTCTATTCCCGCCGAGGCATATATAACGCTTTTCTCCAAATGTGCGAGGAAATAAAGTAAATGAAATAAATTACATATTTAGGTTAGCATTAAATATCATGAGTTTATGAATTAGCTTCCCTTTACAATATTTTTTTGAGTATAGAGCACTACTTATACTGCCAATCATCTGCCAAAGTTCATTCAAATAATATTTAAAAATCAATTTTCGTCAAAAACTATTTAAGACAGTATTAAATATGCTCCTTTCACACAACTGTAAAAGCTTAAACCTTAAAAAAAGTTGTTTTGTCTATGATTATATGAAGCCGTATTCACACGATCAGACATCGTGGTCATGCAAGCTATGACACAGAACGAGACAACCAAGGTTTTTGATCTCACTATCTCGCTCTAACCTATAGTTTGAAGGGACTGCCGTTCAGACGGTTGGCTGTTTGAAATGATATTTCTTAGTCGAATGAAATGTTTAAAAGGTAAAAAACAATGCGGACGACAAGTACAACTTGTCGTCCGCTAAAACAGGACAATAATGATTTTTATTTTTTTTTATTTGTGTTAGAAAATAATGACGAACTTCACGTACTTATTTTACTACAGTAAGGTGAACATTTCCGAGCACATTGGAGAAAAAGATATTTAGACATAGACATCATTTATTGGTAATAACTCATTACAGGTCACGCTTAACAACACATTATAAAACATAATTTAACAAATTATAATATTAATTATTATATTATTATTTATTCTTCAATTTAGGGACCAATGCACTTCTGAATGTCAGAGAAAGAAAAAATAAACTACCACCGGTTCTAACCCTACACCTCTGACCCGAGAAGTATTATGACCGGCAAGAAACTCAGCGGGACTTATTTTTTCAGAGCATTAGTACACAAGATCTTAAGGATACACAATAATGATAAATATACAAAGGAATACACCAAAAATATTAAATATTTTGTTCCAGATTGAAATAATAAACGAATCCATAATAAAACCGGAAATCTCTCTAAAATATGCTCTACTGGACACGCTAGAGTTTGATTTAGACAATCCGCCGGTCCGCAAAGATGATCTCATGTCGTTCTTCGGCCGAGACCACGGACAGAGGATCATTCAGGATGAAAACAGTTCGTACAGGGATGAGCATTCGGCCCCGTTCCTGTATCAGACGAAGAGTCAGTTAAATCTTTGTGTACTGAGTGAACACAGGTATGTTTGTTTGTCACCACTATTTCTAAGGTAAAAAAGACAATATTTTAATACTTAGTACTAAAAGTAAAAACTACAGTCATTCATTGCTACCGTTTCTTGTCGTTTTTAGGGTTCCGTACCTCGAAAGGAAAAACGGAACCCTTATAGGATCACTTTGTTGTCCGTCTGTCTGTCTGTCAAGACCATTATACTCAGGAACGCGTGGAGGTATCAAGCTGAAATTTATATCAAATACTCAGGTCTATTGTCCCTTGGAGCTGTGAAAAAATCAAACTTAAAAGCCAACGCAATCAAAAGATACAGTCGTTTATGCTGCAAATTTTAGAGTTTTTCGGCACTCGCAAAACCTACGGGGTACTTCCCGTGAACTCAGAAACTTGAAATTTGGCACGAAGCAACGTCTTATAGCACAGATAAAGGAAAAATTGCGAAAACTGTAAATTTTTTGTTACATCATATAAAAAAAATATTTTTAATAATTTTAGAGTTACTACCCCTATATACCTACAGGTTTGTACGGAACCCTCGGTGCGCGAGTCCGACTCGCACTTCGCCGGTTTTTTATTTTTTAATACCACGACCCACCGATGGTAAGCAGTTACCGTAGCCTAAGGACGCCTGCAACCTCAGAGGATTCACATGCGCGTTGCCAACCCTTTAAGAACCTATACACTCCTTTTTTGAAGCACGTTATACTGTAGCCCGCTGGGAAAACCTCGGCAGGGAGTTCATTCCACAGCCGCAGCGTGGGATGAAATTTCTCTTAAACCATGCGACCTTTAGGCTCCAGGGTGTGAGAATGAACACCCTGCCAGCGTGCGGTGCGGTGCTAAAAAGCTGCCGTGGGCATCATATTAAACAGTTTTTCAGAGCACAACCCATTTTACAAGCGATAGAACACAAATGAGGAGGCAAAGTCTCTCCATATTTAATTTATAACTCAAAGGTTCAATATTAAGTTTCCCGCGCGTTACCATTTTTACCCGACTAGGCGACCTGAAAGACAGTGGTGATATGTGACATAGCAGCAATGCTATTAGGCCGCGACTTGAACCGCGACGAGTGGCGAGACGAGCGGCTGCCGCTGTTGTCTAAAACAGCCCCACTCAAGTCTATATATTTTAATCGAGTCGCGCGAGCCCGCCGCTCGTCGCCACCGTTCCGAGCGGTACGATCAAAATCTATAGACATTAATGGACCCGTTTTCTCGCACCTCGTTTCGAGTCCGCGGCCTTAGAGCGCAAGCGAAAACGCGATGTAATCTGTTAATAAGTTCTAAGTAACTCTTTACCATCTAAAATGTTGCATTAATTTTGCCAGGCCTCCAAAAGAGCCCCCCACATCACCGCCCCCCGTGATGTCAGAACTAGCGATGTCCCACTCAAAGGTGGTTTGCGAACTGAAGAACGCACTCAAGTCCCACGACATTCTGAAGTATAAAGAGCCTCAAGAGAAAGAAAACTCGCCTGGATTTATTACTAAATTTATAGGTATGTATTTTTAAGTTATTTGATTTTTGGCCGAATGTACTATCTGTAGGACATAATCCTTCCGTAAAGGTAAGACACGTGATCAGTTGACCTTGAACCTACCCCAGGAATAGAGTAGAACGCGATAAAATATTTGCCCTTGACCAAGTACAGTCCACTCTGATATATCTGAGCGGCCAAGGTCACAAATATCTGAACAACGGCGCTTTTGTCAAGGCGATAAAATGCATGTTCAGATATTTTTGAGTACCTCTCCGATATATTTGATGGCAAATGTACTATAATATCGAGGAACATAATCAACACACGAAAAGTGTAGACCGTAGACCGTTTATGTAAAAATAGACCAGCGTAAGCAAGACTACCGAAAACACTGAAGGCTACGAATATGGAGGTCGAGTTTTTTTATACCACGGCGGTGGCAAACAAGCATACGGCCCGCGTGATGGTAGCCTATGGACGCCTGCTACTCCAGAGGTGTCACATGCGCGTTGCCGACCCTTTACAAAAAGGAGGATTCACTGTGTTGACGGCTAAAGGAACAAGAGGGCCCCTCGTGGTCAACACACTGGGTCCTCTTTGAGCTCTTTGGCAACCTTACTCACCAGCAGGAACACAACACTATGACTAGGGTCTAGTGCTATTTGGATGTGGTTTTCTCTAAGGCGGTGGTACTTCCCCAGTCGGACTCAGCGGACTCTGCTCCAGATTTGAGCGATAGTTGTTCTAGTCAGTTATTCGCGATAGAATCGCTGGGTTTTTGTGACTATAACCAGATTGTCTGACCATATTTTCGGTGACATTTTGTTTGTGTCTGTTTTTCTAACCATGAAAAACGATATATTGTCATTTCAGGTAACTTCAAAGCTAAAGACGAAGAACGCGAGTGCCTGGTCGGTGGTACAGGGACAGGGGCGCAGATCGTTGCGTCGAGTGAAAACTTCTTTAGAACCAACTTCAAAAGCCCACACTCTGAGAGCAAGTTCGAAAAGGAGTACAGGAGCAGTATGGCCAAGAGTAGCAGTGGTGAGTAAATGTCCTTTATGTAGCACATAACCAGCTTTTTTAGTCTGCACGCTGAAAGGAGTATAGGAGCAGCATTGTAAAGAGTAGTAGTAGAAACTCAATGTCCTTTATGAAGCACATATTAATTATAGGACCAAATTAAAGAGTCCGCTCTCTAGGTGCAAGTCGAGAAGGAGTATTAGAGCTGAATTGTCAACAGTAGCAGCGGTAAGTATAAGTAACTTACCGCTGCTACTCCGCTGCTCGGACACCGGAGGGTTTGGTCACTTTTTCTGAAGTATATGACATCTATTTTCAGTTTATAAGTAACTTATTTAAAAAAAAGACAAAATTGTCGTCGTGCGATTTTTGGGAAAACGATCATAAAAGTCGCCATTTTGCCTTTTATTGTCTTAAGCGTATTACTAATAATGGAAACGCGTAGTTTCATTTAATTTTTTGCCTGATATGGCTGAATAGATTAAAAGTACATATCAGTGAAATCCGTTATTTTTTTAACCCGAAAAACCGGCCAAAAGCGTGTCAGGCCAGGCATAATGGAGGGTTTCGTACCTCCTATCGAAAAAAATCTGCCTATGAAAGATGTTTTTGGAGATAACTCGGAAACGCCTTAACCGATAATGTTCAAAAGAATTTTCGTTCAAAGGATATACGAATACAATGATGTATTTTCTCAAATTGTTTCATATTTTTTGGATTCACGGTTAAAAAGTTACAGGGGGGGGACAATTTTTTATACTTTCGGATGATGATTTCTGAAAATATGAAATCAAAAAATGTTCCAAGAAACCTACGTCTAATAGTTACCGAGTAAAATGGCTGTGACATACGAACGGACAGACGGACATGACGAAACTATAAGGGTTCCTTTTTTGCCATTTTGATTCCATATTTAAAAATTGTCTCCACGCCCTTTCGCTGATAAGCTCATCACTAGGCATCGGAGTTTTTGTCGTATGGTAAGACTAATAGCAAGCTATGGAGTCGACATTTGCCATAAATGTAAACTCTTATTCATACTCATCTATTTAATTAGTTAGGTATTTTTTTTGTAATGAAGGACAACAACGTTGACGAGTTTAGAAACGATTATTTAATGTTATCTTTGGAAAATAAGTATTACAACAAACAAAAGATACATTAAAACACGTAAAAATATGTATATAATAAATAGGAGAACATGTTGGGCTAGGCTCAATATATGGTTCCGCGGTCGTCATTTTTACAAGGACACTACGAGTAGACGTATCAAAATAAAACGAGCTTAGTACATCGCGATATAAGTGCAAAAGTAGGAAATTCGCAACGAATGACGATGCGATGAATTAAAACACGGCAGAAGGGAATGTTTTAGTCCACACTAGTGGCGAATTACTTATTCGCAGGTGTATCGTTTTACAGTACATCTGAAGATTTAGACATAGGCACGTAAACTGATATTTACATTTACAATTATGAATTCATCCGGACTTAGTTGAAATGAGAACCAAGACATACACCGTGTCCAAAAAGTTCGAATACACTTTGGAGGTCTTATAACTTTTTTGTACGAATAGTTATTGTAGTGAAATCTGTATTTTATTAAAGCTATACTAATATACAAAATATGCTGCAAATATTTTGGACTAACTCCACCTCTTACCTATTTTACTAGCTGACTACATTTTTCAACTCAATCTCACGCGGCACGCACCGCTTTCAAGGTTATTTCGTCCCAAATATGCTCGATTAGGGTTTGCAATCCGAATAATCCGAATATTCAATTATCCGAATATCCGCCGAAAATAATATTCAAAATTATCCGAATACTAAAACGCGAATTATCCGAATAAACGGATATTTTGAAAACACTAATAAAATCATTTATAAGCAGGAAAAATTAAAAAAAATTACGAGAAAAAACACGAATGACTAATGACGTTTTATGTCCATCTGTATTGCCCAAATAAGGTGTTTAGACAAATGTTCCATAATAAGTATTATAACGAAAATATATTATTAGGTATATAACGATATTAATGTTACTATTAAATGAGCAACGAAAACACTTGCAGATCAGGCGGATTTTCTACCTGTCACTAAAATAATTATTGGTATTACCTACCTACTCTGAACCGACCGAAGACAGAACCCATTCGCTCAGTCAGTCAGTCAGTCAGTCTGTAACTAGTACGTACGAAGGTAGGTTGTCTGTTATTGTTTCGCGTCGTGTCACGCGTGGTATTTAAAAAAAGTGATAGTTAAAGTTGATTAGTTTTATCTTGAAATTTTATGTGATTTATTATTATGTAATTATATTAAGCTAAGTATCCTAGTTTCCAATTAATAAAACATTTTCTCAGTGTTAAGTTTTATTATAAACATTACAAATTACGTGGTGCGATAATGACAAATCATATAATGATTATAAAAGCATGTTGTAATTTTCAGGTTTTTTGTTACTTGACTTGTTGATTTTATGCATTACACACCTTTAAATACGCTAATTTTGTTTTATTTTATGAAATACCAATATTATCCGAAATTATTCAAATATCCGAATATTCGGATAATAAATATTGAAGTATTCAATTATCCGAATATTAAAAAACTGGGCGGATATTGCAAACCCTATGCTCGATATCTTTTTTTTTTACTGTCCATATTTGCTATTTTATAATAATGTGACCTACAAGTGCCTACAAGGCATGTAAAAACATACCAAATCAATGTAATAAACGCAAATCTGGAGAATGGAGTGGCCGTTTACTTTCGGCAATATAATCATCGAAATTAGCTTTTCTCAAAGCTTGAACAACGTTTGCACTGTTTTGAGCACAATTTTGTGAGAAAATAATTTAATTTTTATTCCTAAACACAGTTTTCAAATTTTCAGGAGCGTTTTTCGACGAAAACCTCTGATTTATAATTTTCATTATTAATGTGCGACTTTATCGGTAAATATAACGAAATTTGGCCCCACATATTTAACTGAACCCCACACTACCACCAATAGTTCCCTCTGGAGTCTGGGAACATTAACCTCATGGTTTAGGCTGTTTTTTATACTTGCTGCTCACAAACGACCGTTTTGAGCATTGTAAGGCTATTTTAATTCAATGAGTTTCTCGTCAGAAAATCAACTCCTTCCTGCGTGCCAGGAATGTATTGAGTTGGATTATGTACTCTAATTTTCTCGATTGCTACGGAAAAACGATGAACTTCACGTTTATTGTAGCTATGATATCCAGGATCCACCTCCAAAATACCACGTAAGGATCTCCTCAAAATTTTCAAATCGGCAGTTGATTTTTGGATAAAGTGGCTTTTGTCCTTTAAACTCGCGCTCTCACGATATGTAGTATTTTAATGGTTCTAGCTGCGTAGCTGACTGAGCTCATTGTTGTGTAAACGAGATTGCGTTTGATTCCAAAAAGTTTTACCGCCTAAAAAACACCTTTGCAGTCGCCATTACGAAATTTTGTACTAAATTGTTAATGGAAAGTACTTCATTGAAGAGTGAAGACAAATTTCAAGTCCTTGGCGTTTTTTACTATTACATTATGTTCAAGTTAACTTATTCTTTAGATTAATATAATAAATGGATGGCCTGCAGCCTGTATGCCTTCAGGGTCAACGCAAAAATATGTGTATTCGAACTTATTGGACAGGGTGTATTTTAGGCAACAGAATGTTGGATCTTTTAATTAGTTGAAATTTCCATAGAACATGAAGCTACAGGAATAAGAGCTTCAAAGTCCTGATATGACATGATATATGCAATTATGCATCATCCTTTTCATAATTACAGTTATGAAATGAGTAAACAACTGCGATCTTTTCCATATTTTCGGGGGTAAATCGGGTTCTATGATGATCAAATATCCACTTGTGACTAGAAAACGATCGTTCTACATCAACTGATGTTAACGTCGCGTATTCTAATATTCTTTCGAATTGCTGAAAATTTGCCATGGCTCTAACCTCTACGAGGTCCGGATTTCTGTAGAGTACTTTATCCAATTTATCTTGAACTGTTTCAGGGCCGAAACATGTAAAATGCTTCAAATTTTGTCTAATATACGGGAAGTTTGCTTTATGGATATGTTGGTACATTCTAACGTTGTAATCGACTCGACAATAAGTTCATAGTTATCCTTTATAAAACTTAGCTCTCTTTGGATATTTACGTCCGACAATGCGGCTTGGGCTTTTGATATTGCGATAGCTTCTCTGCTATTTAATTCAAATATAACAGTTTTTATTTTTTCATAATAAGTCTCATAATAGAAAGCAGCACTCAGCCAAGTAGCCCACCTCGTTATTACTGGTTGCGGGGGTAATGGCACATCGGGAACCATCTCTTTAAATAGCCTCGTTCTTTGTGGCGATTTGAGAAATATATTTTTGACGTTTGAGACCAAAGTGAAGAAATAAGATCTGAGCATGACGAAGTTAATCGTCATGCTCAGATCTTATTTCTTCTGCAACTCGATGGAGTGCGTGTGCTAAACACGTAATATGTTTCATATTGTAAAATTTTCTTTTTAAAATTTTGCCAGCGAGAAGCATGTATGCAGCATTGCAGCACTATCCGTGCAAAATATCAAAAATGTATTAATGTTCTATGTACAGTTGTACGTAAAAATAGTTGAAGTTATGAATTCATAATCTAATAGAACAATATTCTTTTATATAATTCGACTAAGATACACGACCGACCGCTCTAAAGGCATTTTAAGATAAATTAAATAAATGAGTATGAGTTTGAATAAGAGTTTACATTTATGGCAAATGTCGACTCCATAGCTTGCTATTAGTCTTACTATGCGACAAAAACTCCGATGCCTACTCATCACCTATAACATAACGCTACAAGTCTGTAAATACCCATTTTCAACCGACTTCAAGATTTCGAAGGAGGAGGTTATCAATTCGTCGGGATCTTTGTTTTTGCTATTTTTTTTTATTTTTTTTATTATGTATGTTCACCGATTATTCGAAGACGGCTGGACCGATTTGGAAAATTCTTTTTTTGTTTGAAAGCGTATACTTCACAGTTGGTCCCATTGTAACCATGTCAGGATCTGATGATGGGATCCTGGAGAAATCGAGGGAACTCTTCAACTATTATAGGCACACCTATAGTGATTTGAGTATTTTTTACAGCAGCTCGAGCATTTGCTTTTGGAAAGTTGGATGTTTAGTGAAGTCGGTTCTTTTTTGTTCAAAATTATACTATCAAGTTAAATCAGCCAATCAGTTGGTTTGACTTAATAATTAAGTAGCCTATTGTTTTGCTTTTCGACTTAGTATTTTAAAACAATATAGTAGGCTGTTTATCTACGCACACACACGTAATTCAATTCACTACAAGTTGTTTCTTAGTAACTGTTTCAACACACCGCGTTGAGTAGTTGATTAAACACGTACATTACTCATAACAAATGTTAGCTTAGGCATTGTGCCTATTATTCATGGGATAATCCAATAAAGGCTTGCTACATTTTCAACCGACTTCAAGATTTCGAAGAAGGAGGTTATCAATTCGTCGGGATCTTTGTTTTTGCTATTTTTTTTTTTTTTTTTATGTATGTTCACCGATTATTCGAAGACGGCTGGACCGATTTGGAAAATTCTTTTTTTGTTTGAAAGAGTATACTTCACAGTTGGTCCCATTGTAACCATGTCAGGATCTGATGATGGAATCCTGGAGAAATCGAGGGAACTCTTCAACTATTATAGGCACACCTATAGTGATTTGAGTATTTTTTACAGCATCTCGAGCATTTGCTTTTGGAAAGGTGGATGTTAAGTGAAGTCGGTTCTTTTTTGTTTAAAATTATAATACTTGTTAATAGTAGTTTATGTAACTGTTACATAATAAGGGTCCTTAAGAGGCCTTATTCCCAAAACGCACGAATTTCACGAAATGCTTCATTTTCTTCGAAGGCTATGGCGAAAAATCTTAGTTTTTTTTAATCAACTATTGATGCATATAATAGTTCATTTCTTTATCTAGACGGCAATCGGAGCAAAAATTACATTTTAAAAATAAAAATATGAAAAAAATTGGTTGTCTTTGAAGACCTTTCCGGATTTTCCAGTTAGATGTAACGTTTATTTCCAAACTACGCAAAAAAGGGTAACAATTCTTATTCAATTTGAATAAAATTCAATTGAGATTCATGTCTGAGACGGCCATCGAAATAAAAATCGAAGATTCATCCTGGATAATAGACAAAATACCTTCTGATTATATGCCAGTTTTTTGATGAAAACACGGTTACATTTCATTTTTTCCACGAAAACCCTATAAATATTTAGCCCTAAAAATATTACCATAACAAAGTTAGACTATATTTCTATCACGATAAAAAAATATCATTACTATAGTGGTCAATTTAAAAATAGTATGAATTTAAAAAAATGACCTATAAATCACACTTCACAGGACACTTTTTGTAAGAATCGTATTTTTGGGTACTTAATAATAATAAATATGGTTCTAACGTATTTTTTCGTATTACTAATACTTCAAACTATCTTATAAATAGCATTTTATGCGGCTTTTTCCATTAATACAGTTTTTCGACCTTTTAGGGAATAAGGAGCCTTAAAATACGAGTATGGTTTTATGAAATAAGCCGCAGGCGAGTTTCATAACAAGATCACACGATTATTTTACGGCCTAACTACGTACAGTTGCATACACTGCTTTATCTACACACATATTATAAATCCTAAATGACGTGTTCGGAAACCATTAGAATTACCGCCATTGCACCGCCATGGCCAACTCGATTATGCGGTCGGGAAAGAGGATAACCGCGGTCGGGGAGGAGGACTGGATTTTCATTACGTTACCAAAATTGATGTTGTTATGAATTTTCATCACTGGCACAAATGTTTCACTATAATACACTGATGTTATATTACTGGTTGCAATAATGGTGGTAATTACATACGGTTTCCGAACGTGATGTAGGTGTAGATAAAAGTTTTTATTTAGTTTCACCTGTCCCGTTGTGTGTAATTAATCTTGCAAGTTAAATTTGACTTACAACCTATGGTAAAGAATCAAGAGCAACATGATGATGATGATATCCTATTGTCCCTCATCAGGGACATAGGGCTCTCAGAAGGGATTTCCATTAGTCACGGTCCTGTGCGGCCTCCTCCAACTCCGTCCAACCAACCCGTTGATACAGCCTCATTCTCAACTGTGCACCTCCAGGTGGTACGAGGGCGACCTTGCCCCTTTTTCCAGGGACTAGCCAAGTCAACCCTTGCTTGGGTATGTTATTTGGCCTTCGCAAAACATGTCCAATCAAGCGCCACTTCCGCAAAAGTATCTCCTTGGCCGGTAAAGAGCAACATAAAATTAAATATTTATAGTCTGGCCAGCCAACGAACGCAGTAGCAATGTAGATCAAACAAAAATATAGCTACACTCTAGGGCGAATCGATAAGCAGCATTGCTCCATAGAAAAGCAGCAATGTAGATCGAACAAAATGGCCACGCTCTTCCGTAGGTACGTCAGTCATATGTCAATGAAGTTAGTGGAGAATTTTAACTTTGCATTGTATAAAATAATTTCAAACTCTGAGTCTGATACATGATATATCTATTATTATGTATGACTTTTGTATTGAATTAGAATGTGCGAAGAAATTGAAATAACCAACATCTAAAAAGGACAGAAGATCGGAGGTGGAAATTATGCGGTCAAAATACAATAGTGTTGAAACACTTGAAACCCAGCAAGGAAACAAACATTTATTGCTAAAATCATAAGGCCAGTCGAGGAAAATGAGCATATCTACTAGAAAATACAACTTTTCAGCTTAGAATGGAATAAGTTTAATGCATATTACTCAGTAATACTCCTAATTATTATGATTTCCTTTCATTGTTTTAAGACTATTTTTAGGTACTGACCTATTGTACGAAGTGTATCATTAATTAATTAATAAAACACGTGAGATTTTGGTGTTTATTTATTGTATACATTGCTGAGGTATATCAAGGGAAAACATTACAAAGACTTGTTAAAATATCGGAAGGTAGCAGAGTGCTTGTGTAGGTGCTGCTCGTTAAACCTGATTTTTGCCGCTTTCTTTCGACAATATTGAGCACCAAACGTTCTAGTACTTCATTTGGCACCAGTTTTCACTTTAATTGTCCGATTTACACTGAAAGAAAGAACTTAAAATGATAATTCATACAAAAATCTGCATAACCTCAAAGTCACATTTATCACGCAAAATACCTGCATAAGGTATTTAACCTATATTAATATCCTAGCTGAGTTTTCTTAGTAAGTACATTAATTTATTGAACAGTGGTGGCAGATATTACATTAATAAGTAAATAATAAAAAACGTAATCTGAAACTTTAAAATGAAAGTACACAAATCTAACTTTTTTAAATTTAAAAAGTTACATTGCCACAGATAAAACACAAATGTTGAACAATTATCGAATTATTCAAAGACAGGTATTGCCAACCCGCGATTTTTCAAATTAGCCGCGCTTTTCTACTGACAGAAATGGTTTGCCAGACTATAAGTTTTTAATTGTTGAATACTACTCGAGAATTGAAAACCTAACTTTTTAGTATATAAGGTATAGTTATAATCAGTGTTGGCCGAACGTTAGTGTAATTGAAAATTAAAGATTGAAACACGTTAGTAAAAATTGAACACTAATAGTTTAATGCAAATTGATTTCAATTAGAATTAAAATTAATTGTAACTAATGTGTTGCAAACCCGAGATTAGGGAATGCAATCTCGTACGAGATTTCCGCCTAGCGAGATCTCGCGAGACTCAAAACCCAGTCTCGCGAGATCTCGCAAATTACGGGATCTCGCGGGAGAATCGCAATTAAAACATATGCAAATGCTTGTTTTAAGAACTAGTAATTCACATGATATGTAATTAAATAGAAACTGCGTTGCTTAGTTATAAAAATAATGTAAGTTTTATTTTAAAAATCAACAGGTACTTATTATTTTGTCTCTAACTCTAATAACTTTTGTTTATGTCTATAATTATTATACCTACTGTAGCTAATCAGTTCAAATTCTTACAATATTGGTAACAAAACAATAATTATCTATATTTAGTCTTTTACATGGTTGGTAGTTGTAATTGTAGTGTAATATTTCTGCGAAACTAATTGAAACACAAAACTGTCTCCAAAAGAAATTATTTCGTTGCAATTGTAAACAAACGCACGCGCGCCGCCTTGCAAAATGAGCCGGACCTCGTCCCCCGCAAGCCCGCCTACCCCTCCTCCTACGTCCTGTGCCCGCGCCAGGCGCGGCCGCACGGCCGGCCAGGATTCAGTTCGCGCGCAGCCGCGCTATGAAATACACGTCGTCACGCTGCATTTGTCGATCTCGTTATCTCGCGAGATCTCGTACGAAATTTGACGAGATACAATCTCGTAAAATATGGCCACAATCTCGTAAGATTGCATTCCCTACCCGAGATCCAGTAGGGATCCCCAGGGTCCAGCATGAGCTCCAGATTTTGATACCGGTACCATCTGCTCATCGGTACAAGTCGAATGAGCCCAAACAGCATGTGTCTATGATGCGCCAAACCAGGGATCCAGTAGGGATCCCCAGGGTCCAGCATGAGCTCCAGCTCATACCATACCATGCCATCAGTACAAGTCGAATAAGCCCAAACAGCATGAGTCTATGATGCGCCAAACCCGAGATCCAGTAGGTAGCCCTAGGGTCCAGCATGAGCTCCATCTTGTGATATTGGTCCCAACTTCCAAACCCGAGATGCAGTTTTAACATTAATTATTAGTGTAAGACAGGATTAATTTAGTTACACTAACGTTAATCTAATTAACTGTTAAACTTATTAAATTTTCGAGACGTTAGTGTAACTAATACGTTAATTCTTATTGACGGTTAGTGTAATTAACGACGTCACAAAATCAATGCGAACTAACGTTAGTAAAAATTGATGTTAGTGTAATTGATTAATGATTAGTTACGGAATTAATCTTCAATCTTATTGATCAATTTTCAATTCTAATTGAAATTAACGGCTAACACTGGTTATAATGAATATGAGCCGAATCTAAAATTTTATAGGGAATCCAAAGTTCGACTTCGTTTTAGGGTGCTATTAATCTTCCAAACCCTACAAACCATTACGTTATACGTTATTATAAAGACTTACTACAACCATAGTAGGTACATAATGAAGATTGTTTAGTTATTCACCTATTGTTAATCCTTTGTGACTACACATAACTCATTAGCTTATCTGTTACTCAAATAAGTATCTATGTATGTCTCATCCATAGTAATTAGATAATTGATATGAATCACAACTATCGCAAGACATAATATGGTATACGGTCACGTCTGAAAATATGGTTACATTTAATGTGACATAAACATATATCCAAGACTTTGCCTTTGTAATAGAGTTGGGGCATATTTTTGTCACATTAAATGTAACCATATTTTTATACGACATGACTGATGAGATGAAATTGAAATAAAATTTATTTATTTATAAAATATCATGTAGTAAATACAAACTAAACGAGTTCTGAGCTAGGATTTCCTGTGTTACAAAACCCGACGGAAGTAGGTATAGTAAAAACCATTCCCAGCGCTAAAACACGGATCCATATCTGGAATTTCTCCTGACACAGGCATTTTTATGCTTACCGGGCGACTCCATCTCTTAGATCATTTTTGTATTAAATAAAATAAAAAGCCTTTTCATTCCATAACAACTATTTACAATTTGATATTTTTTTTGACAAAAAGAGAGATACAATTAATCAATTTTACCTATGTGCCAAACTGCATAGCAGTTTGTTGGCAGTAAACTTTTTTTACCCACTGTACTAATCATTTAGGTACGTACTTATGTGGCTGATGTGGAAGTGTCAGTGAGTGAGTGTCATTTAACCTTACATACTAGTGTTAGTGTTAGGACGCCAGTCGGGTATAGGCCTCCCCCAACCTCTTCCACCTTTTTCGATCTTGGGCCTCAGAGAGCCAGTTGCAAGCTACTTTTTCTATGTCGTCTGACCAACGTGCGTGTGGGCGCTCCGTGCTTGCCTCCTAGTCCCGGCCAAAAAGTTACTTCTCTTTGTCCATTTCGTCATTTTGTATTGGTACCTAATCGAACGAGCGGAGCGTAATTGAAGTGAAGTTCATACAGACAACTGCGGACACAACGGAACTCTCAGCTAGCTACCTAGACGTGTGTGAAATTCGAAGGCTTTTTGATTTTTAATAGTTGTTCCGCGATAACTTTACTAACGTTTTTCTGATCTATATGAAATTTGGTGTGGTTGTAGTAGAGCTCACAATTTGAGAGTTCGTTCATGAGCATGATCGATCCGGGTTATGGAACTAGAAGGCTCGAAAAAATCATCATTAGGGTCTTGTTATATTGGTCAACTTGTTTGCAAATAAAGCGCGAGTTCTCAGTTCGAGGCGCACTACTAGTTTATGAAATAAAGAATTTTGTATCTTTTTAGTATTTGTAATAAGATCCAACCGTACAAAGACTAAAGCTAACTATGGAAGATAAAAGGGTAGGTAGGGAGTCTGGAGGTTCGGGTGTCATATTAAAAATTGTGACATTTACAAGATGTCGCCGGCTTTCTTAAATACCCATTGCTTCCCTACCTATATTGATTCTTTTTATTAGCCTGTTCCAGTGTCCCACTGCTGGGCAAAAGCCTCCCCTTTTTTTCTCCACTATATTGATAATTTGACAATTGTTTTTTTTTTCAGATCTATCCGAAGAAAATCGCGGTCTCCTCTCGTCAAGTCAAGCGTCTTCAGGAACGGACTTTCAATCGACGGAGACTCTAACCGACTCCGTGCCAAAGACGGGCTATGACTTCCTTGACAACTGGTAATATCCTGAACGAACCGGTCCCTGGCGATCAATTTGAATGTAACGAATTATTTTCGAATTTGTACTTCATGTAGTACATCAGGCATACATTTTATATAGTTTATTTTTATTTATGTCTGAATTATGTTTTATGTTTAATTTGTGAACTTCAAAATCGTTTTTAATATTAAGACTTAAAAGAATCTCATTTAAGTCAGTTTTAAGCCTTATTGTTTTTAACTACGGCTTATGGGAAGCCATTCTCTGGCTTCCCTACGGATATTTTTGTCATGCCGCCGCTGATTTATTGCGTTAGTATTATCGCTTGCCAAATATTAAAGTTAGTTATACTAATCCATACTATAATTTATAGTTTAAATGACTAGCAGCATTCTATATGTGAAGTTTCAAGTCAATGGTACATCATTGTCGGTGTGTAGTTGTCACAGGGGCGTATTTACCCTAGGGCCAAAAGGGCCATGGCCCGGGTCGGCAGGATACCAGGGGCGGCGTCTGTCGCCCTACGCGCTGGGTTCAGGGCGCCGGTCAGTCAAGTAACGGCCCGTAAAGCCTTTGTGGCCCGGGGCGCCCAATTTTAAAATTCGCCTCTGAGTTGTCAACAAGGCGTTACTGCCATAAAAATCACTTGAAAACGTCACATGTATTTTAAAGCCTGACCAGAAATATATGATCATTGTCAAGAGGGCGCTATTATTCTCATGTACCTATATGCAAAAGTTCAGTATAGTCAAAAAGTACGTTATTCTCTATGGTTATTTATTTATTTATCGTATGGCTAGATATTACTGGATATACATATGCTTCGTTTTTTTTGAGATTAGAAAAACTTTGACAGAACGATAAACAGGGTTCTTTATTAGGCAAGATACATGTCACAACTGTCAAAGTGTCTACGCCGTCATTAAACATACTTAAATATATTTGTATTTATAGTAAAGCCATGCTTTCGTATTTGTAAATGTTATATTGAGTATTTAACAATATTTCGATAATAGTTATATGCACGAAATATTTTATTTTGATCATTGTTAATATTCTTGTGAATGTTGCACAATAAAATACCTAGAGAACAAGAGGTTCGAAACGGATTGATAGATTTTTTAATATTTTCTCGCGTCATCTATCATTAGTATCTCTCAGGGCTGGTTAGATCATTTCCCCAAAATCATAATTTACCTGTAGCATGATTTCTATTCGCATTTTTTCCTATCCTTAATTTACACCAGACGTATTAATTCCTAACATGATTTTTCCATTCGCATATTTTCCCATTAGACAATTAAACCACGCACAAATATTTCTAACGGCGTTTATTCTACAATCGATTATCCTTACGTTAGCGATGTCGACGGAGCCCCGCTGCCGCGGGGCTCCTATTTCTGTGCGGTTTGGCCTTCGGCCATTAGAAGATAACTAACGAACCTAACCTACCTATGACTGGTCATTTTGCGTTCTAAACCGTTCGCGATGTAGACTAAAAGCGATATAGAGTTCTAGACCGTCCGCGACTACACCGATTTAAGATAGTTGTTTCGATAATTTAATTGTCGGTTGGTCGATTGGTTAAATTGTCTAATGGGAAAATATGCGAATGGAAAAATCATGTTAGGAATTAATACGTCTGGTGTAAATTAAGAATAGGAAAAAATGCGAATAGAAATTATGCTACAGGTAAATTATGATTTTGGGGAAATTATCTAACCTCGCTCTTTCAGCTATACTCGTACCTGGTGTTACGGCAATACCTAAACCCATGCATATCAATTGACGGCGGGCATTGACCTTCAACCTATATCGCGCCTAGCGACCTCTCGCGCATCCCGGCGATGCATCTACTCTGACGTCACATACACGTTATATCGTCATGTTACCATCAACTGTCAGGCCATCAACCAGCACCCTATGTCAATACGCGCAGATACCTGGATAGTTTTTAATGTTTAAAGCTTATGGTGATTCTTATTTAAGTAAAGGTATTTGCTTGCTCTATTATTGTGCGTTTGGTTGAAGAGTTATGGAGCAAAGGAAAGTAGATGATGAAGAAAATCCAGCGAGTGCTGCGAGGCCCAGATGGGACAGTGCAGCTGCCAAGTTTGTAACTCTTAGCACCGCCCAGGGATCACGTGTTCGGTATTCTCTTTGGTATGTCATATTGATTTGTTTACCTTGTAGTGGCGCTAGTGACGATACATATGAAACCTCACGTTAACTGATATTATTTTAGTTTTATAATAGATATGTGATAGATGTCATTCACGTCATTGTCATTGATGTTTTGTTGATGTTAAAGAATATACTTTCGGTTAAACTACAATTTAGTTTCATCCTTTCATATACAAGATATCTCATCTCTATACTCCGCTTAGCGCGTTATATCTTTGAAACCTAAGCTGCCAAAAAGAAGGGGTGCGGGAGGGGAACACGCAATGCTAGACAGGGAACGCGCGATTGTCTCGTGGGGCGTAAGAGAGAGTCAGACATTAATGGTTGCCATGAAGACGTACAAAGTTTACTGTCACTTCTAATAAATTAGCGTCTTACTATAGAGTGAAATTACTTCAAGCCTGGCAGCGGGGGTCGCACGGCTATGCGGGGTCTTGGTTAACCTTTTGACCGCCAAGCATGGAACAAAAACGACGCGCCACCGACGCCACGTAATCGCGTTTTGTCAAGCGAAATTGAACTTTGCGGAAGCCCGCGTAGGTCCCTATTGCATTACAAAGCCTGTCGGCTGTAGCCGTCGTTGGCGTCCATGGCAAAACTTTTTGATGTCGGTCACAGCCGACTGTGGCGGTCAATAAGTTAATTAGTCTATGCATCCTTTAAATAGTCTCCACAACCTGTCAGCTCTGATGTTAATTTGTAATTGTTTCGTAGTGAAATAGTTTCATTTCCCGAGCGTTTTATTACCAGCAGTTTATTACATACATTATTTACAATATTTTGCTCTTGACTATGAATAGTTTTGGGCATTTCTTGATATGTATTATTTAATATCCAACACTTTACTATTATTCAAGTAAACCGCCACAATGACACAGACGACAGTGACAACCCATCATTAAAATTATTGCCAGTGTAAGAAATTAGTTCTAATGCAATTCCGCAACATGGCGCATGATCATATATTTCTGGTCAGACTTTATATAAATGTCGAGCGAAGTCCGGAAACGTCGCACCACTTCACTCGACGTCGCTGGGCTTTAGTGTTTGGTAGTCGCTATTCATTACTAGATTTCACTAGTAGTAGTGAAGTTAGATACTCATAAGTTATAATACCTGTAAGCTTATTTATTTTGAGTCCCTGAATCTTTAATTTTTAAAATGGAAAGTTTTTTATTTAATTATCTATTTTGGCCTTTATTTAGGCACCTAGGATCCAGGAGGTAAAAATAGTAGTTTATGTAACTGTTACGTAATAAGCAGTGATCGGAATAGGTAGTGCCATTTCGGGTGAATGACCTTAAACATATGTTGTTCTTTAAAAACATTTTTTAAACCAAACACAAACTTTATAATTTTCATATCAAATCCCGGGGTTAAAAACTATATCCATACTAAGCTTACACACCGAAGTCCCGCGAAATGGCACTACCAATTCCGATCACTGGTAATAAGGCCTAATTACGTACAGTTGCATACACTGCTTTATCTACACTCATATTATTTATCCTAAATGCCGTATTCGGAAACCATAGAATGGCCGCCATTGCACCGCCATGGCCAACTCGATTGTGCCGGCGGTTATCATAGTAAAATTGGTTGTGGTAATGCTAGCCATTGCCTACTGTTTTCGAACACGTTTTAGAGAACTTACAATGTGAGTGTAGATAAACTATTTTTAATACAATTGCTCAAAAAGTGTATTTTATGTAGCTGCAAATCGTGCGTAAAGTTTGATGTTATGCACTAGTCCTAAAAAGTTATCTGATCTGCTAATCGTGCGTAAAGTTTGATTTTACGCACGATTTGCAGATCAAAATTTTAAATAAATGAGTATTATGCGAGACCCGCTTATAAATGACCCACCGCGCGAACGCGAACTACGCGCGATTGGGCATAAAGGAGTATTATGCGAGACCCAATAGTATTACTTGGACAACGCGCGATTGATTGAAGCTGTCTTTCGTACACTGACAGAATATAAATGTAATTTTATTTCATTGTAGTTTTTTCGCAATTGTATTAAAAAACGTTGTTCGACACACGTGCGGAAGTGTCATTTTCACTCGTCCCGAGTCTTGACCTCGAGACCTGAGAAGTAACCTCGGTACTCGTGCTACTGACATACTTCTCGCACTTGTATCGAAAACTACTATTATGTCGTTTTTGACGTGACAACGTCTTATAATTCGATGGAGCCGGCTGCACGCACGAAAAAACATGACTCATGCGGCGTTACCTCGCTCTGAGGCGTTCCATTTAAGGCTTGAAGTGCAAGCGAGAGCGCGGAACGAGCGACAAAGAGGCACAATCGGCCTTCGCGTTCGGCAGCGTTCGACATCTGTCTCTCTCCTACTTGAGTGAGCGATGCGTCCGCGTGGACAGCTGCTATACAATAATACATTTACATATTTTCGTCAAGTATGAAGTGCAGTGAAATTAAAATTTTCTTTTGAAAAATGCAACCATTCCATCAGTATTTTCTTATGACGTTGTCACGTTCAACTATCGTCAGTAAACCGACTTTACAGACAACCGATTTTTTTTTCCGATTGCGTTTCTCTGTGAATATATTCGATTATCAATTTGGCCTTTATTTAGGCACCTAGGATCCAGGAGGTAAAAAAACTATTTTATGTTGTTTTATTTGTTTCCGAATTGCGTTTCTCTATTAATTTTTAATCTTAACAGAGTGCATTAAGGTTGCTATTTCAATGATTGTTATTTTCGACCTTATTTTTGTGACTATAGCACTCTAAAATTTGACTATGTATTTTCTTTTAGGAATCTCAGAATAAAGTCTGATTTTATATCTACTTGTGTAGACAAATGTGCTCTCAAAATTATTCTTGCATTTGTTATGTAAATGCACGAGTTTTAAAACGATATTTACCGTGTAAACATGTTGTATATCAAAATATATATTATAGCTTTTACTGATTGTTTTATTAAAAAATATGAACACTTTCGTCGCTATTCATCAAGAGCAGAGCAATATGTAATCTTATCTGAAAGCATAAAGGTTCCTTAAGACTTCTAAACTGCACCATACACACATGAATTCGTGATTTGAATGTACCGTGACGTTGAGACTATATAGAATGATTATATTATACAGGGTGACTGGTAATTCGTCGTATTCCTTTCTAGGGGGTTATTCTACAGCTTATTTGGAGTGATTTAAGTCCAGTCAAGCAGGGATCAAAACTCATTGGTTTTCAAGTTATTCAAGATTTTAGATTTTTTTAATAAATACCCGCTTTTTGACCTAAAACTAGTATTTTTTTTAAACTACGTATTTTTCAAATAAAAAAAAAGATTTTCCGAATAGCCAATGAATCACTGATTACGTAAAATAATAAAAAAGTACAAAACATATCAAAATTTTGCAAATAAAAGCATCTGAAGTCAGAAGTTTTTGTATTTTTTTCAAATCTTGTTACATTTTACGGCATAACTAAAAAAAAAGTAATAACACTTCGCGTACAAATTACTGAATTTATTTCCTCAGTTCATAAGCTTTCTAAAAAGGTACAATTTATGACATTTTATGCTCATTTTTTACAATTAATAATAATAATACCAGAGCAGGTACAGGACTTAGCGTACTTGACTTTACTTGTTTGTGTCGTTTTAAACTCGCCGAAAGCATACTTTGACTCCAGTTTCTTATCTTCTGAGACTTTAAGTTGCCCGGGGTGATACTTTGGTAAGTAATTAAGTAGGGGAATAAGAAAAATAGGAAAAATACAGTTTAATTATTAAATAAAATTTAATCTTAAAAAGGAAAAATTATAAATCTTGCTCGAACTGTTTGCCCTGCCTGCGTATGCAAGAACGAAGCCTTCTTCGTATTTCAGTGATTGTCACTCGCCTCGAAAGCCCGTCTTTCATGGTCTGTGCAGCTGCTAGGATTTTTTGCCGTAGGTCTTCTACGTCACGTATCGGTCTGTCGTAGACCAACTCCTTCATGTGACCCCAGATGTAAATCACACGGAGTTAAATCTGGGCTCCTGGCTGGCCAAGGGGTTGGGCCACCTCGACCAATCCATCTTCTTGGGTAGTTTTCATCCATCCACTGCCGCACACCCCGGTAAAAGTGAGCAGGGCAGCCATCGTGCTGATAAATCATGTTAATTCTTGTCGCAAGCGGCACATCTTCCAGTAGCGTCGGTAGCTCATCCCTCAAAAAAGTTTCATACGCGATGCCGGTTAATCGAGCTGGCAGAAAAAAAGGTCCGATTAAATTATCGTGCACGATTCCCATCCACACGTTCAAAGAAAATCTTTGTTGGTGAGCTCCTTCGTTTGATTTCTTTGGGTTTTGACCTTTGGGAGCCCAAAAGTGCAGATTGTGGTAATTTGTTATCCCGTCACGGTCGAAATTAGATTCGTCCGTCCACAAAATTCTCTTTAGGTATTCGGGATCTTCGATATCAGCATTAATTAAAAATCTGCAGAAATCCATCCTTCTTGCTGGGTCTCCCTCTTCAATACCGTGTACTGGAGTGTAATGATACGGATACTGTCGAGCTGAGTGCAGGGTAAACCACACCTTCCACTGAGACATACCGAGCCGGTTAGCCATAATTCTCGTCGAAGTAGTACCGTCTGCCCGGAAAAAGTGCAAGATTTCTTCTTCTTCAGCAGGATCGTATTGTTGAGGTCTTCCAGCATCAGCTTGACGGCGTTTAACTGATCCTGTTTCCCGAATAAGACGGTACGATGAACCAAACACGCTTACGTGAGGTAAACGGCGGTTAGGGTAACGAAGTTGGTACTCCCTTCTAGCTGCAGCGGCGTCACCATCACAGAGTCCGTAACAATAAATGATATCTGCGTATTCTTCAAATTCGTAAGTAGCCATTTGAGAAAAAACTTAGTTATCAATATCGTCCGACTTGGAAAGAAAGTTGAATGAAACTAACTGATTAATTATTACATGACCTATTTAAACCTACTTAGTCTCACCCCCACCCCATGAGAAGCATCGCCACCCAATAAAATTAAGATAACATAAGGAACAGAAGGCGAAAAACCCGCCGTAAGAATTAAAGTGACACAAACAAACTAATTAAAGTAATTTAACTTCATTAGCTCATTAGCTAATGACCCTTAATCAGTTTGTTTGTTTCACCAAAGGCAATCTGCAGTGCTTACTACCTCGAGGAATAAGATAAGATAAGAAACTGGAGACAAAGTATGCCTTCGGCGAGTTTAAAACGACACAAACAAGTAAAGTCAAGTACGCTAAGTCCTGTACCTGCTCTGGTATTATTATTATTAATTGTAAAAAATGAGCATAAAATGTCATAAATTGTACCTTTTTAGAAAGCTTATGAACTGAGGAAATAAATTCTGTAATTTTTACGCGAAGTGTTATTACTTTTTTTTTAGTTATGCCTTAAAATGTAACAAGATTTGAAAAAAAAAATACAAAACCTTCTGACTTCAGATGCTTTTATTTGCAAAATTTTGATATGTTTTGTACTTTTTTTATTATTTTACGTAATCAGTGATTAATTGGCTATTCGGAAAATCTTTTTTTTATTTGAAAAATACGTAGTTTAAAAAAAAATACTAGTTTTAGGTCAAAAAGCGGGTATTTATTAAAAAAATCTAAAATCTTGAATAACTTGAAAACCAATGAGTTTTGACCCCTGCTTGACTGGACTTAAATCACTCCAAATAAGCTGTAGAATAACCCCCTTGAAGGAATACGACGAATTACCAGTCACCCTGTATCTGTAGCCAAGGAAATCTGTCAGTGGCCAAAGACCACAGCCAGAGCCAATAGACGTATATCTGAATTTATGAATGAGTCACAGACATCCAGATAAAGATCATGAATTGATGTGTGTTGTGAGATCATAAAATGTCAGTCTATGTTAGTGATGAGTGCGACTGGAAATGGTCGTACAAACAGCAACACAGCAACTGTACAGAGATGGACCTTATTACAAAAGTCATAAGGTACACCGATGGGCAGTTAACACTTTCGCAACCGGGCAAAATTTTTAACAATACCCCAGAAACCGACAGAACCCGCCAGGCGGGCTACATGCAACGCAATGCCGCACGCCGCGTGCCCGGCATCTGAGCAAACATTACGAGTGCCTACCAGGCGGGTTCTCGGTAGTCAAAGTGTTAACACTGTGGGCTATGGTACTCGAATATAATAAAAAAACAAGAAAATATCTCGAAAACTTTTAATCTTACATAATACTTAAAGTACCATTAAACTTAAAAATAGAATCAACATATCCATGTACCATCAAAGTATTTTAGTTACAATGCAAATATCTTTTACAAACAATTTGTAGTTGTAATTATAAAGTCTGCAAATGTCATCTCCGTTTGCAACAAGAAATTCAAATTAAATTAATAATAATAGTTTAACTTGCACTAGCACAAAAAAGGAATGCTAAGATGTTAGTTTAAGGTTTGTTTTACTTCAAGCTAAACTACTTCCACTGTTACTGCATTTTTTGGCCAGCCAGACTATAGATATACACGGTGTAACATGAGGAAACCGAATAATTTTAACAGCGTATTCCTGATCATAATTGGAGACTAAAATGTCGTATAAACTTTTCTGGAATTCGCCTAGTTTCAGAGTTACTACCACTTAAATAAAAAAACATTTTTTAATGTGACTCATTGCAAAACGCTTTTTTGATGGCGATTTCACCCTTTAGGCACTGGTCCCACCGCGAGCGAGTAAGCTATGAGCTATCGGCTATTTTCTAGCCCAAGAAACGAACAAAAGATAATCGCTTCCGTGTAAATAAAAGAGAGAGATATATATTTATAGTTCATAGCTGGCTGTTCACACTGCGATGGACCATAAATATATATCTCTCTCTTTTATTTACACGGAGGCGATTATCTTTTGTTCGTTTCTTGGGCTAGAAAATAGCCGATAGCTCATAGTGACTCGCCCGCGGTGGGACCAGTGCCTTATGGGGTCTAGTTTGACAGATATCAAAGTGCCAAGGAATACTTTACGTAAACTATTTTTTTCGAAATAAAATGTAATTATTTATTTTAATCCACATCTTTACCAATAACATTTATGTTTTTATGTTCAAAAGCATTTAAAAAATAAAAAATAAAGCAAAAAATTAAAAAATTTTTTTGGCGAAATCCAGAAATGTTTATACGACATTATGATCTCTCTCTGTCTCCAATTATGATCAGGAATACGCTGTTAAAATTATTCGGCTTCCTCATGTACACCGTGTATAGTTCTGTATATTGTACGGAAATTATTATGTACGGCCTCAAAACATATAGCGTCGTATCAGCGCTCCATTTCAGCTTGCGACTGCAATATTTTGCACTACTTGCGTCCTAGGCGGCTATCACAATGCTGCGGTTTCCGCATACGGCGACGGGGTGCGAGCGAGACAGGACTCTGCATTTGTAAAACGCTGTCTCGTTCACCCATCCGGTTGGGGTGCCAGTGTGATAACCGCGATGGTAACCCTCGGTTGTTGTTGACAATCACTAGGCGTGATGTTTCGAGGCGAGCATTTGTAAAAGCGATACGTACAAAATTGGTAGCGTTTATTAATACCGTTATTGCTAATTTATTAAAAATCTTAAAAACAACAGTCATCGCTCTTTCTACGAACGACTTAAAAAAATGTGTTTATAAAATTGGTTGGGTGACCCACTTACGTATTATTTGTTTCCTTCTATAATATTCGAACGGAATAATCTTGAAACATAATCTAAGCAGAACACTTATTTTTACAGTACTAAATAGCTTTTTGTACCCAAAAACGGCTTTTCAAACTATGCTTAACTTACATAATTTTAAATTTATACAAGATTGGTACATACAAAACGTTAATCACACGAACATCATTGCTTTGCATTAAATACAAAATATACTATTAGTGAGCTGCTTTTAATTTGTAATTTTACTGTGGAGATGACAGTTTTCACAGTATACTTATTATATATGTCAAGAAAATTAAATGTTTGTTATAGGATATTTGTAAAATGCCGTAAAAATGAGAATAGCATTTTGAAACAAATTAACCCTTTGACCGCTAAGCATTGGACGGCAAAATCAAAGTCAGTCAAAGGAACAAAAAAACCTTTTTTTTCTTAAACTGATATACTAATTGCCGAATGTACTACTTGAAGCACATAATAAGAATAGTGTAGTTTAGTTTTCATACTACGAAGTTTTAAAACGCCACGGTTACAAATAATTTGTACTAAATTTACGCGAAGATAATAAATTTAAAAAGCGAAACTGGTGTGCTATCCATTATTTGGACAAAACAATAAATTTACCACCATATACTAAATTATTAATGTTGCAACTGAATTGTAAATTTTAATGCAATAAACTTAGCTGAAATAGGCAAAAGCTAATATTTTTACAAACACCCTATAAACTAGTTTATTTTATATTATGATTCACAATATAAAACAACTCCTACTTAATAAAATAAATGTCCTTATAATCCACAGTACGCATTAGCCAGGGGGCCCAAAACTTTACCATGGCCTGGCCTCAGCTTCCTCGCAGCTGTAGTTTGGAGACCCCTGAATTAGCCCATTATGACCGTAATTCCATCAGATTTGTTGGGCTTTGTTCATAGAATCTAACTATAGTAGTGTCAAAAGCACCAGTACGGCAATAAAATAAAGGAAGAACGCTGTGACGCCTAGCGACTGCAGACAGCAAGAGTGAGCGAGATGTCTATCTTTAGGAGTTTCGACTCAATCGGAATGTTGCTTCGTCGTACGGAAGTAGTTCAAAATTATGTTATCTTGTTAAACTGAGTATGATATTAAGCATGGATTCACAATTTCTACAAAATTGCGTTTCCATATTTCAGGCCAATGCTAGCGCCATCTATCGTTTCACAAACGCAGCAGTATTTTTTTTAAATTAAAGCATGAAAATAGTGCAAAAAGTTTGCTCGTAGGCCTTGATCGAGATAGAAAGGTATTTTCATACTTTTGTTTGATTTTCTGCAATTGAAAAATTCCGACGAAACAAGAATCCGGCGAATCGGGAACTACTCAAAAACAGACCTTTAGCCTGACTATGAAGGTGGTATGTACAGACATTGTCCATGCTCTCATCATCCTAGGATTTAATTATAAGGTTGTGTTAAGATCAATTTCAACAAAATGCCTACTCATCCCCCTAAGGCCTATTTTTAGGACAAATGAAACAACGACCCTGTGTCCTACAATACGACATTATAAATGGAATTTTTAGCTTCATAAAAAAGTTGACCTTGTGGGTCATTATGACTGTATTTTGCAGGCCTTACCAGGTTAAGTACTTCTGTTGTTGATTGTAGGAAAATATACTTTAGATTTTGGTGCACACTTATTGGAGATTGGCAGTATGGCCGCCCAGAGGCCTATAAAAAGGCCATTTGACCACTGGTGTTATTCGCAAATGCAACAAAATATAGATGAAGATATCCTGTTGTTCTTTATAAAGACAAAAATTAGTACTAATCTAAAACCTAATGTAGATTATAAGGAACGTTGGTATGGTCATTATAAAGATGATTATTTTAATACTTTGTCTCTTACTCTATAAAAATCTTAAGGCGATTCATACACTGACTTCAGTGACAGAATGAACAATGTATGCAAATAGTAGTAGTTGTCTTGAAAATGGTCATCATAAATTGATAATTTTTAAGCGAAATTCAACTGAAATTATATGAGGGACCCATTTGAGATATTATTTATAATGTTAGTCTCACATGTCTGACAGACTTTCTATTTTTATTTTTTTAGCCCTATCAGGGATTTTTAATTATTTCTAATATTAGTGATAGTTAGGCAATAAGTTGGAAAATGGAGTTTTAACATAGTTTACCCAGAAATCGCTCGATTTTTCCAATGTAAAAAAATTATAGGTTACCATTCCAGATTCCTGATTTATACGCAGACAAAGTACTACAACAATCAGGGTTTATGTTAATGAGTATGGTGTTTAGTCACTCTGCCCGGCAGCCTGGCGGAGCAGCACATAGATCTTCTCCTTGATCCAATCTTTGTTGTACGGTGCATACGTGTTCGTGGATTTTTGGTACACTAGACAGCTGAGATCGGCAAGCTGGAAAAGTGTTATAACTTTTGTTATTTATTATTGGCTAGTGTTTAAAAGTACATCTAAAGGTGGGTACAGGCTTGAGGCAGCCACAGGTTGATGCACGCACGGTTCACATTTTGCTCAAATTCGTACGCGCCTCACGCGCCGTGCGCAAGCAGCGAGGCAGCGTACGAATTTGGGCAAACAGGTGAGCTGTGCGTGCCTCAACCTGAGTCTGCCACAAGACCGTACCCACCTTAAAAACAACCGTATAACATAACTCAAATACTGACTAGCCCATCAAAAAATTCAAAACAAACATCGCTTTGATGTGCATTTGGATTTTTTTTATGCGCAATGCAGTATATTTTGTAGGGCGATATAATATTTCTCTATATTTTGAGACCAGCAACGGAATCATTTAAAATAACATCTTAACTCCATGATTGTAATAACAATAAAACTAGAAAAAAAAACCATATATGAAAAATAAGATGAGTATGTATAAAAAATCTCAGCAGCAGTTAAAATTACAAAAGATATTGATGCCTGTTTTGACGCAAAATTGTTTGGTTGATTACAAATACTAAAATCAATGCCAGGAACAAAACTTAATTCTAGTATAGCAGATACTACTTTGTGTAGTGTAATAGTATTTATACATGTATAAGTGGATTTAAAAAAACGTTTTACTGAATGTTTGTATTGCTTACCTGATCAACAAAGTCGAACAATTGCGAAATGTCGTAAGTGATTGTCGGTGTATTAGGATTCCGTCTTTTTAAGTGTTCTTCATAGATCTTACACACGCCCTCCATGCAGTCATTTACACTCTCGTAGTCCGAGTAGGTCCTAGTCTCCGGCCTGGGACCCGGCTGCACCAACAATATTGTGTGAGACTGAAATTCGAAACATAACCTCACAAACCGCCATTTTTACATTTACGTATTTTGTCCATAAAACTAAGCGTAACTTACCATGTCGTAGTTATATTGAGTCTAGAGGTAGCAACTGTCGTCGAAGTTTGTTATTGGAATAAAATATTGTTGAAAATGGTTAAGCCCGCTTTCCAGAAAAAATAGTTCGCTCAAAATCGTGTACTTTTAAAGATTCGTTCAGAAACTACAGACGCTATACTATACCACAGAATAATATAATATAGTGCTGGAGCCCGCCTCACTGGAAATTTATCAAAAAACTTACCCATTTTCTTCCATATAGCCATGAACCATAAAGTAAAGGACCGCCATCTTATATAGGGGAAAGTTCGAAAAAGTGTCCAGCTGTAGGCACTGGTACCACCACGGGCGAGTAACTAATAAGCCGTAAGCGTAAACAATAGTTCCAAATCTCTCCGGGTGGCATTAGGGTATAGTTGAGCGTATGAAATGAACTTTATATTGAATGAATGAATGAATGAATGAAAGGTTTATTCATGACAATTACAAAAAACATAATAAACAATAACATATACAACCCGAAACATTAATTGCCACGAAATGGTCGCAACTCAGCGTTAAATGCCGGCAGGGCCAGCGCTGGTCTTCCGTTGCAACCATTTGACGACACGGCGCATTGACGCCACGATCACATCCCCAAAGTAAGAATATCCTAATCAAAACAAGATATTGTAAGTGTCTAAATATGTAAATATTTAAGAGCTGCATTAAATACGCTTACTTATGATATTTATTAAATTTGAAATTATCGATATTCATATATCGTCGATCGTTCTAAATAAAATTAATATTCAGAGTGTTCTTCTTCTCCGCAAATAATTATTTTGTAAATATGTATGAATTTTTATTTTCTTAATATCAAAAATCATAATATACAATAATAACAAATATCCGTTAAAACATATAAAAAAGTAATGCCTTGACCGGGATTCGAACCAGGGACCCTCTGCTTCGTAGGCAGGGTCACTACTGACCGGGCTAGAAACGTATGCTCATGCTATTTGTGGCGCCATCAGTTTAGCCCCTTTTGCGAACACTTTTGTAACATAGAGATTGCTATCCTTACCTTCTACCATCCATACATATAGCCAAGGCTGTGCATCTCTGTCAAAAAAAATTAGTTTGATTTGACATGATGTATCCGATACGTTTGCCTAAGTGAAAAAGAGAACTTGTTATGCGTTAAGAAGGGACAACATGATTCGTAACGTCACAGAGGGCCCTCTGTATAGTACTATTATTTACTCGGTGATATAGCGTTGTAGAGCCTTAGAGAATTCAACCCGGATGGAGTAGCCATGTGTGTCATTTCCAATACAAATAAAGGGGAGGGGAACGTCAAATGTATGGCTATTCATACGTAACGTACAAATAGCTACGTCAGATAAACGTCAGTCCATACATGTGTTTGACCACTGGTCATATGTTTTCAGCATATCGGGTGCATAAGATTTAAGACCATTTTAATATAAATTTGTTTCAAAAATATATTGAATTAGCACAAATACAACTGCATTATCATATTTAAGTGTCTTGTATTTTTAAATGCCGTAAAAGTATTCCGAAATAAGTCAAAAATTTGAGAAATTTGTCATAGCAGTACTTTAAACACGGGGGTCTTAAATCACTAAAATTATTATTTATTTTAAACTTAATGGCACAAAATATGATTTGAAAAGCCATTCGTATGCTTATAGGCTCTTTTTTATCAGTCGCTCATTATTCTAAATTGATAAGCGTCAAGTTATATGCACGGAGAATATATTACTGACTGAAAAAATTACGTAATTTTATTTTAAATCCTACTGTATCAAATTTTGTCAAACGGTTTAGCCCACTTCTAATAACTTACATACCCATTTTAAGACCAATCTGGTGTGCGCATAAGATTTTAAGACCAGTTGAATTTGCAATTTTTTGTCCTTAATTTATCAACGAGCCTACCGCTCCAAATTTTGACCGTAGTTAAAGGACCCATTATGGTTTATGGTTTAAGACATTTATTTCCCAATTAAAGAATACAATTCGCTTAGCATTGAGAAATACAGTTTCACAGTTAGATAACACAGTAGCATGCAGAGGGCTTATCGCCCTTATCGGTAATTTAATATTTAATACTATTAAATTAACATTATGTAATAATAACATTAGTTTACTTTGCAATAATAATATGCAGATGCAATAATAACAATAATAACATTAGAAATAATATTAGCATTAAGTTTAATAACAAATAAGTAGGTAGCAACAGTTAACTTCGTTTTTTTACAGTGAGGGTAGGGCGGTATAAGTAATGATAGTCACCCGGCTTACGTTGGGAGTTTGAGGGACGTATTACGTGTAACTATTGTGATAGAGTTTTACTATTACTATTGGAATGGCGATAGACAGTGATGGAGTTTAGTTCGATAAACCAGTAAAGCGCTTCAAGATGTGGTGTTTCAATACTTTTTTATATAGTAACGGAGATTTAATTTCTTTAATATCGTTCGGAAGTTTGTTGTATAGCTGCACCCCCTCGTTAAGGATATTTCGTTTTCCATAGTTAGTTCTAGGTATTGTTGAAGGAAGACATACATTATTTGCACGCCTTGTAAGTCGTTTTTGTACTTGACCTAGTTTAGTGAATGATATTTGTGTATGTACTTGCTTGTTTAGAATTTTATTTATTAATATGCATGTTTTGTAATGGTATATTTGTGTTAGTGTCATTAAATTTGTTTCTTTATAAATTTTTTGAGTAGAAGTTAAATAGTTGTAGTGGAAAAGAATTTTTATGAGTTTATTTTGAGCTACCTGAATTTTTTTAAGGACAGTTTTTCCTGCTGATCCCCAAATTTCTATCAAGTAATCTAGGTGTGGTTTTATCATCGAGTTATATATCTTATAGCGAACGGATTTTGGAAAGCAGCGTACAATACCTCGCAGCGATTTCATCAGAGACGAAAGTTTAGACCGTATTTTTTTTAAGTGAGGTTTCCAGGTTAGTTGACTATCTACAATGAGACCGAGATACTTTTCCGAATCCACCTGAGTTAGCGGCTCGTCATTGATTAGTAATGGTTGATAGGGTCCTACTGGTTTATTCTTTGCACGAAAAATTATAAAATTGGTTTTTGACACATTTATTGTTAATAAGTTATATTGAAACCATGTGTTTAGGACATTCAAGTCATTTTGAGCGTGGTCAGCAATAGTTTTCATGTTATTACCAAAATAAAATAGGCTGGTATCATCGGCGTAGAGCGATAGTTCTCCTTTTAGGCCTATTTCACAGATGTTATTTATATAGACAATAAACAGTAGCGGTCCTAGGATGGACCCTTGCGGAATACCATAGGTTACTTGTCTTGGAGTACTTATTGTATCGGAAATTTTGACGATCTGGTATCTATCAGTTAGGTATGACCTAATGATTTGCAGTGCAGTATCTTTAACTCCAATATGATACAATTTCTGTAAAAGTAGTTCGTGACTTATCGTGTCAAAAGCTTTTTTTAAGTCTATGAATATCCCTAATGCTATGTTTTTGCTGTCTATTTTATTTTTCAGTTTTGTTATAACGTCAATGTTTGCAGAAAGTGTATTAGATCTAGGACGAAACCCATACTGTTTTTCAAAAAGGAAGCGTATGCTAACAAGATATTCGCTCAGTCGATTGTGCAGAACTTTCTCAAATATTTTCGAAAATATTGGAAGTACAGAAATCGGACGATAATTCCCTGGGTCTGTTTTTATTCCTGATTTAAATACGGGGGTAATTTTGGCAATTTTTAGCGCGTCAGGAAAGATTCCACTTTCTAGGCAGTTATTGATGATGATGGTTAGTTTTTTAATAATAACATGTTTAACGCATTTCATAGCTTTGCAGGTAATTCCGTCTATACCTGTACTTGTTTTTGTATTTAAATTGTCTATTATTTTACTTATTTCATCCTCTGTTGCCGGCTTATAGTATAGGAGTTCACTTTGTGTACAGTCGTGGGAGTTATTGTATAAATACTTGTACGTGGTATTATTATGGTAACAAGAATTAATTTTATTGGCTAGAGCAGAGCCTATATTTGCGAAAAAAAAATTGAAACACTCACATATGTCCTCGATGTTAGTGATTACGCCGGTGTTAGTGATAAGTTTTGGAGGAGAACTGCATTTATTTATTTTATTAGTTGCTAAGTTGTTGATTAATTCCCATATTTTTGATTGGTCATTTCCACAGTCTTGAAACGCTTTTAGGTAATATTGGCTTTTTGCATTTTGGATGTTGGTTTGGACTTCTTTTCTCATTGTAAGCAATTTTCTCTTAGCGCTGTCATCTTCTTGGTTAGTATTCTGGTTCTTAACAATGTTGTATAGTTCATTTCTCTCTTGTATTGCTGTTATTATTTCTTTGTTGATCCAGTCGTCTCTGAGTGAGTTCTGTATCTTGGTTTTTATCACTTTGCTGTTGTTAATGGCTTCTTTTAGTTTATTCTCAATGTCATTATAGTTTAGTAGTTCTTGATCATGGTTCTGAACGTTGTCTTCCATTATTTTGTACAATTTATCATAGTCCATGCCGTGATACTTGACTTTTTTCTTTGCCTCAGGCTTGCATTTCAAAACTTCTAAATACGCTTGTTTGTGGTCAGATAAATTTGAATTTATTATTGTTAAATGATACTTATTGTTCTTGATATTGGAGGTAACGTGATCTAGGATTGTTTTAGTTGTGGGGGTTTCTCGGGTACAGTGTTCCTCGTTGATTCGGTTTAGTATGGAATATCCTGTGTCACGTAAAGTTGATTTATAGTTTCTCACTGCTTTGTTTGCTTTTAGGAGATTGTAGTTAAAATCACCAAAAACGATCGCTCTTTTATGCTTACGAAGTTGATTCGAAAAAGTTTCTAGAAAATCACTATCATTTGTTCTTTCCGGTTTATACACTGCACCAATATATATTGAAAATCTCTCTAAGTGTACCCATAGAAAGTGGTTATCATTTTCGCAGATGTCTTCAATAAAGCTGTGTTTCTGGTCATTATGCACATATATGGATACGCCACCTCCCCTGGATTGAGTTCTGAAGTTGTAGTAGTGTGTATAGCAGGGTAAGGACAACCGTTCAGCCTCCGATTTTGACTTGATCCATGTCTCTGCTATAATAATTACGTGTATGGTTTTTTGTATTGATTTAAGTATGCATCTTAACTCATCCAATTTGCCGGGTTTTACAATGCTGCGCATGTTTGCATATAGAAACTTTAGTGCTTTTTTATTATGTACCAGACCACAGTAGTCGGTTGTGATTGAGTGGGTTGTAGTTGTTAAGTTGTCATGCTTGTTTGTTTCTGTCTCTGGTTTTTTGGCTGCATTTTAACTATTTTAGGGATACCCCTTACATATTTTATATTAAGGTCAGTTTCTCCATCGCCTTGACGGCGTGAGAGCTCTTGACGTAGCTTTTGCATGTACTCTTTCTGGTTAGGGGTTTGGTCACCGTAGATTTTTATACCATCAATCATTACTTTTGATCTATTTCTAAGGATCGACTTGGCTGAATGAGACGTACTAAAGCAGACTTTAACTGGTCTTGATTTTTCTTTAACGTATTTTCCCAGGCGAACAATTTTACTTGCGTCGGCACAGTTTGGATTTACAATTTTTAGTATATTTTTAACTTCTTGTTTATCATGACTCTTTCTTTCCTCAATTTCGTTAGAGTGTAGTTCAGTCAATCCGATTATGACTATATTTTTTTCTCTTTCAAAACGTTCGTAAATTTCGGACATTACGCTCTCTTGATCGACAGGTGCAAGTGAGGTGATACCTTTTTCAACTGTTTCAATTCTTTGCTCCATTTCGGATCTGAATTCTGTTAGACTCGCTAGCTCGGATTTCATCGAGTTTTGGTCTTGTGCAAGTTTTTCCGTTGCTGTTTTAATTTGACTTAGCTGGTCATTAATTTGCGATACGTCTGAGGCAATTTTGTTAAGGTTTTCTGATTGGGTTTTAGCCATATTGTTAAACAAAGCCATTACTTTATTTTCAAAACACTCAAATTTTGTCGACAAATCGTCATCCGGTTGCTTCCGTTTTTGTCTTATAGTTACTTGTTGCACGTCTAGGTCTCGTAAGTCCGGATGCGATCCGGTACCGATTGATTTCGGAATTTCTATTGGCTCCGTATTGCTATTAGCATACGTATTCGCATCCCGCGGAGGCGATCGTGTGACGCTCATATTGTTCTAGTGATGTCGAGCACAGCGGGTTACTGAGTGAGTGAGATCAAAAATCGCAGCCCGTTTCCTTGGTTCCGAGGGTTGCGGGGGGAATATACGCACCTCCGATGGCTTGCCCAGAAGAGTAATGTCCTTTAAGGCGTATCAATCACTTTATTACACCAGACTTTATTTGTACTTATTAAGTGTTCACTTTTCGATGTAGTTGCATATATCTTTTTTGAAATGTTTTCGTGAAGGCACGTCCACTCTGCACGCGGACCGGCGTAGTAATTAAACAAACCAAATCCCAATTTTAAGACCATTCTGGTGGGCGCATAAGATTTGAATACCATTTTAAGAAATAGTCCGTTTCATGGAAAAAATGCTAATTACTGTAAATTCGTTAAAAAAAATATTTAATTGGCACAAACACTACTGCATATTTATACTCAAATGTCTTGTAATTAAAAATGCCTGAAAATTATTCCGCAATAAGTCGAAAATTAGAGAAATTCGTCATAGCAGGACTTTAGTAGTGACGACCTCCTAGCCCAGTCAGTAGTGACCCTGCCAACGAAGCAGGAGGTCCCGGGTTCGACTCCTGATCAGGGCATTTGTCTGTGTGTTTATCACAGATATTTGTTCCTGAGTTATGGATGTTTTCTATGTATCGAAGTATTTATCTATTATACATATATATCGTCTAGTACCCATAACACAAGCCTTATTGAGCTTACTGTGGGCCTAGGTCGATTTGTGTAAGATTTTCCAATAATATTTATTAATTGATATTTAGACACGGGGGTCTTAAATCACTAAAATTATTATTCATTTTAAACGTAATGGCACAAAACATTATTTAAAATGCTGGCCGTAATGCCTATAGCCGTTTTCTACCAGACGCTCATAACCCTAAACTGACAAGTATCAAGTTCGGTGCACTGAGAATATGTAACTGACAAAAAAAAATTCTCCTGCTGTTCCAAATTTTGACACACGGTTTAGCTCACTTCATATAACCTACATACCCATTTTAAGACCATTCCGGTAGGCGCGTAAGGTTTTAAGACCAGTTGAAATCTTTTGGCCTTAATTTATCAACGAGCCTACTACTCCAAATGTTCACAGTCCTTAAACGACTTACTCAACAAACGTAATACCAAAACCAAATTTAAGACCGTTCTGCTGGGCGCATGGCTTCTTGCCACGGCTCAGTTGAACCTGAGGTCCGATTAGCAATCTGATCCCATGACTTGTTGTATACACTAGTATTTACGAAAGCAACTGCTTTGGGTATGAAAATACTGTTGTAATTTGGAGCGGTATTGCAAAAGCCCTTAGGATAAAAAATAAAATTGTATTTTTTTCAGTCAGTAATATATTCTCAGTGCATCTAACTTGACGCTTATTAGTTTAGAATAATGAGCGACTGGTAGAAAATGCCTATAAGCATTACGTCTGGCTTTTCAAATCATATTTTGTGCCATTAAGTTAAAAATAAATAATAATTTTAGTGATTTAAGACCCCGTGACTAAAGTAATGCTATGACAAATTTCTCCAATTTTTGACTTATTTCGGAATATTTTTACGGCATTTTTAATTACGAGACACTTAAATATGAATATGCAGTTGTGTTTGTGCCAATGAAATATATTTTTATTCGAATTTATAGTAATTTGCTATTTTTTCTATGAAACTCTATTTCTTGAAATGGTCTTAAATCTTATGCACCCACCAGAATGGTGTTAAAATTGGGATTTGGTTTGTTGAATAGATTCTTAACTACTGTCGAAATTTGGAGCGGAAGGCTCGTTGATAAATTTAGGCCAAAAAATTGTATTTTCAACTTGACGCCATACATACTTGTGGCCACTTAAGACCTTTAAGACTTATGTTACACTATGTGTGCACATAGGGGTATCTGATTAAAAAAGCTGGACATTAGTATTAAGTAACAAAACGTAAGAATCCTATAAGCTGTTAATTGGACTTTGTAGCTGAAGAGTCCATAGACAGCGTAATAATAAATATTTTTTGATAGGTGTTGACGGTAGTTGTCAATCGGGTGTCATTTAAGTGATTTGTTGAATACACGTACGAGCTCAACTCGAAAGTGAACATATGTACAAGATTCAAGTTAAGTTAAACTAGTCTGCGTATAGTTTTGTGATAATGTCTATGCCTCAGAATGATTTACCAAGTATGTTTAATGTATTTCAAGTACTATTCTTTAATGGTTCAGTCTAATAAAGGTTATACATAACAGTTTAGCAGCTACTCTATTTGCTCTTTAGTTTTCTGCCTTGAGTGCAAGTCGAAAGCCTATAAGTTATGTTTCCGGGTGTTTCGGGACTGTGATTTTGATGTCATTTGATAGTGCGTTTAGTTGTCTTAAATGTTATAAGAAAAACGCGTGCCATTAAGTGCCAATTTGGAAATGGTGTTAGTTTTCCTAATATGCAATTTTACCAAACAAAGTTAGTTTTGCCGTCGCTCGTGAAATTAATTAAAGGTTTAACATCGCAGGTTCTTCTGGTGTCAGAGTCGTAACGAGGGAGTATGTTTTTCGCATGGCAAAGGATTGCAAGGAGACGGATTTTTTGATGAAATTAAATGCTTTCGAAAAAAAAATTACTGACTGTCGCATTTCCACAAGACCAGAAAGACGAATTTATTTGCTCACAAGTTTTCACGCCTGAAGGCCGAATTCAAGACCAGGTGGCGGGCGTCTAAAAGAACAGAAACGTTATTTTTGAAGAGAAATGAACAATGGCTAACCGGAACTCTGGAAATTCCATTTACCCACAAGAGTGGTGTCGTTGGCCCACCTCTAAAAGACTTTGAAAATGTAACGGACCGTAGTAAGCGCCGTAAAACGGAACACTTGCGGCAAACCTATGAAGCCTCAGAACTTTTGTATGCAGGTCAGATGAATTCGAGAATCAGGAAATTGTAGTGGTGCAAATGTTGTCAGAGATATTATGACATCTCCAAATAGAGGAGAAAAATATCACAAGGCTTTGACACAAACTGAGACGTCCAATCCGAAGTCTCAATTAAAACCCTCGGAAGCACTTTCAATGTTTGTGGAAGCGTCATTGACTCGGAAACAATATGAAATAATTCGTACAAGCGATAAGAAACTGTATCCTTGTTACACTATTCTCCAAAAAGCTAAAAAAGATTGTTATCCTCCGCAAGAAGCTTTTACCGTGACAGCTACGTGTGCAGAAGTAAACCTGCAAGATTTATTAAACCACACTGTTGAACGGCTGTTATTATATTTGGACGAGGTTTTGGTAACACTGTCTACAGAAGAACTTGCATCCCTTGATTTGACATTAAAATGGGGTTGTGATGGATCACAACATGCCCAGTTCAAACAAAAATTTGCAAATATTAACGATTCCGACGCCAACATATTTCAGTCATCAACGGTGCCCCTTCAACTCGTATGCAGAATAAATAACAAAGTAATTTGGCAAAATCCCACTCCCTCTCCACCAAGATTTTGCAGGCCTATGAGGATAAGATTTGTGCACGAAACGTCAGATATTACGAATGAGGAGATATCATATTTTAACAATCAGATTATAAATTTACAGGCCACAAATGTATTTAGAGGTGGCAAGGAAATTTGTGTAAAGCATATTATGCTATTGACAATGGTGGACGGAAAGGTTTGTAACGCTGCGACTGATACGAAATCTACTAGGAGGTGCTTTATTTGCAAAATAACGTCGAAAGATTTTAACCAATTGACAAAAACTACGGAAATTGTAACAGAAAATTTGCAGTTTGGATTATCTATACTTCACGCAAGAATTAGGTTTTTCGAAACACTACTCCACATTGCATACAAGTTGCCGGTAAAAAAATGGCAGCAAATACTGACACAACAAGAGAAAGACATAATGAAGGTCAGAAAAAATGCCATACAAAAACAATTCAGAGAACAACTGGGACTTATTGTCGATTATCCAAAGCAGGGCTTCGGTACCAGTAATGATGGGAACACCAGCAGACGATTTTTTGCAACTGCCGAAATATCTTCAAACATTACAGAAATTGATTTAGGTTTGATTCAGAGATTTGCTGTAGTGCTTGAAGTTATATCAAGTGGCCAAAGAATAGACTTAGAGAAGTTCGAGTTATATTGCGACGATACGGCAAAGCTTTAGGTGGAGCTATATCCCTGGCAACCAATGACCCCGACTGTACACAAAATCTTAATTCATGGCTCTACTGTCATTAAGCATGCGTATAATAGGGCATTTGTCAGAAGAAGCCGCAGAGGCTCGAAATAAGCACTTCAGGGAATACAGAAAGAGCTTCTCCAGAAAATTCTCGAGGGAGCAATGCAACACAGACGTTTTAAATCGGCTGCTACTTACGTCAGATCCGTTACTAAGTAGCATCAGGCCTAAGGCACCAAAAAGTGTAAAACCGTTTAGCCTCGCTGCTAGAGATATGATGCTCCCTCCGGATATCGGTAATGACGCCACTTTTGAAGATATAACATCAAATCTTGAAAATGATGATAGGTCTTCAGATGAAGAAGGATGGGACGCGACGTCAGAATGATATTTACATTCAATGCTGTATAAAATGTAGTAAAATTAATATTTTTTGGTATATCCTGTTTATAACATGACCCGTATCAATTGACAAATGACTAAAAACTGTCAAAAATAAATAAATCTGTCATGTAAGGCATATTTAAATCGATATAATGTCAAAATATAGATAAATAATTATGTCCAACTTTTAGGGTCAAATACCCCTATGTGCAACGCTATATGGAAAAAAATGGGTAAGTTTTTGATGTTCTAGTAAGCCGGGCTCCAGCACTAGAGTATTACAAGAAAAAAAATTGTAAAGCACATACTTAAGTTTCTCACTCAATGAAATGAAATATTTGCCTTATAATTATAAAAAAAGCATCGAAGAATGCTTATGCCCATACATTTATTAACATATTATCATTAAGGAAGATATTTTATCACAGTAACCATATAAAATCCGATTCTGCATTTCTAAACGAATTTTTTGCATGACATTCGATGCATTTTATCTTAACAGTGTGATTAGTTTTTATCATAGTCCTTTTAACTTTTTCAGCTTTCGCTTCGACCATTTGATCTAAAATTTAACATTTTATAAGATGTGTGCATTGAAGTATAATGTACTACGTTATTATTAGTAATAATAACTCAATGGATGTGTGTCCAAAATTTCAATTATGACATTTGATATTGATAAGTAGAACATGAAGTTATTGCCATTTAGCTGTATGTATGTACGCTTAAATAGGAACGTTGTGAATCTTCATGGCGGGATATTTTCGTCATTGGATTATCGACAATTAGACACAGTTTACCCAATCAGCTGCAATAAAGTTGGAATGACCTTCTCTACTATTGGTTGTTTTATGAGGATACGTCAAGTTTGTGATGCAAGTTTTTTTTATAAGAATATTAAATTATTAAGAATAGAATGTCAAAAAGTCAAAACAATGGTGTCAAGAATTCGAAGTTATTTTTTCCAAAAAATAGAAAAATAGAAAGTATTATAGCTTTTGTGTGGCATAAGTTAGTTATTGAATAAAATGCATGTACCTATTTTATTTACTGCTTAACCAGATATGCTCATCATACGGTGTGTTAAATAAAATAAAATAACGTAACCTGTACCAATAATGGACGAAATTACTCAAAATGTTGACGATTTTGAATCTTTACTTAAGAAACGTTCAACAAACAAGCCTCTAGCACTATACGCTAGCAGTGAACACAAAAATAAACACGTAAATACTTCAAAAACCAGTAAAATATGTATCAAAGAAGTGTTAGCAAATGTGTCAAGACAGCTTAAAGCGATGCAAAAAGCCGACAGAATGGGCTGTAAGCGAGTCGGTAATACACTTGATAAGTACAAGAAGAGAGAGTTCTTGCCTGTTAACAGGATACCAGTGTACAAGGTTAGTTCATTTTCGAATCTAAAATATACAACCCCACGAAGATAGAACTCTGATTCCATAATAAGCCGCGGTCTCGTGCATACACAATCACTTTTGACGTTTGAACCAATCACCGCTCGTCTACGAATTGTATATGTGTGTGTGTCGCACGTAAACACAAAGAAATCGGCTTATTATGGAATCACAATTTTGTCTTCACTAGGGTCTTCACAGCACCGCATTTTCTTATTTTATATGGCTACTAGCTATGATACCCGGCTTCGCTCGGGAGTTGATATGAGATTACGTGGTAGATGAAATAAAAAAACATACTATGACGTAAAAAGTAAAAAATATATTTTGAAAACATTTTCTATATTTACATGTATTTACATTTTCTCATTATTTACACTTCTTGTTTATAAACAACATTTTTCATTTTATTGTCCGGGGTATATATATATAAATTTTTCGAACTTCCTACTCTTGAGCAAGCTACATATAGCTGACCGTGAGAGAAGCAGGATTCTTTGAGGTTGATGCCACAATATTTCAAAGTTTGCCCTTGCGCTTTGTTAATTGTAAAACTAAAGGCTAATTTAATTGGAAACTGCAATCTTTTAAATTGAAATGGCAATTCAGAAGAGATCAGTGGTATTCTAGGTATAAATACTGTGTGTCCTTTGTTCTTTCCAGAAATAAGTTCAGCTTCAATGACATTATTCGATAGCCGTTTTACGATCATCCTCGTTCCATTACATAGTTTTGGGGAGTTGAGATTTCTGAGTAGTATGATTGGAGATCCAATTTTCAGACGAAGGCAGTGTAATGGCATTCCTGGTACTTGTAAAGAGTTTAGAAATTCAGTAGGAAAGTTCACACTTTCTTCAATGGATACCATCGTGTCGAACGATTTATATACTTTCTCTTCACCAGGTATTTTCTTTAGAATATTAAAATTGATATCGTCAACAATATTATTTTTAGTGGCCAAAATTGCTCTTTGAAATAACCACTCTACGTTGGTATAGTTCTGAATAATATTTGGATAAATTTTGTCGATTAGTTCGTTTTCAGTAGTGGCTATGTTACAGAAATCACTATTGAGTTCAATGAGGCCGGTCGTTTGGTCAGTAGGATATGTACCTTCGCCTATTTGTAAAAGTATTTTAGCAAAATGTGCTGTTGTTTCATCTTTTGATAATTCAACCCTCATGTTTTTTGTTAATTGCAGTATTTGTACTTGCGGCCAGAGATGTGACTTTTTTAAGCATGCATTGATCTCGTCTGCTGGTGTTGATTTGGGAATAACTGGAAGTGTTTGTCGAAAATCTCCTGAGAGTATGAGTAGAGCTCCTCCCATCATTTCAGAGTTTTTTCGCAATTCTTGTAATGTTCTGTCCATGGCTTCTAGTGATTTTTTATGGGCCATGGTGCATTCATCCCAGAAGATAATTTTGAGCATGTTTTAGAAGTTGACCCCGTACAGATGTTCCTGAGATTTTACATACCGGGAATTGTTGTTCGGCTATATTCAACGGTAGTTGTAAGGCAGAATGGGCAGTTCGTCCTCCTTCCATAAGTGTGGCTGCAATGCCGGATGATGCTAGTGCCAGTGCGATGTGTTTTTCAGCACGTATTTCCGCCAGTATTAGATTTATTAGAAACGTTTTACCGGTGCCTCCTGGTGCGTCCAAGTAAATAATTCCACCAGTGTTGTTATTTATTCGGTTCATTATAACGTTGTAAATTTTTTTTTGATTGTCATTGAGAAGTGGTTTGTTGTGAGCAATGTATTCAAGTAGTTCATTGACGTTGTAGCTTTTTTCCTTTGTAATTTCGTAGTTTAGCACACTGAAAGTATTTCTTTGTGGTGCTGGCATTCCAATTTCTACTAAGGTCTGGTTATTTATTGCTAAACATTTATCTTCTAAGCGAATGAGTGTTTCATTGAAGATGTCGTCATTGAATTCTATAGTCAGTTCTGGATTAGCTTGTCGGAATTGGTACAATATATCATCACTCATATTCCTTTTGAAAGAGTCCCATAGCTGTTTTGGGTTTGATGGGTTACATGTTGTTAGAATTATGGCGAATAACTCTCGAATTTGTTCAGCTGAAGCTGTGAGTGTGGCTTCTTGTAGTGTTAATTCCCAGTGGTTATCGTTTTCCAATAATCCTAAACGTTGACATGCTTCTCTGTAAGTCTGGCATATGTAGCCGTCAATAGTCCTGAGATCTGTGAAACTTGTTGGTCCCCGTATTTCGTGTAACAACATTCGGAGATAGAAACATTCGGCATTGTTTGGATGTACAGTGTATACTCGACCTATTGCGTTAGTTTTCATTATTTCTGGATGACCCTCTTCTGGCATTCCTTGTTTTCGTCGTTGAAAAATTTTCCTTGTTTTGTCCCACGTATAATAAATAGGGACGTCGACATACAGTAACGTCTTTGCGAATGGATCCGTTTGGCAAAGTTGGAAAAAAGCTGTTAATGTTGTGTTCTGAGGTGGTTCGCTTGCAATTTTTCTAGCCGAGTCTTTTGTGAAGTAAACTCTCTGTCCATTCTCCAAATGTACTGCTAGATGTTGCACAGCTGGTTCGCGTTCGTGTATGGGAAAACTAAAAATCCTCCACGCTGCTTCGTTACTGTTGATGTATCTTCCCATTTGGTACATGAGGATTTCATCATTTCTATTATTTTGTTCGCTATTTTGGACTATTTGAAATACTGCCATATCACTACCTTTGTTTACGTACTTACATATATATTTAATAGATTTTACTGAATTGCAATATTCAACGTTTATGTGTGCTTGGAACATTTTGGAAAGTAGTGGGTTATATGGTACTACCCATTGATTATCTATTTCCAGTTCGTCTCTGCCTTGTATTCGTATTTTTGCTGTGAAGCCACCGTTTTTCGGTGATCGTCTTCTATATTTGGGATAGCCGTCATCTTCAGTTTTTGTATCGTCCAAGTATGGTTTTGGATATTTTTTTGTACATTTTCCATCACTCATGCATGGCGCATTGAAGTTTAATGGTCCACATGGTCCGTGAATCATGTTTTTCACTACTATGTTGTATAGTTCCGGATCATTTTGTGGATTGGGAAATTCAGCTTGGATGATTTTGTCGATATCCGTGGGATAAATTTTATCGTGTAGCCATATGAGATTGTGTGAGTGAGGTAATCCTCGTTTTTGCCACTTGATTGTATACATCCAGCATCTAACGGTTCCAAAGATGTGGTATTTTGTGATGACTTCAATAAATCTTATTTGTTTTTGTCGAAAAACTCGGGCTATCATGTCGTGTCGATCCATGGAGGTTTGTCCGTATTTTAGTTGTTCTTTGATTTCTGGCCATGATGAGTTGCATGTAAATGTTATGAAGAGATCAGGTCGTCCATATTTTCTTACGTAGGTCATGGCATCTTGAGTATATTCGTGCATATGTCTTGGACTTCCTATGTATGATGAGGGTAAGATTACCATTGTTCCAATATCGTCAATATTGCCGTCATTTATGATCGCATCTCGAAGGTGGATGTATTCTTCTGTGCGTAGTTTCTTCTGATTCAGTCTTATGTAAAGCATCCGTTCTGCTTCTATTTTTGCGTACATATCTACCAGAAATTGTTGGAATAAACGGCGAGTGTTGAGAATGTGATTGTATATTTCATTGTCTCTGATCATTAAGCGGTAAGCATAGAACTCCTTGGAAGTGACTTTTTTGTTTGTTTCTATGCCTGTTTTAGGATGAATTTGTTTTATATTGAAATGATAACCATCCTCTCCGTGCAGAAATATTAACGGATATTGAAGAGCATCATATGAACGGTGTGTCTCTGCAATGCGTTGTAGTCCTTTTCTTCTTCGTTGTACAATTATGTCACGGCTTGTATTTTCACTGTCCACAATTACGATGGCGACTTCATCTATCTGAGGTGCATTAAATCTACGTTCGTGTTCTCCACGTGGTCTTTTATCGGCTCGAATTACAATTTTATAGTCATCAGAAATCATGCGGTCTAGTGTTGTTTTGAATATGTAAATCAGTTGATTGTATTTGTGTAAGATCCTCTGTACATCTTGGATTATTTCGCGTTTCAATCCAATAAAATTTGTACATCGTTGATCAATTTCGTTTTCTTCATTTCCGATGAAATATACTTGCAGAAATTTATAGTCATCGTTAGGCATTGGTAGTAACGATCCAATTTTGTGATAAATTTGCCCTTGAATTGAAAATACATATTCAAATTTGTCTCTATTAGTGTCAGTCGAAGTAACACCGAAAGAAGTCATTTGAAAGCAGGAGTTGTATGATCTTATATTTTGAAGAAAGTGTTTTGATTCTGGTGTTTCCCCGGTCATGTAATGTAGAAATTCCTGTGGAGGTGCTTCCAGTGGTGGTAATCGAATTTTTCCTTTCATGCAACAGAGACCTGGTGTTTCTTTACTGAATTTTTTCGCGTGGCAAAATTGGCAAATGTTATTCATTTTTCCGATCACAACATATTTATGATCGTAATATTTCTTCGTCGGTTCGTAGTGGAATGCTTCCTTTGTTAGATTATCTTTTAAAATGCTCGATTCTTCAATACTTTTATTTTCTTTTCTTTCTTCGCTTTTTCCGCTTCTCAGGGTGCTCATTCTGGTTCGTTGATTTTGTAAACGTGCTTCGCGCTCTTCTTCCGTTTCATTTCTTCGATTTTCTTTTTGTTTCCGCCGTTTCGCTGCAGAACTGGCAAGATCTCCACCTCTTTTACGTCTAGGCATTGTATTCTGTAAAATATAAATTAAATGAACATTTTATAGACAAATATATTGTTACGTAAACGTGGAGCACGTTGAGACAAAGAAAAAAAAAATATTTAATCTTCAAGCGGTCGCACGATATTTTGTTTACGGCCAAAGTATATAGAAGGCATCGATTCAACGCCGCGCGACTACTTGAAAGTTAAGGAAATTACAATTAAAAGAAAAAAAAACCCATTACAATTAATTAAATACACTATTAAAAATACTCACATTTGATATTTCACAATAAAGGCTCACAGATAACTTTTTTCTTCTTCGCTTCGAAATCGAGAATTAATTAACACACTATTAAAAATACTCACACGTGATACTTCAAAATAAAGGCTCACACACAGATAATTTCTTTCTTTTTCGTTTCGAAATCGCTTGTTTCGCTGTTCAAATCAAACTAACTCTGGCGGGTGACACCGGGCTCTTATATATTCAGAAAGCTAGGCTCTAGGATATTCGAGAAAGTTGGCGCTAGGATATTAGAGAAAGTTTGGGAATAATCGTTCGTTTAAGTCCATATTGTGTACAATGAATGAAATTCAACTATTCGACAACAGATGGCGCCACTTTGGACAATGAATGAAGTTCAACTACTCGACAACAGATGGCGCCACTACACTTACTTTCCGAGTTGAATTGTTGGAAAAGCCCTTATATCTTTAAAGACACACCCTTTAGGTTAAAACGGGAACTTTCTTGTTCGAGGGGGAATAAAGGGCTATCACACTATATAAGTCCCTTTATCGTGCTGGGACTCCTTTTTAAGTTTTATCGGCACGCACATTTTCTCAACTTAGTTTTATTATATATAATAATGATAATGATGTTAACAACCTTCCTAATATGTTTTGGAAAATGCAGTCATAAGGGCAAGATCGTCTAACAGGCTATAGCTAGAGCTACAGCTCTTGTTTTTATATACATTTGCCAGAGATGGTTGGTTGAAAGTCACTGCTTTAGTAACTGTATAAAATACCCTGTAGCCTGCAAGATGATCTTGCCTTATATATATGGAGATGAATGATGAGAATGCTTTCCTTTTTATTGTTTTGAGGGTCTTTATACATTTTTAGACAAAACAATTATTCATGCTGGCAGGTGTCTGTTAACTTATACTACATGGATACTAGGGTGTCCCTTATATTGCGATTTTGAGAAATTAATAATGCATATCCCCTAAATGTATTTGTTTACCCCAAAATACTCTACAAAAAAAATCAGGACATTCCTGTAACTCAACCCGTGCCAACTTGCATCGTAATTTCTCCATACAAATTACTATGAAGAAATTTGGGTGGAAGATAAGTTGCTACTTTTTTATTGATTTTCGGTTCGCAGTGAGATTAAAAAAAAAGTTCATACAGGAGTAGGATGCACTGATGATATATAAAATTTTTTATTTTAGTAAAAAACGTGAGATAAAAAAGAAATATAGTTTATTTACACCTGAAAAGAACATTTCAAATAAAAAAAAATTGAACTATATGCTTATAAACAAGTGCAGTGATATACACGCATCTGCTCATAGCTGCTAGTGTATTAAAAAAATAATAATAAATGGGAAACAGTGTAGAAATTCCATGTGTTTAACTTATCCCAGTGACTCTTGCTACCTGATGCTCTAGCATGGCTAATATTGTTGCACGCAACTCTATACTTTCAACTAAAAATGAATATTACCTAATTAATATTAAGTTTGTAACTCGCATGTTTTAGTTAGTACATAGTTTACTTTCCCTAGCTTATAATATTCCTTTTGGCTCTTTGATAATCAGATAATCACTAAGGAAGAGCAGTGTCTTTTAACACAGGTATTTCCATACTTAAAAAGGGGCACCAACCTGTACTTTGTTAAAATTTTGCTTGTTACTGAATAAATCTTTTTTTTTTACTTCGAGTCGTGTTTGAACAAAGTAAGTTATGCTAGCAGCGTTGACCTAATGAAAAAATTTAAATGTTTTAGGAACCCCAAAAACTACCCACAAAATTCGAAACACAATGTGTCACTGACACCCAACTGATAGATGTTGTAGAAAATGCAGAAATTGTTGACAAACATAGAGGCGTTACTCAGGAATTTGATAAATCATTCTGTCATACGAGTGATGATGATAATGCTGAAAAACCTGATGAAAATAGCTCAAAATCTAACATCATTACAGATACGGATAGAAATGAAACAAATCTGAATACTAATAATGATAAAAGAGGTATTATTACAGAAAATTACAATTTAAACAGTCAAGATAGTAAAATGTTTGAGAATTCTGACCCCATCACATGTGAGATGGATACTGTAACATGTTGCCAAAACGACGAACTAACTGATTTTGATGTAAATATGAGTCAGGAGACCCAAGGATTTAAAAAATGTGTAGAAATTTTCGATGTATCTGATGCAGAAAGGTCTCCAAGTCCTGTGCTAAATACTGCTAAAAGAATTGCTACACCACCATTAGTTGTTGATTTGTATACTTTCGAAAAATTCGAAGATCTAGCCCTCCCTATTATAGAAGAGCATGAAGACCTTAAAGTAGCTAAACATTTGATAAATTCTCAAATTATAGGTAGAGAATTATCTATATTAGATCATTTTAATGGAAATGTTGGTAGAGATAGTCCAGTTTTAAATAAAATAGAATGTGTAACTACAAATATCAATAAAGACGAAATGGAAAGGATATGTACATGCAGCAGTAAATGTGTAGAAAAAGATTTACAGCCTACAAATGAACCAACTAGTAAATATGTGGTTTTGATCAGTGGCGATAAGAAAAGAGAGTCTATAATTAAAGCCGAAATTAAGGATGAAATCCTATTTAGCAGCGATGAGGAATATGAATATTTACATAAGAATGTGCAAGAATTACCTTTAACATGCGCCTTGGAAACATCATTTTACGATGTATCAGATGTACTAGATAAAACTATGTATGTAGGATTTCAAACTGCTAACAACAAATCTATTCAAATAAATACAGACTCGTTTACTAAAGCAAAGAGTCTATTAAGTGATATTGATAATGAAGGATCTGGAAAGTCTCTTAGTGACTTAGTAGAAATATTTGATTCGGGTAAAGCTGTAAGCGGAAATATAGAAGTTAAGTCTAACATGCCAGAACATAATAATACTCACCATACCACTAACAAAGTAGGACGAGATGAAAAAAATGATTTAACTGCTCAATATACCACTACCAATGAGTTGGAAAAAACAATAGAAGACACATTAAAAAATGTAAGCTTTACAGCTTTAGAACAAGACGTGGAAATTAAAGATGATATTGTGATGAGTCAAGTTATACAATTCAAAAGTATACCAAGAACTGCTAAAATAAACAACCGTATTATGTCTGATAGAAAAGTGGGTGACACAGTAAGTTTGAAGGCATTAGAACCAAACAAAGATATTGATGATGATGTTATAATGAGTCAAGTGATACAATTTAAAAGTATACCAAGAACCCAAATATCAAATACTGATAGCGCATGTACTGCAAATGTTTTTCAGGAATCTTTGCTTTCAAATAAGGCTAATACAAAACGTAAATTTGAAGGATTTAAAACAGCCAGTAACAAAAAAATTAAACTATCAGATAAAGCTTTAGCTCGATGTAAAAAAGTATTTCAAGATATTGACTTAAAAGATCCTGAGGATACAACCTGTAAATCAAATAATGTCGCAACTGAAGAACATTTTCATGATGATCTTAAGTCGCACGATTTTGACATTTCTGACGATGGCTTGAAAATCAATTCCGATACTAATCCTACGTCTACTAATGCAACAAGTTTACATGAAAACGTATCCGGTATTATAAATTTAGAAACAACCTCAAAACTAAATGACAAGGACTCTGAAATGGATCTAAGAGTACAAGAAGAACAGCCAAGAATCGTGGTTGTAGACTTGCAAATAAACGATCAAAATATATTACAAGAATTTGAAGACAACGAAATGCCTTTTGAAGAAACTAATAATAACGCTTTCGCTGGCTTTAAAACGGTCAGTAATAAAAATATTGCTATTTCTGATGACGCTATGGCAGCAAGTAAAAATGCTTTACAGGATATTATAACTATTGCTACAGCAAATAATTCTGAAACCACAATGAAAACGCCTGTAGACTCTTTTGATGATTGTGATAAAAACGAGCACGTTTTCAAGAAGCCTGTCATGGATTTTAGGAAGTTGACAACGAGGCAAACAACATCACAGAAAGATACCGTAAAAAAACAAAACTCTTATAGTATGACAAATAAGAAAAGTTATGACTTTGAAATGTACGACGTTCAAAATACACAGATTAATGGCTGCATTGGGTTTAAAACGGCTTCAAATAAAAATATTATTATATCTGAACAAGCTAAAGAAAAAACTAAAGGATTCTATAAAGGTGTTGACGAAGACGTAATTGAACATGTTGATGAACACGCCAATTTTAATTCAAGTAACGAAGAAAATTATACTAATAATTTAGAAGAGGATTTTAACTGTGGAATAGATACGCAAGCTTTTCTCGTAGAAGAATTTACGAATACTGAAGATTTATTCCAAGATAACATTTTGGAAAACCAAAAACCTAATAGTCCTGTATTCCAAGGCTTCCAGACAGCAAGTCGTAAACCTATAGTTATTTCCGATAGAGCTTTAGAAAATAGCAAGAAGCTTTTAGAAGATATCACTAATATAGATATCGATTTCAAAAGTAATTATATAGAGAATAAAGTTGATGATAAAAAAGACACAGAGAACGGCAAATATACTTACGTTAGTAAAATAAATAAAGTTACAGATAAATTTAGTAGTATAACAAATGAAACACCAGCTTTCACGGGTTTTATTACTGCCAGTAACAAAAAAGTTGAAGTATCGAATAAAGCGATAGAAGCATGCAAAACATTATTCCAAGATAAAGTGTTGTCTCAACCAGCAAACATAGTCCAAATCGAAGAAACTGAAGAGCTTCGTAGTTTTAAAATTGTCAACAATAACATAGAAAGAGAATCTGATAGTAAAACAATGAAAACAACAGACACAAATGTAACTGATGGTTCATCAGATGTAAGTAAAAAACCTCCTACGTTTGTAGGATTTCAGACTGCTAGTGCAAAACCTATTCACATATCAGGTAGCGCTATGGAGAAAACTAAGAAATTACTATGTGAATTTGAATTAAAAGATAACGAAATATTTGATAAAGACAAAGAGTGCGGAAAAACATTAGATTTAGAACCCAGGGCATTTGTTGGTTTCCAAACTGCTATTCATGATAAAAATGCAAGTGACAACTTCATTGACCATATTAAAGCGAAAAACTTTCAACGAGGAAATAATAGAACTGATTATCGTTCCAAAGATTCAACTAGTAAATTTATTGAATTTCAAACAGAAACTAACAAAAAAGCCAAAATTTCAAAAGAAGCCTGGACTAGATGTAAACAAATATTTCAAGATGTAGATTTGTTTAACAAAGAAAGCAACGTTTCTGATGAAGAATATACAGGGCATGAAGAAAATACAAACCCAGTTGTTAAAGGCTTTCAAACGGCTAAAAACGAGAGGGTGACTATTTCTGAAAAGGGTTCGGAGAAGAGCAAAACGCTTTTCTATGATATTATTAATGATTCAATAAAGGCAAACGAACGTGCTCCAGTGTTTAAAGGTTTTCAAACTGCGAGTAATCAGAAAGTAGACATATCAGAAACAGCACTGGCAAAAAGCAAAAGATTATTTGGAGATATGAATTTAAGTCAGTTAGATAAAGATGCAGAAACAATCGTGGATACATGTGACAACAATTCTGCAGGGCTTCAAGCTGCTAGCAACAACAGAGTCAAGATATCAAATCAAGAATTAGCAAAAACTAAAGATATTTTCAAAGATGTACATCTTGAAAAAGAGAATGAGAGTCTTATGAACAAAAGTCGTACTAGTCCCATTTTTAAAGGGTTTCAAACGGCTAGTAATAGAAAAGTTCAAATATCGGAAACAGCACTGGCAAAAAGCAAAAGATTGTTTGAAGGTATGAATTTAAGTCAGCTAGATAGAGACGCAAAAATAACTGCTCAGGAAGACCATTTTGGGGGCTTTCAAACGGCCAATAAAAAAGTCGAAGTATCCGCTGAAGCGTTAGTGCAAACTAAAGATATGCTCAGAGATATAACAACAAATAGCACTCCAGCTTTTAAAGGGTTTCAAACTGCGAGTAATAAGATAGTAGCAATATCAGAAAATGCACTAGCAAAGAGTAAAAAGCTTTTTGAAGATATAAATCTAAGTCAGCTAGAGAAAGGACCAAAGTTGACTGAACACGAGGGCAATTTTAGAGGCTTTCAGACAGCTAATAACAAAGAAGTCACAGTATCAGCTGACGCGTTAGCGAAGACTAAGGATATATTTGTGCATTTAGAAAAAGAGGATGATACTGATGCTTTAGTTTTAAAAGGTTTTCAAACTGCAAGTAACAAAAAAGTAGCAATATCAGAGAACGCGCTAGCTAAATGTAAACAGCTTTTTGAAGATATTAATTTCAGTCAGTTTAACAAAGGCTTTAAAACGACAGTAGATTCATACGTGGTACAAAGTGACTTAGTGAAGAATAAAAATGAACCAGTTAATAGTCAAAAAAGCGACATACGAAATATTCAAACTCCTAATAAGAAGAGAGCCAAAGTATCTGAACAGGCTATGGAGAAAAGTAAATATTTGAATTTACATAATAAAGAATGTAAAGATAATGATATCAGGACTCCAGAGAAACAAATATCTCGCCCAACAAATAGAAATATTAATAATGATGTTATAGACACACAAGTATTAAACGATTTTCAAGATACATTAAATACTGAAGACTTTTGTAAAAATACACCAAAGTCTAAAAGATCTGGAAGTCCTATTCTATCATGCCCTAGGGCTAAGAAAAGAAAATTTGAAACACCTTATAGAACAAATAAAAATGTTCCACCAACAAGTAAACATGCTTTTATACCACCGAAACTAGCAAAAACATACAATTTTAATGACAATTACAAAAAAGATAAGATATACACACTGAAAGATGTAAAGAATCTTGAGAAAGGTCAGACTAAAATAAACATAGATCCATATATAACAGAATTTAATTTTGATAATCTGCTTAATTTTGAATTTAAAGATAAAAGAAGTGATTATACTACTGGAAAAAATACTATAGAAGATCTTAAAAAGATATTCCTTGGTTTAGTTAATAAGAAAATAATACCAGACGGTTGGTTAGACAACCATATTAAATTGATTATATGGAAACTACTTTCATATGAAGTTAAATATCCAAATACTATGGAAAATACATGTACAGTAACAAATGTTTTGGAACAATTGAAATATAGGTATGATAAAGAATTATATCATGTTCAAAGACCAATATTGAGGAAGATTTTGGAGAAAGATGAGGTTGCTTCTAAGACTATGGTGCTGTGTGTCGCTGGGATATATGTGGATAACGTCAGTGTTACCAGGTATTTATATAATTTCTTATCTTATTGTGAAATTAGATATAGAACATTGATTTTTTTTTAATTCCTGAACCACTAAAAAGTTTGGTTCGGTCCGGTCAAGTCTGGTTTGGTCCAAATCATCATACGACCACCACGAAACTACGATAATATTATAACAAATGTATATAATTTTAAACAAAAAAGAACCGACTTCACTTAGCCTCCACTTTTCCAAAAGCAAAAAGGAGCTACTGTAAAAAATGCTCAAATCACTATAGGTGTGCCTATAATAGTTGAAGAGTTCCCTCGATTTCTCCAGGATCTATCATCAGATCGTGATCTGATGACAATAGGACCAACTGTGAAGTATAATCTTAAAACAAAAGGAATTTTCCAAATTGGTCCAGCCGTCTTCAAAAATTCGGTGAACAAAGATCCGGACAAATTGAGAATCTCCTTCGAAATCTTGAAGTCGGTTGAAAACTGTGTGCAATTGCATTATAGATGATAAAAGTTCAACATCCCCAAACAAAAAATTTTCTACTCCTGTACTTTTATCTGTCATTTATACATTCGTTAACACCTTTATAAGAACATAGATAATACACTCGATGAAAAGTCTATCTAGTCTATTCCCCAAAATAACACTTGTTCTATAAAAGCGCCAAAATAGTATCGCGGAATCGCGTGCAAACACGACTATTAATATAAAATAAATTACTGCCAACCTAAGAAACCTAAATAAACGCAGCGTTTTTAGAAAAAAAAAAACTATAAAAAAGAAAAAAATTAAAGAACCACAGACCTACTTCGTAGTTTTTTACGTTTCCCGTTCGTTTGTTGGGGCGAATTGCAAACTTTGAAAGTAATTTAGGTATTTTTACTAATCTCTGTAGCTCTTTAATAATTGATCAAATAACGACGGTGTGTATTTGTGTTAGTAATGTTAGTATTATTGAAAAATAGTGTTTTAAAAGGTAAAACTTAAATGATTGTTGATTATGTTGACAAAATAAATGCGATATCCATGAAGTTTTCAATTTCGCATTTTATGTAAAAGTAAGTGTATTTGTAGAAAAAGTATTGTATGCAACGTCGTATAAGTAGGTAAAAAAATGTTCGTGGCGTTTTTCTTAACAATTTTCGCCTACGGCTCAAATTGTTACCAACGCCACTCACCTTTTTTAACCCCTCTTATACAACTGTTGCATAAACTACTATACCAATAATATGGCATGAATATTCGATAAGATTGTAGATATTTCAGATTTAACGAAAAACATACAAAACTCAACCCTATCTCTACTGCGATTGGGTTCAATTTAGTACAATTCATAAAATTTTATCTGACGTCACTTCTGCAAAAATCGCCACTACTTTTACTGTACCACTTTTTGCGTACTGATTGTGATTAATGTATAGGCTTCGAACAACAATGTAAACTGTACCTAGTTTCAAACAAGATTTACTGAAAATATGGCTCCTGAAAATTTGTAACCGGCCAGTCTTATACCGTAATAAGACTGTCAAAGAAAGTACCGCCCGAGTCGTTCTTCCGGTACTATTGTGGGGCCATTTTTTTGGGCGATTATATATCCCTAGTATTATTTGATCGGTGTTTATAGGTATTATATCGGTTGAATAGGTACCAATGATTATATGTTGAACTTCTAGAACAGAAAGCCAACTTTCACCCCTCTTAGCAGGAAAGAAAACGCTTTTATCCGTAAAGCTTGTGTGAAAAGTTTGCTTATTTATCGTATGGCTACATGTCACTGGATATAGTTATCGTATGGCTACATGTCACTGGATATAGATAGGAATTTCTTCTTTCGGGTAGTAGTAGTGGAAAAGCAGATGATGAAGAAAATCCAGTAAGTGCTGCGAGGTCTGGATGGCACAGTGCTGCTGCCAAGTTTGTTACTCTTTTAGCACCACCCAGGGATCACGTGTAGGGTTGTCTTAAGGTGTTTCCTACGGACGCAGAGTAACAATGATCCCCCTTTATATTTCAGAGTAAACAATTTGTCACAGAACGTAGAATTACTTCTCACCGATGGTTGGTACTGTGTCAAGGCTTGCTTGGACCGAATGTTGGTCAGCCTTGTAACTACTGAAGCTATTATAGTTGGGACTAAGGTATGTAACTCTTTTACATTCGTGATAATGTGTAACAGTAAGGAAACATGTACCGGACGCTTTAGCAACATGCGCCGGGAATAGATTTCCATACAACATTGTTGGCTTAGGCCTGTAAAGTGTCCTGTCGTCACAGAATGTGGGATTACTTCTCACCGATGGTTGTTGATTGTGTCAAGGCGTGCTTAGACCATTTGATAGTGAGACAGTGACCACTGGCACTATGTGGTCAGGACTAAGGTAAACATTTTTTATCAAACAGTAATAGACTGGGAAACATCATATTTCGAGAGCTGTAGTAGAGACACGTCAATAATGGATTTTCATACAACATTGCCAGCCTAAGCCTTGCAGGCTTGTGCTGCAGTGACGTTTTACTATAATTTTTAGGGTTCCGTAGTCAACTAGGAACCCTTATAGTTTCGCCATGTCTGCCCGTCCGTCCGTCCGTCCGTCCGTCCGCGGATAATCTCAGTGACCGTTTGCACTAGAAAGCTGAAATTTGGTAGTAATATGTATATCAATCACGCCGACAAAGTGGTAAAATCAAAAGTGGATTTTTTTTTTATTAGGGTACCTCCCCTATACGTAAAGTGGGGAGTGATTTTTTTTTTCTTTTCAACCCTAACGTGTGATATATTGTTGGATAGGTATTTAAAAATGAATAGGGGTTTACTAAAATCATTTTTTGATAATGTAAATATTTTCGGAAATAATCGCTCCAGAAGTAAAAAAAAATGCGTCCCCCCCCTCTAACTTTAGAACCATAAGTTTTAAAAATATGAAAAAAATCTCAAAAGTAGAACTTTATGAAAACTTTCTAGGAAAATTATTTTGAACTTGATAGGTTGAATAGTTTTTGAAAAAAAATTACAAAATAATTTCTGAACTAAGTTTGTTTTAACCGTATAAGCAGGTGTTTATTGTACCTGTAATTTCTACAAAATCACAATGTAAAGACGTGCTTTCAAAAACTCTTAAGTGGGGATACTTACTGTGACGGACAGAAAACTACGGAACCCTACACTGAGCGTGGCCCGACACGCTCTTGGCCGGTTTTTTATGAATGTTATCAGAGTTTTAGTCACATTTCCATTTCCTAAATCTGGGTTGTATATGTATAGGGTAAGCAAACCAGCGAAGAAAAATCTGATACTGTAACATTTTTAGGTTCAAGTAAAAGTTATATTTCTTAAGGGGCTGACAACACCTAAATTCCCTCCTATCTTAAAAGATAAACACTGCGCTGCTGGTAAACAGCGCGAGTGAAAGAGAAACACTGTGTTACGATTAGTATGGGAGCTCATTGCAAATTTTGCAGAATGATGAATAAAAAAAAAACTACGCACTCATTGAGAAATATAAAACAACCAAGTTTTTAGTATTAGTGCAGTGGAATTTTGTCCTTAGTTACAGACGTATATGTCAAGAAACTAAAGACATACGACTGTTTAAAGCAAATTTTAAGATGTATCTTTGGAATTATGTTCTATCGAGCCGATTTCGCCCAATCGTGTATCGGAATCAACGAAGTTCTTCCAAATATAACGAATAATAATATATATTTTTTTTACTTTCTCAAAACAAGGTGTACTAGCTAAAACACTGTTTGATTGAGTAAAGTCAATTTGAAAGTCATCGGGTGTTGTCGGCCTCTTAAACGACATTTCGAGGGGTAAATTTTGTTAATAATAATAATACAACAGTATCTGTATGTTGTATTGTCAACAGTTGGCAGTCTGTGGCGCTGAGTTGATCAACTGCGAACAGGGCATCGCACCTTGGGAGGTAGGTACTTCAAGTAAAGTAACATCGTCTTTATTGCACACCTCAGAAAAAAAACCAGATTATGTAAAACCTATAACATATGAACAGAGGCAAACAACAGGCGGTCTTGTCGCTTAAATTTAGTGTTTTTAAACCCTTCTAACATCATAAATGCGAAAGTAACTAACTCTGTCTGTTGCCTATTCACGTTTAAACCGCCGAATCGACTTAAAAGAAATTAAGTGGAGTCCCGGAAAAGGGCATATTTTATCATTGAAAAATATTATGGGACAATCTTACACAAACCGACCTAGTCCCACATTAAGCTCAATAAGGCTTGTTTTGTGAGTACTAGACGACTCCTTTAAGGAGGTTCGAATTTAATATGGAAGTGCTAATTCGACGCAGACAAATACGTAGGCAGAAGCATGTAATTTTACTCATAACGGTCATAATCATACGAATACATTATATTTCTCAAACATGCATTGAAATATTGTCGTTAAGTTCCTTATGATAGGCTCGAAAGTATCCTGTTTCGGGTGCAGCACTTCGACGGGACTGTAATGGACTGTCATACAACTTTTTCAGGCCAAGGCCTGCAAAGTGACCTTGGCGTCAAAGATAGCTGTTTTTACGAACAGCTGTTTTGATTTTTTTTTATTCTCGTGACAAGGTGGTAATCGTATCTGAAGAATAATAATCAGAGCTCGGCAAGGGTGAGCTATTTGCCTTATAATATGACTTAAGACGTCAAATTATAAGGTAAATAGCTCACCCTTGCCGAGCTCTGATAATAATAGAAGTTTACGAGTAGAGTAATGCCTTATGATTCTTATGAACGGAAATTGTAATTTATTTTATTATTTTGCATACCTCGGCGTGAGAACGCATTCCCGGCCGAGTAAGAGGCCTAGTGAGAGTACGGTAATTTCTGTTTTCCCGGCCTCTGCTCTAATGTATTATTTCACAGGACACCTCTTCAATCCGTCTAAAACTTCACGGCAACAGCGTCCGCCGAGCTCGCTGGCACGCCCGCCTGGGCGTCTGCACCGACCTCATCCAATGCCCTTTAGGTAGATCTAGATTATAACACTATAAATATTCAGACTTACTAATAATTACTAATAATATTAAAGTGATAGTGATTGAAAGTAACTTTTGTTTCAAATATAGGTACGCTGAAAAAAGTTATTGGACCATTTACATTTAGGGCAGATACCCCGGTTTTAGCCAATTTAAGGAGAATTCGTCAAATCAGACGTCCGTCATTTTGTGTCAATAAGGAATTATGCACTATTTATGTACGGAGTAATTGAAAATATATCACCTACTATATTTATATGAATCTCCGCTGTGAAGATTCTGACATAAGATATATTTTTTTCTTTCATGAAATGTCAGAAAGGGGCGCAGGAGCCAGTTTTGGCCACTTTTTCCATGTCTTCTAACAACTGAATGATGACTGATACATGACAGATGACATTGTCATCTGTGCTGCCATAATTTACTCTATATCAACTATAAACCATAGACTTGTAAATTTGTCTATACCTTAAGAGGCCTTATTCCCAAAACGCGCGAATTTCACGAAATGCTTCATTTTCTTCGAAGGCTATGGCGAAAATACTAAGTGTTTTTAAATCTACTATTGATGCACATAATAGTTCATTTCTTTATCTAGACGGCCATCGGAGCAAATATTACATTTTAACGAGTGAAATATGAAAAAAATTGGTTGTCTTGGAAGGCCTTTCCGGATTTTCCAGTTAGGTGTACCGTTCATTTTCAGATTACGCAAAAATGGGTAAAAATTCTTATTTAATTTGAATTAAATTCAATTGAGTATATCATGTATGAGACGGCCATGGAAATAAAAATCGAAGATTCATCTTGGATAATCGACAAAATACCTTCTGATTATATGCCAGTTTTTTGATGAAAACACGGTTACATTTCATTTTTTCCACGAAAACCCTATGAATATTTTGCCCTAAAAATATTACCATTGCAAAGTTAAACTATATTTCTATCACGATAAAAAAAAACTATACTATAGCAGTCAATTTCAAATTACTATGAATTTTTAAAAATGACACTTAAATCACACTTCACAGGACACTTTTTGTAAGAATCGTATTTTTGGGTACTTAATGCAAGCATAAGCATTTTATGCGGCTTTTTCCATTAATAGAGTTTTTCAACCTTTTAGGGAATAAGGAGCCTTAATAAAGTTGAAAATGGCCTAAACCGGCACACTGGCTACAACAGGGGCATCTGCCCTATATAACTTGTTATTCAGTGGTTTTTTTGAGACAAACACTATACATACTTCGATCTTAATTCGGTCGGAATGCCCTAAATAAACATTGCCAGCCTTGTGTGAAACATGCTCGGTTCACTCCACCTTTTATATCACTCAGCCGGCAATCTCCTATTTCCCTACCTTTATTGCAAGTTTTCTTCCAGGTGCAGCTAGGTCAGATGGGGGCAAAATGTCCGCCACAAGAGTGGTGGTCACGAGGGTTTACCCACCATTGTATGTTGAGAAAATGGATGATGGGAGTACCGGTAAGCGGGATTTATAAAAAAAATATTTTTTTACGTCACTTATTGCAGGCTCTTTAGCCAAACACGCCGGCAATGGATTTTCATACAATATTTCTGGCCTAGAACAGTAAGATGGGATTAAGTCACCTTTAAAAACACCCATATTGTATTGTTGTTTATAGCTTTTTGGGGACTTTTTTTACAATATACGTGTCATTCTTATATTTATATATTTTTACAGTAACACTGTCAGAGAGATTGGAGCAAGTCCGTCAAATGAAGTACGAAACGGAACGGCAAGCCGTCATGGAGAGACTATACGAGGAAGTTGAGAAGGAGATGTCTGACCAGGTAAGAAAACACGTAGTAGGTTCCTGGCGTCCATAGGCTACAGTATCTGCTTACCATCAGGCGGGCCGTATGCTTGTTTGCCACTGTCGTGTGAGTTGAGGGCGCGTCTTTATACTACAATTCTCATCGCTTACCGAATACCTTTGCCACGGGTCAAGCGTCCATTTTAGTCCGACCCATAGATCTATAAAGTTAAAGGCCAAGTTATATTAGCCAATGTGAGATAAATAGATGGGTCCCTGCGAGCAGTCTCTGCTAAGAAACGCGCGTTTATATCGATACAATAAATAAATAATAATTAAATAAATATTATAGGACAATCTTACACAAACCGACCTAGTCCCACGGTAAGCTCAATAAGGCTTGTGTTATGGGTACTAGACGACGATATATATAATAGATAAATATGGATAAATACTTAAATACATAGAAAACATCCATAACTCAAGAACAAATATCTGTGATCAACACACAAATAAATGCCCTGACCCGGATTCGAACCCGGGTTCGTAGGCAGGGTCACTACTGACTGGGCTAGGAGGCCGTTAAAATACACAATATATTCAAATATCAATAATCTATATATTTAGCGGCCTTTTAATTCGTGTCTTGGTTGTAATCGTGAAAATAGTAGTTTATGTAACTGCTACATAATGAAGACCATTAAAATACGAGTGTCGTTTTCTCTCACACTTCATTCGTTTCATAATAATATCACACGAGTGTTTTAATGTCTAATTATGTAAAGTGACATACACTGCTTTATCTACACACATATTATAAATCCTAAATTATGTGTTCGGAAACCATTACAATGACCGCCATTGCCATGGCCAACTGGACTGTGCGGGCGGTCGGGGAGGAGGGCAACCGCGGTCGGGGAGGAGGGCAACTGCGGTTGTGGAGGAGGGCTGGATTTTCATTACGTAAATCAATATCATTATTACGACACTGGCACACATAATACACTTGTGTTACATTACTGGTTGCAATATTGGTACGGTTTCCGATCGCAAAATAGAGGATTTATGATATGATATGGTTGTAGATAAAAGACACATTTCAAACAGAGTTATACGTAATGTAATTTTACAGGAATCTCAAGATTCTGAAGGATATTCGAACGAAAAAGGTTGCATGGACAGCGGCTCGCAAATATCGAGAAATATGAAGAAAAGCAAAGACCCAGACGAATATCGAGTACGTAGACTATTCATGTATCAACTATTTCTGGTCCAGAGACCGGAAAACCCCTCTATTTGATTTACCTTGTCGATGGGACAGTGCAGCTGCCAAGTTTGTTACTCTTTTAGCACCACCCAGGGATCACGTGTAGGGTTGTCTAAGGTGTTTCCTACGGACGCAGAGTAACATTGATCCCCCACTCCCACTGCACTGCCCCATCTGAACCTCGCAGCAATCACTGGATTTTCTTCATCACCTGCTTTCCCACTACTTCTACCCCAGGGAAGAAATGCCTATCTATATCTAGTGACATGTAGCCATACGATAAATAAATCTTGTCGATAGGGTAGCCCTATCAAACGGTTACCCAATGATATGGTTACCCTATCATCAGGCTTAGTCTAGTTATGGAAACCGTTTTGAACCAGGTTAACCATGTTCGATGTCTTTTCCCTGTCGATTAGATATTATAATTTTAAACGAAAATTAACCTACTTCAATTAACCTCCACCTTTCCAAAAGCAAATGCTCGAGCTGAGGTAAAAAAACACTCAAATCACTATAGGTGTGCCCATAATTAAAGAGTTTCCTCGATTTCTCAAGGATCCCTCAGGTCCTGACCTGGTTACAATGGGACCATCTGTAAAGTATACTTTTTCAAACAAAAAAAGAATTTTCCAAATCGGTCCAGCCGCCTTCCAATTGTGAGCATACATAAAAAAAATTGAGAACTTCCTTCGTAATCTTGAATTGAAGTCGGTTAAAAAATAAAATAATAACCCAAGACCCCGCATAGCCGGGCGACCCCCGCTGCCACGCTCGAAGTAATTTCACTCTATAGTGAGACACTAATTTATTGTAAGTGCCAGTAAACTTAGTACGTCTCCATGGCAACCAATAATGTCTGACTCTCTCTTACGCCCCATGGAACAATCGCGCGTTCCCTGTCCAGCATTGTGTGTTCCCCTCCCGCACCCCTTCTTTTTGGCAGCTTAGGTTTCAAAGAAATAACGCGCTAAGCGGAGTATAGAGATATCTTGTATATGGTTGAAAATAGATTGATCGCATTTATAGTATTTGATAGGGTTTTTAAAAAGAACCAAAGACTAACCCTTTTCATTAGAGTCAAAGAATTTTTGAAGGGGCTTTTCAACCGACTTCAAGATTTCGAAGGAGGAGGTTTTCAATTCCGTCAGGATATTTGCTTTTGCTTTTTTTTAATGTATGCTCACCGATTATTCGAAGACGGCTGGACCGATTTGGTTTTTAGGGTTCCGTAGTCAACTAGGAACCCTTATAGTTTCGCCATGTCTGCCCGGCCGTCCGTCCGTCCGCGGATAATCTCAGTGACCGTTAGCACTAGAAAGCTGAAATTTGGTACTAATATGTATATCAATCACGCCGACAAAGTGGTAAAACAAAAAGTGGAAAAAAATGTTTTATTAGGGTACCTCCCCTATACGTAAAGTGGGGAGTGATTTTTTTTTCATTTCAACCCTAACGTGTGATATATTTTTGGATAGGTATTTAAAAATGAATAGGGGTTTACTAAAATCATTTTTTGATAATGTGAATATTTTCGGAAATAATCGCTCCAGAAGTAAAAAAAAATGTGTGTCCCCCCCCCCCCCCTCTAACTTTTGAACCATAAGTTTTAAAAATATGAAAAAAATCTCAAAAGTAGAACTTTATAAAAACTTTCTAGGAAAATTATTTTGAACTTGATAGGTTGAATAGTTTTTGAAAAAAAATTACAAAATAATTTCTGAACTAAGTTTGTAATTTAACCGTATAAGCAGCTGTTTATTGTACCTGTAATTTCTACAAAATCACAATGAAATGACGTGCTTTCAAATAAAGTAAAAACGGTGAAAATCAGTTCACGAAATAAAGAATTATCCCATAAAAATCATCTTCCATACTTCAAGCTCGCGCGCAATAGTTTATTTAATTTGCCGATAGATGTCGCTGTACGTGGAACGCTCATATCATATCCTACATGGCGGTGTTATTTTAACTCTTAAGTGGGAACACTTACTGTGACGGACGGAAAACTACGGAACCCTACACTGAGCGTGGCCCGACACGCTCTTGGCCGGTTTTTTTTATTTGAAAGAGTATACTTCACAGTTGGTCCCATTGTAACTAGGTCAGGATCTGGTGATGGGGTCTTGGAGAAATCGAGGGCACTCTTCAAATATTATAGGCACACCTGTAGTGATTTAGGTTTAGTGAGCGAGTAGCTCGGGCATTTCCTTTTGGAAAGGTGGAGGCTTATTGAATATTTCTAATCAAAATTGTTGTAATTTATCTACCGACAAATAAACTAGTACTGCATTTTCAAAAGAATGAAGCCGATTTTATTCGATTTGTGTGTACTATTTCCACATCTCCACATCTCCACCTATTTATCTAGTTTAATATATTTCACGTAAGAGACTGAAAAGTTATATGTCGATTCGACATGCCAAACTGCGAGATGTGGCTCTCACACCACACTTGTTTCGCTAGGTGATAGAGTGAAATCCATCTGTCCACACGTGTCCACGCCTAACTGTCAATCTGTCAGTAGGTCTCGCTAGAGCGTTTTGTCTATGGCTATGGCCACCATTTTAGATATCACTCTTGAGTGATTCCACCCCAAATTTCAAGTGTCATAAAAGTGTGATCTCATAGTTGTCTCGCTACCTACTGTCAGAGAACTATTGCACAACGATTCCACATGCCAAACTGCGAGACGTGGCTCTCAGACTTGTCTCGCTAGGTGATAGAGTGAAATCCATCTGTCCACACGTGTCCAAACCTAACTGTCAATCTGTCAGTAGGTCTCTCTAGAGCGTTTTGTCTATGGTTATGGCCACCATTTTAGATGTCACTATTGAGTGATTCCACCCCAAATTTCAACTGTCACAAAAGTGTGATCTCAGAGTTGTCTCGCTAGCCTTATTGAATGTAGTCTTTTGTCTCAACTTGGGTCTCAACTGAGCTGTGAACCCTTTTGTTTTGCTGCAACGCACACACCCATTCTAACTATCTCATGTAACTACCTATGATGTTTTGTTATATTTTTTTAATTTTCTCAACTGATTCGTTGTGTTATTGTTATACTTTGCCGTTTTTGATATTGTGTTTTATTGCTGTATTCAAAAAAAATCTTTATATATCTTTATCACTGTATATTTTTCTTTTTTTTTTCAGTCACACCTAACCAAATCTCAAAACCGTCTGCTAGAAGATCACAACGCGAGACAGAGAGAGAAGCTAATAGAGCGAGTGAGAGGGAAATTCCAACTGAAGTTAGACAAGAACGGCTTTAAGGACAGAAATGTGATTCCTTTGTCGAAAGTAAGGGTGGCTGGATTGTTAGAAAAGGATGGGAAGATTGAAGTTACTAAAGGTATGTATGTATGTGATGGAGAACTCACGATTAGATAAGCACCTGGCAGCTGTTCATCGGTGGGGACCTGAGTGGTACCTAGGATTATACACTACAAGAGCAAAAGGTAACAAATCCTTTATCCAATCCAAAAATTCTTTGGTCCGGACACCTGGCACCTGTTCATCGGTGGAGACCGCAGGCTGGGTTGTCAGACATCGCTCCATAGGCCATACTGTCTCGTCTTTGACATATCATAGAAAGATCATTTTATTATAATCACATTTTTTTAAATCAATTTGGGTGGATAAAAAATGCCAAAAAAATATATCTCCGAAACCTCTGTCCCTTAATCTGTAACGACTGACCGTAATTCTAATTAAAAAAAAAACCGGCCAAGTGTAAGTCGGACTCGCGCACGAAGGGGTACGGAACCCTTCGTGCGCGAGTCCGACTTACACTTAGACTTTCTATAAAAACGGCAAATAAACATGTCTGTTGTATGGGAGCCCCCTTCAATATTTATTTTATTCTGATTTTTAGTATATGTTGTTATAGCGGCAACAGAAATACATCATTTGTGAAAATTTTAACTGTCTAACTATCACGGTTCACGAGATACAGCCTGGTGACAGACGGACAGCGGAGTCTTAGTAATAGGGTCCCGTTTTACCCTTTGGGTACGGAACCGTAAAAAGAACGTATTTATCTACAGATAACAGAAATAAATTGTTTAATTTCGACCACGATTATTTCTTTAAACGGTGTGCCTCTTTACTAGGCTACGGTAACGGCATACCATCAGGCGGGCCGTATGCTCGTTTGCCACCGTCGTGGTATCAAAAAAAAAATGGTTGTCTGTAAAGTCGGTTTACGGACGATAATTTTGCGTGATAACGTCATAAGAAAACATTGATGAAAATTTGCATACTTTTATTTATGAATTGATTTGAATGATTATCACTAAATTATTATCACTACATAGTATAAAACAAAGTCTCTTTCCGCTGTTTGTCCCTATGTATGCTTAGATCTTTAAAACTAAGCAACGGATTTTGATGCGGTTTTTCTAATAGATAGAGTGATTCAAGAGTAAGGGTGATTAAGACATGGATTGACAATGCCTATACAAAATCGCGTTCCCTTATTTCAGGCTAAAGCAGTAGCGTCATCTATCGGTCACCACAAACACTAAATTCCTACTTAACCTTTCTATTAAGCCCATTAGTTGACTGGTAGAGAATGCCTTATGGCATTAAGTCCGCCATTTGTACCATCTTATTTTGTGCAATTAAGATTAAATAAATAAATTCTAGTTTCTAATATTTTGTTCGGCGATTAATGCTGACACAATAACTCGACTCCAGACTCAACAGATGGCGCTGTGGCACTTAGTACCGAAAACAGACGTATAGCCTGAATCCATGTCTTAATCATCCTTGTTCAAGAGGAAGGTTTATATGTATAATACATGCATAATATAGTAGAGAAACACTGATGATTTTAGAGGTTTCTAATGAGATGTCGCAAATAAACCCATTTTTGCGCTTACATTGCAAACGCTGGCTGACTCCTAAGAGATAGATCAAAATAATGTACTACAGTGTTGTACATCTTAAAAAGGTCTACAAAAAAGTCCGCGATGGTATATGTCTATCTCTTAGGGATAACCCACAATAACCATTTTTTATCCCGTGCGAAGCCGGGGCGGGACGCTAGTTACTTTATATAATACAAAGGAGTTTAAGTGTTTTTCGTAACGTTAGCATGGAGATCTGTTCACAACGTCACACTTTTTAGGGTTCCGTACCACGAAAGGAAAAAACGAACCCTTAAAGGATCACTATTGTCCGTCCGTCCGTCCGTCAAGACCCTTTTTCTCATGAACGCGTGGAGGTATCAAGCTGAAATTTATATCAAATACTCAGGTCTACTGTCCCTTGGAGCTGTGAAAAAATCAAACTTCTAAGCCAACGCAATCAAAAGATACAGCCGTTTATGCCGCAAATTTTCGAAACTCGCAAGGGAATCAAAACCTACATGGTACTTCCCGTGAACTCAGAATCTTGAAATTTGGTACGAAGCAATGTCTTATAGCACAGATAAAGGAAAAATTGCGAAAACCGTAAATTTTTAGTTACATCATAAAATAAAAATATTTTTAATAATTTTAAAGTTACAACCCCTATATACCTCCAGGTTTGTACGGAACCCTCGGTGCGCGAGTCCGACTCGCACTTGGCCGGTTTTTTTTATTTATAACGTCACAAATTACTCGGTCAATACGACCATAATAATGACCATCTTTCGGTTTCAGGCTACTTGTCCATTTGGAAACCATCTGCTGCTGTATTGGAACTGGTGACGGAAGGCTCCTGGATTGAGATCCTGAACGTCATGCCTACTGGAATAAGGTAAAGGGGTGTCACATGCTCGCTGCCGCGAATTTAAAAACCTTTTTGAACCCCTTTTTAGAGTCACTTGAAAACCTATGTAGGCTTATTTCATCATGGATTTAACCAGTACATTTTTATTTTGTTTTGATATATAACAAAAATGTTTATCTACACTCATATTGTAAGTTCTCTAAAACGTGTTCGAAAAGGTATACACTCACTTGCCAGAATTTCATTTGCCATAATAGTCAACAGCCATTATATTGTTTCCCATAGTTACATATGCAATACTTATTGTTTACTATATTAAGGCGACGATATATGCAAACACGTCAAATCGAGGTGTTTTTGTGCAAGGTTTTTGAAGAAAACAAACCACGTTGGAGCATGAATGTTACATTTTCTGTAGGGGCATATAGTTGGGTTCGCTGTACCGATACGTGCTTGGTCTTGTAAAACATAATTAGGTATATATATCATCGTTAAGAAACTGTTTTGGAGAAAACTTGTCGCAAGTTTTATGTCGGTCAGAAATAATTCTATGTTGCGAAATTAAACATAACTACTTCTTAGCACATTACTAATGTTCGGCCGATAACTATAGTCGTATTAAGCGCTTAATAAAGGTTTTAGACGCAAAACCCTGTAGAGCCTGTAATAATTCAGAACTATGCAATTGCTGCAATAAAACTTATAGGCGTTTATTCTATTGCAGCCAGAGACATGTTTCATGTGTCAAATTTGAGTAATATGATTAGTAATTTTGAGTGCGGAAATTCGTTCCACATAGCTTAGGTTATAGTACGCTTGCTTTCTAAGTAGATATGTCCGAGTTCCAATCTAGGCTGATGTTAACTTTTTTGTTTATTTTTTATCTCATTTCTCATTTATATTTTCAATCCTGATCCTAAGCGATTTATAGGTATTTTTGGACAAAAAAAAAGTCAAATCATACTATAGTCAAGTTACTAGTTAGTTTAATCTTTTTATTTTGACTTTTTTACCCAATATATTTAAACTACCAACTTATAAAAGAGACTAATTCATTATTCAATTTTTACAGTGGGTATGGGTACTTTTTACCATAGACGGCTTCGTCCATGTTTTTACCATAATTTGTATTACAAGAGCGCGTTTGTTCGAGCAGTTTCCATCCGCGGCGACGTTGCCAGCTTACTTTCATTTGCTCATTTCGCGTCTTGCTTTGCGCTGTTGCAAGCTAGATCTATATTATGATATGAATGACGGATACATTGAATAGAATCAAATGCGCTTGAAGTTGAAACACATTCGTGCATTTGTCAATGATTTGTCCACATCATCGTGATAGGTTATATCTCTCTCTTTACTATGGAATAAGAAAGAAACAATCGGCTCGGCTGTCCCGGTACTCTACGATGTCTGGTCGCGCCATTAGGCTTATTGTATGTTCGTTTTCGTACGATTTAAAAGATATGGTGAATTATTAATATTATTATTAGGTAGGTAAGTAGATATGGAATTAATTTAATCGTATAAGTATATATACCAATATAATTTCTCACAATCCCTAAAATGAAAAAAACAATAAGTAAGGTACGATGGGGTAAGACCGGACCATTTTTGAACTAGTTGGTCAGCTTTCAGGGCTGACTTTTATGCTTTACCTTTGTAAAAATTTCTCGAAATATTAATCCTTGTTTCAAATCAGTATGAAGTGTACCTAAGCCGTTTTTCCTGTATAAATTTTCAAAATCTACTCCTTCTACTTAAGATTGGACTATTGAATAAAATGTACTCTTAGTAAGTTTTTAGGTGCTAGTTTTCTTCCACTTATCGATTTTGCCAGCTTTGTAATGCAATAATAAATTTTGAAGTGCCCTTACTTATCGTTCTAGAGCTTATATGGTCTTGTTTAGATTAATATTATACGAGAATAAATCATACTCGAAAGGTTTTTTTATAATAAAACATTTTTTGTAAAAGTGGAGTATGTGTCAGTTTTCCGTCCATACTTATTGATATATTGATATTCAAGTTTTTGAAATAAAAGCTTATAATTAAAATATCAATTAAAGAATAAATAATTATTATCAATGGCAAATTTGACCTCAAAAAGTTTTTTCCATGTAGACGGAGAGCTGGCCACGTCAGATATGACACAATAGTCAGGTTTTATTGCTCTCATTATTGTGTCATATCCGACGTGGCCAGCTCTTAGTCCAATAAATTTGTAACAGTTTAATCAGGTGGACGGCAACCCGGACGGGAAACTAGCATAACCACCCTATGCACGGTTTCAAATAATAGATATAATTATAAACCGCCTTTATTATGTTAATTCATAATAATTCAAAAACGAGTGAGTTAAAAATATTGAGAGTGGAAAGACAAGATGTTTCAAACCTTTGAAGCAAGATGTTTCAAAATTTAAAAATTTTTAAAAACGCTTTTGGCTATAATTCTTTTTTTTTTCCCAGCCTACTTGAAGAGATATAATACGTATCCATACTAATATTATAGTGTGTCTGTCTGTTAACTCTTCACGCTTAAACCGCTCAACTGATTTAGATGAAATTTGGTATGTATAAGGGGATGAAAACGGAATGGAAGTTTATACGGAATTGTTGCTCCCTGTTGACTTGAAATAGCATACGTGCTAGTTTTATATTTGCTCTTAGATTTTACTAACTAGTAACTTTTATTTTGCGTTTTATTATGTAATTCCATATGGCTCATGTTAATTTCGCACAGACGAAGTCGCGGGTAAAAGCTAGTATTTTAATATTGTAATGGATTTTGATATGATAAAACTTTTGAAATAGATGGCAATTAACCAAAACTAACCCAAAAATGTACCCAAAAAACCGTGACGACCCTATACACGACACGATACAACTAATCCATACTAATATTATAAATGGGAAAGTGTATGTGTGTGTTTGTTTCTTTGTTTGTCCGTCTTTCACGGCAAAACGGGGCGACGAATTGAAGTGATTTTTTAAATGGAGATAGTTGAAGGGATGGAGAGTGACATAGGCTACTTTTTGTCTCTTTTTAACCCCCCACTTCCCTAAAATGGGGGGTGAAAATTTGTATGGTTTGTTACCCCGAATTTAACGCGAGCGAAGCCGCGGGCAAAAGCTTTTATATGTTATTAACTTACTCGTGCTGACTTTTCGTGTTTTTAAATCTTTTGTGTAATTTCAATTTATAATTCTTATGTGAGACGACAAACGCTTTTATATTTGTCAATATTTTTAGTAAAAAACACTTATGGTATATAAATGAAAATGGTTAAAACATGTTAAAAAATTAATCTTAAACTTTAGGTTGAATTAAGTTATTTGCTTTTTAGCTATGGTTTTCTGTAAGGTACTTCCCCAGTCGAGCTCTGAGCCAGGTCCAGATTTGAGCGTGATAACATTCGCTGAACTGTGCCTTACCACAGTTAGCGAGATAACATTCGGAGTGCCCATACCTCCCTTTTGGACATAACATACCCGTGTCTAAACCTGTTCCTAGTAACCAACTAGGTACCAATTTAAAAAATGTTCACAGCAACAATTAATTGGATCCAGTCTTAAATGCCACGCAAAAACAAATCAAACCATTTTTTGTGACAAACAATTGAATTTATAGAACGAAACTTTTTTGTCTATAAAGATCACATGTATGCGCGACTTCGGCAGCAGATAGCATACATCCTCCATACTACCCTCTTGAACCTGATGTTTATTCAATGTTGGGCGTAATTTATTAGATGGTACCTACTTTTGTAATGAATTAAATTGCTAATTAAATTACATGAAAATCAATTATATTAAGTAATTGAAATTGCTTGTAATTGAGATTACATGTCAGTAGTATTCCCGATTACATATAATTTGTAATTGCAATTACTTTTATCTTAACTACTTTTACTTGTAACTTCGATAATTTGAAATAATATACAAGTTCAATTTCTTTTTGGGTCAGTGGGGGCAGCTACCAGATCCCTCGCTGCAACGCGAAAATGGTCTTAGAAGACCTTCCCTCAATTTCAAATTAATCAATCTTCATTAATTTGAAATTGAGGGAAGGTCTTCTACGGATTTTGGAAAAAAACATACAGGATGCGAGATGAGGTCACATTTGGTAAACTTCTTTTTGATGCCAATCGATCCCATTCTTGTATGGGATCAAAAATAATTTACGGCTAGAAAAGCCACAAAATGAGAAAAACTTTTCCCATACTTTATGAAAATTGTTTTTTTTATTTTTCACATGCTGCTTTTTTATGCCAATCGATTCCATTCCTATCGTTTCTAATAGTTTCCTATTATTAGGTATTGTACTAAAAAGCCACAAATTAAATATTTTCCATACATTTACTATAAATAATAAATAAATATTATACGACAATCTTACACAAATCAACCTAGGCCCACAGTAAGCTCAATAAGGCTTGTGTTATGGGTACTAGACGACGATATATATAATATATAATAGATAAATATGGATAAATACTTAAATACAAAGAAAACATCCATAACTCAAGAACAAATATCTGCGATCAACACACAAATAAATGCCCTGACCAGGATTCGAACCCGGGACCTCCTGCTTCGTAGGCAGGGTCACTACCGACAGGGCTAGGAGATCGTCAAATAAAGAATAAGTGATTTTTAGGGTTCCGTAGCCAAATGGCAAAAAACGGAACCCTTATGGATTCGTCACGTCTGTCTGTATGTCTGCCCGTCCGTATGTCACAGCCATTTTACTCGGAAACTATACGACGTATCTGAATAAAATTTACACATAAGGTGTATTCTGTATGCCGCTACTTAGTTATGTACTTATGTATTTAAATTAAAAAAAAAAAAAAATTAAGGGGGGGCGCTCCATACATGTATCTAAATTTCAAAAAAATTGTTTTTACCATATATCAACATGTGATACATCAATCGATAGGTCTTTAAAATAATATTGAAGTTTTTTTGATCATTTTGTGATTAAGTAAATATTTTTTGATATAATCGCTTCGAAAGTCAGAAAAATTTTGTAGCCCCCCCTGTAACTTTTGAACCGTAAGTCCAAAAAATATGAAAAAATTTGAGAAGATGCGCCTTATTATATACTTGCTACGAAAATTGTTTTGAACATTATCGGTTTAGCCATTTTTGAGCCATTTCCAAAAAACTTCTTCCATAGGCATCAGATACGACCTTTTGCTATTAGTTTGGTTCTTATTCCATTGAAGGTACGGAACCCTCCTATGCGTGGTCCGACACGCACTTGGCCGGTTTTTTAAACTTTTCACTTGAACAACAGTCGTTTTTATTAAGCATAAACAAACATTTAACCCAAACATTTAGCCGGAAGAAACATTTAAGTAAAATGTTAATGTACCTGAAAAAAGCGGCATCGCCATTATATCAAAATGCAACTAGGTACAGGTACACAATAGTGTTGGAGGATGTGTGGTTTGTATTTGCAACTAAAGGATAATTTTCCAGATAGGTAATTGAATTATCCGATGTTCTCCCGATGCGGTCTTATCCCAACGCACTTTACCGTCCTCATTGAAAGCGATTTTGACCATCTCTAATTTCGTTATAGATACTAAAAACCTGGATTTTTCAGAGCAGAAGAGGACATAAAACAAATTAGTTACAAATAATATTATTCAGTTAAGTACATTTTATTTGAACTTTTATTTTGAAAGACTTGACACGTACTTGACACATAGAAATATAACCGCCATGATGAATGCTTATTTTGGATATTTAGAATAAAACATTATAATTGTGCGATTATGATACTGTAGGTAATGGCGTGCGTGGGTCAAGTAGTTTTATATTATAGGTAACTTTAATTATTTCGTCATTGATTACCTACATACAATAGTAACTTTAATTAAGTAAGTACCACGGATCAGAATACAATCCGGATAGTACTTTTACTATATTCCCCTAACCACAGTTGAACCTTATTACCGAGCAAAACAGTCGTTCATAGGTCACTAGTAAAAAGTAATAAAAACGGTCCGATAGAGAGCATAATGTAGGGGGCGGTGTCTCACTCGCACAATGCTGCCAACTTATGAAACTTACCAATATGGTTTTATTTATATACATTTATTTTAGTAACACACTAGAAGTTACTTCCTACTTACAATAATTTATTGCAAGATTTTGAATTAATACTTTGTCCCCTTTTAGCTGCTTTGATTTTTTTTACGTCGTAAATATTATTCATTCATTAAATTAAAGAATTGCAATTAATATTGCAGACAGTAGTAAGTTTTGTAATATTTAAAATACGGTCTGGTATCCCCATCCCATCAGTCCCATCACTGACATAATATGTCACTGATATTATTTCAAATGACGCCGCTCAGCTCAACATTTCGTAACAACATTTTTAAGTAAAAATGGTCAAGATATGTTGCGTAAAAGGGTGCAGGGGTGAGACTTTACAATAAAGTAGACTTGCCTTTCACCGGTAATCCACAATCATTCAATTTTACGATTTAACAACAAGTTAAAATTGTCAAACAATAGGGTGACTATGATGTCGGCAAGCTGCGGGTCGGTTTTGCTGTTTTTACAGAAATGTACATAAGTACATGGTCTGTTCCTAAGTATTACTTACACAGGACAGGAGTTGCCCGCGGGTCGTTTTAGGCCCTTTCGAAAGGGTCCTAAAATGGCACAAGGCCATACAAAAAATGGTAGTAGTGGCAGTATAATAAATAAATATTATGGGACAATCTTACACAAATCAACCTAGTCCCACAGTAAGCTCAATAAGGCTTGTGTTTTGGGTACTAGACGACGATATATGTAATAGATATATACATATAAATACTTAAATACATAGAAAACATCCATAACTCGGGAACAAATATCCGTGATAAACACACAAATAAATGCCCTGACCAGGATTCGAACCCGGGGCCTTCTGCTTCATAGGCAGGGTCACTACCGACTAGGCTAGGAGGCCGTTAAAATATACTTTATAGTACAACATTTGTACAACAAAAATGCAACAGGAAAGTACAAGAAAAATGCAACAGGAAGAATATACAATATTTGTACATGGAAGAGATCTCTTCCAGTCAACCATTGAGCAGTTTGATGTATTGATGTTTTCTTTATTTACCTTTAAGTATATTAAAGTCGGAGAACTGTCCACATCAGATATGACGCAAACTATTGCTCACTAGAGAGCCACGAATCCCCTGTACTTACTTAGTTTTAGTTTGCTACACTAACTATCCCCTATTTTAAGACGCGGACATCTGGCAATTGTTCATCGGTGTTATGCAAACGAGTTGTAAGAAATAAATTTCTTACAGTTCTAGGTTTGATGCAGTGCAGTATCATGTAATTAATAAGATTATATCATTTTCAGGAGTTTCTGTTGGGTGAAAATAGTGCAAAATGATGTTACGTTAATGTATTGTTTGTCGCCTACCTACTGTTTTTTTTCCGTAGCTATACGCAATGTTTTTACTTTTTTGTTATTATATTAGCGATAGGCTTCGACAGTTTTTACCTATTAACTGAAATATTTTGCTGGTCTGTCACTCTGACGTCCTCCGATAAATAGCTGCCAGATGCCTGGATCTAGCAATAAGTTTAAAATAGTAAAGTAATTAGAGGGGTTCTCTGCTCCCATTATTGCGCCAACGTAGCTGAAGTGGCCAGCTCCTTAAGCCAGTAGAATGTATAAGTTCCCATATGAACTATGAGACTTCTCTTTCTGGACAATACTTACTAGACGACAAGCATATTTTATATTTATCTTCATACTATCCCAATCCCACATACATCATAGTACATATGGTCACCCTACTTAGAATGAGACGCAGCCCCCCACATTACCCTCTCTTTCGGCCTCACTTTGTGGTCGAAGTATGATCTCCAGATTGTATTTAACTTCATGGTAAGTACACATAAAATGGAATCATTATCAAAGCGCCATCTTACTGTAAAAGACCGCGATTGCTTGACTATTTAAACATGTCAACATTGAATTGTCATAGTTCATCTCAAGTATACTAGATGGCAGAAGCGGAAGCTGCGATTATAAAAACGCAAAATGCAGTCGTCAACCGCGATACCCGTCACCTTAATTACGTGCCAGAAACTTTGTTTCCCATAAAATCAATTTCAATAATATCATTTGTCATGATCATTGTAAGCCATAATATCACTAGCCATAATATCATTTCCCATCCAAATTGCTTCCCAGAAAGTAGGTCAGGTTAGGTTAGAACTGTGACCTCCTACAAAATAAAACGGCTACCAGAAAGTAGGTTAGGTTAGGTTAGAACTGTGACCTCTTACAAAATAAAACGGCTACCAGAAAGTAGGTTAGGTTAGAACTGTGATCCCCCAAAAAGCGAACGCCTACCAGAATGTAGGTTAGGTTAGAACTGTGATCTCCTTCAAAATAAAACGGCTACCAGAAAGTAGGTTAGGTTAGGTTAGAACTATGATCCCCTAAAAAGCGAACGGCTACCAGAAAGTAAGTTAGGTTAGGTTAGAACTGTGATCTCCTACAAAATAAAACGGCTACCAGAAAGTAGGTTAGGTTAGAACTGTGATCTCCTACAAAATAAAACTGCCCCTACATAATAATATGACTAAGTAAATATTTTTAGAGCGCCTACAGGAATATAGTGAGCAAATGCATTGTTTGTATGCATGGATTCGGAAAACCATTATTTAGTATGGCGTTTAAATATTCTATTAAATAGTATTATTACAATTAATAATATGGACAACAATACGTATGGCACTCGTACGTTCTGAAATCTAATAATCGGGTAAACAAAGAGTATGTCACATAATTTTTATGGTAAACAAACCATTCGGGCAAATGAAATTCGGGCAAATAAAATTCGGGCATATGAGTATTATTTTATATAATTTTCGGGCAAACAATAGACAACCGTTCGAAAACGGTAGGCAATTGCTAGCATTACCACGACAGATTTTACTATGATAAGCTTTTTATCTGTGGCAGTAACGTAATTTTAACTTTACATGCTCAACTATTGATGTGTTATGAGTTTTGATAACATAATGTACGGTCACGTCTGAAAATATGGATACATTTAATGTGACAAAAACATGTATCCAAGACCTTACGCCTTGGTAATAGAATCGTGGCTACATATTTTTGTCACATTAAATGTATCCATATTTTCAGACGTGACTGTACACCTGCACCCTCCCGCGCATCCGCCGACAGCCCGACACGCGCCCGCGCGACCGCCGGCACACGAGAGTTGGCCACGGTGGTGCAATGGCGGCCATTCTATGGTTTCCGAATACGGCATTTAGAATAAATAATATGAGTGTAGATAGCAGTGTATGCAACTGTACGTAATCTCGTAGTGTGATCTTATTATGAAACTCGCCTGCGGCTCGTTCCATAAAACCACACTCATGTTTTAAGGACCCTTATTACGTAACAGTTACATAAACTTAAAAAAGTGATCCTTTTAAAGGGCATAATTGGTATCGTATTCTTATTATAAAAAATTAAGGCAAAAAAAATGGGTTTTGTATATAATTTTTTTTTTCGCGTCCAAAAAATTTTTCTCCTTACTTTTTCTTAGTCGCATTATGATACCAATTATGCCATTAAACGGATCACCACTATTTTTGTTCCACCCTGTATACTAACTTTCTGTCATTCATTTATTTAATACGTTTTTCTACTCCTGTACTTTTACCTGTCATTTATACATTCGTCAACACCTTTATAAGAACATAGATAATACACTCGATGAAAAGTCTATCTAGTCTATTCCCCAAAATAACACTTGTTCTATAAAAGCGCCAAAATAGTATCGCGGAATCGCACTACTATTAATATAAAACGCGTGTTTTCGCGTGACTATTAATATAAAATAAATTACTGCCAACCTAAGAAAACTAAATAAACGCAGCGTTTTTAGAAAAAAACACTTTAAAAAAGAAAAAATTAAAAGAACCACAGACCTACTTCGTAGTTTTTTACGTTTCCCGTTCGTTTGTTGGGGCAAATTGCAAACTTTGAAAGTAATTTAGGTATTTTTACTAATCTCTAGCTCTTTAATAATTGATCAAATAACGACGGTGTGTATTTGTGTTAGTAATGTTAGTATTATTGAGAAATAGTGTTTTAAAAGGTAAAACTTAAATGATTGTTGATTATGTTGACAAAATAACTGCGATATCCATGAAGTTTTCAATTTCGCATTTTATGTAAAAGTAAGTGTATTCGTAGAAAAAGTATTGTATGCAACGTCGTATAAGTAGGTCAAAAAATGTTCGTGGCGTTTTTCTTAACAATTTTCGCCTACGGCTCAAATTGTTACCCACGCCACTCACCTTTTTTGACCCCTCTTATATAACTGTTGCATGAACTACTATATCTTGGTTGTGCTGCTGATATTTTATTACTTATTTTTATTTTGGACCCTTTATTAGTAATAATATATGTAATAAAAATATCTTATTTTGGACCGCGGTATGTCCTTAAACTACGTCCGGACTTGGGTATGTCCTTAAACTATGCCAAAAGGAGAGGTATGGGCACTGCGAATGGCATCTCGCTAAGTGTGATATAGGGCACGTTCAGCGAATGTCATCTCGCTCAAATCTGGAGCAGAGCCCGACTGGGGAAGTACCTCCACATTACAGAAAACCACAGCCAAATAGCACTAGACCCTACTCATAGTGTTGTGTTCCTGCTGGTGAGTAAGGTTGCCAAAGAGCTCAAAGAGGACCCAGTGTGTTGACGATGAGAGACCCTCTTGTTCCTTTAGCCGTCAACACAGTGAATCCTCCTTTTGGTAAAGGGGTTAGGCAACGCGCATGTGACTCCTGTGGTTACAGGCGTCCATAGGTTACGGTAGCTGCTTACCATCAGGCAGGCCCTATGCTTGTTTGCCACCGTCGTAGTATAAAAAAAAAAATATATAATTCGATTTGTAGTAAATTCGTATTTACTTTCGTAAAAACTATTTAATGCCTATTCCAATTCATTGAATTAGGTTTTCGAGCCAACCTCAAACTCCATTGAAAAATTCAGAACAAACGCTAGAAGGATGATATTGATTTCCTAATATATATCATTTATGTTTTACAGGAATTCAGAAATTCAGCTTTCAGCGGGCAGACAGACAGTTTTCAACCTATACAAACAGAGAAACGACAAGCTTAAACTATATACAAACACTTTACAACGAAAGTGCTATGAAATCAAAGAAATAACTCAAAATCCTACCATGACCACAGATAACAATGAAATAGACACAGTCGGCATGATATTCTGCATCGAACCATCGACTAAAGACTTCAAGGAGCAAAGCTTCCAAAATGTCTTCCTCGCGGACGCCGACAAAAATATTATCTGTGTCAATTTCTGGGGCGGATTAAAAAAATTCGGCTTCGAAAATGTCTTAGACATCGGACAAATAATAACTTGTGTTAATTTACAGAAAAGAGCTGGCAACACTAGGAAAAGTATACCACAGTATAGGGTCACAGAATTTAGCTATTTTACAAAAACGCCTAAGAATAAAAAGGCATTAGAAATCACGAACGAACTGGCGAGTAAGCTGTCAAAAGTCAAAGACAAATTCTGTGAAGACTGTGTCGTTTTAAAAAATAATTATTCCATTTTCAAAACGCGGAATGAAAATGTATCTCCATACGGACTTGACTACAATGTATCTAAAAATATGGTGTCTCCGTTGCGAAATTGTGATAATTTGAACCTTACTGGCTTAGATTTTGAGTCCAGTTTTAATTCCCAAGAGATTTCTCCACAACTGTTGCTTAGGAAAAAGAAAGTTAACGAGAAAATTGAAAAAATAAGGTTTGTCTACGGCGAGCCACCTCCTTTAAGCTCTATAAATATTATAAACCAATCAAAAAACGCCTCTGCGATGTACAAGAGTCCGTTGATTTCAAATTTGGAACGTTCAAAAATGGAAAGTCCCTTACGGAATGTTGCCAGCCCAGTGACAGTAAACAGAACTTTTGCGAAAAATGTGAATCCTGTGAAATTGAATTTTTCTAGGGAAAACTTGGACGAAAGTGTCGACCAATTTGCAGAAGATTTTGACGCTAGTCCGCCATTGAGTCTGGATTCCGACATTTTCAATTAATGTTAGCTTTATAAGTATATTAAATAAACGCAGAGGTCGCTACTGTTGTTAGTTACAGAAATTTGATTTGATTAACTTGTCAAAACATAAGTCAATTTAAATATTTATCTATTTAAAAAATCAGCAGACTGTAAATTAAAAGGTGAGTTTTTTTTCTAATAATTTTAGTTTTATTTTTCAATTAATGACATTTTAAGGTAAACCAGAATTTAGGCGTTTTTTTAACTTGCTTTCTAGAACAGCCTAACAAAAGTGGCGCCCTCTGTCATAAGTTTTGAGTTGTTTATCAAATGGCGTCTAAATTTTCAAAACTTTTATATGTAATAAAAAATATTGTGATAAAATAACATTAGAGTGCCTGTATTTAATAAGTATGTTGTACGTATCGAGTCATACCTATTTAATTTTGTAAGTAATTACGTTTTATATTTAAGGTTTGATGTTATAAATAAAAAACTGTTTCAATTTCAAATTTTATCAGAAATATAAAATCTTATCGCAGCTAATTGCTGTTGAGAATACAGAAGTATTGTTAACTTTGTGGTAAGTTATGGCTTCGTCATTTTCTTTTACCATACTAAGGATAGAGATGCCTATAGAGTGGCCGTTCATTCCGCTGTGTCAAAGAATAAATATATAGAAGAGCATACATTATGCGCTAACTCCGAAGCGCCATCTGTACCAGAGTTATCGCATAATAAATGGGGCTGTACAGCGCCATCTAGTTAAACTATCAAACTTGGAGCCTTAAAAAGTTCTAAGACTTTGTTCCTCTATTCAATACATTATCTTTGGCTGTATCGGCCTTTCAAATTTACTACTTCGAATAGTGCCTTCAAGTTATCAGTATTCATTATTTGTCTTATTATTAAGTGTTATTAAACAATTTGTACAGTGCCAATGTTAATAAACTATGTCATTGTTGAATTCCGTTTTTATTTAATTACACTGACCCATCTGACCATCAGCTCAAAGCAAGTATCTAGAGTTGAAACACGCGTTCACCCAGAAAGGACAGAATTCACAGAATACACGCAACGCGACTAATTTTAAAACACGTTTCATGATGGCTGATAGCATACCGTAACTAGCCTACATAACTTAGTCTGTTTCTTTGTTTCCCTTCAAAAAGCGGTGGAGGGTAACACGTTTATACTGCACTAAGGGACTTTAAGAAGTAACCAATAATTACAATGTGTAATAGGACCATCCTGTTCGATCTTGGTATTGTTATTTATTACCATGACAGGTTTATAGCTAGTATATCTATGTTATTAGGCCATGGCCCTGTTAAGCCGAATGGCGCTATTTCAAAATCAAATTATCTTGAAATGGAACTTTGGGCTACAGAATTTGAATTTATGTTATGTTTGCATTTACTTTTTTTTTAATAGCGCCTTCGGCTTAGCAGGACAGCATTGCTCCATCGCAATCTTGCTCGAAATTTGCTAGTCTCTGGAGCCCAGCGCTTCTTTATACAATTTTTTACACTGCGCAAGCAACTTGCGCAAATGGCTATACATGCCCAAGTAATGCTCCGCACGCCGTGTTTGCTGAACAACTTTTCACGCATATTTAAAGATTATAAAAAACGCCCCAAAGCTGTCATTCCAAGGTGACCTTCTAGCAAAACCAGTTTGACGTTTGCTAACCTATAAAAACTATTTTCATTTAGATATTCTACCCGCGGAGTCATGTATCCCGCACCCCAATTTACGTAAATAAATTCCGTAATACCTCTTACAGTGCCAACTAGTTTCCCACCACGTTTTACTTAGTGTTTTATGTGATAAAACTGTGAGCAGAACTCATTTTGTTGTCAGTGATATCTCGCGTATTTTTTATCGGTAAGTGCAGATATTATTGAGATGTAATGCCGAGTAACGACGCCGCTGTTCATTCACGTAGCGTGGTTAAAAATAGTTTTACATATCTTCCGGTTTTACGACGTAATTTGTATAACAAAACAGTGCGTCGGTTTACATGACGATGTATTCTGTCGTTCTATATTTTAGGAATACTTGCGTATTTCTTAAAAGCGTTAACGCTACAACGCTTACATTGTTTTTGCATTTGATAACATGTACGCTATTAATTTTACCAATTAATTTCTTATAGATTTGATATATTATTTTTCAAACTACTTTTTCCAATAAGATTTTTTCTTATGTTCATTAAAATTAATCAGAAAATTCATAATTACATAGGTATGTGTTTTGTCAATACCAAACCATGATGTTAAAATACCAACTAAGCTAGGTAATACTCATACCTTTTCCTGGAACATTATCCTTTTGGATATTTCCACCATTGTACCATCATTCATGTATGACCTAAATTATATTTTACAAAAAAACAATCTTTCTCTATTCTATTTCGAAATTATATTAGCAACATGTAAAAGTTGTATTTATTCAAAATTAATCATTATTATTTTGATAAAAAAATCAAAAATTTAAAGTTAAGTTTAGCTTTAAAGATTCTTTCCCCGGTAGAAAACATTTATAAAATCTGATACTTACTCCAATTCCTTGGGTTAGGTTTTCGAGTGAACCCCAGGCTCCAAAAAACTATGGCAAAAAGCCAAGACAAAATGTATGAAGATCAAGGCAAACCAGGGCTCAAAACCGGTTTTCACAAAAAACCCTGAAATAACTCAATATATTTAGTTATTGGTTTTTACGTCAGAACTCAATATTGTATTTAGGTAATGACTTTATATTATAAGATTTTTCGATTAACACTTTGACTACCGAGAACCCGCCTGGTAGGCACTCGTAATGTTTGTTCAGATGCCGGGCACGCGGCGTGCGGCATTGCGTTGCACGTCGTAACCCGCCTGGTAACTTCTGTCCGTTTCTGGGGTATTGTCCAAAAATTTGCCCGGTTGCGAAAGTGTTAAAATAAATATGAACTAGTAAACGAAAGAACGAAAAAAACCCGGCATGTTAGTATGGAGCAAATATCTGTTTCTGAGCCCTGAGACAAACAGTTTAGAAGACTTTTTAAAGTGCTTAAATACTGTGAAATTCTGCAACTGATTCAGAAGTAGTTTTAATAATGAGGTTGAGATACTTTTATGTGAATAACTTTAATTTTAAAATTATAAAATAAATCCAACAATGAGTCCTTTTATTTGATATCACATGACACAATTTTAAGACTAGACAATACGTTCAATCGCGCGAAGGGGAGAGAAAGAATGAGAAAAGCAGACCCCACAGTTAGATGGGAATAATAATGCTAAGGAGAGAAGAAAGAGACAGTTTTAAGACTTTTCTATTTTACTTCCCAAAAGTGGCCCTTATATTTAATTAATATGTGACGTTTTCAAGTCAATGGTACATCATTGTCGCCATTGTCGGTTGTCAATAAGGCGTTACTGCCATAAAAAATCATTTAGAAATAAACTCTATTAACAACCAACAATGATGTACCATTGATTTGAGAACATAACATTTATATAAATAATTTTTAAGAAAAAAAACCGACTTCCATGGGGGTAGCCGGTGAAGCATTATTGTAGATGGTGCACTTAGATTCCATACAATGAAATAACTTGCTTAACAAACGCAGCGGAGAGGACAAATCGCCAAACCTGAACTATGCGTCGTTGAAGAGTTCCGTTCTGATCATCATCAGCAGTTCCACTTCATCAAATGTCACTCTTTTGAATGAAAATGCTTGATTTGTTGATAAAAATACAAAAGTCACTTTATGTATGCCTTTAAGATTTGAGGAATTCCCTCGATTCCTCATGGAACTCATCATCAGAACTTGAGCTTGACGAAAATTGGTCCTGACAATCTAACTTGCTTAACAAACACAGCGAAGGGGACGAATCGCCAAACGTAAACTATGCGTCGTTGAAGAGTTCCGTTCTGATCATCATCAGCAGTTCCACTTCATCAAATGTCACTCTTTTGAATGAAAATGCTTGACTTGTTGATAAAAATACAAAAATCACTATGTGTAAGCCCTTAAGATTTGAGGAGTTCCCTCGATTCTTCATGGATCCCATCATCAGAACTTGAGCTTGACGAACATTTGTTCAGACAATTAAACTTGCTAAACAAACACAGCGAAGAGGACGAATCGCCAAACGTGAACTAAAGCTTGTCCCAGAAAAAAATGTCGTTTATTAGTTCGTATGGAAAACATAAACAATAAAAAAATTACCAAATTTTTGACAACATTTTATTAGAAATGTAGTAAATAAAATATATTTTTGTTATGTTTTTGTTCTATTGTTTATTCATCCAGAAACTTCGTAATTTTCTTTTGATACCTGCCATCAGGTTTTGTACATCTGTGTCTGTGATTAGTTTTGAAGCTGTTTTCCATTTTCGCTTGAAGTTTTCAACTGATGTGGCGTTAGTTTTATGTTTTAAGAGTTTCTGCTTCATACGAGCCCAATAATTTTCTATAGGTCGTAATTCAGGGCAGCTAGGAGGATTTTGGTATTTTTCCACAAATTCGACATTATTGGCTTTGTACCATTTTATCACATTTTTAGAATAGTGGCACGTGGCCAGATCAGGCCAAAACAGAACTGGCTTCTTGTATCGCTTAATAAACGGCAATAATCGCTTTTCCATGCACTCTTTAAGGTATATATATCGCCTTTCATAGTTCCTTTAGCAAAGTATGGGGTGCTGCGTTTGCCGCAAGAACAGATCGCTTGCCACACAAGAACCTTCGCAAATTTATCCGTTTTTATTACTTTGTACTCGTCATTGACAGTTTTTCTATCGGTCCCCGAATAAAAATGATGTCTCGGCAGTGATTTAAAATCAAGCTTGCAATATGTTTCGTCGTCCATCACAGTACAGTACTTTTTTGTCGTTAATTTTGAATACAGTTTTCTTGATCTTGTTTTAGCGTCAGTTTCTTGTTTCGAATTTCTATTAGGCACTTAAGTTTGTTTGAACGTCTTTATAGCATTATTTTTCTTTACTCGTTGCACAGTTGATTTAGACGTTTATCCTTTTTAGCTAAATATCTTACAGATAATGTAGCTTTTTCAGCAAAGCAGCTATGATACCCTTCTCAATATTTATCTTAACAAACCTGGAGTGCGATTTTTGAATCTCACCAAGTGACTAATTCTTACTGATGTGAGTGATTTCCGATAGTAAATCACTCACATCGGTGAGAATTAGTCACTTGGTGAGATTCAAAAATCGCACTCCCGGTCTTCCGACCACTTCCAGGACGCCGTCGAATACCGCCAGTCTCTCTGAATTGTTTTAGGACTCTTTGGTCAGTTTTAGCAGACGTGTTTAGCTCCATCGCCACTTTTTTCGTGGAAATCCCTTGATATTGGACATATTTGTACAATATTTTCTCATGAAGTTTTTCTTGTGGAGACGATATCTTTGAAAATGTGACTGTGACAGATTTTTTTCTAACATGAAATAAAGAAACGAGATGCATTTAACGTATAACCAGCCAGTTGCAACCATTTTGATTGAAACCTGATATACAAACGTTGCGTAAACTAACGACATTTTTTACTGGGACAAGCTTTATGCGTCGTTGAAGAGTTCCGTTCTGATCATCATCAGCAGTTCTATTTCATCAAATGTCACTGTTTTGAATGAAAATGATGGTTTTGTTGATAAAAATATAAAAATCACTATATGTATGCCTTTAAGATTTGAGGAGTTCCCTCGATTCCTCATGGATCCCATCATCAGAACTGCGTTTTGACAAAAACGGGACCAATCTGTATATATATACTTACAATCAAAAAAAGAATTTTCAAAATCGGTTCAGACATGACGGAGTTATGGAGTAACAAACATAAAAAAAAAAAAAAAAACAAAAAAAAAAAAAAACATACACGCCGAATTGAGAACCTCCTCTTTTCAAATCTTGAAGTCGGTTAATAAAATAAATAAATAAAAATAGCCTTTATTGGTACCCTTTGCCTACTATCATGTGTCATTTTTAATTCTTAATTTTTAGTTACTCATATTTAATCATTGTGTTTTCTTATGATGTAACTTTCTTTGTCTGTTTTATGTTATGTGGCAATAAAAAAAAAAAAAGAATTTATTGTCGCAGAAAAAAAATACTAAAAGAAATACAGACACGTAGACATACACCGAAGTAAACAAAAAAACATAAAACAATACACAAGAAGGGAAAGGAAAAAAAAATACAAGTAACACACAACTTAAAAACTAAACTAAACGCGACAATAGGCTCGGAGCTCAGCATTTGCCGCGAGCTCGGTCGGCTGCACAGCGCTGTTTTTCAACCCGCGCCTGTCTCTTGGCTTATACAGATTAAAGATTAAATAGCTAGCTAAAGGGGAAACATAATATATAATAACATAATATACATAACATAATATAATATTCTTATTCTTATGCTTATTCTTTATTATTCAAGTTACAGTTATTACATTTTAAATATACTTTTTAGGTCTTCCATGGACAATTTCAACTTGTCCTTTGACATAGGCCTCCTCCAAAGCCTTTCATTTAATCCTGTCCCTTGCCATCTTCATCCAGGCACCTCCTACAATCTTGTTAAGGTCATTGGACCATCTGTATTTCTGTGGGCCCCTTTTCTAGTGTTGTATCTTGGGTACCATTCCACAACGTCCCTTGTCCATTTCTCCAAATTCTCCCTTATATGTTGCATATTTGCCTTTGGATCGCCGACTTGCCCGACTAACATAATGTATACAAAATTTCACCTCAATTGGTCCAGTAGTTACGGACCTAATTGGCTGTGTGACAGACTGAGAGACAGAGTCGTACCATACGGGTTCTTTTTTAACCCCCAACGCAAAAAGAGAGTGGTCTCATAAGTTTAACGTGTCTGTGTATCTGTCTGTGGTATCGTAGCCCCCAAACGGATGAACCGATTTTCGTTTAGTTTTTTTTGTGTCATAGATAATTTTATCCCGAGTGTTCTTTGCCATGTTTTTTTACCATTTTGGTACTGAACTCTAATGAGCCATTGCACAAGAAATGTGCATTTTAAAATAATTTGAAGAGTATAATTTACAAGGCCCCAGACTAGGTGAACATACGATCTGGTTAGAGTCGCGGGGAGCAGTTTGTTAAGGGAGAATGACGGTTCGCCGTTCGTTGTGGAGATCCTTGTCTTCCGGCTGAAATGATTATAATTTACATAATTTTTAAGAAAAAAAAACCGACTTCAATGGGGGTAGCCGGTGAAGGATTATTGTAGATAGATGGTGCACTTAGATTCCATACAATGAAATAACTTGCTTAAAAAACGCAGCGGAGAGGACCAATCGCCAAACGTGAACTATGCGTCGTTGAAGAGTTCCGTTCTGATTATCATCAACAGTTCCACTTCATCAAATGTCACTCTTTTGAATGAAAATGCTTGATTTGTTGATAAAAATACAAAAGTCACTTTATGTATGCCTTTAAGATTTGAGGAATTCCCTCGATTCCTCGTGGAACTCATCATCAGAACTTGAGCTTGACGAAAATTGGTCCTGACAATCTAACTTGCTTAACAAACATAGCGAAGAGGAAGAATCGCCAAACATGAACTATGCGTCGTTGAAGAGTTCCGTTCTGTTCATCATCAGCAGTTCCACTTCATCAAATGTCACTCTTTTGAATGAAAATGCTTGATTTGTTGATAAAAATACAAAAGTCACTATGTGTAAGCCCTTAAGATTTGAGGAGTTCCCTCGATTCTTCATGGATCCCATCATCAGAACTTGAGCTGGACGAACATTTGTTCTGACAATTAAACTTGCTAAACAAACACAGCGAAGAGGACGAATCGCCAAACGTGAACTATGCGTCGTTGAAGAGTTCCGTTCTGATCATCATCAGCAGTTCTACTTCATCCAATGTCACTGTTTTGAATGAAAATGATGGTTTTGTTGATAAAAATATAAAAATCACTATATGTATGCCTTTAAGATTTGAGGAGTTCCCTCGATTCCTCATGGATCCCATCATCAGAACTGCGTTTTGACAAAAACGGGACCAATCTGTATATATATACTTACAATCAAAAAAAGAATTTTCAAAATCGGTTCAGACATGACGGAGTTATGGAGTAACAAACATAAAAAAAAAAAAAAAATAAAAAAAAAAAAAAAAACATACACGCCGAATTGAGAACCTCCTCTTTTCAAATCTTGAAGTCGGTTAAAAACTGAAGTATCCTTGCAAACAGGGCTTGTAACCGGTTTTCGCAAAAATCCCCGAAATAACCCAATATGTTTACATATTTTATATTCTTTTTTAACCGACTTCAAGATTTGAAAAGAGGAGGTTCTCAATTCGGCGTGTATGTTTTTTTTTATTTTTTTTTTTTTTTTTTTTTTTTTATGTTTGTTACTCCATAACTCCGTCATGTCTGAACCGATTTTGAAAATTCTTTTTTTGATTGTAAGTATATATATACAGATTGGTCCCGTTTTTGTCAAAACGCAGTTCTGATGATGGGATCCATGAGGAATCGAGGGAACTCCTCAAATCTTAAAGGCATACATATAGTGATTTTTATATTTTTATCAACAAAACCATCATTTTCATTCAAAACAGTGACATTGGATGAAGTAGAACTGCTGATGATGATCAGAACGGAACTCTTCAACGACGCATAGTTCACGTTTGGCGATTCGTCCTCTTCGCTGTGTTTGTTTAGCAAGTTTAATTGTCAGAACAAATGTTCGTCCAGCTCAAGTTCTGATGATGGGATCCATGAAGAATCGAGGGAACTCCTCAAATCTTAAGGGCTTACACATAGTGACTTTTGTATTTTTATCAACAAATCAAGCATTTTCATTCAAAAGAGTGACATTTGATGAAGTGGAACTGCTGATGATGAACAGAACGGAACTCTTCAACGACGCATAGTTCATGTTTGGCGATTCTTCCTCTTCGCTATGTTTGTTAAGCAAGTTAGATTGTCAGGACCAATTTTCGTCAAGCTCAAGTTCTGATGATGAGTTCCACGAGGAATCGAGGGAATTCCTCAAATCTTAAAGGCATACATAAAGTGACTTTTGTATTTTTATCAACAAATCAAGCATTTTCATTCAAAAGAGTGACATTTGATGAAGTGGAACTGTTGATGATAATCAGAACGGAACTCTTCAACGACGCATAGTTCACGTTTGGCGATTGGTCCTCTCCGCTGCGTTTTTTAAGCAAGTTATTTCATTGTATGGAATCTAAGTGCACCATCTATCTACAATAATCCTTCACCGGCTACCCCCATTGAGGTCGGTTTTTTTTTCTTAAAAATTATATAGAATGAACTCAATATTGTTTTTAGGTTATGACTTTATATTGTAAGATTTTTCGATTAAATATGAAATAGTAAACGAAAGAACGAAAAAACAACCGGTATTTTAGTATGGAGCAAAATACCGGTTATAAGCCCTGCTTGCAAACATGCGTAGTTTTGGATGGCGGTTATTGTATAGTTATCACTATACGAGTAATAACGTGTCCAGATAAGGGTTATATGCTGTTACGTAATCAGAATGCAAGATAATAAAATTGAAAGTGAATGCGTATCAGCAATGTAGCATTTATAATAAAGCGGTGTAGGTTAATCAACTTTACACTTCTTCTTCCTCCTCGGCTTGGGGTCCGCTTGACAACCTAATCCCATGAATTGGCGTAGGCATTAGTTTTTACGCTTTCGTAAAAACGAATGCCTACAATTTGCAGTAAAACAATCACTTCTGCAGAACACGTATAATTTTTTTACTTCACACAAAAAATATTTTACTTCACACAAGAAATATTGAAGCACAATTTAAACAGAATAATTTTATCGAACAATGGTGGATGTCTGCCTTCCGCACGAATGGAAAAAAGAGTAGGTACAAGAACAGAACTCGGCTGAAAATTTAGCTATAAAGAAATATGAATTGATGAGATGCGAGTGGTATGAACGATGATGGCTGATTCACTGGATGAAGGAAACCTAAATTTAAAACCGAATTTTATCAATTCATGGCCTAGTTTCACCTCTTGGTTGGAAGGACAAATGGCAGTTTCGTAAAAACTAATGCCCCAGGCTCCATTGAGCCGTAACAGAAAGCGTAACAAACGCTAGAAGATGATGATGCTCTATATATTTTAATAGTCTCAATACTTCTCAATATGAAGTATAAATTATATTAGTTAAAGTAATGGCGCGTAGTTACAGTGTCCGAAAGGCAACCGGAGTATTTAAGCTCCCTACGTTGGACTTTAACAAAGTGGGTCAGTTCGGTTTGCACAGGGTGGGTTCACAACACGTAGGTAGCTTAAATACCGCGAGCCATCCGGTTGACTCGCGGACACTGAAACAACGCATCATTGCTCTGTATAAGTTTAGTATATTAATTTTATGCTGTTAGAGAAAACTCCATCAAATTAATTCAAACACATTTTTTGCGATCACAACTGACGGATGCACGATAATAAATTGGAATTTTACACTTGACTTCATTAGATATCTGAATCTGTCGTAGCATTAATAGACCGTGTGGAAAATGCAAATTAATAGCTAAAAAAATATTGCCTCATTCCATTGATTTATACAAAAAGGGAGATATGGTACCAGGCGCTCGATTCTGTGCCATCAAATATAGGTTCCGGTACCTATATTGAATTAGTCGTGTCTCCCAGTCACACTTTGTGCTATGCGCAAAATAAGGTCTCCCTTGCATACCCGTGTTAACTATATAGATTTATCTCTTTTGCCCATGATACACATACATTATAGGGGTGTGTAGCATTTTACAAGTGTGTAGGTGTTTCAGTTTTGTTTACTATGAACGTCACTCATCTTCCTTTTTGTTTATGTCTATGCCTCATTCGCACGATCGCACGTCGTAGTTTAAAATACTCCATGTAAGAAAATTAATCTAAATATATCATTACTTTTTAAAGAATAAATGGCCTCTGTCCATTACTCAGGTCAATTTTATCAGTGTTAAGGTACCGTGATAAAGTAGGTTCTTAGAGATTAACGTGGTTCGGTATAGGCCTTGCTTTTTGTAAATTGATAGCTGCTTCCTACAAAACGCCACGCCAAGTCGTGGACTAAGAGCTGGCCACGTCTGATATGACACACTAATTATAGCAACAAAACCAGTCGTATGACAGCAGCTTTTAATGGGTGGAGGTCAGAGTGACAGACTAGCATAATTTTTGAATTGGAAAATGTAATACCAAAATAGGTAAAAACTGCCGAAGTTATCTCAGTTATAAACGACAGGGCCTATATTTTAACATTAGACCAAAAAACATTGCGTATTATTACGGAAACAAAAACAGTAGGCGGAAAACTATGAATTACATTAAGTATACGTCGTTTGGCACTACTTTCCCCCAAAAGAAACTTGTGGCAATGATATAATCTACCCCACATTTTTTCCCCTGAAGTGGTATGCATTCTTTGACCTCCACCACTTTACAGCTGCCAGATGTCCAGATCTAGAAATAAGCATAGTATAGCAAAATGATTAGAGGGGTTCCGTTGCTCTCATTATTGTGTCACATCTCACGTGGCTAGCTCTCCGTGTAATATTTGTGTCTCCGATATATCTGACGCGTGCGGCACACGCTTGCACGCAGAGCGTGTCTATACACTTATCAGTTCAATCACGTACTATAGACAGGTAACTGTGGACCTTCTTTGCAAATACATAAGGTTCAATATGGCTAGTTAAGTGTGTTGCTTCGCTACTCACGCGAGTTCAAGATTATGAGCAAATATGCAAGTCCGTGTCCGTGTGATATAAATATTTGAGGAAGCACTTATTTTCATCCGACTTAAAGATCTCGAAGGAGGAGGTTATCAATTCGTCGGGATCTTTGTTATTGATTTTTTTTATGTATGATCACCGATTATTCGAAGACGGCGGACCGATTTGGAAAATTATGTATTAAATATTTTTGTTTGAAAGAGTATACTTCACAGTTGGTCCCATTGTAACCAGGTCAGGATCTGATGATGGGATCCTGGAGAAATCGAGGGAACTCTTCAACTATTATAGTGATTTAAGTATTTTTTACAGCAGCTCGAGCATTTGCTTTTGGAAAGTTGGATGCTAAGTGAAGTCGGTTCTTTTTTGTTTAAAATTCTTTTTATAGTATTAAGTGATTTGTCATTGTTGTGTCATGCTCCGTGACATCACTCACGTGTGGCCCCGGCGGAAGCCCAGCGCTGGCCTCCCAGGCTAGCACCATGCGGAGTCGGGAACATTTCGTGCCAACCATGTTCATGCCTTAAATATAATTAGTTATTGCCCTTAGATTTAGTATGTTTGTTTGCATGTTGTTGTCACGAATAAATGTCTTCTATTTCTATTTCAACTATACCTTAAAACATAACGTAAACTATACTAAGAATAAAATATTTTTTCTCAAACATGCAATGAAATATTGATGTTATGTTCCTTATAATAGGCTGCGAAGTATCACGTTTCAGGTGCGGCTACACGAGAGGTCGATAATGGAATTTCATACAAATTTGGAGGCCTAGGCCGGCAAGTGCCTCTTTTTTAATTTCCATTCCACATATATTTGTGGCACAGGATCATGGCGTTCAGCCATTTAAGGCTATAAGCGATATTTACTTTTTGGCTCGTTAGACATTCTGCCACTTCTTACGCCTATTAAAAAAAACAATAAACAATATTATATATTTTGCACTTTCGTTTATATATAAAATCGACATGAAAATAACGAATAACACATTATAAACAAATTCCTATAATTTTAAATTGTAAAGATGGAGGCAGATTCAAAACGGGTATTAGACGTTGCAATTTGCAGGGTACCAATCTGTTGTGTACCCTGCCTCTCCCTAACCCTCCTTCAGCTCCCTAAGTCAGTTGAAAATTTTACAACGTATATTGGCGAATTAAACCATTAAAACATCTACACATTGAAATATTTAGGGTTTGGTCAATGCCTCCTCTTTCGGGAGATTAATAAATGAGTATGATTTGTATTTATATTTATTTATTTCTACAATAAGCACTTACAGCTAAACCTTACGTGCTAATTGGTATTTTATATCTAGTGACTAACATGCATTATAGTGGTTTTATTACATACAAAAACAAACTTTGCTTACAATAAATGACAAATGACCAGTGCACTTGTGCCATGGCAGGTGCGCGTGTTTAATATAAGATAAATGAAATGACAAATTTAATTGAGAGAAATAAAATACAAATGTCAGATTAAAAACAAAAATATTTAGTAAAAACCGTTTATGTCAGTTTGTACAAATCAAATCTTATTAAAATAACGTAAATGTCAAGTGAAAATAATCAAATATTACATTATATGAAAATAAATATGTCTAAAATAATAATGTATAAAAACAGCGTCGGGTAAAGAAAAGGGTAGTAGCCGTATACTTTCTTATATAGGGATCTTACGAACGGCTTTTGAACTTTTTCTGGTAAAAGTGTGTAGTGTTTCTCGTGCGGATTCCAAATGACGGCGTTGGTTGATTAACCGCTCACCTAACAAATATGAACTCGATGGCCTAATTCATAACATAAGATTGCTAATTAAAATAATAAATCTGCCATCAAAATTGTAACCACCAACTCAATTATCCTGAGAAAAGAAGTGTTTTCGGTGGCAGGTTTGATCCTTAATACTGAACGGTATGTTTGGACCTACTGCGAGTCAAAAAAGGATCGTCATCATCTCTAGTCGTTCCCTCAGAGCTGAGGATCATGTCTTTCTGTTGAAGACCAGGGTCCTCCATAGGCTTATATCCCTCGCTAAGCGCATGGCTTCTTGCAGTTTTAATTGCATGGGTGCAGTGATTTGGGCACAAGATCTTGCAGGGGGAGGGCCTCTTAGTCTTGTGCCTTCAACTGTTCCTTCATGATGATTCTCTCCAGGCTATCCGAGGAGCGTTGAGAGAGGTGTCCGAAGTATGTGGTCCTGGCACGTCGTAGACAACCGGCGTTTTATGCGTAGCTCCTCTAGTATGGACTGATTAGTGCGCATCGCAGTCCAAGGTATCCGTAAAAGCCGTCGCCAACACCACATCTCAAACGCGTCGATACGGCTTTTCAGATCTGCTTGATAGTCCAAGTTTCAGAACCGTATAGGAAAATTTGAAACACTTGGGAACGCAAAAGTCTAACCTTAGTCTGCTTCTGTATGCCGCGATCTCTCCAGATCCTATATAACCGAGTCATAGCACCCTTCGCTATTTGAATCCTCCGGATGATTTCACGTTCACAGCTAGATCGCTAGATATAAGTGAGCCGAGATAGGTGAAGGCGCTGACGCATTTTAGGTCTTTCAGTTCTAGGCTTCGTGGAGGAGACTGTTCCCGGTGTACAAACATTAACTTGGTTTTCGCATGGTTGACGTGAAGCCCTAATTCGATGCTCTCCGCTTCTATTCGCCGGAACAAAAGACACATCTCCTCCTTGGAAGTCAAGAGCGCTGTGTCGTCGTTTTGCCGCCAATTGATATGCCACCGTCCCAGTTCTCGGTGACCTTACGTAAGATGTATTCGCCGTAGATATTAAAGAGCTTCAGACACAACATACAGCTCTGTCTTACTCCTCTTTCCGGCTTGAACTGGTTCGACAAGGTGTTCTCGATGCGCACTCTAGCAGTACTTTCGGTGTACAAGTTCTTAATAAGGTGAGCTGAATGAGCAGGGACACCCCTCTCCAGGAGCACGTACAGCATGTTTTTCCATCTAACACAGTCGAATGCTTTGGCGTAATCTATGAAGCATAGGACTTATGGCTTGTTCCATTCACGACATCTCTCGATGATCTGGCACACCATGAAAATCTGCTCCCGTATCCCTCGCCCAAACACAAAGCCAGCCTGCTCTGCAGGTATTTGCCGCTCCAGGAACTTTGTCAATCGGGAATTCATGATGTAAAGAAATACTTTACTGGCATGCGATATATATAATAGACAAAGTTCTATCGTTGTCACATTTTAGCGTCGAGCCTTTTTATGGAGAGGTATAACCATGGATTCAGCCCAGTCTCTCGGCCACTGGCTAGATGCAGTTGGCTTTAAACGAATCTTAATTTATCACAATTATGAAAAACATCAACATTAATGCGATTTCCGAAAAATAGGCAGGACTGAAGCAAACGGCATTATATATCGTTTTAGTAATATGTTCCTTGTTCCTAAAAAGTTTTTCGTATTTAATATATTTTAATGCGATACGTGCGAGCGAAACCAAAAGTGACCTTGACGCCGGCGTGGCGCAGCCACGCCGCCCAAAATTCCCGGCGCGCCGCCGCAGCGGATTTTTATGGCGGCGCACACGTCTAGTCGAGTATTGCCTTACATATATCCGAAAAAAAAAAATTGATAAGTTTCTTATTTATTTCATTGCATGTTTGAGAAAAGCACTATACATACTTCGGCGTGGAAAGGGGTTGCCAGCCTCGTGACTATCCGGCCTCGCTACGCTCGGCCGTCCATATGTACTTGGCCGGCAACCCCCAACTTCCCGGCCTCTGTAGTAATGTACTATTAAACAAAGGCAATTATTTTTCCGTGAGGTTAATTAGCATCGCTTGCGTTACCCCAAACACGCGTTTCAAATATCCAAAATAACGTGACACCGCACTGGGCTCGATTCGACATGGCATAACTGACAGTCGCTTGCGAGACAACTATGATATCACACTTTTGTGACAGTTGAAATTTGGGGTGGAATCACTCAAGAGTGATATCTCAAATGGTGGTCATAGCCATAGACAAAATGCTCTAGCGAGACCTACTGACAGATTCACAGTTAGGTGTGAACACGTGTGGACAGATGGATATCACTCTATCCACTAGCGATACAAGTGTGACATCCACGTCTCACAGTTTGGTATGTCGAATCGGGGCCTGAATGACTGTCCACATGGTAGGCATAAGGTACTGTTTATTTTAATTCGATTTACACATAACCACTCACGTGCCCTGCGCAACTACGGTTGCATTTTGTCAAAACGCAAAGTGCTCTCGCAACACTAGTTGCGAGTTGGAGTACCAACGGTTTTTAAATGATATCTACGTGCAACGTGTGAAGAGCGCTTTTCTGTTGACTTAGTTAGGCAGAGGATTAATGTGGCAACATTAAAAAAAATAAAAACCGCAGTCTGTGGAACATTTTTACAAACTTCAGATTATTGTTTTGGTGACTGTCAAAGTTCGGTATGTCGGCGAGGGAGCTAGTCATTAAAAAAATGCCGTCAGTACTCAATTTCGCATATTTTAATTAGCATTGTATATCAAATTATTCCTTGTTTACTGCTCCATACGATAAAGCATATATTTCAATACTAATTTAAATATAATGTGATAAATTCTTGCAACAAATTAAGTCTAGTGATGAAAATTTTGCGTATTTGATTTTGAATCGTACATTTATTATACGATTAAGCCATATTTCTGTCTAGGCTATTAGAATAAGTTAGTTTGTCTATTAACCTAAGCGTTAATCCTCTTTAAATGAGTAATTATGTATGTTTTGAACAGGATTAGGTGAAATAAACTTGTGATGTCCGTAAGTACAACTGTACGCAACAGTAGTTGCTCGAAGCATTTTAACAGATCCTCACAGGGTCCGCGTTTTATGTCATAAGGCATGGTGCACACTGGGTTTTGGTTGCAGATTGATTTAATTTAGCTTAGTGAATTTAGAGTGTTTTTATTTTCATTTGTGGAGGCTATTACTCATTTTTTGATAATTTTTAGTTTTTTTTATTAATCGGCGAGGGATGTTTTATCTTCTATCTTTAAGTATATAAAAGAAGAAACTGACTGACTGACTGACTGACATATCAACGCACAGCCCAAACCGCTGGTTCTAGAGATTCCAAATTTTGCACGTAGGTTCCTTATAAGGTCTAGGGGTGCACTAAGAAAGAATTTTTCAAAATTAACCCGCTAAGGGGATGAAATGGCGGTACAAAGTTTGTATGGCGAAACAAGATTAGTTAGACTATTTTATTTGATACTTAACAGGAGTATTCCTAACGATAAATGAGTAAATATGTGTTTCAGGTTTTTTGAAAATTAAACCCCAAAAAGAGGGAAAGGTGGTCACAAAGTCTGAAAATCAACATGGGTATTGTTTCTATGGTTTATCGGGTCGTTGATTACGAAAACAATAACGATTTTAAAATCCAACGTAGCGAACGTGAAATACCATCCGCCATGTTGAGGTGCGATGGGGTTGAAATGTCTAAATATCAATATGGGTGTCGATTTTATGGTATTGTGGGATGTTAATTACGAAAATTGCATCGATTTTGAAATTTAATATTGTGGACATGAAAATTCTTGAAAGTATTTGTACGAAATTGCAATCTAATAACATTAGGTAGCTTTCATCCAGAAAATCAACCCTTAAGGGGGTGAAAAGTGGGTTGGAAGTTTTTATGGCAATTTTTTAACAGGTGAACCTATTTAGATGAAACTTGGTATACAGATAGTTTTGAGTCCCGGGAAGGAACATAAAATTGTTAATATCGCGAAATTCAACCCTTAAGGAGTGAAATGGGGGTTGGAGGTTTGTATGGAGAATTTTTAACCGCGAACCGATTTAGATAAAATTTGGTATGGATATAGCTTAAGTCCCGAGAAACAATATAGACGTTTTTATACCGAAAATCAATCCTAGAGGGGTATAAAAGGGGTTGATAGTTTATATGGCGAATTATTAACCGCTGAGAAGACGATTGAGATGAAACTTGGTACATAGATTTAATATTAGAATTGAATATTATAAATACGAAAGTATGCCTGTCTAACTGTCTGTTACCTTTTCGCGCTTAAGCTGCTGGGCCGATTTAGATGAAACTTGGTAAAGAGATAGTTTGAATCCCGGGAAATTACATAGTGTAGTTTTCATCCCGAATATCAACCCATAAGGTGGTTGGAAGTTTGTATGGGAAATTTTTAACCGCAAATCGATTTAGATAAAAGTTGTGGATATAGTTTAAGTCCCGAGAAACAATATAGGGTAGTTTTTATTCCGAAAATTAACCCTACAGGGGTAGAAAAGGGATTGCTTGTTTGTATGGCGAATTATTAACCGCTGAACAGACGATGGAGATAAAACTTGCTACATAGATAGTTTGAGTCCCGGGAAACAATATAGGATAGGTTTTATACCGAAAATACCGCTTTAGGGGGTGAAACTGTGGGTTGAAAATTTGTATGCGGAATTAATAACCGCTGAGCCTATTTAGAAGATTTGGTATGGAGATAGTTTGAGTTCTGGGGAACGATATATAACAGTTGTTATCCCTGAAGTCATTCCTTAAGCGGGTAAAAAGGAGGCTGTTTTCTAATTCCACGCAGACGAAGTTGCGGGGAAAAGCTTCTATTTAAGAGTAGAAATCTGCATTAATCATAATCTCTTCGTAGTACATAGTAAGTCGTTGCTGGTATAACAATTCAACAATTATTGCAATCATTTATTTAAGAAAAAAAAAATGAACCACCTTCACCAAAACATGATATACCGAAACCTACAGAGTGTAACAAATACTTTTCCGAAAACCGCATATAAATCGGTTCAGCAAGGTACATACAAACATACAAGTCTAACTGAGAACCTCCTTTTATAGTAATTTTAGTACGCGGGCGAAGCCGCGGGAAAAAGCTCGTTATTAATATAAATGGTTCAAATTCACGTTGATGCTGATAATACAATATATAATATGTATAAGAATTAAATTTTATATGCATAGCTTATTTTTAACAGAAATTTTCATGTTACGTAATATTTTTTTGAACAACATAATCTTGTAGGTACGTAAAAAAACCATTAGCTTACTTGTGAATTGTAACTCCGTTCAAAATTATTCAAATCGGTCAGTTAATTCTGGTTTCAGTAATTTACGAGTAGATATGCTAAAATCTGCCCGTACCTACTATAACATACTATGTTAGTCTTTTGTGTGTAGTTTTTGTTAACATACTATGTTAGTGATATACGAGGGCGGAGTGATAAGTCTGGTAAAAATTAAACTATTTGTTATGTTATAGGCAAAGTTAATATTTATTTTTCGACATAGTCTCCTTCTAAGTCACAGCACTTATTCCAACGTTTTTCTAGCTTCTCTATTCCCTCCGCATAATACGATTGCTCCAACCCTTCAAAATAAGCATTGGTTTCTTCTATCACTTCCTCATTCGACCTAAACCTTTTTCCTCCAAGCCATTTCTTCAAGTTAGGAAAAATGAAATAATCGCAGGGGGCTAAATCTGGCGAATAAGGCGGATGGGCGACCAATTCGTAATGCAATTCGTGGATTTTAGCCATGGCAACTGCACAAGTGTGCACCCGTGCGTTGTCTTGGTGAAAAAGAATTTTCTTCTTCGCCAAGTGGGGCCTTTTTTCCATTAAAACTTGATGAAATCGTTGCAGTAAATTGGCATAATATTCGCCGTTGATTGTTTTGCCTTTTTGAAGGTAATCAATGTATATTACACCACGAGCATCCCAGAAGACGGTAGCCATAACTTTATTTGCCGATAAAACTGCTTTGGCCTTCTTCGGTGCAGGTTCACCAGAAGCAATCCATTGTTTTGACTGCTCCTTGGTTTCTGGTGTAAGATGATGGATCCAAGTTTCGTCTACAGTTATGAAACGACGGATGAAATCCTTTTTATTACGCCTAAACTTCGCCAAACCTTCTTCTGAAATGGCCACTCTAGTACGCTTTTGATCCTCTGTAAGCAATCGCGGCACCCAACGGGCGGATAGCTTCTTCATGTCCAAATGAGTGTGTAGGATATTACGAACCCTTTCGTCTGAAATGCTTACAATATCAGCTATCTCTCTGACTTTTACTCTTCGGTCATCCAATACGATATCATGGATTTTCCTTATCATCTCTGGTGTAGTGACCTCAACTGGCCGTCCGGGTCGGTCGGCATCATTAGTGCTTGTACGACCACAACGAAACTCAGTAAACCACTTGTGAATCATTTTAATCGACGGAGCAGAGTCCCCGTAATATTTTTCTAGGCTTTTTTTTGTTTCCGTAATAGATTTTTTTCGAAGAAAATAATGTTTGATCAGAACGCGAAACTCACTTTTCTCCATGTTTGCAAACATCAAAGCAATTGTTTTTTTTCTTCGCTGTCAAAAAAAAAGTAATGATGCGAACTGGCTGAAAATATACAATTCAGCCTCAAAAAGGTTCGACTACAAGTGGGCATCATTGAAATTGTGAACATATTACCTTAACTAATGATTTTACCGGACTTATCACTCCGCCCTCGTAGATCACGACAACCACTGTTATTAAAATATAATTTATTAATTCAGGAATATCAAGTCTGCGGTTCTGCGTGAGTGAGCCGCTGCGCATAATATTTAATTTCGTATTAGCATTTGATACTTAAGTTATAATTATTCATAACTAGCTGACCCGGCGAACTTCGTGCCATCAACAATTTTTTTTTAATTTCTCCAATATTTTAATAGCTATTCTGCTTTCGAGGCGAAGATAAATCCAACAAATTAATCATCATTAAAATCGGTCCAGCCGTTCTTGAGTTATAAATGGTGTAACCGACACGACTTTGTTTTACATATAAAGATTGATACAATAAAATGTAAATAATGTATAATTTCAATGTTGAAGATGTGATATCGTTGCTTGTGTATGCCGTCCTTATACCGCCGCCATCTTGAATGATGGCCGCGCGAGGCCCGCCCGGTGACATCTAGTATGACTTTTGACACTCAGCACGTGGGTTTGTTTACTTTTGTAATGAAAAAAAACAGTACATATTGAGTTGGTAATCGTCCTGATATGTATTTATTTGTAAAGTGTGACATGTGAGTGTATTTATGTTAAGTGTATATGTGGTTTGAAGTGGTGGGAATTGTCGGTAATCGGACGTCAAAAAAGGCACTCGTTACGGTAGGTATATAGGCCTATTTTTTGTTATTGATAATTTGTAACAGAAATTGCTGCGAGTTTGACAAAACTGGCACGTGTTATTTAAAGACTAATAGTATCTTTATCTGCGTATGACAATATTTTTGTCCTAATTTGCGTAAATTATTCGTAAAAAAATCATAAACAAACCACGCGGTTTGGCGGTCAATTGCTAAACTGACATTTTAGAAATTGCAAATGAAACAAGTTTTATGCAAAATATTTCCCCGCGATCATATACTTTATTTGGTATCAATCGAAGCGTAAACTATTGAAGTTTCAAATAAACATAACAAATACATACGTTATCGATTTAGATTTTTTTTAATAAATATATTTCTGCCAAAAGTCCCCATTCGAAACTGTATGTCAACTTTGTGATTTTTTTTAAATAATTTTTACTACTATGACCTATCTAATTATTTATATAAACAAATTATCCGTTTCTTTAGCTTTAAAACGTAAAAAGAATCATTACAAAAAGTTCAGTGAAAGCCAAGCAATCGATTTATTAACAAAACATGACACGGTGCCGCTGGCGCGCGGTAAATCTTGGGCACTTCACAGCACCTTTTTTTGATTCGCGGGCACTCAAGTGGATAAGTACGCTTTGGCGCTTAAGATAAGAACGCGTAAGATTTGATAAACACGCATGTTTACGTATCCGGAATATCTCTATATCAAATCAACAGCTTGTGTATACGATGTTAGGTATTACCGAACACGCTTTTTCAATGTTATCTTTTGGCATATTGACACTCAATACTCGCTCAATGTCGAAGTTGTCAGGCAGCCGCTTGGGAATTGGCATGCTTGTTCATCACCAGACATATAACGTTTAGTGGCAAGCCAACCAACAGCAAACCAACGGTATTAATTTATCGATAAAGCCTTATGACAATTATGATGTTCACATAAGTAATATAAATTTGCAAGTTGCACATTTTATTCTACAATATGCAGCATGTTTTTATAAATCGCATACAGTCTGGAAACAAATTGCCGTACACCCCGGCTGATGATCGGTTATCGATTTATCAGAAGTGGGATTCTTTTTTCCGACTTCCAAGCTTATGAAGAGAAGGAAAACCAAATTACCTCAGGCTTGCCGAGTTGCATTGTCATATATGACTTTTTTTTTTTTTTTTTTTATACCACGACGGTGGCAAACAAGCATACGGCCCGCCTGGTGGTAAGCAGCTACCGTAACCTATGGACGCCTGCAACTCCAAAGGAGTCACATGCGCGTTGCCGACCCTTTACAAAAAGGAGGATTCACTGTGTTGACGACTAAAGGAACAAGAAGGTCCCTCATCGTCAACACACTGGGTCCTCTTTGAGCTCTTTGGCAACCTTACTCACCAGCAGGAACACAACACTATGAGTAGGGTCTAGTGCTATTTGGCTGTGGTTTTCTGTAAGGTGGAGGTACTTCCCCAGTCGGGCTCTGCTCCAGATTTGAGCGATGACATTCGCTGAACGTGCCCTACCACACTTAGCGAGATGCCATTCGCAGTGCCCATACCTCTCTTTTTGGCGTAGTTTAAGGACATACCCAGGTCCGGACGTAGTTTAAGGACATACCCCGGGTCCAAAATGACTATTGTGGAGTGAAAAATGAGAATAAACTGCAGTGGTTGGGCCTGGCGTCAGTCCAGAATGTAGTTATTAAAGACAACAACGTCAATACAGAAAGAAAAACTACTTAATGAGTAACGTTATGACAGTAACATACAGCCTTGACAAAATAATAGTATGGGTTTTTCATACAAAAATCGTGTTTAAAATCAGTAAGTAACAGGAGATGACATCCCTAAGAAATTCTTTGTCCCAAAAGATGTAGTGAAGATCATTACAAGTCTAATACTACTCTTTGATTCTGTCATAGCTGTCAACCGCCAAACATGGTGCACAAAATTTGTTCTAGATGTCACCTAGTAGAATACATAATAAATCAATGTTTGAAATATAGGTATTGACACTTTCATCGTATAGCTTAGTTTATAGGTTTTGGTTTCTCTTTTTATGGGATGAATTCTCGAATAGAAAGTATCTTATAACATGTATATATATTATTTCAGGTTATTAACTAAATTTACTCTTTAAGTTAATCTAAATCCGTTTAGTCGTTTTTAGGGTTCCGTAGTCAACTAGGAACCCTTATAGTTTCGCCATGTCTGCCCGTCCGTCCGTCCGCGGATAATCTCAGTGACCGTTAGCACTAGAAAGCTGAAATTTGGTACTAATATGTATATCAATCACGCCGACAAAGTGGTAAAATAAAAAGTGGAAAAAAATGTTTTATTAGGGTACCTCCCGTAACGTAGGGTACATACGTAAAGTGGGGACTGATTTTTTTTTCATTTCAACCCTAACATGTGATATATTGTTGGATAGGTATTTAAAAATGAATAGGGGTTTACTAAAATCATTTTTTGATAATGTAAATATTTTTGGAAATAATCGCTCCAGAAGTTAAAAAAAATGTGTCCCCTCCCCCTCTAACTTTTGAACCATAAGTTTTAAAAATATGAAAAAAATCTCAAAAGTAGAACTTTATAAAAACTTTCTAGGAAAATTATTTTGAACTTGATAGGTTGAATAGTTTTTGAAAAAAAAATTACAAAATAATTTCTGAACTAAGTTTGTTTCAACCGTATAAGCAGGTGTTTATTGTACCTGTAATTTCTACAAAATCACAATGAAATGACGTGTTTTCAAAAACTCTTAAGTGGGGACACTTACTGTGACGGACAGAAAACTACGGAACCCTACACTGAGCGTGGCCCGACACGCTCTTGGCCGGTTTTGCATGATTAAATTGATTAAGCAACATACTGAAAGTAGACCATCCAAATGTCCAAACATAAATATTTAACATTTTAGAAGGATTTTTTATGACGTATGCTACTAATGCTACATACACACACATCATTGATAATGATAAACTTAGCGGCCAAAAATCTGTCGAATTTGGCTTACATTCTTTTTTTGAAGACACCTAAATGTACCTACGCTACGCGGTAGGACATTTGCTCATACAGTGCGCGACTAATTAGGTTTCGAAGTATGAAGATGAACGCCCTGCCGTCGTCGATTTGGGAAGTTGTACGTGAGTCATCTATGTTAGTTATTTCAGCAATGAATAGCAAAAATATGCTTGTATTTACTAAAGTAGGTATTTTAGATATTGCTATGTTAATGTATGTAAGCGACTAGCTAAGTACGTTGGCCCGTCGGACACAATAATAAAATAACACTTAGTTTTATTAATTTGTCTCTGCGTATTTATTGTTTAGTACACTTATAGCATACACATATTTATTTAATCCATCTTAAGATGGATTATTGTCGATAATGCCTAGTTTTCCCTCTGGGTTGGAAGGTTAGATGGCAGTCGCTTACGTATTATCTTGTGCCTACCGCAATTCATGGAATTAGGTTGTCAAGCGGACCCCAAGACGGGAGAAACGCTAGGAGTAAGAAGACTAGGATGGATTATTGTATTACATTGCACATCCACGTCACGTCTCACGTGACTTTGCACATCTCACCTCGGCTTAACACTACATAGTATAATAGTTACTTTTTTTTCAATCGATCCTTACCATCTTTTTTATTTAAGTATTTTTATTTCATTTTTCAAAAGACACGAGTTTTTTACTGTTGCCAAAGGACTTTCATTAAAAACCAATATAGTGCATACGAAAATACGTGACCTTGCAAATAATTGTCTATAGCATTGTAAGATCGCGATCGTTAATATTATGCTAGAAACAATGTAGGACCAAGAACGCTCCCCTGTGGTACGCCATAAAATATAATTCCCAAAACGAATAAAATCACTAATCCTAACTGTTGCCATAATTTATTACAGATATTTTTTTAATAACTTGTATTGTTTACCTAGAACGCGACTAGTGAAAGTTTTTGTTCAAGTACATACCTCCGTATGAGACGGAGAGACATAGTCAAAAGCCTTACAAGATCTAGGAAAAGTTCAAGGCAATTTTTACTATCATTGTTACGTGTGGTGAAAGTTTAATAACACTGAACCTTATTCCTTGTTCAACAGAGCACAATGTCGCGCGACAGAACATCCCGTCGCTTCTACCGAGCTGAGTCTACTCATGACCTGCTGTCCTATATGGACAAGGGGCAGGCGGCCAGCGATGAGAACCGGTGGACTTTTGAGACTGCATGGGAGGCGGCTAACAAAGGTGAGCGTTATTCTTTGTTGCATAGAGCGCAATGTTCCGCGACAGGGCGTACTCAATGAGTCTTCGCCTTGGGCTTTGGTCTCTAGCATTTAATTAAGCTTTTCAATCTCGTAGTCTTCGCGTCTGCCGCGAATACAGAAGACGTTGGTTCGATCTCAGCCCGGGCACCGGAGGCCTAGGTCACTTTTCCCTTTGTATATGACATCTATATAAGTTTATAATTTATATACAAGTGAGTCTACTTAAAATAAACAAATCAAAATATTTATTAATAATAATATGATTTGTTCTTCAGTTGTACTGACGGCAGCGCCATCTCTCTCGCTTTCAATGAACTCCTAAGTAGTTCGGATTGGAGGTACCAACTCATAATGTTGTACCTTAGATGATTGGCCAAATGCGCCTTAGCATTTACAAAGATTGCATACGGGAAAATTCGACCGGTGCCGCTGTGACCCGGGTAGCCTAGTGGTTAGGGTGTATGCCGCGAATGCAGAAGACGCTGGTTCGATCCCAGCACTGGGCACCGGAGGCCTAGGTCCCTTTTCCCTTTGTATATTACATCTATATAAGTTTTTAATTATCCTTATTTTATGTGATTGCCAAATTAAAGTTTCGTCCATTGACTGTACATTTCTTAGCACTCGCGTTACGTCCTGTTAATCCCAAGAGACATCTGTAACATAATACTAGCATTGTACTTGCTCAAGACCGTTCACGAAGACGGGACGAACCGGTTTTGGATTGTCTTACAACTAAGTAGTTATGGATCCTGATTCCTGAGTATCTAATACACTTATCTAGTAATACTCGTTAAGTTACGTTTGAAATGATTACCTTTAGTTTATTTTATCTAATAAAGAGAAGAAAATATTTGTAAAGTTACTACGAAAGTCAATTTGAAGCAAAAGAAAACTAATCGTTATTATCTACTTTGACAACTGGGGCGACGGCGAACGTTTTAACAATATTTTATTCCATTTTTTTTTTTTTTTTTTTTTTTTATACTACGACGGTGGCAAACAAGCATACGGCCTGCCTGATGGTAAGCAGCTACCGTAACCTATGGACGCCTGTAACTCCACAGGAGTCACATGCGCGTTGCCGACCCTTTACAAAAAGGAGGATTCACTGTGTTGACGGCTAAAGGAACAAGAGGGTCCCTCATCGTCAACACACTGGGTCCTCTTTGAGCTCTTTGGCAACCTTACTCACCAGCAGGAACACAACACTATGAGTAGGGTCTAGTGCTATTTGGCTGTGGTTTTCTGTAAGGTGGAGGTACTTCCCCAGTCGGGCTCTGCTCCAGATTTGAGCGAGATGACATTCACTGAACGTGCCCTACCACACTAAGCGAGATGCCATTCGCAGTGCCCATACCTCTCTTTTTGGCATAGTTTAAGGACATACCCAAGTCCGGACGTAGTTTAAGGACATACCCCGGGTCCAAAACATAACATATTTATATTATATATTAGTCTTTAAATATATCTGTATAAATATATAAATAATACGATCCTACCATATGCATTACATATTTTTGCTAATTATCAAATTTTCCAATTAATGCAATATATGATAATGGTTCAATTAGCGAAAATATGTAATGCATATGGTAGGATCGTATCATTTACTCGTATAACTCCATTACATCCTCAGGGGTTGCAGGCGTCCATAAGCTACGGTAACTGCTTACCAGTCGGGTCGTATGCTTGTTTGCCACTGTCGTGGTATTAAAAAAGACCATGTAATACTTGGACTGAAATTGCTTTATTACAATGTTTTTTTACAGTGGGCGGTATTTATACTGTGATCCGGTCAAAGGCGTACGTGTCTGTCGAGGAGATGGGAGAGAACTACTGTTTGCTTGGTATGTATCTAACAAGGATGATTAAGACATGGATTGACAATGTCTGTACAAAATCGCGTTCCTCGAACCTTCAGGCTATACGTCTGTTTTCGGTACTAATTGCCACAGCGCCATCTGTCGAGTCTGGAGTCTAGTTATTCTGTCAGCGTTAATCGCCGAACAAAATATTAGAAACTAGAATTTGTTTATTTAATCTTAATTGCACAAAATAAGATGGTACAAATGGCGGACTTAATGCCATAAGGCATTCTCTACCAGTCAACCAATGGGCTTAACAGAAAGGTTAAGTAGGAATTTAGTGTTTGTGGTGGCCGATAGATGACGCTAGTGCTTTAGCCTGAAATAAGGGAACGCGATTTTGTATAGGCATTGTCAATTTTATTATTATTACTTATTTATTAACATGAAAAAGGTACAGCTTACACAAATAAAGGGTCCCACAAAACAGTTTTCACGGTTTGACTGTGGGAATCCATGTCTTAATCATCCTTGGTATCTAACAACGGACCATTCTATACTTTCATCATAATCATCGTCTTTCTAGCGTTTCTCCTGGGTTTTGCTACAGCTCAATTAAACGGCTACCTAGCAATCCTAGCCTAGTCGGTAGTGACCCTGCCTATGAAGCAGGAGGTCACGGGTTCGAATCCTGGCCCGGGCATTTATGTGTGTGTTTATCACGGATATTTGTTCCTGAGTTATAGATGAATTCTATGTATTTATCTTTTCAATTCAGTGATCCCTGGGTGGTGCTAAAATAATAACAAACTTGGCAGCTGCACTGTCCCATCTGGACCTCGCAGCACTCACTGGATTTTCTTCATCATCTGCTTTTCCAATACTATTACTACTACCCCAGGGAAGAAATGCCTAGCTATATCCAGTGACATGTAGCCATACGATAAATAAATAAATTCAGTGAAGCATTACGCCTTGGCAACGACTTTGGTCTTAAGCGACCTGCGGTGCGTCCGGCGGTGCGGAATTTAGAGCGGGGCAGCGAGCAGGCCACGTACTTCGCAGTAGCCGCGGCGACTTCGAGCGGATGGGACGTACTCGGGTGACTCAAAATGTCTTTGTCGAAAGTGGCCCTTCAGTGCCTCGAAAGTAGCTCCTATTTCATGGAAAACATTTTAAATATGAGAGAAGGCGTGCACGTGACAAATAGACGACGTTATACGTTGGGTGAATTCCGGACATTGTATGAAGAATACCGACAGCATCCCCAAAAGTTTTATGAATACACACGAACGAGTGTGGAAACTTTTGATTACTTGTTACAACAATCTATGGACATCGCGCGCGGATAATACAATAAACTTTGTTCTTAAAATCAACGCCCGATCCGTGCCGCCGCTAAGACCGGTCGCACCGCACTGAGTCGTGGCCGTGCGTTCGCGCGCCTTGTCTCTGTTCGTTCCGCCCGCCACCCCGCTTCCCGCAAACGCCGGTCGCTCGAGTAAATCCGCGCGCTTGGTCGCCGGTGCGGAAGTTCGTGGCATCTCTTCTTTACCGCGCTGTTTTTGTATTATGCGCCATCCGCTAGTCGCCGCCGCCGAAGCAGGTCGCGCAAAGTCGTGGCCAGGCGGTTATGCGCATCTTTAATTTCGACTTTCGCGTTTCGCGAAGGTCCTCTGTAAACAAACCGCCTTGGTGCACAAATGACATATTTATTCGTTACAAATTATCTGTGAAAACTTGTCAAAAAAACTGTATGTATAAGAACTCTATGGTTTACAATATGTGCTAGTGCTGCACTCTGGCGGCAGAACATTGCAGTAATACCCCCTATTTAGTTCCGAAAAACTCAGTGATTCGAGCCGGGGACATTCTTTTTGTATTAAAAATATTTATAACGTCATTTAAGTCGATTTTTGCTCGACATGTTTCGATCAATTTACGATGGTCATTTTCACGAGCGGCCTTCCGCGACGGCAGCCGGATATTTATAAATGTTAAATTAATCAGTCATAACTTCTATTCATTCATTCAGTCATTCTTCGACTCAGAGAACTCAGTTTCGTTTGCGAATGCTTTTTTGCATGTTTTTGGAAACATCATTTAATTTACTCTAATATTTTTTTCTCAGGGCCTTATAAGGAAACCTGTGCTCGCCAAGAGGTGGAGGAGATGGACTTCCCCCCCAACTCCCCCCTCTCTGTCGCCGTCAACGCCATGAGGAACCAGGGCTACAAGGTATACCACTATCGCTGACTCTCTTTGCAATATTTCTCTTACTAAGAAGTTTGCTTAGGGTCGGCGACGCGCATGTGATACCTCTGGAGTTGTAGGCGTCCATAGGCTTCGAGAGCTGTGTGCATCAGGCGGGTTGCATACTTGTTTGCAACCGTCGTGGTATTAAAAAAAACCGGCCAAGTACGAGTCGGACTCGCGCACCGAGGGTTTCGTACAAACCTGTAGGTATATAGAGGTAGTAACTTTAAAATTATTAGAAATATTTTTATTATATGCTGTAACAAAAAAAATACGGTTTTCGCAATGTTTCCTTTATCTGTGCTATAAGACGTTGCTATTTCAAGATTCTGAGTTCACGGGAAGTACCCTGTAGGTTTTGATTCCCTTGCGAGTTTCGAAAATTTGAGGAAATTTGCGGCATAAACGACTGTATCTTTTGATTGCGTTGGCTTAGAAGTCTGATTTTTTTACAGTTCCATGGGACAGTAGACCTGAGTATTTGATATAAATTTCAGCTTGATACCTTCACGCGTTCCTGAGAAAAATGGTCTTGACAGACAGACAGATAGACGGACAACAAAGTGATCCTATAAGGGTTCCGTTTTTTCCTTTCTAGGTACGGAACCCTAAAAAGTATATAATACCTGTCTTTAGAGCAGGGGTCGGCAACCTTTTAGCAGCCAAGGGCTACATAGTACCTAGCAGTGTTGGCCGTTCATTTCAATTAGAATTGAAAATTGATCAATAAGATTGAAGATTAATTCCGTAACTAATCAATTACACTAACATAATTTTTTACTAACGTTAGTTCGCATTGATTTTGTGACGTCGTTTTTTTATTTTTTATTTATTCCACGACGGTGGCAAACAAGCATACGGCCCGCCTGATGGTAAGCAGCTACCGTAACCTATGGACGCCTGCAACTCCAAAGGAGTCACATGCGCGGTGCCGACCCTTTACAAAAAGGAGGATTCACTATGTTGACGACTAAAGGAACAAGAAGGTCCCTCATCGTCAACACACTGGGTCCTCTTTGAGCTCTTTGGCAACCTTACTCACCAGCAGGAACACAACACTATGAGTAGGGTCTAGTGCTACTTGGCTGTGGTTCTCTGTAAGGTGGAGGTACTTCCCCAGTCGAGCTCTGCTCCAGATTTGAGCGATGATATTCGCTGAACGTGCCCTACCACATTTAGCGAGATGTTATTCGCAGTACCCATACCTCTCTTTTTGGCGTAGTTTAAGGACATACCCAGGTCCGGACGTAGTTTAAGGACATACCCGGGTCCGGACGTAGTTTAAGGACATACCCAGGTCCAAAACACTAACCGTCAATTAGAATTAACCTATTAGTTACACTAACGTCTCGAAAATTTAATAAGATTAACAGTTAATTAGATTAACGTTAGTGTAACTAAATTAATCCTGTCTTACACTAATAATTAATTTTAAAACTGCATCTCGGGTTTGGAAGTTGGGACCAATATCACAAGATGGAGCTCATGCTGGACCCTAGGGCTACCTACTGGATCTCGGGTTTGGCGCATCATAGACTCATGCTGTTTGGGCTCATTCGACTTGTACTGATGAGCAGATGGTACCGGTATCAAAATCTGGAGCTCATGTTGGACCCAGGGGATCCCTACTGGATCTCGGGTTTGGCGCATCATAAACTCATGCTGTTTGGGCTCCTTCGACTTGTACTGATGAGCAGATGGTACCGGTATCAAAATCTGGAGCTCATGCTGGACCCTGGGGATCCCTACTGGATCCCAGGTTTGGCGCATCATAAACACATGCTGTTTGGGCTCATTCGACTTGTACTGATGAGCAGAGCTCCAGATTTTGATACCGGTACCATCTGCTCATAAGTACAAGTCGAATGAGCCCAAACAGCAAGAGTATGATGCGCCAAACCCGAGATCCAGTAGGGATCCCCAGGGCCCAGCATGAGCTCCAGATTTTGATACCGGTACCATCTGCTCATCAGTACAAGTGGAATGAGCCCAAACAGCATGAGTCTATGATGCGCCAAACCCGAGATCCAGTAGGGATCCCCAGGGTCCAGCATGAGCTCCATCTTAGGATACCAGTCCCATTGCTTATTAATACAAACCCCCGAGGCCAGAGTCAAAATCGAAACAAAAATCAAAACCTCGTAGCTTAACCTAAATTCGCGTTTAGTAAGGTAAATTATTAATGTCAATTACCAATTCAATCTACACTAAAAATTATATTAATGTTTAAATTTTTGAGAAAGACCAAAAATTAAATATCTTCAATTATTAGTTATTCGCAAAGGATTAACACGTTAGTTACAATTAATTTCAATTCTAATTGAAATCAATTTGCATTAAACCATTAGTGTTCAGTTTTAACTAACGCGTTTCAATCTTCAATTTTTAATTTTCAATTACACTAACGTTCGGCCAACACTGGTACCTAGTACCTAAGTAGACGGAGCCAATATATAGACGGAGCGGATATAGCCAAATCAGATATGACACAATAATGAGAGCAACGAAACCCCTCTAGTTAGTTTTGCTATACTATGCTTATTTCTAGATCTGGACATCTGGCAGCTGTAAAGTGATGGAGGTCAAAGAATGCAAACCACTTCAAGAAAACAAATCCTATAGTTCTGGGTTTGATGCAATATTATGATAAATTATGTAAATAATTAGAATACATTATTGCTAAAAGTTTCTGTTGGGGGAAAGTAGTGCCAGACGACATATAAAGTAATTCATAGTTTGTCCCCTTCGCCTACTGTTTTTGTTTCCGTAACAATAAGCAATGTATTTTGTTCTAATATTAAAATATAGGCCCTCTCTTTTAGAACTGAGACAACTTCGGCAGTTTTTACCTATTTTGGTTTTACTATTTTCCAATTCAAAAATTTTGCTAGTCTGACACTGACCTCCACCCATTAAAAACTGCCAGATGCCCGGATCTAGCAATAAAGATAGTATAGCAATCTAACCAGATGGGTTTGATTGCTCTCATTATTGTATCATACTCGTATCTGACGTGGCCAGCTCTTAGTCCATAATTAAATTGACAGGGGCCACACTTTGTTAATAATTTGTCACTTTAATCAGGCAAAAGGTACTACATTGAGGATTGAAGGAACTACAAATTTTACAAAATAAATAAATATTATAGGACAATCTTACACAAATCGACCTAGGCCCACAGTAAGCTCAATAAGACTTGTGTTGTGGGCACTAGACGACGATATATATAATAGATAAATATGAATAAATACTTAAATACATTCAAAACACCCATAACTCAGGAACAAATATCTGTGATAAACACACAAATAAATGCCCTGACCAGGATTCGAACCCGGGACCTCCTGCTTCGTAGGCAGGGTCACTACCAAGTGGGCTAGGAGGCCGTTATATGATAAAAATGCTATTTAATTATAACTATTTTACGCCAACAAATCAAATGTACGAAGAAACAAACTTAATGAGTATCAAACAACTTTACACATATAATACTTGCATTTTCATAAGAAAAACTCTTAATAAAAAAATCCACACAAATTTGTCATTTATAAATAGAAAAAATGTTCCGAACCCCTGTACTGCTGTACTCGACAAAGCCGCCGCGCAAGTTTTATTATTTTACCAAAGACTCGGACAAACTACGGCAAGTCAACGATTACTTATGAGAGTGCGCGCATGTTTAACAACCTACCCTCAGATATTAAACATGTAAACCAGTTTAACTCATTTAAAAAATCACTTGCTAAACACATCATTGATTGTACACCAGTGTTATAATGTGCACCGAATTAGTTAAATTGGTACCTAAATATATATAAGTAAACTTATTAATTGTTTAATGTTGCGACGACGAAAACAACATGCAAATATGTATGTAACTATGTTCTCATGTCAGTGATTTTTTGTCTTTTATGAGAATAAATGTGACGTTATCATGGTTAGGGTACCACTTTGTCGCTTATGGATTCCGAGATATTACTGATTTTGTTAATCAACTCGAAAATAGTCAAAATTGGTTTTGATTAAAAATAGCTTCTACACACTTAAAATAATACGGTGTATTGATAAAAAGTTAAACGTTTCAACTAAAAGTAGGAAAAAACACAGTCAAAGTTTACCGACTAGGGTACCACATTGTCGCTCATAAGCTTGACATAATATCGGGCCATTGGAAAATGTAGTAACACGTGTTGTCTAAATCTCAGTTTACTCCCATCCATTTGCTTGACAGTTCGTAACTCAGCTGCCCGTTACGTTCACTTAGCTTTATGTTATGTTACCCTTTTAACAATAGTGGTCAATAAGCAATAATTATTAAGACAAAGCAAAACTCTCTATTTTAATCTGGGCTAAATCAATCAACTAGATACAAAATATATTAACAAAATTCATATTATGTTAGTTTATTCAATTGGATTGTTAAAAATAAATAAAAAGATCACATAGGATAATAAAATTATTTACAATTTTAAAGTGCGTTGCGTCCAGACCGTCTTAATACGCCACGAATATGCTGTTCGTACGCTGCGCGGGCGTTGCTCTAGCCGGAGAGCTAGCAACGGAAATAGGTTTGCTATTATATAGAGAAATAAAAATTTCTCTAGTTATACTCTATGTCTTTAGGTACTTAAATAAAAGTAAACAAAAATTTTTTACATTTTCGGGTAGTTATAACTTTTATTGGTTAACTAGTCAAATACAAAACTGCTCGGATCTGTCACTTAACGACCTGGCTTTAACCAATATTATTTGATCGTGTAATGTTTTCATCTACCCTCAACTGGCTTAAGGAGCCATTTGAGGGTAGATCTTATTTACTTTTATTTAAATACCTAAAGATACAGAGTATAGTGTGCCATACTATCAATTTTAATAATCCGGGTGCCTGGCAGATGCTTTGAATTATGATTAATTACATGACAAAAACTTAAATATAAATAAGGGGAGGGATATAAGTTAGTGTTCAAAACTTAACAGAAAATATAGTTGACTTATATTTAACAAGCTTCTGAGGGACAACCGTATAGATAATCAGTTAATACTCGTACAAAGTCACCAATCTCTCAATCAGACGTAAGAATTTAAATGATGATAAATGCAAATTATTACTTTTGTAAGTAATAATTTTATTATAATAAGTCTTAATGTTTGATCTCATAAGTCATAAGGCGACAATTTGGGACCCTAAGGAATGTTAAACTAACAAACTAAATTATTAAAGCTGACGAAAAGACTGTTATTTTTTATAAAATAAGTTATGTTATTGATTCATAATAATATTTGCATTAGATATATGCACTTATAGTGCGGACACTATGTTAAATAATGGAAGTAGAATTCTTATTTCTCTAAACTTATGAATAGCGACAATGTGGTACCCTACAAAAAATCATGTTAAAAGTCTAAACTTTGAAGTCACTTTTTTGATAGAAAACTACATTACTTTTGTATTTAATTACACTTGATCGTTAGTTTTGTTCCTAAATTAACGTAAAATATGAGAAATAAAAATTATTATGTTGATTTTGTATATTTTTTCTGTAAGTGTTGATTGTTTTTTGTTTTATTATAAAAAAAAATTATGCCTTGAAATATGGCTGTTTCATTATTTTTATAATAAACCTTACCTACATCATATTCAGAAATCAACATAAGTCAGCTGAACATTTGTCGATTTTGAGTTATATAAAATATTTTATTTTTGATTCTTGACTCTACACCCTACGTGCATTATTATTGTATTATTTCTATAAAATGTAAAATGTTAGAGACAACTTATGATTTGTCGAGTAATATAATGTATGTGGAACATTTTAAAACCTCTCTAATATCTCCATAACTTCAACCTATAACTAGGTTTTTTAGGCTTTCAAACTTTAAACTCGAATATTTCAAAACAGTACAAAGAGATGTTGAAACTTCAAAAAATTATTAAAAATAAAAATACTCAACATAGCGATCTCGTTCTTTTTGCATATGAAGGAGAATGTTTTGAACTATAAGGAGGTACCATTAACTCAATACCGACAATATATTACCTTTACCATGACAATGTCACAAATGTCTTTAAACCATTTAAACCACATTGTCGGTTGTCAATAACGACGACTTCTAATAGGAAGATCGCGGGCCTGTTGTCGACCCCTGCTTTAGAACATTGAAATAATAAATATGGTTACATATTTCCTTATAATTTGACTAGACCAGTCCAGGCACTCTAACCAACTAAGCTACCGAAGCTTGCTCGACCAAATCGCTCGCTGATTTTTTTAACGTTTTTTTTCCAGCTCCACACCGGCACCTGGCTGGTCGACGGCAACCCCCAAATCATCCTCTTCGACATCGGCTCCGGCGCCTGGCAGCTGGACAGTTACAAACAAGAACTCTGGGACACCTGCTCTTTAGGCATCCCGCACTTGGACGTAGAGGCCAACGACGCGGTCATATTGGGCTTTATGGTCGCGCAGTTTATTACTGAGGTGAGCGGCAAGCCGATGGGAACAGAGTTTTACGACGGACTTTTTACTTTTACTTTCTTGCACATTGGGCAACCCAATAGCAATCGAGTTCGAGAGTCCATTAAGGTTTAAGTGGAATTTCCTACCACGGACGCTGCGGCTGTGGAATGAACTCCCTGCCGAGGTTTTCCCAGCGGGCTACAGTATGAGCACTATGAGGTCCTTCAAAAAAGGATTGTATAAGTTCTTAAAGGTTAGACAACGCGCATGTGAATCCTCTGGGGTTGCAGGCGTCCATAGGCTACGGTAACTACTTACCATCAGGCAGGCCGTATGCTTGTTTGGCACCGTCGTGGCATAAAAAAATCAAAATAATTATTAGGCAAGCCGGAGGTAGTTATTTCTGTAAAGACTTGCAACTGTGGTTTAAAATAGGCAAGCCACTGCGAGTCGAATTCAAAAGCGCATTTCATGACAATTGGGTAATCCGGAGCTTGCTGGTGTTGCTCTATTGGTTCAAAATGGTAAAGCCACTAGAGCTTGAGTTCTTTCTCTTTGAAAGTATCCATTTGGGCAAGCCGTTAGTTTTTCTTCAAAACCTCTCGAAATTCTCGATTGGCTCAAAATAGGCAACCCGCTGGTATCCTCGACATCGGCGCCGGCGCCTGGCAGGTGGATAGTTACAAACAGGAGCTCTGGAATACCTGGTCGCTGGGCATCCTGTACCTAGATATAGAATCCATAGACACCGTCATGTTGGGCTTTTTGGTCGCTAAATTGTTCGCATCGCGGTCGCACAAATCTCATAGCAAATATTAATTTAGCGCACATGCTATTTTACGTCTACAGTGTGCAACAATCCCATACAAACTTTCACCCCTTTTTCACCCCCCTTAAGGGATGATTTCTGGGATAAAAGCTATCCTATTTCCTTCCCCGGGAGTCAAACTATCTTCATACCAAATTTCATCTAAATCGGTTCACCGGTTTAAGCGTGAAGAGGTAAGAGACAGACAGACAGACACACTTTCGCATTTATAAAATTAGTATGGTGGGGTACGGCATATACAGCTGATTATAAAAAAGTAATGACATTATTTATGAGTCCTACTGCTATTCTTTTCTTTTTATCATACTTCATTAGCGGGAGTTATAGTAACAGCTCTATTTTTAACAGATTCTCTATGGAGATATGGCGCAAGGCGGACACGTCATACTACAAAACTCGTTTGAGCGCCTTTGTGTGCACGGCAAATCTGTACACGCTTCAACGTGTGCGTGCGTCTTAGGGCGCTGTTTCCACTGTCGTAAATGACGTTTGACAATACACCGCCATTTTGCTTTTTATCGATGCGCTGCCAACCTGACGGATTAGCCTACTAGTTCCCTACCAATCGTTCGCCGCGGGGCGAGGTAATTCCGATCGGGGCGGGGCGTAGCGTGGCCATTCTGTATGAAATAATATTATTTATTCTGTGGTTATGGACGTATTTATATCTTATTAGTTAGCTCGAGGTCGAAGTCGAATACAGCTAAAAAAACTAAAGATGTTATTTTAAATGCCCAGCTATTCGTTTCTGTATTCACATAGCATTAAGGTTGATAATCGCTTGTTTCAGTTCAGAAAAGCGGCAGAGGGCTACAGTGACACCCCGCCTCGCGTTGTAGCACACTTCCACGAGTGGCAGGCTGGTACTGGGCTCATCGTACTGAGGTAAGTCCACTTTCAAACTGAAACTACCTACATACATAGATATAATAAACAAAGATGAGCCAAAGGCGCTCCAAAAGTGAAGCCATCAATATGAGTGAATTCAAACAACTCTCTATTAGTAGCGCCCAGGGCAGCGAGAGGTGAAGTCGTAATTACTCGTAGCGTACCCTCCAATGCCGTGTAAATTGTGTGATACCGTTGTTAAAAATACTTTCTGCGTATTGAAATATTTGAGATACTGCACAAACCACGCGAGGAAACGATTTTTTTTCTTTTGTTTTTTTTTGTGCGTGTGAGTATGTACACAGCGGTTTCTGCATAGATAGCCGATGAAGCGCCGTAGAGCGCAACTAATCGCTTTCAAACGCTAACATCCTCATCCCGTTCAATATTCCATCGAGTTTGTACTGCACTTTATAGAACTTATGCGCAATGAAAAAACAATAGTTGTCTCTTTCTTACTACTTCCATTAATTATGCCTTCTCTGCGGATGACCCGTTAATTCCACATTTTGACCCTCCAAAAATAGAGTTGTTTCGCGTGACGTATGACAGCTGGCATTGTCATGATGAAGAATGATTCTTCGTCGCTGGTTAGTTTTACGAATTTGTTCAAATACTTCCGGTAAGCAAATGGTCGTGTACCACTCTGAATTAACCGTTCTACGGTTTTCTAGTGGCACTGTAGCTACATGGCCATTAATACCGAAGAAGCAGGCCACCATTTGTTTCAATGTACTTTTTGCACGAGTAACTTTCGTAGGGTTCGGCTCATTTTGAAACACCCATACCGTTGATTGTTGCTTCGTTTCGGGATCGTATGCATAGATCCAGGATTCGTCACCTGTATAGATGTTATAAACGGCTTTTGAGTCACCACGGTTATATTTTTTTAACATTTTATTGCACCATTCGACGCGAGCATCTTTTTGCTCTTTTGTTAAGTTGTGGGGTATCCAACGCGAACAAATTTTTTTTACAGCCAAATAATTATGTAATATGCTATTAATGCTGGTCATAGAAATACCCAGAGTCGCCTCTATCTCGCGGTACGTAACATGTCGGTCGTCCATTATAAGTTTTCGCACAGCCTCGATATTTTGTTGTACAACGACCGATTTCGGGCGACCTGCCTTAACTTCGTCCGTAAGCATACTACGTCCACGATTGAACTCACTAAACCAGTGATACACAGTAGTTTTAGATGGGGCTTCATCACCAAAAGTTGAAGTTAGTTGATCTATGCACTGTTGTTGCGTTAAACCACGCCGAAAATCATAATAAATCATAGCACGAATATTTTCACGAGTGAGTTCCATTCTTGCTGCGAGATGACATTTAAAACCCGTCAAAAACAAAACACGAGCGTTAATAAGAAAGAAAAAATATACCGGCCAGTACTTAAAAAAGTTCAAATTTTACCATGGAGGTCAAATATGCTATTTAAGAAGATTGTAATCCCGGTTTCCGGATATATAAATAGCAGCCCTCGTAATTATGTACTTAAACCTAAAATAATTGATACCCATATTGAGGGGGTTCTGAACAGATATGTAATTTGCTATTTTGTAGCGGCGGCCATACTGAATATATTAAATAGTATTTTCATCAAAACTAAAGGCGTGTACCAAATTATCAGATCAATACAGGGTGTTTCAATAACTAGCCATATTGTGCGAGGTGATTTGGTAGGCCATATATGTATACTAAACAACTTTTACTATGGGATGGGACCAACTCCGAAATCACAAAAACTTTTTGGCTGTTTCGATATCGGAGTTGGTCCCGTAGAAAAAGTTGTTCGGTATGAGTTACCTAATCACCACTCACCATATGGCTAGTTAATGAAAAAACATCCCGTATTGTACAGTCGCCATCAAATATATCGGAGCGGCCGAGGTACTCAAAAATATCTAAACATGCACTTTATCGCCTTGACAATAGAGGCGTTGTTTAGCTATTTGTGACCGCCTTGGCCGCTCCGATATATCTGATGAAGACTGTACAGGAAGGGGGTAAATTTTCAACTACCTAATTTGGCCCAAAAAACAAACAGGGTAAGGTAAATAAAAACGTATGAAAAAAATATTAATTGCAATAAAAAACATTGACATTGTTTACAGAGCACGCCACGTAGACGTCGCCACTGTCTTCACTACGCACGCCACACTACTCGGGCGATATTTGTGTGCTGGCAACACCGACTTCTATAACAACTTGGACAAGGTAACAAATCAATCATTTTGAACACTTGGGTGTCCCTCGTTGCCATCGCTACATTCTCCTGGGTCACTAATTAAAAACCAGGTACTAAAGCATTAAACTATACCAAAAACTATGGTACCAAAACACAAGATATCGGCATCACTACGTCACACCACTTCCATTCTTAAACTTTAGATTTTGAGGTAATTTTAACTCTTTAAAAAAAAAAATGTTTTCTTTTTTCAATAAATAAATAAATAAATATTATAGGACAATCTTACACAAAATTACCTAGAACTACAGTAAGCTCAATAATGCTTGTGATATGGGTACTAGACGACGATATACATATATAATAGATAAATATGGATAAATTCTTAAATACATAGAAAACATCCATAATAGACGGAGAGCTGGCCACGTCAGATATGACACAATAATGAGAGCAACGAAACCCCTCTAGTTAGTTTGCTATACTGTGCTTATTTCTAGATCCGGACATCTGGCAGCTGTAAAGTAGTGGATGTCAAAGAATCAAACAACTGGCAACTCTCGCCAGATAAACAGTGCAACAAAGAGCTCCTTATGTTTTAAATCATAAAATCATGTGAAAGTTTGTTGATGTGGTGGATGTGTAATCAGAATGAGTCGGAAACACTTACGTCTCATAATGTTTACGTTACATTGCACATATATCGAAGAAACCAGTGAAATACGAGGTCAGTGGAATACATATTGTAATTTGCATTTAAAATCACAAGATAACACCGTTAATCACCCCGAATATTTACGAAGTCGTGAACAACTAACGATTCTCCGATCAGCTGATTGGTTGCTACTGACATTGACGCAAGTAACAGATCTGGGGTTGCCATATTATAAGGGCGCGTTCAGAAGCCTAACCATATTGGAATAATCGATTATACAGAAATCGATTGCATATAAATTGATAAAGTTTTGTGTATTTATAAATAAAAATTCAAAATGGCACCCATTTGTGCAAGATGTCAGAGAACTGTTCAAAATAAAGACATTCATAAATGCTTTAAATGCAAAAAAGTATATGACACCGAGTGCGCTAATACATCCAAATTATTTAATTTAATGTCAAGCGAAAGTAAAAGAACCTGGACCTGTTCGCAATGTATTCCAAGCACAAAAGATGTACATAAATTGAATTCACCAAATGAAATGGGAAAGAAAAACCAACTTCATATAACAAAAAAAGATTCACAAAATGTTACACAAAGAAAGAAAAAATGTAGTTCTAATGTAACGAATAGTTCCGCATCCCCTGCTACACCAGTAACAATTTTAGAAACTTTGGAGATGGAGGTAGTAGCAACCCCTACTTTACCAGTAGCAAATTTAGAAACCTCAGAGATAGAGGCAGTAAATAACATTAGAAGCCCTCTTGCAGCTTCTAGGGATTCAAAAGAAATCGAAAATACATCGAATCCATTACCTACAGCGGAAACTTCTGCGAGTGTATATGAAGACTCGACCAAAGTATCTAATATCATTGATGAAATCCACAATTTATCCCCCACGGAAGAAATTTTTATAAGAGCAGGCGAAAACTTGTCAAATGAAATTGATATAATTGACGAAACTCCTAAAATATCCAGCACACTTGTTAAATCGAAATCAATTGATTTATTGACACAAGGGGACGCCCTAAATGATAGCTTTGCGCCTGCAAATGTGAGTCTATCTAAGAGTATGGATATTTCTATTGGCAGTGACGAAGTTACGGAACAAAGACTGGAAATTAAAGAATTGAAATTGGAATTGAGCACCACTGAAAACGAACTTCACAACATAATTATGGAAAAGAACGATTTAAACCGTCAGGTGGAGAAGCTCACGCGTCAGGTTCAAACTCTTAGAGCTATTTGTAAAAGCCCACAACCAAAAAGCCGCCTGAGTTTATCAAACGAAGTAACTGGAAAATCTTTTGAGGCTGTAACGGCAGTAACCTCGGCATTAGAGTCAAAAATAAAATATTTGCAAAAGGAACTTTTGACTGCACAACAAGATATTATTTTACTGAATAACACCATTAAAAAACTTGAAACAGAGCTACATACAACAAAACAAACTGAAAAAATAAAATTGTATAGTACTTTAAGGAATGACAAATCGATAATGAGACCGAATAAGAGTGACGTTCGCTCAGATAACGAGAGCCGAAACAAACTTTGATAATATCAAGCAGTAAAAGGTTGAGATTGTTACAAAACTTGAATAGACTAGATCTCTACGATAGGTATGAAACCTGTCATTATCTTACTCCTGGTGCTGGGATACTCACTTTACTGGAAAATGTAAAAAATAAGCTGTCTGGATATACTAAAGGTGACTACTATTTAGTGATGACAGGTGAGACCGACTTCATAGATACTCATAGAGCACTCGTTAATACCATAAGAGTCATATTAGAAGGAATCACCAATACTAACGTGATTATTGCAGCACCGACTTATATTTGCGGTGCACCAATATATAACTATAGAGTATTTAATACATTACTAAATCAAGATATGACAGAACACGGTTATGGATGTTTTTTTGACTCAAATGAGAATTTAACTCTGGATCTTTTTCGGAATTCACTGGTAAACTTCTAAATAAAGGAGTACATAATATTCTTAAATATATAGCCGAAGCTATATTAGTGCATCAAAAGAAAGAAGATTATGAAAGCACCGATGCCATCGATCATTCGGCTGATCACCTTATCCAGACAGAGGAGACTCATTCTCTTTCGCAAACGCAACAGGCCACGGGAATCCCTGAAAAGACACCACCTGAGATAGGACTCGCCCCAGAGTCTACGGAGGAGGCTTTTTTAGAGAAGAGTCACGCGGAAGTCAAGAGTATTCGCGATTAGCGAAAATATCTTTAAATGTCTTACTCCAAAACATGTGTGGTATAAAATCAAAGCAGGACTCGGTAGAGTTGTACTTAGACAGTTTAGAAAACAAACCGCGTTTTGTTTGTCTTTGCGAGCACTTTTTAAACAGTAGTGCAGCTGAATGTGTAGTTTTTAATAATTACGATATAGTTTGTATGTTTTCCAGAACCAACAAAAAAAGGGGTGGTACGTTAATACTAGCTGAAAAAGGTAGGAAAACGGAAGTATTAATACAGTGTAGTAAAATGTCTAGGGTAGAATGTTTTGAAATATGTGGGGTTAAAGATCTACACAAATGTTTGTATATGCTGCTGTTACCAAAATGACAAGAAGTTTTATATTTTTATAGAAAAGTTGGAACAGCTACTACAGTACTTCATTGACAAAAAATGTATTATTTGTGGAGACTTTAACGTTAATATGTTAAAAGACGATAAGAGGAAAAATATGTTTATTCAACTTTTGCGATCTTATAACTTTAGGCATCTTGTTCACAACAAAGTAACGTTCAAGCGAAATGGATCCGAATCGTGCATTGACAATATCCTGACGAATTTACCAGAAGACTGTGTGTTATGGACTTTGGTGGACCACAATGGTCTCTCAGATGGGCATGCGGCCATAGAAGCCGGTTTTATGGTCAATAATAATAAGCACGGAAGCAAGAAGCAAGCTATTTTTGTAGATCGTAGAATTTTTAGTAAAAGGAATCGTGAAAATTTTAAAGATTGTATAAATAAGGAAAATTTGGAGATTTTAGGCATTAATGGTTTTCTTAAAACATTCAATGCTATTTTTGAAAAAAGTTTTAAAAAGGTGAGGAAAACAAATGATATACAGAAATCAAACAAAATTATGTGGATAACAAGGGGAATCAAGGTGGCAAGCCAAATGAAACGTGTGCTGTTATCAATAGATAATGTTCATAGTGATCCAAGTTTAATTAGCTATCGTAAAAAGTATATAAGAATATTCAAAAAAGTCCTTAAGAAGGCAAGGATGTTAATCGTACAAAACCAAATTACACAGGCGAAGAACTCTGCAAAGGGCATCTGGAAAGTAGTTAATAACCGTACAAATACTCGTAAGAATAAAATTGACATCAATAACAAATTGTTACTTAAAACAGATCGAGCTTTAGTACGGAATGGTGCGGAGATTGCTGATATTTTTTCCGACAATTTTGATTTCTCAACATTTCAAGTAACTGGTGACCCTACCCTAACTTTTTCTTTACTAGAATCGAATTTCAAAAGAGTAGAAAATAATATGGTCGTTAGGCTAACTTCATCATTTGAAATTAAGTCAATTGCCAGAACCATGGAAAATAAAAAATCTAGCGGTTATGATGATATACCCATAACCATTATCAAAGAGAATATTGATCAGTTAGCTCAACCACTTTCATGTTTTTATAATAAATGTATTGACCAAGGTATTTTTTCCCGAGCAGCTGAAAATTGCCAAATTTTTACCATTACACAAGAAAGGTCCAAGAACGGATCCTAAGAATTATAGACCAATTTCCTTATTGCCGACGTTGTCAAAAATTTTTGAAAAGATAATTAAAACTAGACTTACCACACACTTATTCAATAATAATATTATTAATGCAAGACAATTTGCCTATCAAAAAGGCATTGGAACGTCTGAGGCCATAGACACCATAATAGAGGACATTACAAATAATTTAAATGAAAAATTAAGAGTGGCTGGAGTGTTTCTCGACCTAAAATCCGCCTTTGACACTATTGATCATGACATTCATGACATATTAATGTATAAACTAGAATTTTACGGTATAAGAGGTAAAGTGTTAAATTTATTTATGTCATATTTGCGGAACCGGAAACAGTTTGTAGAAGTTAGAGAAGTTACTGAAAGTGATCTTGAGGTCACACACAGCTCAAAATGCGTCAGCATAACGAGAGGTGTTCCTCAAGGATCTGTATTAGGACCCATATTTTTTGTTTTATATTTAAACGATTTCATTTCATACCTTTGTAAAGAAATTCCAGGAATTAAATTGGTAATTTTTGCTGATGACACGAGTACAGTATTGTCGAGCAAAACTATTGCTGATCTAAACGTTAAGGTAAATTTAGCGCTCAAAGCATGTCAAACATGGCTTCAGGCCAATAGTCTGATTTTAAACAGCACCAAAACTTACGCTTTACTCTTTAAAACTACATCTAAAAATAAGGAAACACTTAATGTTCATATAAATGGAGACATCATTCAACCTGTAAATAGCACAAAAATATTGGGTATTCACATAGACGAGTTATTAAACTGGAAGGATGAATTGAGCAACATTGAAAACTCAATTATTTCGGCTTGTTACGCTCTTCGCAGCCTTAGGGATGAATTGACAGTCGAACAACTTAAGATGGTGTACTTTGCCCTCGTTGAATCCAAACTCCGGTACAGCATAAAGCTTTGGGGAAACAGTTATAGATACAATATAAATCGTGCTTTCAAGGCTCAAAGAGATGCAATACGTGCTATAGCTGGGCTTCCTCCATGGGGAAGTTGTAGAGAACATTTCACGAGTCTGAAAATACTTATGGTGCCCAGCCTTTACATTCTGGTTTTATTATCGGATGTTGTCAAGCACCGCAGTCGGTACGAAACGGAATCTCAAATGGAATCGCGAGAGTCCTCTAGGACTAAGAACTTGACCCCGAGAGTAGATCCGCGCCTGGAGGTTGTAGAACATAGCGCTAGAGTTCAAGCGGTGAGATTGTTCAACAGGATGCCTACAGATTTTAAAGTAATAAGATGCTCTGCATCTTTTAAAGATAAGTTAAAATTATATTTGTTGGAAAAATGCTGTTATGACATTAGTGACTTTTAATGATTATTATTTATTGCGATTAATTTATTTTTTACTTAATGATGATTATTGATTATTTTTAATACAATTGTGACATGACCTTGCTTCTTATTATATATATTTTTTTAATTTGTATGTCTAGTGTTGTTATATTAATTTGATTAATAATGTTAGTGTTAATTTTAATTAAATGTTTGATTGACAGGGGTGTAAATACTGCATGCATTTTATATTATTATTTATTGTATAGGTTTAATTACTAGGTTAATATTAATTGTAAATATATCGATTAAGAATTTAATTTCAAACACGATGTAAAAATTGTTCTTGAATAAATATAAAAAATAAAAAATAATGCAAATAACTCGAAGAAAACAAATCCTGGAGTTCTGGGTTTGATGCAATATTATGGGAAATTATGTAATTAATTAGATTATATCATATCCAGAAGAAGAATGCAATTTTTAGTTAGTCGCTTACTGTTTTTGTTTCCGCAATAATAGACAATGGTTTTTAATCTAATGATAAAATATAGGGCCTGTCCTCTATAAATGAGACAACTTTGTCAGTTTTTACCTATTTTGATATTACTTTTTTCCAACTGAAAAACTTTGTTGGTCTGTCACTCTGACCTCCACCCATTAAACGCTGCCAGATGCCCGGATCTAGCAATAAGGATGGTAAAGCAATCTGACAAGACAGGTTTCATTGCTCTCATTATTGTGTCATATCTGACGTGGCCAGCTCTTAGACCATAACTCAGGAACAAATATCTGTGATAAACACACAAATAAATGCCCTGACCAGGATTCGAACCCGGGACCTCCTGCTTCTTAGGCAGTGTCACTACCGACATAAATTAGAGGATTCTGCAACTTGGGTAAACCTTACACTACGCAAAGGTCACATCCACTAAGCTATTTAAAATTATCCCAAAATTAAAACTTTCAGAATCAAAGTGGTGTCTGTCACAGTGACGTCTATTGGCGGTGAAAAATTAATAAAATTATGAAATTTCATTAAGAATTGATTATTTTGTTTCTGAATGATTCTTATTATATTAATAAAAACCTTCTTTTATTTCCACCTAAGTATTATATGTATGTATTATATCTTTGTTGTAGTTTCCTTAGGTAGGAACACCTCTTTGGGTATCCATCTTCAGTTTAATCCAGTTTTCTTCTTCTTTATCCATTTCTTCATCAATGGGGTCAATGTTACTCTGCGTCCGTAGGAAACACCTTAGACAACCCTACACGTGATCCCTGGGTGGTGCTAAAAGAGTAACAAACTTGGCAGCTGCACTGTCCCATCTGGACCTCGCAGCACTCACTGGATTTTCTTCATCACCTGCTTTCACTACTACTACCCTAGGGAAGAAATGCCTATCTATATCCAGTGACATGTAGCCATACGATAAATAATCCATTCCTTGCTGGCTGTAACTATGATGACGTCACTCCATAGTCACATTCGTCGTCCGCTTCGCCTTTTTCCGCTCGCTTCTTTCCATCTCGATACTTCCGTTGTCCATCGCTTATCGTTGTAACGTGCTACATGGCCGGCCCATCACCATTTTAAGCTTTGACAGTAGTGTAGGGCATCAATTAGATTTGTCTTCTTTCGTATGCATTCGCTTTTTATTATGTGTATTTTCCTTATTTCTCCATCGCTTTCTGGCAATTCCATTAAGAATTGAAGATTCTGTTTCTGAATAAACGCTTTAAATTCACAAATTGTGTGTATTTAGGACGTTTTAAAACCAGGTTTTCACTTTCATCTATCTATTTCAGTTCTCAGTGGACGAGGAGGCGGGCAAGAGGCAGATATACCACCGCTATTGTATGGAGAGGGCGGCGGCGCATATGACGCATATCTTCACTACAGTGTCGGATATTACAGGTACAGTAACGGCATCGGTATGTCATTTATAAGATTTTCAATCAATGTTAACTTAGTCATCATCCTAGTTTGTTCCGGGTTATGCTACGGCTTAATTGAGCCTGGGGTCCGCTTGGTTACCTAATCCCATGAATTCGCGTAGGCACTAGTTTTTACCAAATAATAAATAAATAAATATTATAGGACAATCTTACACAAACCGACCTAGTCCCACAGTAAGCTCAATAAGGCTTGTGTTGTGGGTACTAGACGACGATATATACACGGTGCCCATGAGCATTGCGAGAGATTTTAACCACGCATTTCTGAGGTCAAAAGAATAAAAAAACATTATATGATTTTTGTTGTAAAACGCGAAAAAAAATTTTTTTTTTTTTTTTTTCAGTTTTTTGGAATGCTGTTCTACATAAAAAGTAAATGTCATTAGAAAAAAGTAACGGAAAAAGTAAATTGCTACATTTTTTCTCGTAAAAACTAGTCCATGAAAAGTGTTTCTTAGGTCTTTGATATCAGTCAATAAGAGATGTCTAGACTATGCCCCATACCGGTGAGATCGCCATCAAAAAATCATTTTACACTGAGAAACAATTCAAAATGCAATTTTTTGTAAGTAGTATTTACTCTGAAACTATGGCGAATTTCGGAAAAGTTTAAAGGACATTTTGTTCTCTAAATATGATCATGAATACACTGTTAAAGTCTCTCGCAATGCTCACGGGCACGTTGTATAATAGATAGGTATTGATAAATACTTAAATACATAGAAAATATCCATAACTCAGGTACAAATATCTGTGATAAACACACAAATGCCCTTACCAGGATTCGAACCCGGGACCTCCTGCTTCGTAGGCAGTGTCACTACCGACTGGGTTAGGAGGCTAAAGCGACTGCTATGTACGAGTACACTCGTACATACTCATGTTGCTGACCTTTCAACCCAGAGGGGAAACTAGGCCTTATCGGAACTAGGTCCGGTTTCCTCACGATGTTTTCCTTCACCGAACAGCGACTGGTAAAATCAAATGGTATTTCATACATAAGTTCCGATAAACTCAGTGGTACGAACCGTTTGGACCCGAGACCTCAGATTTGAAAGTCGGACGTCTTACCGCGAGCGCTTCTTTGGCGGTGATTACACGTATAATGTATGTACGTCTAATTCTTTGGCACATCCTACATTATTTCACGGATTTCAACGTGTGAGGTGTTATTCGATTCGTCTCGTTAGTAGTAGTGGCATAGAGTAAATAAAAAAATTAAATGTTAAAATGTTGTATTTTCACGCCAAAAATAAAATCACTTGCAAAGTTATCCGCGGATACCCGTTTGAGCTCAAGATGGCGACAGCGTGTTTAGAACAGTTTTCTGTTTTTTGCTCGTTTACGTAGTTCAGTGTATAATATTGATAGCTTATTGTGCGGCAAGGATGATATAGATATGGATGGACAATATCCATACAAAATCGCGTTCCTTTTATTTCAGGTTAAAGCACTAGCGTCATCTATCGGTTACACCAGACACTAAATCCTAGTTTCTAATACTTTGTTCATCGCTTAACGCTGACAGAATAACTCGACTCCGATTCGACAGATGGCGCTGTGGCACTCAAACGTATAGCCTGAAGGTTCGAGGAACGCGATTTTGTATAGGCATCAAGGATGATTAAGACATGGATTGACAATGCCTATACAAAATCGCGTTCAGGCTATACGTCTGTTTTCGGTACACAGTGCCACAGCGCCATCTGTCGAGTCTGAAGTCGAGTTATTCTGTCAGCGTTAAGCGACGAACAAAGTATTAGACACTAGGATTTAGTGTCTGGTGTGACCGATAGATGACGCTAGTGCTTTTACCTGAAAAGAAAACGCGATTTTGTATGGGTATTGTCTATCCATGTCTATATCATCCTTGTTGTGCGGTGACCTAACGAACAAGTGTGCAGCTAATGAAAAAATTGTCTCAAAACGCGCGTGACCACCCTTTAGTTCAACAAACGGTTATCCGGGGTCTCGGGCCACCCACGTGTTTTGTAATTAGGCAATCACCTTACAATCGGCAAGGCCTCAACCGAACAACGTTGCTTTTATTTATATTAGTAAAGATTAATAAAATCAAAAGTATACACCTCGACATTGGCAGAATTCACCTCGCCAAAATCAGCGAAGAGTAAAAGCCATATAATAAAAAATAAAAAAAAGTTATCCACAGTCAGAGTTTTTAATTTTTTTTATCGACTTTTCAAGGGTACGAAGCGGAGCATCTCCTAAAACGGAAGGCTGACATCATCACCCCCAACGGTTTGAATGTGAAGAAATTCTCAGCTCTACACGAGTTCCAGAACCTTCACGCGTTAGCCAAGGATAAGATACATGAATTTGTCAGGGGACATTTCTATGGGTAAGTCTTGTGATACTTTCATTATAACGCCCAACGGTTTAAATGTGGGGAACTTATCAGCTCTACACGAGTTCCAGAACCTTTATGCGTTAGCCAAGGATAAGATACATGAGTTTGTCAGGGGACATTTCTATGGGTAAGTCTTGTGATACTTACATTATAACGCCCAACGGTTTAAATGTGGGGAACTTCTCAGCTCTACAAGAGTTCCAAATTTCTCCTTACCTCTTTTATGTATCCGACCATACCCAGGACAAAAAGTGTTGGCTACATCAGTGGGTAAAATGGGTAAGTACTCAGCTTCAGCACCTTCACGCGTTGGCCTAGGACAATAACATGAGTTTTTAGGGGACATTTCTATGGATAAGTGCTGTGATATTAACTCAAGTACACTCTGTTGTATTTTTTTCTTATGATATAAATAAGAAAAATGTCACTCAGACGTTTGATAAGGTAGTTTTAGTGCCTTGACTCGTTCGCCAAGGACAAGATACACGAGTTAGTCACGGGACATTTCTAAGGGTAAGTCTCTTGTAATCAGGGTTATTCCAATTAATGCAATGTTCTTCAAAAAATTTGCGGTCAGCACCTATGGCCGGTTTACGCGTCAGGGGGAGGCAAATGCCCCTGTTGCCCCCCCACCCCTGTAACCGCACCTGTATCTGTAATATGTTATAACAACATGTCCCCTGGCTGACGGAACAGTTAAAAATTTTGGTCCAGCTCGGCTAATAACTATAAAACACTCTTGGTCTTTTATATGAGTCTTTTTATAGGGATACAATACTAATACACGGGTACGATAGGGGCATTACTGCACTGCAATGTTCTGCCGCCAGAGTGCAGCACTAGCACATATTGTAAACCATAGAGTACTTATACATATTAGGCCTTAAACAGTTTCATAGATAATTTGTAACGAATAAATATGTCATTTGTGCACCAAGGCGGTTTGTTTATAGAGGGTCTATCGTGAAACGCGAAATCGAAATTTTAGACATCTGCCTCTCCATCACTCGAATATGCAAGATTGATAGAGAGACAGGTAACGAAATTTCGATTTTCGTGTTTCGCGGTAGGCCCTCTGTTAGTGCTAGTGCCGCAGAGTTTTGCGTAATATTCCCTATTTTTAGAAATCTTCTCTTATTTACAATTATTAATTGTTTTCCCAAAATGTATTATATTATGTAAAATTTTGTTAATTTTGTTCGCAGCCACTTCAACTTCGATTTGGACAAGACGTTATATTTCTTCATCGCTGGTCGATACGAGTTTGGGAATAAGGGAGCGGACATCTTCATTGAAGCTTTAGCTAGATTGAATCATTATTTAAAGGTTTGTATTATAAATTTTACTAACACATTATTGTTTTTTATTTTATTTTTATTATTGTTATTTTTTATTATTGTGCTACTATAGTAGTTTATGTAACTGTTACGTAATAAGGGTCCTTAAAACATGAGTGTGGTTTTATGAAATGAGCCGCAGGCGAATTTCATAATAAGATCACACGAGTGTTTTAAGGCCTAATTACGTACAGTTGCATACACTGCTTTATCTACACTCATATTATATATATTAAATTAATTGTTCGGAAACCATAGAATGACCGCCATTGTACCGTCATGGCCTACTCGATTGTGCCGGCGCTCGCGCGGGACCAATCGAGTTGGCCATGGCGGTAACATTATGTTATCAAATTCGATGTTCCAAATTTGAAACTCATTGCTTAACAATATTTGAGCATGCATAGTTAAAATTACGTTACTGCCGCAGATAAGAAACTTATCATAGTTAAATCGTTTGTTGTAATGCTTGTCATTGTCTACGGTTTTTGAACGCATTTTAGAGTACTTACAGTATGAGTGTAGATAAACATAGTTCTGTAGACAAAATATGGATACCAATTTGTGTCTGAAATAAAATATATTCATTATATTATTAGGCGGTATAATTGTTTTCATGTATGGTATCAATCGATTCGTTTTGTTGTGAGGATCTAATGTATGGGGCCAATTGACAATATTTCAAAATATCCAAATTTTATAAATCAAAAACCATTTCGAGAAATACACTTGTAGCACACAAAAACCATTTTTTTAAATTGTTTTTTCAGTAATTTTGGGAAAAATCACCAAAATATGTAAACCGGAAAATGACGTCACACGTCTGATTCAATACTACCACTATGAAAAAACATTATCTTCCGGGTTTCCGTTTGACAACTTTGACAATTACAACACTACTGACAGTGACAGGACAGCTGACAGTTAATTCTTTCGAATATTTGCTTGTAATTTACGTTTCCTTGGATTAATTTAATTATCTACGTGTTGCGATTTGTCACGGACTCTGGACTGCTTTCTTCTACGACGACAACAACACGCTTTCTAACAGACCCCGGATTGCATTCTTCAACGACGACTACGATTTTCGCTTTTTCACCTGACCTGACGATGGAATTCAGGGAATCCTCGGAAAATACCCCGGTTGGGTATTGACCAATACCTCTACAACGAAGCGGACACGAGAAACTCAGAAAGATTTGTCAAAGCTGACAGCAGGAGCTTACCGCGTGTGAGTTTTTGCAAAGCTCGGATAAATACAATTTGCCTGGCACAAGAGGACAGGTACCGAAGCTTCGTTATCTTCGCGGAGTTCTTATGTACAAACTGGCAAAGGCCTTTATTAAGTACAGCCTCATTTTCCTTTACTATTTGTAGGAAAACAGTATATTTAGAAGTGATGCTGACGTCCCAAATCTTCAAGAGTTTCTCCAAGAAGCCAACAATCATAAAATGGATGACTGTTTGTGCTTCTCCAAACGGAATCTGTGACGATTTGGCTTTCAAGTTGAAATGTCCCTTTACAGATAAAACTGAGAAATTGTATCAATTAGGTCAAATGTCACGAGCCAAAGTTGTTTTGGATTGTGGTAAATAAATTACATTTTATAGGAAATAAAGTACTTATTTTATTAGTATGAACACTTGTCATTTTTAAACCTGTATCCTAAGTAGGTCTTTAAGTACTTTCTGATGACTTGTCAATAATAAGTTAAATATCTTTCCTGTACTTAGAATGTTAGTACTGGAGAAGTAAAATTCACCATGTGTTAATCAGGGGAGAAATAAAAGGTATATTATAATAAAATTATTTTAATTTCGTTCAGTTATTCATTATTTTCGTTCAGTATTTCGTTCAGTTATACCTTCATAAACCTAGCACATCTGTGGTGGAAACGTGGCCTAATATAAAAAATACATTCTCACACAACATAATAAACAAACCAACATAATGACAAACATCGGCGCAAGAAAAACAACAAGATGGGCCTCTCCTCAGGTCCATCTGTATATACTCTCAGATAGTACTTCCCTCAGCTGATGGTAGAACAGTAAATAACTGGGCTATAAAGATGTGTTGCTATTGTAAGTTTTCATTAGGTAATATTTAATGCAAGGCATTTTCAACAATCCTTAAGATATCTTTCGAAGTTAGCGGTTTGATATTTTAAGTTTTTGACGTTTATCTTGTGCTTCAAATGTCAAACTGTTTAAGCGCACTATGGTCACGCTATGGTTTTTACGTAAATGTCAATCAATGTAACTATATCAACGTTTTTTTCAGTGTATGAAACACAACATGTGACGTCATTTAGCCGATACTTCGACGACTGTTACATACGCCCTTTCTGCCCAAGTAATAATATAAATGGATTTTTCCACTAAAAAACATGGATTTTCGCAAAAATTTAAAAATACGGGTCTCTTAAAATTGTGAGTTCTTTCGGGCCATACTATAAAAACCGGCCAAGAGCATGTCGGGCCACGCTCAGTGTAGGGTTCCGTAGTTTTCCGTCCGTCACAGAAAGTGTCCCCACTTAAGAGTTAAAATAACACCGCCATGTAGGATATGATATGAGCGTTCCACCTACAGCGACATCTATCGGCAAATTAAGTAAACTATTGCGCGCGAGCTTAAAGTATGGAAGATGATTTTTATGGGATAATTCTTTATTGCGAGAACCGATTTTCACCGTTTTTACTTTATTTGAAAGCACGTCATTTCATTGTGATTTTGTAGAAATTACAAGTACAATAAACACCTGCTTACACGGTTAAATTACAAACTTAGTTCAGAAATTATTTTGTAAATTTTTTTCAAAAACTATTAATCCTATCAAGTTCAAAATAATTTTCCTAGAAAGTTTTTATAAAGTTCTACTTTTGAGATTTTTTTCATATTTTTAAAACTTATGGTTCAAAAGTTAGAGGGGGGGGCACACTTTTTTTTTTACTTCTGGAGCGATTATTTCCGAAAATATTTACTTTATCAAAAAATGATTTTAGTAAACCCCTATTCTTTTTTAAATACCTATCCAACAATATATCACACGTTAGGGTTGAAATGAAAAAAAAAATCACTCCCCACAGGGGAGGTACCCCAATAAAACATTTTTTTCCACTTTTTATTTTACCACTTTGTCGGCGTGATTGATATACATATTAGTACCAAATTTCAGCTTTCTAGTGCTAACGGTCACTGAGATTATCCGCGGACGGACGGACGGACGGACGGACGGACGGGCAGACATGGCGAAACTATAAGGGTTCCTAGTTGACTACGGAACCCTAAAAAGTAGCACTCAAAAAAATGAAATGTTGTCAATTGCGTTAAAGCAACACAAAAGTCAGAAATGAGACTTAAAGTCTGAGATTTGCACTTGTTTCTCAAAACTCTCCGTCACGATCAAATAGTCGCCCTGTTTAAAGTATGGAAAAATTATGAAATTGCTATTTTTAACCGACTTCAAGATTTCGAAGGAGGAGGTTATCAATTCGTCGGGATCTTTGTTTTTCCTTTTTGTTTTATGTATGTTCACCGATTATTCGAAGACGGCTGGACCGATTTGGAAAATTCTTTTTTTGTTTGAAAGAGTATACATCACAGTTGGTCCCATTGTAACTAGGTGAGTATCTGATGATGGGATCCTGGAGAAATCGAGGGAACTCTTCAACTATTATAGGCACACCTATAGTGATTTGAGTATTTTTTACAGCATCTCGAGCATTTGCTTTTGGAAAGGTGGATGCTAAGTGAAGTCGGTTCTTTTTTGTTTAAAATTATTACAGTGAAATGTTGTGTTTGTGTATATGGTTGGCATACAATTTATTTTACAAAATTAATTTTGTATTAGGCAGAAACGTCTGCAAGTGTCGCTACACGTCTCCCCATGACGTAAGCAATGAAGGAACCGATGGAAAGATTCACCGAGGTTGAGTAAGCGTCGATGGCTTAGTTGGTCAGAGCGGTCGGACCGGTGTTCCGAAAGGTCGCAAATTCGAATCTTGCTCGACGCGGTGAATTTTTCCATTTTTGTTTCAATGAGGGTTTCCGCGATCGAGTTTTTCACTAGATGGCAGCACCGTGGCGACAGGTCTAGCTGTCACAATCCACCAATCATGTTTAACCATATATTTTTTGATTGGTGGATTTTGACAGCTACTGCCAAAAAGACCTCTCGTCACGGTGCTGCCATCTAGTGAAAATCTCAATCGCGGAAACCCTCATTATATAATTTACTACAGTTAAATTTTAGATAATTTAATAAAGGCGTCTGCCGTGAATGCAGAAGACGCTGGTTCGATCCCAGCCCTGGACACCGGAGACCTAGGTCACTTTTTTCCTTTGTATATGACATCTATATAAGTTTATAATGGTATCATTGCCTTTTCAAATTTCGTACTTTAAAAGATCGTATTTTTTAAAAATATTTAAGTCTGATTCATTCTTTGAACTTTTTTTTTTAATTTTCACATTATTTGGATATATTGATCAATACTATGACTATGGATAATATGCATTGTGTCATTTCAGGCTGCAGGCTCAGATATGACAGTAGTAGCCTTCCTAATTTTCCCGGCTAAAACCAACAACTTCAACGTTGAGAGTTTGCGTGGTCACGCCGTCACCAAGGCACTGAGGGATACCATTAGCGATATACAGCAGAAGGTTGGGAAACGGATGTACGACATATGTCTAAGGTCAGTTAGACCCCTGTGGTCTGTATAAGTCTGTGGTCTGCCTAAACACTTAATAAATTGGACGCTATTGACAAGTTTTGAATTTTTTGCCCGATTGAATCTTAGTAAAAATTTAAAAACTTTGACGACATTTAGAAGTTTTTCATTTTTTGCCGGATTACATTATAGTACGGGCGGGAACCGTATGACTTGCTACGTTACGTGTTACAAAGATAAGCTCCATGGCACATGTTCATAAAAGTGATGCTGAGTTCCGAAAAAATAGTAAAAAAAATAGAATAGGCCGAAAGCACACAAAAGTACCACTTCCGGTTTAAAAAGTATTTACCTACAACATTAAAGCATACAAATATGACACTTATGGCAACAAATAGCAATTTGTCTGTAGGTACAGAAAAACCCAGTCTGCCAGTTCTTGCATGGCTGGAAGTGCCCAGTATGACCAGTGGTCATACACATGTATGGACTGACGTTTATCTGGCGTAGCCATTTGTAAATTACGTACGAATAGCCATACATTAGACGTTCCCCTCCCCCGCAAAAATCGGCAATTTTTGTATAGAAAATGACAGACATGGCTACTCCGGATTGAATTCTCTAAGGTCCCAGTAGGTCTTAGAACATGAAATCATGTGGTGAAGTAAAAAAGCTGCTATTTAACCTTTTTAATTAGGGCAGATGCCCCGGTTGTGGCCACTTTAAGGAAAGTTTTGTCTATTCAGATGCCCGTCATTTTGTGTCAATAAGGCACTCTTTATGTACTGAGTCATTGAAAATATATTACTCAATTTATTTGAATCTTCGCTGTTAAGATTCTGACATTAGACCTTATTTTTGTCTTTAATGAAATGTCAGAAAGGGTTCTAGGAGCCAGTTTTGGCCACTTTTTTTCATGATTGCTGATATCCTAATGACAACCGATACATGACAGATGACAGTGCCATCTGTGCTGCCATAAGTTACTCTTATTTTAACTATAAGGATAACCGTTTGTGGTCAAGATGGCGACGACGTCTTGGGAACAGTTTTTTGGTTTTTGCTCATTTACGTAGTTCAGTGTGTAATATTGATATTATGCGATATTGTGCGGTGATCTAACGAACAAGTGTGCAGCTAATGAAAAATTAGTTTCAAAACGCGCGTAACCACCCTTTAGTTGAACAAACGGTTATCCGGAGTCTCGGTCACCCACGTGCTTGTAGGGAGGCTATCAGCTTACAATCAGCAAGGCCTCAACCGAAAAACGTTGCTTATATTTATATTCATAATCATCATCATCTCAGCCATAAGACGTCCACTGCTGAACATAGGCCTCCCCCTTGGACTTCCACACGTACCGGTCGGAAGCGACCCGCATCCAGCGTCTTCCGGCGACCTTAACAAGATCGTCTGTCCATCTTGTGGGTGGACGTCCTACGCTGCGCTTGCTGGTTCGTGGTCTCCACTCGAGCATTTTTCGGCCCCATCGGCCATCTTCTCTACGTGCAATGTGGCCTGCCCATTGCCACTTCAGTTTGCTAATCCGGTGGGCTATGTCGGTGACTTTAGTTCGTCTACGAATCTCCTCATTTCTGATTCGATCACGTAGAGAAACCCCGAGCATAGCCCTCTCCATAGCTCGATGAGCGACTTTGAGTTTTGAGATGAGGCCGATAGTGAAATACCACGTTTCGGAGCCGTAAGTCATCACTGGTAACACACATTGATTAAAGACTTTTATCTTGAGGCACTGAGGTATGTCGGACGAAAAGACATTACGTAGTTTCCCGAACGCTGCCCAACCGAGTTGGATTCGGCGGTTGACCTCTTTCTCGAAGTTGGAACTACCTAATTGGACTACTTGTCCTAGGTAGATGTACGAGTCAACAACTTCGAGTACCGAGTTCCCAACAGAGACTGGGATGGGCACAACATTGGCATTTTACATAAGTTTCGTCTTGTCCATGTTCATTTTGAAGCCCACCCGTTGTGAAACTCGGTTGAGGTCATCGAGCATCATGCTGAGTTCCTCCATCGACTTTGTCATGACTACGATATCGTCGGCAAACCGAAGGTGAGTGATGTATTCGCCGTTGATGTTGATGCCAAGTCCTTGCCATTCCAGGAGCTTGAAGGCGTCTTCCATAACGGCAGTAAACAGTTTTGGAGAGATAACGTCTCCCTGCCTTACGCCTCTTCGCAATGGAATCGCCTTCGTACTCTGCTCCTGCACTCGGACCGACATGGTGGCGTTACTGTACAAACACTTCAACACTTCGATGTACCGATAGTCAATATGGCATCGCTGAAGGGACTCAAGCACCGCCCATGTTTCCACCGAATCGAAGGCTTTCTCATAGTCCACAAACGCTAAGCATAATGGCAAGTTATACTCTTCGGTCTTCTGTATAACTTGCCGCAGCGTATGGATGTGGTCTATGGTACTATAGCCTTTTCGGAAGCCGGCTTGTTCGGGAGGCTGGAAGTCATCAAGTCTGTGTTCCAGACGGTTCGTGATGACCCTTGAAAACAGCTTGTAGACATGGCTCAGAAGCGTGATGAGTCTGTAGTTTTTCAATAGGCTGTTATCACCTTTTTTGAAGAACAGCACCACCTCGCCTCTATTACATGTTTCAGGCGTTATGCCCTCGGACAAGACGGAATTAAAGAGCTTCTGGAGGACTTTAAGTACCGGTGTTCCACCCACTCTCAGAAGCTCTGAAGTGATTCCGTCTTTGCCCGGCGCCTTGTTGTTCTTAAGCTGCTTCAGGGCCATCCTAATCTCGTACAGACTGATGTCCGGGATATCTTCGGTATAATGTCGGGACAGCTTGGCTCTTGGGTGTCCTCCCAAGCTGTCAACGGGCTTTTGCGATCGGAGTGTATAACTGTCCATAGAACCTCTCGATCTCGCCTAAAACCTCTGCTTTGCTCGACGCTATGCTGGCATCTTCCCGTTTCAGCTTTCTCATCTGGCTTTGCCCAATAGACTTGTCCTTTGCGAACACTTTGGAGCCTTGGTTTCGCTCTATAGTCTCTTTAATACGGTTAGTATTAAAGAGACGCAGATCATATCGCAAGGACTTAGATATTCGCCTATTGAGCTGCCTATATGACTTCGCGTCATCGGGAGACTGCAACTGTAGCGAGCGTCGTTCAGCCATGAGGTTTAAGGTTTGCTCGGTCAATTTCTGAGGTCTATCTTGACGGCAGGGTCTAAAAAACTTAGACCCTACTGTGTGGACAGTTTCCACTAGCCCGTCGTTGATTTCGTCCACTGAAGCCAAGTTATCTAGGCAAGCAAAGCGGTTAGAGAGCTCTAGTTGAAAGCTTTCGGGGTTTTGAACATGGGCTCGAGTAGGTCGGAGCGTAGACTTCATTAGGCTGGACCTTTCAAGTTTAATATTGATATTCAGTGAGCCTCTTACGATTCGGTGATCACTACCGGTCTTTATCCTATTGATCACAGAGACATCACTGAATATCCGTTTCTTGTCGGTCATGATCAAGTCTATCTCGTTTCTCGTGGACCCGTCAGGACTCATCCAGGTCCATTTCCTGTGAGGCGGCTTCTGGAAGAAAGAGTTCATCATGAAGAGTTCCTCTCTCTCCAGAAAGTCGGCCAGCCTCTGACCCCTAGGGTTCCGTTGCCCATACCCAAATTGCCCCACTCTCAACTCATCCCCGCTTCTCTTGCCCAACTTTGCGTTGAAGTCCCCCATAACAACAGTAAAGTAGGTTTTAGAAGTATGCATGCAGCGAGGAGTAAAGGCCATATAATAAAAATAAAAAAAATAATTATAAACCATAGACTTGTAAATATGTGGTCTTGTAATATACGGCACAGTGGCCACAACCGGGGCATCTGCCCTATTTGTCCGATCATGTTAAAAAAAAAACTTGGTTATGTCCTTAAACTACGCCACAAAGAGAGGTATGGGCACTGATAATGGCATCTCGCTAAGTGTGGTAGGGCATGTTCAGCGAATGTCATCTCGCTCAAATCTGGAGCAGAGCCCGACTGGGGAAGTACCTCCACCTTACAGAAAACCACAGCCAAATAGCACTAGACCCTACTCATAGTGTTGTGTTCCTGCTGGTGAGTAAGGTTGCCAAAGAGCTCAAAGAGGACCTAATGTGTTGACGATGAGGGTCCTTCTTGTTCCTTTAGCCATAAACACAGTGAATCCTCCTTTTTGTAAAGGGTCGGCAACGCGCATGTGACTCCTTTGGAGTTGCAGGCGTCCATAGGTTACGGTAGCTGCTTACCATCAGGCGGGCCGTATGCTTGTTTGCCACCGTCGTGGTATAAAAAAAAAAGAAAAAAGATTCTAAACGGTTTGTATGATAGTAGGTCCCTAAATGTGACACTAACGCTTTGGCCGTTGTATTTAAAATGCATTAATTATTGTGTATTGCAGAGGCCACCTACCCGAGCCGTCGGACCTCCTCCATAAGGATGACACTGTTCGTCTAAAGAGGTGTATATACGCACTCCAAAGAGACGGTCTACCTCCAGTAACTACGCATAATGTGGTAAGTCCATTTTTGTATTAATTATCAACATTTTACTACGAGTAGTCCGCCTCGAACTGAAAACTCGCGATTTCCTTGCAAACGAAAAGACTAATGTAACAATACCCTTATGATGATTTTTTTCGCGCCTTCTAGCTCCATGACCCCTTGTTCGAACCTGCTCATATACGAACTCTCAAATTATATATATCTCTGCTACAACCCCAACAAATTTCATGAAGATCAGAAAAGCGTTACTGAAGTTATCGCGGAACAAACTCTCAAAATCAAAAAGCCATCGAAATGCCGAGACGTCCCAGTAGCCAGAAGTTGTTACTACATGAATTCTGTTTATAGGTGAACAGAGTTCATTATCAGTATGAGGTGGCTAGTCGAACGAGCGAAGTGAGTTCTTACAAACAACTTCTGGCAAGTGGGACGTCTCAGCATTTCGATGGCTTTTTGATTTTGAGAGTTTGTTCCGCGATAACTTTAGTAACGCTTTTCTGATCTTCATGAAATTTGTTGTGGTTATAGCAGAGATACATATAATTTGAGAGTTCGTATATGAGCAGGATCGACCAAGGGGTCATGGAGCTAGAAGACGCGAAAAAATCATCATATGGGTCTTGTCGAACGAGCGAAGTGAGTTCTTACAAACAACTTCTGGCTAGTGGGACGTCTCAGCATTTCGATGGCTTTTTGATGTTGAGAGTTTGTTCCGCGATAACTTTAGTAACGCTTTTCTGATCTTCATGAAATTTTTTGGGGTTATAGGAGAGATACATATAATTTGAGAGTTCGTATGTGAGCAGGATCGACCAAGGGGTCATGGAGCTAGAAGACGCGAAAAAATCATCATATGGGTCTTGTTATATTGGTCATCTCGTTTGTAAGGAAATCGCGAGTTCTGAGTTCGAGGCGGACTACTAGTTAGTGGTGATTTAACCTACCTGGTGTTTTTTTTTCTTCTTTAGTGACTGAATCGAGTCCCCGCGAATGGTACGGGCGGCTAGATTCGCTTCGTCTTTGTTTTTATAGGGAACTATATTGAATAGTAGTAGTCCGCCTCGAACTCAGAACTCGCGATTTCCTTTCAAACGAGATGACCTATATAACAAGGCACATGTGATGATTTTTTCGCGCCTTCTAGCTCCATGACCCCTCGGTCAATCCTGCTCATATACGAACTCGCAAATTATATGTATCTCTGCTACAACCCCAACAAATTTCATAAAGATCAGAAAAACTTTACTAAAGTTATCGCGGAACAAACTCTCAAAATCAAAAAGCCATCCAAATGCCGAGACGTCCCAGTAGCCAGAAGTTCGATTAGGGTCTGTGTGTGTTATACAATGATTATTGATGATGATTATAGTGAATGAGTTATGTACCGTTGAATTTCTTCAGACTGTTGACTATAGTGGTGACAAATTTGTTGAATGACGATAGTGTGGTTTGTTTTGTAATGAGGTCTTGGAGATTATATGGGTCGATTTGGAAATCCTGGTGTTTTCATATTCTATGATAAAATGTTATTAATGCTACTTTGATATATATTAGATATTTTGCGATGTTCCTAATAGTGGAGTACAGGAAAGCCTTTTTAACCTATAAAGATGAAATAACTCACAAGTCCGATATTATTTTGTAACCTGTTAGAATACGTTAAGTACTAATAATAAAAAATATTTTGTAACAATTGCTGCATTGCGCTAGGTATAATACATGTATTTGTTTGCTACACAAAGAAAAAATATGCAAGTTTTATTTTTCCTAACGAGTTTATCGCTTTTTATTATCAACCGACTTCAAGATTTCGAAGGAGGAGGTTATCAATTCGACGGGATCTTTGTTTTTGCTATTTTTTTTTTTTTTTTTTTTTTTATGTATGTTCACCGATTATTCGAAGACGGCTGGACCGATTTGGAAAATTCTTTTTTTGTTTGAAAGAGTATACTTCACAGTTGGTCCCATTGTAACCATGTCAGGATCTGATGATGGGATCCTGGAGAAATCGAGGGAACTCTTCAACTATTATAGGCACACCTATGGTGATTTGAGTATTTTTTACAGCAGATCGAGCATTTGGTGTTGGAAAGGTGGATGCTTAGTGAAGTCGGTTCTTTTTTGTTTAAAATTATTGCAACATAATATAAGTGTGAACATTGTTTCTTAAAACACTAATGTTTATCCAGGTTGACGACTGGAGCGACCCGGTACTGAACGCAGTGAGACGTTGCCAGATGTTCAACACTGTCAACGATAATGTTAAAGTAAGTAATAGTAGTTTATGTAACTGTTACGTAATAAGGCCTAATTACGTACAGTTGCATACACTGCTTTATCTACACTCATATTATTTATTCTAAATGCCTTATTTGGAAACCATAGAATGGCCGCCATTGCACCGCCACCATGGCCAACTCTCGTGTGCCGGCGGCCGCGCGGGCGCGTGTCGGGCTGTCGGCGGATCCCCGGGAGGGTGCAGGTGTACATTATGTTATCAAAACTCATAGCACATCAATAATTGAGCATGAAAAGTTAAAATTACGTTACTGCCACAGATAAAAAGCTTATCATAGTAAAATCGGTCGTGGTAATGCTAGCCATTGCCTACCGTTTTCGAACACGTTTTAGAGAACTTACAATATGAGTGTAGATAAACACAATTATAAAATACTTAAAGAAAAAAACGCGACCTTTACGGTTACGTAACTTAGATAACCTTCCAACGTTTGAGATCGAAAACACGAACAATGAATACGGTAAAATAATATGGAAAATGGAAATGCATTGTGCCGCGTATATTGAATAGATTTCCAACTGAATTATTAAACTCGTTAGAAGGCCGAACATGCGGTCGAGCCAGAAACATGATAAAGAAACACATGTTTAAAATAAGAGCTACCGACGTAAGTAAATAAATTATTTAACATTATTGTATAATTAATACATTAAAATAGAAGACTCGTTAACTCAAAAAATCTTTATAATTTAAGATTAGTAGTTAAGTTATTTATGGACTAGCTGTGCCCGCGGCTCCGCCCGCGTGGAATTCGGTCTGTGTCAGTAAGCGGCTAATTCACCCCTAATTTCTCCCCCGCTACCCTGGAGGCGGAACTTGAAGTAAAGTTGACAGATGGATTTATCCTATTAATTTTTATTGGCATGATTTAAACGACATGGAATATTAGGTGTATATCGGACGATACAGGACCTCTTTTGTATTTATACGTTCATGTCCACGGCAAATATCATCCAAATCGATCCTCCCGTCAAATCAGTCTAGGCATGAAATTAAGAACAGGCGCGGTTGAAATGGGGGGGGGGGGGGGGGGGGGGTCACAAATGCAGAAATGTTTTTTTTCTATTTGAGGAATTAGTAATCCTTAAGGGGTGATTTCCGGTGCAAAAAAACCGGCCAAGAGCATGTCGGGCGATGCTCAGTGTAGTTTCGTAAATGCCGCCCTGTTACGGAACATCCGTTCAAACGGTCGTTTATTAAGGGATATTTGGCGGCGCTTACGTCAGTTTACTATCCGGCACATCCTTTCACTATGCGATTTTGACTGATAATTCAAAAACGGCTGAACCGATTTTATTCAATATAGTTTTTATTGAAAGTTCTTATCAAGCCTCACCAAATTTCAGCTTTCTAGTGCGAACAGTAACTGAGCTAGACCGTGGACAGACGGACGGACATGGCGAAACTATAACTATAACTAATATAAGGCGAAAATATAGTTGACTACGGAACCCTAAAAAGAGATAAATAGTAGTTTATGTAACTGTTACATAATAAGGCCTAATTATGTACAGAAGTGCTTTACCTACACACATATTAAAAATCCATGGGTGCCGGCGGTCGGGGGGGGGGGGGGAGGGGCGGATTTTGATTACGTTACCGTAGGTAATGAATTTTCATACGTTTTTACCACACTGTCACAGATAATACACTGATGCATACTTCAAGGTAAGCACATTACAATGCACTAATGAACGTCAGAGAAAAATAAAATACGTAAGTGTCGTGGAACACTCTGTTGGAACGAAGTTATGTTATTTTATTTTATTTTTGACTTTCTCGTAAATTTTGTGGTTTTTATTTTATTTGTATTTTTTTCAAATTTTTTGAAATTTTTGAAATTTTTGAAATTTTTGAAAAATATAGAAATTTTGCCATTTTTGACATTTTTTACTTTTAGGTTCTCGACTTTTTTCACTTTTATCACTTTGTCACTTCTCACTTTCACTACACTTCACTTCACTTTATTCTATTTTATATATTATTTATTTCATTCCATTTTACATGTTTCTCAATCGTATGGGTGTCGCGTTTTCGTGACGTGACGCTTTTTCGTGACGGTCACGTGACTTGTATTCACCTAGCCCCTATTTTTCATCTAAATACGGACAGCGGTTATTGGTTGTTTCTTCCCCATGTAAACTTTCACCCCTTTTGTATCCGTTTAAAGGATAATTTCCAAGATAAAACTATTTTATTTCCTTTTTTAATTAATTATCTCCATACCAAATTTTATCTAAATCGATTCTGCGGTTAATAATTCCCTATACAAATTTCCAACTGTCTTTTCACCCCTTTAGGGTTGATTTTCGGAGAGAAAACTATCATTTGTCCTTTCTTGAGACCCATACCAAATTTCATCTTTATCAGTTCAGCGGTTAAAAAATCGTCATACCAACTTCCAACCCCCTTTTCGAGGTGAAAGGGTTTATTTTCGGTATGAAAACTATTCTGTCGTTTCTCGGGACTCAAATTATCTGCATACTAATTTATTATTAAAGAATCTCCATACAAACTTTCAACCCCCTTTTCACCCCCTCCAGGGTTGCTTTTCGGGATGAATTTGTCCTTTCTCGAGACCCATACTATCTCTATACCAATTTTCATCTAAATCTGTTCAGCGGTAAAAAAATCCTCATACCAACTTCCAACCCCCTTTTCACCCCCACAAGGGTTTGAAAACTATCCTATGACGTTTCTCGAGACTCAAGTTATCTCCATACTCATTTCTATCTAAATCGTTTCAGCGGTTAAAAATTCTCCATACAAATTTTCAACCCCATTTTCACCCCCACCAGGGTTGATTTTCGGGATTAAAACTATATATTATCCTTTCCCGGGACTCAAACTATCTCTATACAAAATTTCATCGAAATCCGTTCAGCCGTTTTCACGTGATGCGCGGTCAAATAAACAGACAAACAGATAAACAGACAAACAGGTAAACAGACAAAAATTCTAAAAATTGTTGGAACGTGTTTTGTTATCGATTCTAAGTATCCCCAGCCAACTTTTTTTCGATTATCTTCCATGTACAGACTTTCGACCCTCTTCAGCTTTATTATATGTATAGAAGATGTAAGCACATTACAATGCACTAATGAACGTCAGAGAAAAAAATATACGAACGAATTTATATTATTTCATTTTTGACTTTTTCGTAATTTTTGTGATTTTATTTTTTTTGTATTTTTTTGACATTTTTGATTTTTTTTATAATATTTGACATTTTCGAAATTTTTGACTGTTTCGACATATTTGACATTTTTTTACTTTTAGGTTCTCGACTTTTTCCACTTTGTCACTCCTCACTTTCACTTTTCACTACACTTCACTTCACTTTATTCTATTTTATATTTTTTTATTTCATTCCTTTTTACATGTTTCTTAATCGTATGGGTGTCGCGTTTTCGTGACCGATCCGCGAACCGTCCGAGAAGGAACTTCGTTCCAAAACTACCACCGGTTCTAACCCTACACCTCTGGCCCCAGAAGTATTATGACCGAAAAGAAACTCGACTGGACTTATTTTTTTCAAAACAGTAATACATTATTAGATCTTAAAGATACAAAATAATGCGTAGTTCTTCAAGAAGATATATCAAAACAGCTTGAGAGACAGATAATGTACGTATGTATGTAATGTTTAATTATAAAGAAAAATAAATCCTAATCTGACTGCTTCACAAAACGTTTGATATGTTTTCCTACCTAAACGGTGTCCTATAAATGTTAGATGATTTTGTAGTAGTTTCTGGTTTGGGCCATGCATCTTTGTCCGTCATATATAGTCCTCGAACCTGCAATAACCCTTTGACATTAATGACATTTTCAAATATTTCTTAAGAGCGGGTAAAGTTAAATTTAAAGCATCGACGGGTAACTTGTTATAAATATGAACACCTTGACCAAAAAATTACAAACTATTTCAATACCAAATTTCATCTAAATACGTACAGCGGTTATTGGTTGTTTCTTCCCCATGTAAACTTCCACCCCTTTTGCATCCGCTTAATTATTAGGACAATACAATTTTGTCATAATGGCCCACGAGATCAACTTTTTTATTCAAGATTAGATCTTGTTCCAGAAGATGAAATTTTAAAATATGATGCACTATTTTTAGGACACTGGGTCACTATTCCACTTGTATTTCAATACCAAATTTCATCGAAATACGTACAGCGGTTATTGGTTGTTTCTTCCCTATGTAAACTTCCACCCCTTTTGCATCCGCTTAAGGTATAATTTCTGAGATAAAACTATTTCATTTCCTTTTCCAGAGCTCAAATTATCTCCATACCAAATTTTGTCTAAATCAATTCTGCGGTTAATAATTCCCTATACAAATTTCCAACTCTCTTTTCACCCCTTTAGGGTTGATTTTCAGGGATGAAAACTATCCGTTGTCCTTTCTTGAGACCCATACTATCTCTATACCAAATTTCATCTTTATCAGTTCAGCGGTAAAAAAATCCTCATACCAACTTTCAACCCCCTTTTCACCCCCACAAGGGTTTATTATCGGGATGAAAACGATTCTGTTGTTTCTCGGGACTCAAATTATCTCCATACTAATTTCTATTAAAAATTCTCCATACAAATTTTCAACCCCTTTTTCACCCCCTTCAGGGTTGATTTTCGGGATGAAAACTATTTATTATCCTTTCCCGGGACTCAAACTATCTCTATACAAAATTTCATCAAAATCCGTTCAGCCGTTTTCACGTGATGCGCGGTCAAATAAACAGACAAACAGATAAACAGACAAACAGACAAAAATTCTAAAAATTGTTGGAACGTGTTCTGTTAACGATTCTAAGTATCCCCAGCCAACTTTTTTTCGAATATATTCCATGTACAGACTTTCGACCCTCTTCAGCTTTATTATATGTATAGATGTACCTAACTTTTACTGAAATAAACAGATATATTTTTTTAGAATATTGAACGGCGGGTGATACCGGTTTTAGTGCATTAGTTGACTGGTAAAAAATGTCCTTTGAAACCTCAAGTCCGGTGTTTGTACCATCTAGTGTGGTACAATAAATATTACTTAAATATAATAAAAGTAAAGAAAATCGTAAACCGAATTAGGAAGAAAATTTTAAAGTAAATAATAAGAGTAGTAGATAAAACGTGGTCTTGTCCCGAAAAAGCGTTTCCTTCCAGGCTACCTTTGGGTGGTGGAGACAATGCAAAAGAATCAACGAAATTAAAAAGCTAGATTTATAATTAAGCCTAAAGACAAATATATAATTTTAAACAAAAAAGAACCGACTTCACTTAGCCTCCATCTTTCCAAAAGCAAATGCCCGAGCTACTGTAAAAATATACTTATTTTTTCAAAATAGTATATAATTTCATAATAGTAAAATAGAGTTAGATTTAGATTTATTTATTTCATAATAATAAATTATAGTACAAAATGGTCTTAGCCTAATCTATACAAATTTATATTATGATATTTATGATCGTCAAAGCAGTGAAAATAAACTTATTTTATTGATTGATTACTTAAATACATTTAAATGTCACAAAACTATAAAAAATAAGAATAAATAATGAAATACAATATCAGATTAAAAAATACACACATAGAGATATAACAATAATAAATACAATTTCAAAAGATATATTCAAAGTCAGTTTCTAATATTGGATGTCAAAGTCATATATTCATTTACAGAATATAATGGATTTTCCAATAAAAACTCTCAATTGGCGTTCAAATGCTTCGTCAGATGGTTCAGTTCGCAACTCTGTAGGTAGACGCTCATAAAAAGTTGGTCCAATTACCCTCGGATTTTTGAGTGAAAGTGCCTTGTGACGCGGCACTGTACTTAGTCTCCACGTAGATCGGATTTGTATGTTCGTAACCTTGATACGTTTGAACATTGGTAAATATTTGCGTACAAACATCAGTACTTGAAATAATAATAATAATAATAAATACTCTTTATTGCACACCTCATACAGTTACAAGCACAAATTTTACAATTAGATAAATTTAGGTAGAGGTAACAACAGGCGGTCTTATCGCTAATGAGCGATTTCTTCCAGACAACCTTTGGGTAGTGGAGACTAGAGAAAAACAATAAGCAGTAGGTGGTGCATAGAAACAAAAGAGACGAAATAGATAACACAGCACATTCATATGAATATACATACTTAAATAAGTACAAAATAAACATACATATACGTACATATATACATATATAATACACACAGTAAGAAACAACAGTGTCAACTTAAAAACCTAAGGAAGAGATAAATAGTATTCCTTAAGTTGCGATTTAAAGCTACCAATAGATTGCGCGCGTTTTATGTTGAGAGGGAGAGAATTCCACAAACGAACGGCCTGGAACGTAAATGAGCAATTATAAAATTTGGAAGATGAAGATGGCACTTTTAGGAGCAATTTTTGAGAGGATCTAATAGAATTAAGATAAGAGAAACGCTCTTTGAGGTAGCGGGGAGTTGCAGGGTTAAAAAGTATAGAAAAGAGTAAAGAAAGCATGTGAGAGTTACGGCGGTGACGGATAGAGAGCCATTTGAGTTGAGAACGATAACTAGAAACATGGTCGAATTTGCGTAATCCGAAAATGAACCGAATGCAGGCATTTTGAATACGCTCAAGCTTATTAAGTTGCTCCTCGGTTAGGTCTAAATAGGAGATATCTGCATAATCAAGAATGGAAATAAGTAATACATTAGATCTTAAAGATACACAATAATGCGTAGTTCTTCAAGAAGTCATATCAAAACAGCTTGAGAGACCGTACCTATTATTGAATAAAAAAAAAACCATCTCTCTCTGTTTCACAAAACGTTTGATATGCTTTCCTACCTGATCTGTCCTCTAAATGTTAGATGTTTTTTTAGTAGTTTCTGGTTTAATTCATAATTATGTTTTGCCCAGGTAATCTTCCACCCAGAGTTCCTAACCTCAACCAACCCGCTATTTGGCCTCGAGTACGAAGAGTTCGTGCGAGGCTGCCATCTTGGCGTGTTCCCATCATACTATGAGCCGTGGGGCTACACGCCAGCCGAGTGTACTGTCATGGGCATACCCAGCGTCACCACCAACTTGTCAGGTAATATAACGTCAAGTTTCACTCAATACTTATGCGTACTTCAAGCAAGCCAGTGTTTCCTACCCCCAACACTACATGGCGATCCTGCCAGTGCGGCCTTGAGCTGCACTTGCGGCGCTCTTGTGTTGCGTATGTCCATGGCCGGCAGTAATGCTTACCATCAGGTGATTCCTCTGCTCGTTTGCCTCATATCAAACAAACAAACAAAAATTTATTTACAGAAAAAGGGTAGATTACAGTGGTAGTGTAAAAATCTATTGTATCACCTTTTCCGACTGTTTTAAACAGTATGTAAATATTTAAAGTACGTACTAGATACACAGAATATTTTATAAAGACTACATTTATATACAATTATTTATACGTTTTCATGAGTCATATGTCATTAAAAACACATTTGACCCTCAGACTACGCTACGGTTCATATATAGTCACATGCTTTAATTCGTGACCTAGCCTTGAAAAGCTGTTAAAGCACGCAAACGCCCAAAACTCCATTGAAATGTCAAATGATCACTATAAAATATAACGGTTACACTCACGTCACTTTAGTCACTTCGCGCGACATGTTTCGGAGAGCTTAGGTCTCCATCTTCAAGCACTAAGAGTGCTATTTTGAACCGGCCCGTAGCGCGCTGTTGCACGTCGCGTTGCCGACTGCTGGCCTGCGTCCCGCTCGCCGCGCAGCAGCGCACTACGGGCCGGTTCAAAATAGCACTCTTAGTGCTTGAAGATGGAGACCTAAGCTCTCCGAAACATGTCGCGCGAAGTGACTAAAGTGACGTGAGTGTAACCGTTATATTTTATAGTGATAGTATGTCTCACGAAAGTTTAAATTTAATAATGTCAAATGATTGCCAACTACCTCTTAGACAATGAAAAATTAGTGCAAGGTTGGATCTTGGTGGGATTTTTAAGTTCTATTATTATTACTTACAGGGTAAAGAGGTGTCCTTACCTCTCTCCTCTAATAAATACTTACCATCTACTCCAATTTGCAGGTTTTCAGTTCATAATGTTAAAAACAAGATGTTCAAATCCTAACCTAAAATGATCTTTTTAATACAATTGCTCAAAAAGTTTACTTTATGTAGCTGCAAATCGTGCGTAATGTTTAATTTTATGCACTAGTGCTAAAAAGAAATCTGATCTGCAAATCGTGCTTAATGTTTGATTTTACGCACGATTTGCAGATCAGAATTTTAAATAAATGAGTATTATGCGAGACCCGCTTATAAATGACCCACCTGAACTACGCGCGATTGGACATCAAGGAGTATTATGCGAGACCCAATAGTATTACTAATAACGCGCGATTGAATGAAGCTGTCTTTCGTACAGTGACAGAATATAAATGTGATTTTATTTAATTGTAGTTTTTTCGCAATTGTATTAAAAAACGTTGTTCGACACACGTGCGGAAGTGTCATTTTCACTCGTCCCGAGTCTTGACCTTAAGCTCGGTACTCGTGCAAAGTGACATACTTCTCGCACTTGTATCGAAAACTACTATTATGTTTATGATCTTAAAAATAAAGTCTAACTGGTTTTGAGTTCATACAGATTTTTACATTTCATCACCTAAACTCATCCTTACCACCTCTAGAATAAAGTCCACTAATGCAGCTGTAACCACCCTTAACGTGTTAATAATAAAGTCCAAAATCGCAGGTTTCGGCTGCTTCATGCAAGAACACATCGCTGATCCGATGTCCTACGGTATTTACGTGGTTGACAGAAGATACATATCGCTGGAGGGCTCGGTCCAACAACTGGCGCAATACATGTTCGACTTTACCAAGTAAGTACACATTTGCTATACATTCACTTATATAGATGTCATATACAAAGGGAAAAGTGACCTAGGCCTCCGGTGCCCAGGGCTGGGATCGAACCAGCGTCTTCTGCATTCACAGCAGACGCCTTATAGTGGAGTACGGGAACGCCTTTTTAACCTATAAAAATGACAAATCACAAGTCCGATTTTATTTTGTGACCTGTTAGAATACGTTAAGTACTAATAATAAAAAATATTTTCTAACAATTGTTAGCATTGCGCTAGGTATAATAATGTATTTGTTTGCTACACATAGAAAAGATTATGTAACTTTTATTTTTCTCCACCAGGCTATCGGTTTTTACCATTGCAACATAACTTCACATTTTATAACGGTTTTGTCAAGAGCATATGTCGTCTTAGCCATTTATAGTTCGTTTAGAATTCAAGGTCATTTATATTTTGACAAATTGTTTTCGATTATGCTCACATAATCTATTGACCAAGCTGTTATAAAATGACAGATGATGTTGAAATAGTTGAATGCAATGGTATGGTAAAGGAAAATATATATTGTATAATCTTTTCTTGTTGTTATAAACAAATATCTACATAATACCTAGCGCGACGTCAAAAACTGTTAGAAAATATTTTTTACTATAAGTAATCGTATCATATTCTATAACTAAAATAGTAGTTTATGTAACTGTTACGTAATAAGGGTCCTTAAAACATGAGTGTGGTTTTATGAAATGAGCCGCAGGCGAATTTCATAATAAGATCACACGAGTGTTTTAAGGCCTAATTACGTACAGTTGCATACACTGCTTTATCTACACTCATATTATATATATTAAATTAAGTGTTCGGAAACCATAGAATGACCGCCATTGTACCGTCATGGCCTACTCGATTGTGCCGGCGCTCGCGCGGGACCAATCGAGTTGGCCATGGCGGTAACATTATGTTATCAAATTCGATGTTCCAAATTTGAAACTCATTGCTTAACAATATTTGAGCATGCATAGTTAAAATTACGTTACTGCCGCAGATAAGAAACTTATCATAGTTAAATCGTTTGTTGTAATGCTTGTCATTGTCTACGGTTTTTGAACGCATTTTAGAGTACTTACAGTATGAGTGTAGATAATAGTAGTTTATGTAACTGTTACGTAATAAGGGTCCTTAAAACATGAGTGTGGTTTTATGAAATGAGCCGCAGGCGAATTTCATAATAAGATCACACGAGTGTTTTAAGGCCTAATTACGTACAGTTGCATACACTGCTTTATCTACACTCATATTATATATATTAAATTAAGTGTTCGGAAACCATAGAATGACCGCCATTGTACCGTCATGGCCAACTCGATTGTGCCGGCGCTCGCGCGGGACCAATCGAGTTGGCCATGGCGGTAACATTATGTTATCAAATTCGATGTTCCAAATTTGAAACTCATTGCTTAACAATATTTGAGCATGAAAGTTAAAATTACGTTACTGCCGCAGATAAGAAACTTATCATAGTTAAATCGTTTGTTGTAATGCTTGTCATTGTCTACGGTTTTTGAACGCATTTTAGAGTACTTACAGTATGAGTGTAGATAAAAAAAAATTGCACTTGTGAGTTATCGAAGCTCAAAACTGTTCGCGTACTGTACTAACCACTTGGCCACCCGGGTCACAGCAGCGCCGGTCGAATTTTACCGTGTATATGCAATCTTTGTAAAGGTAACATTATGAGTCCGTACCTCCAATCCGAACTCTTGGGAGTTAATTGAAAGCGAGAGAGATGGCGTTGCCGACAGTACAACTGAAGAACAAATCAAATTATTTCCTTTCCTGTTCCCTTTTTGTCCTTTGTATATGACATCAATATAAGTTTATAATTTATATAGTAGTGTGTCTACTTAAAATAAACAAATCAAAATATTTATTAAACTAATTTGATTTGTTCTTCAGTTGTACTTACACATTCGTATCCTAATTTTAATACTATCAATATAATACTAGTGATGATTTGTCTTGAAATTAAAAAAAATAATATTTGACATTCTCACAGTACCAGCCATTAAAAAAATTATAACTCCCAAAAATTACTTCCAGGTTTAAAACTCATTTATATACGATACTCGTCGACATTTGGGTCACTTACTTACATAATGTGTAGGTACCAAATTTCAATTCAATCGGTTCAGTAGTTTTGGAGTAAATTGGCTGTAACAGACGGCCGGACAGGCGGAAAGACAGAAGCACAAGTGTTCCTATAAGGGTTTTGTTTTTTTCTTTTGAAGTACGGAACCCTTAATAGTAGATTGTACACCAAGGGGATAAAGCACTGTTTTATGTCACGGGCGCAATATTGAATCCTGAACGTAACGAAGGACTCCAGATTTTAATCCCGAGCGTAGCGAGGGGTTTATGAGTTAATTCCCGAGCGAAGCGAGGGAATTAAGACTGAGTCCTGAGTGCAGTGAGGGGTTCAAGCGCGCCCGTGACAAAAACAGCTTTATCCCCGAGGAGTATACTCTACTTTTCTCACCTCTTGCGAGACAATAAAATAGCTAAGGCTACTAGAAACGGATTTTTATTAAAGTAAATCAAAAGTAAAAACCGGCCAAGTGCGTGTCGGACCACACATAGGAGGGTTCCGTACCTTCAATGGAACCAAACTAATACCAAAAGGTCGTATCTGGTGCCTATGGTTTTTTGGAGATAACTCAAAAATAGCTAAACCGATAATGTTCAAAACAATTTGCGTAGAAAGTATATGATAAGACGCATCTCCTCAATTTTTTTCATATTTTTGGAGTTACGGTTCAAAAGTTACAGGGGGGGGGCACAATTTTTCTGACTTTCGAAGCGATTATTTCAGAAAATATTCACTTAATCACAAAATGGTCAAAGAAACCTCAATGTTATTTTTAAAGACCTATCATTGATGTGTCACATGTTGATATTTAGTAAAAAAAAATAGTTACATGTATGGAGCGCCCCCCCCCCTAATTTTTTTTTTTCAAATCTACATAACTAAGTAGCGGCATACAAAATACACCTTATGTGTAAATTTTATTCAGATACGTCGTATAGTTTCCGAGTAAAATGGCTGTGACATACGGATGGACAGACATACAGACAGACATGACGAATCCATAAGGGTTCCGTTTTTTGCCATTTGGCTACGGAACCCTAAAAATTTATTCTTGATACATTAGTCCATTTTATTCAAATTTTATCTTCAATTTTTATAGAACCTGCAGTTTTACTCCGTATACTGCAGCGTCTTATGACACTCGCGGCATTTGTTTTAGGCATTTAAAAAGGTGGCCAGCACGATTTTCCGAATAAATTCGATTTTCAAATCAGTTCGACGCGGCGGCGCGGGCCCCGGCTGGCGTCGCGGGGCTGTGCACCGTGCGGACTTTACGAAATTAGACTTTAAGCACATAACAATAAGAACTATGGGAAGTGAAATCACATTATTAACCAGCGGGTTATAATGAGATTTAGTACAACATTATAACCCGGCTATAGCCAAGGGCTATAATGATTTGCTTTCGGTGAGGTTTGCATGATATATAATTTGGCATTGTCGAGCAGGTGGTGTGAAATAGTACATTACTGCAGAGACCAGTAAGTAAGCTTTCCTGGCTGAGTATTTAGTAGCCGTCCGAGTCGAAGACGAGGACGGCTACAATACGAAGCCAGGTAAGCTGATTACGGTCGAAGCATGTATAGTGCTTTTCTCAAACATGTAAGGAAATAAAATTACTTGTTTAGTGCTTCAGTTACTGGCTGAGTGATTTAATGTTGTATGAAAATCCTTTACGTACGTCGCGCTGAACCTGCCTTGGAATAGAGTCCCTACTGGTCTCTAATTACTAACGTAACAGGAACATTTCCGAGCATGTTTGAGAAAAATTGATTAACACCCCGGTATAACATTGACCTGAAATTTTGCGTTATCGTACAGGGTGACTTCAGGATCACTCTTAAATGTCACGTGCTTATGAATTTTCCATCTTAACCCAATTTTCTTGCAAGTCAAGTTAGAAACTACTAAAACAAACAAAAAATCGTCGGTATCGATTGTTACTCCATGGATTGTTAATATTTGAAACCATTATTTTAACAGAATGACGAGGAGGCAGCGTATCATTCAAAGAAATCGCACGGAGAGACTGTCTGACCTCATGGATTGGAGAAACCTTGGAATCGTAAGTATTAAAACATTATAATTATAAGTATTTTAATGGTTCACAGTTTTAATGCGCACTTGTTCATATCAGAAGACCGAGAGGTATAACTTAGGTACTAGTATTAATTGACTGTATTTTTCCGAAAGCAACTACTAAATATTTGTTATTCCTGGTATTCCTACTAAGTACAAAAGTCAGGTCTCATAGGAATGTCTACGTAAAATAAATACAAAAAAATTGTTTCCTACCACTTTGTCATACAGATTAGATATATATTTTTTGCGAGGTCGGGATTGGTCTTATAATATAAGAAGTTCAGGTCTACCTAATCACCACGGTTGACAAAAATGTCTTGTATTTCGCTAAATTATATATTTTTTAATACGTGAGTGTCGTGGAAAACTTGGTTGGAACGAAGTTGTTTTTTAATTGTATTCCATTTTTGTCATTTTGACTTTTATGACTTTATGGGCTTTCTTGACTTTTTTTGCCTTTTTTGACTAAAAAAATGACTTTTTTTCCAAAAGTCGACTTTTCACTTTGTCACTTTTCACTTCTCTTCACTTTATTTTATTTCATTTTATTATGTTTCTCAATCGTACGGCTTGCTTGTGTCGGATTTTCGTGACGGTCACGTGACTTTTTTTCGCCTAGCCCCCATCCGCGAACCGTCCGATAAGGAACTTCGTTCTAAACATGCAAAGAGTACTTTCACAAATTAATTGTGACCCCAACGCTATAATATGTGCTTGCCTTATTCAATATTGATACTTGTATGTAATACCTGTTTCTTTGTTTTATAGTACTACCGCCAAGCCCGCGCCCAAGCTCTCAAAACCGTATACCCAGACTACGTGGACCGGATGGACATCGAACTTGGCAAGCGATTCAACTACCCGAGACCCATCTCCGAACCACCGAGCCCAACTCACTCGAGTAAGTATCCAAACCAGCCTAGCACCGTAGTAGAATCCGTCCAGTACTCGACAAACCATCCTAGCGTTTGCCCCGGGCTTTTTTATATACCACGGGTATGGTAAACAAGCATACGGCCCACCGGATGGTAAGCAGCTACCGTAGCCTATGACCCGGACGCCTGAAACTCCAGAGGTGTCACATGCGCGTTGCCGACCCATTACAAAAAGGAGGATTCACTGTGTTGACGGCTGAAGGAACAAGAAGGTCCCTCACCGTCAGCACACTGGGTCCTCTTTGAGCTCTTTTACCACGGCTCAATTGAGTCTTGAGGTCCGCTTGGCAACTTAATCCTATGAATTGGCGTAGGCATTAGTTTTTACCTAAGCGACTGCCTTCTGAACTTTCAACCCAGAGGGGAAACTAGGCCGTTTTGATTTAGGGCCAATGTCCTCACGATGGTTTCCTTCTGTTATATGACTGGTTATTGGTTAACTTCCGAAAACTCAGTAGTATGAGCCCGGGTTTGAATCCGAGACCTCCGGATTGAAAATCCATTTAATGGTAAAATTTCGTGGGCGAAATTTTTTACCCTATTTAACTATTGACTGAGAGACAGGTACAGAAATTGAAATTCTTCCACACATGTTCGGAATGGTATGGTTGGAAAGCAAGCAATATATGGATGAGTTGATTGTAGGGTCGAGCAAGCCTTTGAAAAAGCCTATCTATTATGCTTTCGTCCTTCTAATTTACTACTTTTTGCGAAGAAATAAAACATTTTTTTTGTATTTTTATCAGGTGACAAAATTTTCATATACCTTCAAATAATTCGCCCAGGCATTCAGGAAAGAATTAACTACCAAATTTGTGGTAGCTTAAATTTCTGTGGGAGGCGTAAGTGTTTGTATAATGACATACGTACTTAATAAGATTAAATCAATCAACATACCATATAGTATAGACACACTACCTCGTTTCGTTCAACCTATTTTTTGTTAAAAATAAAAGAAATAAACATAATTAAAGGCGTGCTAGTTCTTTGTGTTGACACATTTGCTTTAAGATTTTTTTTAGATAATAACACTACATATGTTTTTTTTATACCACGACGGTGGCAAACAAGTATACGGCCTGCCTGATGATGAGCAGTTACCGTAGGCTATGGACGCCTGCATCCCCAGAGGATTCACATGCCCGTTGCCTACCCTTCTACCCTTTAAGAAGAAGAATGTTTATTATTTGTTCATTAAATTAAAAAAAATATAAATATTATTTACACAAAAACTTTGTCTTTACATAAGCAAAGATAACGATGGGTAATAGAAGACAATATACATACTTAGATTAAATATCTTAAGTCTGTAAGTATAGAAAATACTTATAACTCAGGAACAAATATTAAAATCCGTATTCATATTTTTTTATTTCCTCGCATAAAGCATTGTAAATACGTTTGTGGAAAAAAACTACCAGTACGGGCGGGGACCACAAGATCTGCTCCGTTACGTTGTAAAAATTATATAAAGATGACACATGGTACCTTCATACAAATTGCTATTTGTTGCCACAAGTGTTATCTTTATATCAAATGACGTAGGTATCAGATGACCATATTTTTTTACATCGGAAGTGGTACTTTTTGTGTGCTTTCGGCCAATTCTAATTTTTGATGTGATAACGTCTTATAAATCGATGAACACCGGTAGCATGCACGAAAAAGTGTCACGTTGTGGACAGATCTCCAAGGTAACGTTACGGCGCGTTGTCAATTCAATTCATAACTAAAGGTATGCAATTTTTTTTCAATGTTTTTTTATGACGTTATCACGCAAATTTATCGTCCGTAAACCGACTTTACAGATAACCATATTTTTTTAAACTATTTTTTCGGAACTCAGCATCACTTTTATGAACGGCACCACATGTTCATGGGATTTATCGTTGTAACGCGTAACGTAGCAGATCTTGCGGTCCCCGCGCGTACTATACCGTCACTTTTGTCGCAAATTATTTTACATTTGGTAACCTGTTCATTTTATTGGTTGAATATACATAAGAGGTTTCATATTTTATCTTACCGATATTATTTCAGGCTCTTCTCAAAAATTTATGTTCCCAAGTGGTAGATCCAGTGGTAGGTTAAGTGTTATTGTAAACATAACATAGCATGTTTTGGATTAAAACATATAGTTAATAACAAAATATTTAGTTTAGCAATAGATTAGGTAGGTAATTCTACTTTTCATTGTACATAAGTTTTTGACACTTTTTCTTAAAATGCATATTTTAGAATACTTGGCCATTACTTTCATTTGCTGTTTTGTGACAGAGTAAGACTTAGGCTAGTAGCTTAGTATGCTTAGGTATTAGGCTATCAATCCCGATAGCTTAGTTTAATAATAAAAACTGTAAATATTCTTAATCACAGTAACTCAGTGGTCCTTGATTGTCCCCCGATTTGTATGAAAATAAGGCATTTACCACTGCGTTACCGTCTTTTTACATTAATCAATATTAATACATATATTAATTTTGGTTAACAAATACCTATTATTTGGTTCAGGTATAATTTGGGAATACAATTTCATACACAAATTCAATGTCTGTCATACTTTTTTTTGGCAGTCGATTAATGGTCACGAAAAAGTAGAATGAGCCACCGTTTTTACGATAATCGTGACTGAATATCGAGGCCATTTGAAATGAAAGAAGGTGTTTTACTTAGAAAGTAGGTAGGTATCATATTGTGTTACGTTCTCCGTAAGATGTTGCCAATCTAAACTAAATTTTATGTTTTTGATATCCACTTGGATTCCAGAATCTTGTTTCGAATATGGACACTTGGTAATTCAATATAAGTTGCATTTTGATAAGTTTTTATAAGTACCATTTTTTTGTCCTCTATAAGGTTTATTGGGATCCTGGAGTGTGTTATATTTTTCAGTATTGTTTTAAGCCACGTTTAAAAAAAAATATGAACAATAGTATTTTATACAATCGTGACATAATAAAGAGCTTTTCAGTCAAGTACCGTGTTTAGGCCACGAAGCTTGCTCAGTGGCCTAAGTAAGGTACGAGATAGAAAAGCTTAATTATGTCACTATTGTATATCAAAATAGGCAAGCCGGTAAGAATTGAGTTCGACGAACGCCTTACAAGCTGCTGATTCTATACAATTTAGTAACCTCAATCTTCCGGTGGATTGTGCCGGCGGTCGGGGAGGACACGGGCGGTCGAAGAGGAGGACAACAGTGCTATAATATTGTATGAAAATTCCTAAGAACATTATTTAGTGATTATCTTATGGAATACTATAGACAACGTTTATAAAGTATATGTTTTTAATAGGAGTAGAAAATAGTAGTTTATGTAACTGTTACATAAAAAGGGCCCTTATTTTATGGCCTAATTACGTACAGTTGCATACACTGCTTTATCTACACACATATCATAAATCCTAAATGACGTGTTCGGAAACCATTAGAATGACCGCCATTGCACCGCCATGGCCAACTCGATTGTCTCGGCGGTCGGGGAGAAAGACAGCCGCGGTCGGGGAGGAGTTTGAGTTTGAGTTTCGGAGAGGAGGGCCGGATTTTCATTACGTTACCAAATTCGATGTGGTTATGAATTTTCATACATTTTTACAACACTGTCACAGATAATACACTGATGTTACATTACTGCTTGCAATAATGGTGGTAATTACATACGGTTTTCGAACGCAGAATAGAGGATTTATGATATGGGTGTAGACAAATGCAATTAAAGGCCTACGCATAGAAGCAATATTCGTAATTACGCCGATGTGTTTCTATAATTATAACTAAAACAACTACATTAACCGCAGTACGCCTGCCACGACCAACCTTCATATCCAACACCAGAGACACGGACACCCAAACCGACAAACCCTCAGCTACGCTCAGCATTCAACAGTCCCTCGAGCTCCTCGAAATCAAAGATGAACCTTCGGCCGACGGGATAGAGGTCAATTTCGAGAAGCCATTCAACGAGTCTGAGAATGAGAATTATAGGACGCCTAATGATTTTTTGGAGCCTCTAAGCGAAGCTGTGGTCCAACAGATAGACCAGTTGATTTCGAAGCTCAATGATTGTGCTGATAAATAGGTTATTTTTTAAATTTTTGACGTGTAGGTGGCACCAGTATAGTCGGATTACTTAAAATATATACAGGGTGTTTGGTAGCTAGGTGCAAAGGTATAAGTGGGTAACAAGTCTAGGGATGTTACGGAGGTGGTTTTATCGGAACCGAAGCCGAAACCGGAGTTTTTAAATTTGTTTTAACGAAACCGAAAGCGAATCCGAAACAGAAAGCGAACCCAAAAGCGAAACCGAATCCAAAACTGGAGCCGGAGGTGAACCAAAACAATAAACGAATGAGTAAACAATCGTCGTAAAACAGGTGGGGTGATTCCCGGGGAGACAAGTCAAAACCTGTTTGTACTCCTAGGCACACGCCGCGCGCCGCGGCTGCCGACTTTCGGCTCCATTAAAACCTCTGCTTAAAATTAGCCGAAACCGAATCCGGAGCTGGAGGTGTTCGCTTCAAATTAGACGAAACCGAAGCCGAAGCCGGAGGTGTGAATTCAGCCGAAAGTTTCGGTATATCGGAGCCGAAGCCGAACCTCCGTAACATCCCTAGTAACAACCGAGATATTTTTGAAAACTTTTAGCCATATGTATTAGATGATTTTTTTAAATTCGCTATGTGCATGGTGGGGGTAACGTGAACGATCGCAGTGCACAATGTGACAAGAAATTAAACTGCAAAGGGCTGTTGTCAATATCAAATTTCAATTAATTTTGTACTAAGCAATAACGTCTGCAAGCGAAATTTCAATTTTAGAGCTGAAAGAAAAATGTAAAAATTCTCCGCGTCGAGCAAGATTCGAACTTGCGACCTTTCGGAACACCGGTCCGACCGCTCTGACCAACTGAGCCATCGACGCTTACTCAATAATAATAATAATAATTTTCTTTCAATTATAAAATTAAATTTCAAAATAATTGACATCACCTATGTCACCTCAACTTGGTGAACTATCAAAATAGTGAATCTGCCAGATACATTTTATACAAGCAAGGAGTTCAAGCCACCAGCAAGAGATGGCGCCACCACAATCATGCACACAGCGAATAGATTTATATTGTTACACATTTATTTCGAGATTCAACGTGTTTAGCGGCGACGGTAGCACCAGTACTATAGTTTATTTCATAATAGTAGTTTATGCAACAGTTCTATAAGAGGGGTCAAAAAAGGTGAGTGGCATGGGTAACGATTTGAGCCGTAGGCGAAAATTGTTAAGAAAAACGCCACGAACCTTTTTTTACCTACTTATACGACGTTGCATACCATACTTTTTCTACGAATACACTTACTTTTATAAAATGCGAAATTGAAAACTTCATGGATATCGCAGTTATTTTGTCAACATAATCAACAATCATTAAAGTTTTACCTTTTAAAACACTATTTTTAATAATACTAACATTACTAACACAAATACACACCGTCGTTATTTGATCAATTATTAAAGAGCTACAGAGATTAGTAAAAATACCTAAATTACTTTCAAAGTTTGCAATTTGCCCCAACAAACGAACGGGAAACGTAAAAAATTACGAAGTAGGTCTGTGGTTCTTTTAATTTTTTCTTTTTTAAAGTTTTTTTTTCTAAAAACGCTGCGTTTATTTAGGTTTCTTAGGTTGGCAGTAATTTATTTTATATTAATAGTCGTGTTTGCACGCGATTACGCGATACTATTTTGGCGCTTTTATAGAACAAGTGTTATTTTGGGGAATAGACTAGATAGACTTTTCATCGAGTGTATTATCTATGTTCTTATAAAATTGTTGACGAATGTATAAATGACAGATAAAAGTACAGAAGTAGAAAAAAAAGTATAATAGTAATAGAACACTTTAGTTAGATTGTGTTGTAGCCTCACCTATAGCAAAGACAATGTAATACCTGGACTATATCCAAACACAATCTCGGTTTTATATTGTTCGGTCGAGGTATTATACCTATCGTTAGTCTTATAATTCAAATCTCTTTAACATATTCAGAAAATAGTTAGATTTAAAAACCGGCCAAGAGCGTGTCGGGCCACGCTCAGTGTAGGGTTCCGTAGTTTTCTGTCCGTCACAGTAAGTGTCCCCACTTAAGAGTTTTTGAAAGCACGTCATTTCATTGTGATTTTGTAGAAATTACAGGTACAATAAACACCTGCTTATACGGTTAAATTACAAACTTAGTTCAGAAATTATTTTGTAATTTTTTTCAAAAACTATTCAATCTATCAAGTTCAAAATAATTTTCCTATAAAGTTTTTATAAAGTTCTACTTTTGAGATTTTTCTCATATTTTTAAAACTTATGGTTCAAAAGTTAGAGGGGGACACACATTTTTTTTACTTCTGGAGCGATTATTTCCGAAAATATTTACATTATCAAAAAATGATTTTAGTAAACCCGTATTCATTTTTAAATACCTATCCAACAATATATCATACGTTAGGGTTGAAATGAAAAAAAAAAACACTCCCCACTTTACGTATAGGGGAGGGACCCTTATAAAACATTTTTTCTACTTTTTATTTTACCACTTTGTCGGCGTGATTGATATACATATTAGTACCAAATTTCAGCTTTCTAGTGCTAACGGTCACTGAGATTATCCGTGGACGGACGGACGGACGGGCAGACATGGCGAAACTATAAGGGTTCCTAGTTGAATACGGAACCCTAAAAAGTGACTTACTTTAAATGTTTTGAATTAAAGAATAGTATATATTATTGAATTGTAGATTGTTTTCATTATGGTATAACATTAGTCATCAATTCAATGAGTTTAATTATAAGATGTTTAGTTAGTTATGATATTTTGATTGATCGCATAGTTACACGTTTAATTTACAGACCTAGACGATGGCACCATTTCATAAAAGCTTGTAATTTGTATTGCCCGTTTAAAAAAATAAGATGTGTCATTTTGATACATTTCGAGTCGGATAGTGACGTGTTATACACAAAATGTATTGAAATGACATGTTTATTTGCCAGCCAAAAAACAAATTGAAAATTTTAAATTTAAGACTGGATTTTGAGTCTGTCTGATGAACCGATATCACATGAAATAGGTGGGACGCGAGTCTATATAGTAAAAGCAATGGCGCGTAGTTACAGTGTCCGAGAGGCAACCGGATGGCTCGCGGTATTTAAGGTGTTGTGAAACCATCCTGTGCAACCCGAACTAACCCACGTTGGACTTTGTTTTTCGTCCTCCCCATTTTTTCCGGCTTCAAACTCTGGCGGATCGATAACCGCCCAGCCGGTGTGAATGGCAATTTGCATGCTCGTTCTTCATCCGGTTGCCTCGCGGACACTGCGACTACTCGTCATTGCTCTGAATAATATGCGATTTTCAAAACAAGTTGTAGCTTGTTGACTTTCACTGCTATTATAAGTTACAAGCTTTAATAACATGTTTTGTACCTTAGAACAGAAACTAACTTACAAATAGTTCGTAACAATATCTAAAAATATAACTTTTCTAGGAGCAACAACCCCAGCGGCATCAGTCCACGGCTCAGACGACGAAGATGAGGTGGACGAGGAAAAAGAACTGGCTGAATTGAGGATCAGTGACAAATAAAAAAGTTAGTGACCTAAAGCTTCTGTGTCTTCTAATATACACGGTGCTCGTGAGCATTGCGAGAGATTTTAACCACGAATTTCTGAGGTCATAAGGAGTAAATAAATCTTATATGAATTTAGGTCAATTCGCCAAAAAAAATATTTTTATTTTTTATTTTTTAAATGCTTTTGAACATCAAAACATACATACATGTTATTGGTAAAACGGTCGATTAAAATAAATTAGTACATTTTTTTTTCCTAAAAAAATAGTTTACGTAAAGTATTCCTTGGCGCTTTGATATCTGTCAATAAGAATGTCTAGAATAGACCCCATAAAGGGTGAAATCGCCATCAAAAAAGCGTTTTGCACTGAGTCACAATAAAAAATATTTTTTTATTTAATTGGTAGTAACTCTGAAACTAGGCCAATTCCAGAAAAGTTTATACGACATTTTAGTCTCCAATAATGATCAGGAATTTATGGTTAAAATCTGTCGGGTTACTTACATTCACCGTGTAGTGTTTTTCAATAATAACGGTTTCCGCAATCGAGTTTTTTACTAGAAGGCAGCACCGTGGCGAGGTCTTTTTGGCAGCAGCTGTCCAAAATCCACAAAAAAAAGATTAAACATGATTGGTGGATTATGATAGCTGGACCTGTCGCCACGGTGCTGCCATCTAGTGTAAATCTCGATCGCGGAAACCTTCATTCGCCATATTGTACCAGGTGATTAGGTAAGTCATCAACAACTTTTTCTATGGGACCAACCCCGAAATCGCAAAAAAAATGTTAGCCTCTCCATAGAAAACGTCATCATCAAAATGTATGAAACAGTCAAAATATTTTTTGTGATATCGGAGTTGGTCCCATAGAAAAAGTTGTCAGTATGGCCTACTAAATCACTTCGCACAATATGGTTAGTTATTGAAAAAAATAAAATTAAGATTAAGCTTTGTAAAGCATATAAAAGCTTACTCGGTGTCTTCTAATATATACCTTATCGGTAAAGATATAGGACACAAATAAGAAGAATCTTTGTAAAACCTATAAAAGCTTATGTGTCTTCTAATATATACCTTATCGGTAAAGATATAGAACCCAAATAAGGAGAAACTTTGTAAAACCTATAAAAGCTTATGTGTCTTCTAATATATACCTTATCGGTAAAGATATAGAACCCAAATAAGGAGAAACTTTGTAAAACTTATAAAAGCTTATGTGTCTTCTAATATATACCTTATCGGTAAAGATGTAAAGCTCAAATCATGAGTATCTTTGTAAAACCTATAAAAGGTTACTCTGTTTTCTAATATATACCTTATCAGTTAAAATATAGAACCCAAATTAGGAGAAACTTTGTAATACCTATAAAAGCTTATGTGTCTTCTAATATATACCTTATCGGTAAAGATGTAAAGCTCAAATCAGGAGTATCTTTGTAAAACCTATAAAAGGTTACTCTGTTTTCTAATATATACCTTATCGGTTAAAATATAGAACCCAAATTAGGAGAAACTTTGTAATACCTATAAAAGCTTATGTGTCTTCTAATATATACCTTATCGGTAAAGATGTAAAGCTTAAATCAGGAGTATCTTTGTAAAACCTATAAAAGTTACTGTGTCTTCTAATATACACCTTATCGGTAAAGATATAGAACCCAAATTAGGAACTTTGTAAAACATGCGTTTTTGCAAAATAATTCATTTCAGTGTTTGTATAATTGTAAAGTCCGATTTCGAGGCACCATTATAAGAGATATACTCTGAGCACTTTTGTGATGTAGGTATTTTTATATTAAAATTCGCAAAGTACATTAAGGTTTGAAATCTGGATCCGAAATGAATGTAATTACCCGGATCCACGGATCTTCCCAACATTTCAGATCCGTTGTGCAAACCCTATACAGAGTGGATTTTGTAAATGGGTCGATATTGCCAGCGATTAGATCGCGTGGGGCTACTCGAAAATGATCTTAGAAGACCTTTCCTGACTTTTGAATTTACGGTGATTTATGTCTGTGACCATTAACGGATTTATAAAAATAAAAAAAAGTATGCAAGTAAATTGTACTTTTTCTAAATTCACCTGTGTCAATAAAAAAAAAGGATTTTAAAATTATATTTTTAAGAATTATTTCTACTAGTTAGTTGAATTTATATCTAGTTTTCTTTTTAATATTAAGTGCAATATCAGTAATTTAAAAAAGACAGAATACTATGCCGATTTGTTAAGAGAATGTATGTATATTATATTTTTCTATCGTTGTTTTGAAGATGAACAGTGAAAATTAAGTATCGATCCAGATAAAGGTACAGAAATACAGGGTGTAAAAAAAATACTGTGGTTCCGTGTAAGGGCATAATAGAGAACATGCATGAAAAATATTTAATTGAATTTGTTCCATAAACACGTTCAACAACCCCTAACTATTAAAAATAAGTGGAAATCCGTAATATTTTTTAACAGTTTTTTTAAAGATATTGCGGTTTGAAAACATAAAATTTTAGGCATTTTTTTTATACATCAAATGTATTTTTGAAACTTCAGTTCGATTACTTATGTCCTAACGAGAAAAAAAATGTATGACAACTATATAGCTAAACGCATTTTTTCGTGCCTAAAATTACAAAAATCTTCCAAAAACTTGTTCCTTCCAAACAGTTTTCTGCAACTTTGTGAACGGTGACGTCACAATCCGCACACTTTTTGTATGGGGCGTTTTGACGCGCGGCGCAGACGCCTAACCTATTTTCACATTTTTGACGTTTCAGGGCTATCATAGATAGTAGGTTTATTAGAGACATTTGAATCTACAGGGAAATAGAATCGAATGACGTCTTCCAAAAAAATCATGCATATTCCTAATTGGTATCCTATTGCGACTAAGAAAAAGTAGTTTTTTTTTTGTATTTGACACGTGGTCACAGCCGGTCAACTCTCCATACGAAACCATTTTTTTTCGCGTGAATTTTATTTTTTCTTATTTTTTTATAATTAGAATATGATACAAATATGCTCCTAAACGGATCAGCAGCATTGTTACATCTTGTATGTGTATATTATTAATAAAGTTTGAGAGTTTTTACTGATATCTTAGGTAAGAGAAATCCTTTTTGAGGATAATTATATATATAGACTACTTATATTATGAATTTATGACCCAGGTATTTAGTCTAATACTTAAAAAGCAATATAAAAAAAGTTTTTTCGAAATTTAGATTAATTTCACAAGCGTTTCGACCGCCGGTTCCATTGTGTTACGAAATTGTGACATAAAACTTGCTAATAGTTTATAAAAACACAACATTATTCGAAAATTGTGTGTTATCTACCATATAAACACGTATTTTATGTATTTCGAGCATCTTCGTCGAGCAAACGGCGGTTGAAACACTTGTGAAATGTACCCATACTCTATTTGAAAAATAAATTCGGTAAAGGGGTTTTATTTAGATGGATTTTAAAATTGTTATATCTTTTTATGAAATTATAGATTGTTAATTAGGTATTTCTTATATTTCAGAAATTTCCTAGACTAGACAATAGGATATAAATGCTTCTAGTATTTACAATATATTTATTATAAAATGTAACAGCCAACATACAACGGTTATTCACAGAATATATACTATATATATTTATGATAGCTTTAGAACTAAATGGGCCATTTTATTTAAATTCTACATTCCACTTTTTTTGTTTGGGAAATCACGAGCTCTTTCGGTTTTATTCAGACAAAAAATTTATCCCAAGTTTCTTTTTCCATTCCGTTACTATTTTTCCATAGACTTCTTATGGCGGTAATGGAATGGAAGTAACAAAAAATGTACAAACATTTTGGGACACTTTTTGTGTCCTACTAAGGTCGAAAGAGCTCGTGATTCTGTGTCGAAATCATTTAAAACTTTCTGAATTAAAAAAAAAGTGGAGGGTACAAATTTTAATAAAATGGCTAAAATAACTAACTGTACTAAAAATAAAATCGCAAGACCTAAAGAGTCCAGAAAAAAAAAACTCTTTTTTTTATTATTTTCTAAAGCTCTCCAGCTATTTAGGAAATCGTCTATAGTTACTTTATTACTTACTTCCCGTTCCCGCGGCTTCGCCTGCGTGGGTTTTGGAGGAAAAACTACCCTAAATGTTGATCAGGGGTATAAACTATTACCAATACAAAATTTCGTGAAATTCTGCGCTGTAGTTTTTCAAAATTTCATTAAATTCTGTGCAGAAGTTTTTCAACATTTTATAAAATTATGTGCAGTAGTTTTTCAAAATTTCATGAAATTCTGTGCAGAAGTTTTGCGAAATTTCATTAAACTCTGTGCAGAAGTTTTACAAAATTAAAAAAAAAATCTGTGCAGAAGCTTTGCAAAATTGCACGAAATTCTGTGCAGTAGTTTTTCAAAATTTCATGAAATTCGCTGACAGGTTTTTGCGTTTATTATATGTATAGATTGATGCTCTTCTGTCTTTTGATTGATGCTATTCTCTCTTTAAAATTATATTATTCTCTGTAAACACCCAAAAATGTTGGTTGCTACATAATATAATAAAAACAAGACATTGCAAATTCCTACCTAATTCTCTAGATTTAATAGTAAGTAGTTAGCGATGTTTAAATAAATTAGTCTTTTTACTGCCATTTTAGTTTTAAGGAACGTGCAAATTTAAATCAATGCCAAATCAAATTAATCAGAATGGAAAAATGTTAAGCTAAAAAGAGTAGCTAGTAAATTTATAACTGGTATTAACAAATTGCTACCAGTTTGCTTGTGATACATTGCGAACGCTACTTTTATACCACGACGGTGGCAAACAAGCATACCCGCCTGATGGGAAGCAACTATCGTAGCCTGCAAACTCCAGAAGTGTCATGCACTTTGCCGATTTTTTTTATATAGAGGAGGATTTATTGTGTTGACGGCTATAGGGACAAAGGGGTCCTCCGTGGTCTACACACTGCTTCCTCTGAGCTCTCTGGCAACCTTACTCACCGGCAGGAACACAATACTATGAGTAGCTACTCTTCTAATACTCCAAAAATAGGTGATGACAGGCTGGTTTTGCTCTGATGTTATTCCATAGGTTCGCTTAAGAAACTATATCAGAGCATAATTCGATTACCTCGCATTCTCAGAAAAAAGAGTAGCGTCTATAAGCGTCACTTGGATATAATGCATTATCAAAATTCTATAAAATTGTCCCCATGGGATTGCTCACCCTGTATACATAGTTCTTGTATGTTGTTTTGGAAACAAGTGTTGACGTAATTCTTAGTAATTGCTGTACTTATTTCATCTGGAGTTTTCCAATTAATCTAGGTCAGAGCATTGAACTTTTATGAATTAAGTAATTAGTTAATGGATTTGTTAATTAAAGTGCCATATGATCCAACGTGGTTTTAATAAATATGTTTTTAATTTTATTGTCATTTGTTTTATTATCTCATATGGAAAATGCCTTGAATCCTAGATTACCTATAATATTTATCATAGAGACAGTAGTAGTACCTACGGAAAATAATTAGATTAGTTTCAAATAAGAAGTTTATTTATCAGATCGATACTTAATAGGCACATAAAATAACTTAAATAAACTATATAAGTAGGTATAACAACGAAAATGGATGAACTTAAAAATAATAAAAACTAAAAATCGATCTCTAAAAACGGCCCCTGTGGCTTGGTACTGAGGACGCTGGCAACATTTACTTGCTGAATTGCTATACTAAAGCGTTGAGCGAGAAATCTGCCAGCTCATTTGTCCCCTGTGACTTCGACTAGCGGTTAGGCCACTGAATAGATAATAGTTTTCATACGGAATGGCCTACGGCTACGCCCCGCCCCGAACGGAATTACTCAGCGGCGGCCGATTGGTAGGGAACTAGTAGGCTAATCCGTCAGGTTGGCAGCGCATCGATAAAAAGCAAAATGTCGGTGTATTGTCAAACGTCATTTACGACAGCGGAAACAGCGCCCTAAGACGCACGCACACATTGAAGCGTGTACAGATGTACCGTGCACACAAAGGCGCTCAAACGAGTTTTGAATTATGACGTGTCCGCCCTGTGGTTTGGCTAACTATCGGTACAGCCCTTGTGCGGACCCCACGGAGCAACAGTCTCCACGCTAAAAGCAACAAAGTTCTAATTGGCGTCGATCCCTCTATTTTCCCCTCTCAAGAGCTTCGACCGCCTCTATAGTTAGTTAAAACTAGATATTTTTGACATAGGTACAGTAGTAGAAGTAACTAAGCGGCAGTGGGTTTCAAAATGATCTACACACGTGCTCTTATTATCTTCTTAACAACGTGTTCATATCATTTTGGACACGTCGCTCGCTTAGCTAGGTATATCTGCTGTTTTATAATACCGGTTGCAGAACAAGGCATATTTTGCCTATAGGTTGGAAGGACCGACCTAGAGGGAAAAATACGCCTTATAGATGAAGAGTAGGCCGTAGGCAACCCTAACTCATCGAGTAACAGAATTCGGCTTAGGTAGGGCAATGCACGGTAAAATTTTATGCATTTTAGTACCTGGTAGCCTGAGCCAAAGTTTTAGCATTTTGTACAGTTTGCAAAATACTACGACCCTATTTATTGACAAAAACTACTTCATTGACAAGCAAGTGGGCACGTGGCCCGTTCGATAGTGGTCATCGGGAAGTGCCAAGAAAATTGTTATAGCAACACGCAAACCTGACATTTAGTACAGTAAAGATACGGTTGCGTCAAACATTAATTTATAATAGCCTGATTTTTTTATTTTTCATTTTTATAGGATATATAAGATAATATATGCAAAAATCCTACAAACTTTTTACCCGGAAGAAGTTAAATAGGTAAAAAAATACATATAAATAATTTGTATATTTTTATTTACATTAATATCAAATATTTTTATTTGTAAACATGACGATATTTAAGTCTTCTTTCTGTTGAAAGCGAAAAACAAGAAACCGTGGCCATGTAAAACCACATCATTCACAAAATGTACGGCGCGGGCGATATATATCCTAATTCGTTAGAAACAAATAGTAATAAGTGGTAGTTTGTTCTTACACATTTTAAAAGACTTAGAAACGATATATTCATTAAAATCCTACAAGAAAATCGCTCGTAATATGTGTGTACATATTTGTGGCGGTTAGCGAATAACGATATTTTGTAGGGTTGCATTGCATAAATAATACTAGTATCATGATATATCCGTTACACTAAAAATATTAGCTATTCATGAAATAAAACAATTAAAAACGGATTTTATCGCGTGTATTGAGCTTAAATTACATCCCGACGTTTCGAACACTTTACAGCGTTCGTGGTCAACGGGTTGACTCGGGATGTAATTTAAGCTCAATACACGCGATAAAATCCGTTTTTAATTGTTTTATTTCATGAATAACTATCGCGGCAACCGAAGACAATATAATATTAGCTATTATTAATTATTTCCAATTCCCCATACTAGCCGCCCGTAAAATTACTGCAGTAATTATAGGATTTTTTTCCTTACAAGTTTTATCTTCTACTAGGTTAATTATTTCAATAATTTTTAATAAGGTAGAATCATGAAGTTGCCAGCTTTAGGCAATGCAAACTCTTATTTTTGTGTGTCTTATGTAACTGCATTTATACTACCGCGTGAACTCATTTGCACGTCGTACCTGCAGTAGTCGATTTTCACCTTAAAACATAAAACTTGGCTGAATAACAAAAGCGATTGATTAGTACTTTCGAATGGCATAAGGTTCAATTTGCTACTCGTTGAGGTAGATTTTATAATTAGTTTTTTGTGACTGTACAACACTCCAAGTTCAGCTCAGGCTACCAAATACTTAAATACGTAACACCGTGCAATACCCAATATAAGCCGAGTTCTGCTACTCGATGAAGTAGGGTTGCCTACGGCCTGCATTTGATCTATTAGGAGGATTCTTGGTATTAGGTTTCCGAATGGACTTGTGGACAGTGCTCGTTTATGTATGTTTTTTTACTTAATATTATTTTAAGATACAAAGTCGTTACATACGTGTGATTCATGTTTATTTGTTATTAGTCTTTGTTGAGCGTACATGATTAAAATATTTTAAATACAAAGCTAAGCGAAATTAAAGTCAAATTCCTAATTCAGTGTCGTAATTTGACAGCTCCTGGCATACATATATAGAGATTGTCAAATGTATGGAAAGTATTGTCAAGTTACTCCACTGAATTATGGATTCTACCTTACAAATATACAAACAGGTATTTTAAACTTTAAAACTAATAAAGTTTCATACAAAAAATTATTTATTAGACTACCTAGAGATAAGTATAAGTACATCTAAATATTCTAAGTAAATATTAAATTGACGTTAATTATACCATAATTATTTCGATTGGCTTTCACTAGGTTTAGGCTTTCTGTCTATTTATTCGAGTTCAGAATTTTTAATATCGCCACTCGTAGATTCTTCCTTATTTTCACTATCTTTACCCGAATCTTCGATTTTAGATTCACCTTCAATTGATTCATTTTTGTTCGACTCTTCATTGGTAAGTTCATCCTTGTCAGCTTCGTCTTTGGTTGATTCTTCTTTGACGGCCTCTTCATTATTTATTTTTTCCTTAGGTTCACCTTCATTTGATTCGTTTTTGTTTACTTCTTCGTTGCTAAGTTCGTCCTTATCCACCTTATCTTTTGTTGATTCTTCTTTGACGGCCTCTTCATTATTGATTTCTTCCTTAGGCTCACCTTCATTTGATTCGTTTTTGTTAGCCTCTTCGTTATTCGGAGCTTCCTCATTAGCGTCAGTTTCGCTTCCTTCTTCAATATTAGCTCCCCCCTTGTTGACCTCCCCTTCGTTTATTCCTTCATTATCAGTTTCTACCTTGTCATCCTTACTTTCTTCTATTTCTTTGTTATCGGCTTCTTCCTTATTCGCGTCACTTGCATTAGATTCTTCCTCAGTAACTTCGCTTGCATTTGATTCTTCCAGGCCAGTGTCAATTTCACCAGATTTCTCCTTGTTTTTTTCATCTTCATTTTCTTTTATCCTATCGTCAATAACGAAGTCGATTTCCGATTCATTCGCCGGTTTCAATTTGTCTATAACCTCATCTGCTTTGTCAGCAGTAAATACAAATACATTTGTGACTTTCTCGTTTCCTACCGAGTTACCATATATTGTAGATGCTTCTATCTTATTCTCATTCTTATTTTTCTTATCACTATCACCTTTGTTACTCTGGTGACCTCTCTTTAAATCTTTGTCTAAATTGTCTGTGTGTGTCATGTCTATTTCTTTGCCATCTACAATGATTTTTCCATCTTTGATTACAACTCCGGTGTCTTCAGACTTGTCGTCTAAGAGACACATTTGTTCACCACTTTTCTCGCGGTTGCATATCTCTTGAATTGCAATTTTTCTTATATGCTGTAGACAAAAAATTAAGTTCATGAAACTTTTCTCACATGTAAGTAATTAAAAAAGAGGTATATTAGTAAAAACCCTTATAAAATTGATTTCAGTAGTTACTTGATGAAGGGATGTCTGAAATATTAGTAGAAGATTAAACGCAACCTACCTTTTCCAATAGCTCCATGTATGTAGCAGTCCATTCTCCTAACCATTTCCAAAATTGTTCCTGTAAATAAAAATCTTAATTTAGAAAAAAAATACGGTGAAAATTTAAACAGGGCCTATTTTCTGAAGCTTTCTTTGGGTGAGCTTTGTCTAAATGACTACAAAATAACGGATCGGTCAAACCCCTGCTAAAAAGACTAACGTCTTGAGCAAAATGCATGACACATCGCTGCGTACACACGGCGTTAAACACCGGTGTATATGATCCTTAAAACTTCATATTGGGTATTACTGTGACAGTGGTAGGATAGGAGCTTCTACGAATATCTTCAACGATAAAAATATCGCAAAGGGATAAAGGTGCATTTTTTCTGTACGAATTCATTAAAAAACAAATTTTTAGAACTGCCGTTCACTCAACGATATGTTACCCTTGCGATCTGAAGCTACTTACGCTCTTAAGCAGCTCGCTCATGATATCAGGTTTCTTGCTTTCCTCTTCAGGTTTCACTTCAGCTGGCTCTTCGCTGGGTTCTTCTGTTTCTTCCTTCCCTGGTTCAGATACTAATTCAGGATTTTCAGGTTCTTCAGGTATCGCTTCAGCTGGCTCTTCACTGGGTTGCTCTGTTTCTTCATTTCCTGGTTCAGATTCTACAGATTCTGGTTCAGCCGGTTCCTCAATTGGCTTATTATTTTCATTTTCTGAACCTGAAGGTCCAGGGTTAGCAATAGTTTCTTCTAATTCTTTCTCAGGTTCTGAAGGCTCTTCACTAGGCTTGGCCTCTTCTTCTGGTTCTTGGTAAGGCTCTTCTGGATTAACAATTGGTTCTTCTTTTTCTGGTTCAGCTGGCTCTGGTAATGGGTTTTCAGGTTCGCGTATTTCTGGTTGCTCGGTTGCTGGAGCTGGGGGCTGTTCTTTTTCTTCCTAAAATTTAAATGAAAAATTTGGACTACGTTTTTTGTTGAATGATTTTTCAAATTTAGTATAATCTACTATTGGAATATATTCTGTCGTGTTGTGACCTTTTTTGTCATCAACATAGACGTGATATTGCTTCAAGCAAAGCACATCCTTTTAACCCCATTGTTATCTATATATTACCTTTTCTGGTTGGCTAGGTGATCCAACGTCATATGATACCGGTGGGTTAACCATGTCCTGAAAAAAATAATTAACTATTAATTACATGAACAGCGTTTTTTACAGTGTAGTCAACCGGATTTCCAATACATGCCGGATATCCAATGGGACGCCAGTTCCGATCAGACCCTCCACACGATGTGAGATTCATCTAACACTTCTTGGGTATCTATACTGTGACTAGATTGCATGGTCGTAAAATATCCTTATCGTCACCTTATCTGTTAGGATCTCCTTGTCTACTTCATAATTTAAGTTACTTACATTCCAAACATGTCCGCTATCCGAAGTGAGATTCACTCCATAAGTCTTGAGTATATCCTTCACAGGCTGCATGCTAGCAAATATATCTTCCATGTTACCTGACAAAACTTTCTTGTTCTCCTCATCATATTAGTTACTTACATTCCAAACATGGCCGCCATCCGACGTGAGATTCATGCCATAAGTCTTGGGTATATCTTCCACAGGTTGAACGGTAGCGAATATATCCTCCATCTTGTCTTGCATGACTTGCTTGTCTTCGGGGTTCGGTTGGGGGTTGGTATAGGGATTGTCAGTTTGCTCGTAGGATGCCTGAGAATTAAGTTGAACCATATTTTTGTTCATGTTCTGAATATTATTGTAAGGCAGTTTTGGTCAATGTTCTACAAAAAGAGAAACCACTGAAAGTAATTTATTGATTAATCATTGGATAAGAAGCTTGGCTTGAAACGTTGAGCGTGGTCCGAGTCTACCATTGGAGAGGCCTAACTATCTATTTCCCCTCTGCCAAAAGTGTTGGCAGAAAAATCATATCAGACTATAAAAACTATTCCAAAAATCGATTATACGCATTTCGTTCATCTTTCTCAGTGAGTGAAGAGCTCCGTGAAAATGCCTTTATACACCGTGGGCCCTTATAACTAGAAAGATCTTAACAGTGTATTCCTGATCGTATTTAGATACTAAAATGTCCTAAACTTTTCTGGTATACCCCTAGTTACAGAGTTAATACCAATTTAAAAAAATACACTTTTTATTATAACTCAGCACAAAACTTTGCAGACTAAATTTTGCAAAAAAAGTACCAATTTGTCTTAGGCGATAATTTTATTAATAACATTTACTTTTCATGCGCAATAAACATAAAAAAAATAGAAAAAAAAAGAAAAAAACATACTTTTTTTGGCGAAATTGACCAAAAGTCACGTAATATTTTTTCCTTCTTTGTGTTTCAGAAATTCGTGGTTAAAATCTGTCGGGTTATTCGTGCCCACGGTGTATATTTTCAGGTGTATTTTTTTCTACGACGTCTAGTTTACAGTATCTCTATCAGAAAGATGTCTATCTCGCCTGTCAATCAGATGTATACTGTCGCTGCACACTTGTACTAACCGTGTATTGAAAAGCGAATTGTGAGACACGAAATGTGGCTATTTACATTTTATTTATATTTATATTTTATTTATTTTTTTATATTACAACGGTAGCAAACAGGTATATGGCTCATCTGATGGTAAGCAGTTACCGTAGCCTATGGACGCCTGTAACTCCAGAGGTGTCTCATGTGCGTTGCCGACGCTTTCATATAAAAGAGGATTCATTGTGTTGACAGCTAAAGGGACAAGAGGATCCCCCGTCGTCAACACACTGCATCCTCTGAGCTCTTGCCGTCTATTCTGATTCACTTAATAGTTCCTGAACAACTTATTTCAAGTAGATTTTATATCTTATATAACTTCTTACGTGCAGTTAAAATTTAATGCAAGTGCCACCTACAGATTCGTTGTTGTACAGTTGATCACGTAGCTCAAAGGTAAGTGAAGTTCGATCACAGAATAAGTAATAGTACAGTCGCCATCGCATAATATATCGGAGCGGTTAAGGTGCTCACAAATATCTGAACAACGCCTCTATTGTTAAGGCGATAAATTGCACGTTTAGATATTTTTGACTACCTTGGCCGCTCCGATATAATTTAATAGCGACTGTAGAAGTTCCATCTTTCGAAATTGGTTTTTTGATACCATGGGTCAGTTCATAAAAGGTCAATATTGCTAGACATTGCAATAATATATCATGCAACGAAGCGCGCAAAAATATCTAATACAATCTAATGTGTAGAGCTCTGAGAGTCACATATTTATGCAGTCTTTATTGAGCAAGATATTATTAACCGACTTCAAGATTTGAATCGAGGGAATTCCTCAAATCTTAAAGGCATACATAAAGTGACATTTGTATTTTTATCAACAAATCAAGCATTTTCATTCAAAAGAGTGACATTTGATGAAGTGGAACTGCTGATGATAATCAGAACGGAACTCTTCAACGACGCATAGTTCACGTTTGGCAATTTGTCCTCTCCGCTGCGTTTTTTAAGCAAGTTATTTCATTGTATGGAATCTAAGTGCACCATCTACAATAATCCTTCACCGGCTACCCCCATTGAAGTCGGTTTTTTTTTCTTAAAAATTATTGTCTAAAAAAGTTGAAAATGTTCTCGGAATTTTTTTATTCTCCTTTCTTGCATGGGGACTGCAACTTTTCTTTTTCTGAGAACTCTGTAGGAGAAATTATCTAATAGCTAGTGTTATGTAAAACATTTCAATACATGCTTTGTAATGAACCGTTTCCATGAAAAACGTCAAGAATTACCTGTTTTTCTGTAGATGAAATGGCGTCCCTGATGTAATCGGGCAGATTGTCGTAGTTTAGAGGCGGCAGCGTTGGAGCTTCTGGCATCTCCTGAAACAGTAAGGTTAAAAACTATGAAAAATTTGCTTCTGCTTGTGACTTTGTCTTCGTTCGCATACTCGCTGTAAGGGTAAAACGCCTGAATAAAATGTAATGACAAAAGTTCAATTAGAGCGCATATTACAACAACAGGTTCAATGGGGATTAATGTTACTCTGCGTCCGTAGGAAACACCTTAGACAACCCTACACGTGATCCCTGGGTGGTGCTAAAAGAGTAACAAACTTGGCAGCTGCACTGTCCCATCTGGATCTCGCAGCACTAACTGGATTTTCTTCAGCTTTCCCGCTATTACTTCCCCAGAGAAGAAATGCCTATCTATATCCAGTGACATGTACCCATACTACCCATACGCTAAAAACAAAAAAACCAACAGGTTCCCTCTTATCAAGGGATGATTTCCCTGATAACAATATCCTTAGTCTTTCCCCGGGGATCAAATATATCCATTTCTAATTTCTTCTAAATCATTTCAGCGGTTTAAGTGTGAAGAGGTAACAGACAAAGTTACTGTCGCATTTGTAGTATTAGTAGGGCTATGTATTATTTTTAGGGTTCCGTAGTTAACTAGGAACCCTTATAGTTTCGCCATGTCTGCCCGTCCGTCCGTCCGTCCGCGGATAATTTCAGTGACCGTTAGCACTAGAAAGCTGAAATTTGGTACTAATATGTATATCAATCACACCGACAAAGTGGTAAAATAAAAAAGTGGAAAAAAATGTTTTATTAGGGTACCTCCCCTATACGTAAAGCGGGGAGTGATTTTTTTTCATTTCAATCCTAACGTGTGATATATTGTTGGATAGGTATTTAAAAATGAATAGGGGTTTACTAAAATCATTTTTTGATAATGTAAATATTTTCGGAAATAATCGCTCCAGAAGTGAAAAAAATGTCTAACTTTTGTACCATAAGTTTTAAAAATATGAAAAAAGTCTCAAAAGTAGAACTTTATAAAAACTTTCTAGGAAAATTTTTTTGAACTTGATAAGTTGATAGTTTTTGAAAAAAATTACAAATTAATTTCTGAACTAAGTTTGTAATTTAACCGTATAAGCAGGTGTTTATTGTACCTGTAATTTCTACAAAATCACAATAAAATGACGTGCTTTCAAATAAAGTAAAAACGGTGAAAATCGGTTGACGCAATAAATAATTATCCCATAAAAATCATCTTCCATACTTTAAGCTCGCGCGCAATAGTTTATTTAATTTGCCGATAGATGTCGCCGTACGTGGAACGCTCATATCATATCCTACATGGCGGTGTTATTTTAACTCTTAAGTGGGGACACTTACTGTGACGGACGGAAAACTACGGAACCCTACACTGAGCGTGGCCCGACACGTTCTTGGCCGGTTTTTAGGGTTCCGTACCTCGAAAGGAAAAAACGGAACCCTTATAGGATCACTTTGTTGTCCGTCTGTCTGTCTGTCTGTCTGTCTGTCTGTCTGTCTGTCTGTCTGTCTGTCTGTCTGTCTGTCAAGACCATTTTTCTCAGGAACGCGTGGAGGTATCAAGCTGAAATTTATATCAAATACTCAGGTCTATTGCCCCTTGAAGCTGTGAAAAAATCAAACTTAAAAGCCAACGCAATCAAAAGATACAGTCGTTTATGCTGCAAATTTTAGAGTTTTTCGGCACTTGCAAAACCTACGGGGTACTTCCCGTGAACTCAGAAACTTGAAATTTGGCACGAAGCAACGTCATATAGCATAGACAATGGAAAAACTACAAAAAGTAGAAATTTTTAGTAAAATCATACAAAAAAATATTTTTTTTAATTTTAAACTTACTACCTTTTTCCTCGTAAACGCGTGGAGGTATTAAATTGAAATTCATGTCAAATACTCAGCGCTATAAGACCTTTCAAATGTAGCAAAACCAAACTTTTATGTCAACGCAATCAAAAGAAATTGCAATTTAAGTCGCTTATTTTTAAACTGAGTACTCGCAAGTAACTCAAAACCTAAAGGATACTTCCCGTAAACTCAGAAACTTGAAACTTGGCACGAAAAAACTTCATATATCACAGACAAAGGAAAAATTACGAAAAGTAGACATTTTTAGTAAAATCATACAAAAAATATTTTTTGAAATTTTAAACTTACTACCTTTTTCCTCGTAAACGCGTGGAGGTATTAAATTGAAATTCATGTTAAATGCTCAGGGCTATAGGACCTTTCCGATGTAGCAAAACCAAACTTTTATGTGAACGCAATCAAAAGAAATAGCAATTTAAGTCGCATATTTTGAAACTGAGTACTCGCAAGAAACTCAAAACCTAAAGGGTACTTCCCGTAAACTCAGAGACTTGAAACTTGGCACGAAGAAACTACATATAGCACAGATAAAGGAAAAATTACGAAAAGTAGACATTTTTGGTAAAATCATACAAAAAATATTTTTTGAAATTTTAAACTTACGACCTTTTTCCTCGTAAACGCGTGGAGGTATTAAATTGAAATTCATGTTAAATACTCAGGGCTATAGGACCTTTCCGATGTAGCAAAACCAAACTTTTATGTGAACGCAATCAAAAGAAATAGCAATTTAAGTCGCATATTTTGAAACTGAGTACTCGCAACAAACCCAAAACCTACAGGGTACTTCCCGTAAACTCAGAAACTTGAAACTTGGCACGAAGAAACTTCATATAGCACAGACAAAGGAAAAATTACGAAAAGTAGACATTTTTAGTAAAATCATACAAAAAATATTTTTTGAAATTTTAAACTTACTACCTTTTTCCTCGTAAACGCGTAGAGGTATTAAATTGAAATAAGTAATAAACATACTACAACTTTTGCTTGTTATAGGTTTGTACGGAACCCTCGGTGCGCGAGTCCGACTCGCACTTGGCCGGTTTTTTTTTATTTATGTTCCCAGTCCCGGCAATTTCTACAAAGTTGACCAGGGGGCTTAGCCAAGATGACAATCGTTTGTAGATAACGAATCGAAATGGTATCCGTCTCTCTATCGCACTATTATGGAAGAGTGAACGAGAGCCTGTAGCGTTTCGTTTCATTTTCTGCAAACGATTGTCATCTTGGCTACAGGGCCTGGTTGTGAAATCTCTCTGCCCAAGCCATCCTGCGGTGATTTCCGTAGACGTGTCCAGCCCAATCCCACCTAATATTGGCAGAATTCACATACATCACATTTTTTTTTAGGCTCATTAGTCTCATTACTAAATATTTTTTGGGTCTTATTTATTATAAACCTACCTTAATTTTCTCCCCTTCCGAACTTTCAGACTGAGACTCAGATAGTTCCGGTTGTTGTCCGTAACCATACCCAGTATTACCATTTGGCTCCCCAACAGGCCCTTCATTTACTGGTACCTCTTCTTGTGGCGTTTCAGATTCTTGTGGAGCACTTGGTGCAGGGTTTTCTATAGAAATGTTAGGTTCTGGGTTTTCGTAAACTTCAGGTCCAATAGGATTAGCAAATTCAGCTGATTCGTCCTTTGAATCATCGCCGATGATTGGTTCAACAGGGTAATTCGCTCCACTTTCACTTGGTTTTGGATCATTAATTGGTTCTTGACTTTCATTGATAAGTTCTGGATTTTCATTAATAGGTTCTGGAATTTCTGGGTTTTCATTAACAGGTTCAGGATTAATAGCTGGTTCATTTTCCAAAGGCAAAGGCTGTGCATTAGGTCTATTAGTAACAACGTAAATATCTTCTGAGCTGCCTGAGTTGGAAGGTTCAGGAACAGGAGGAATGTAATCATTTTCATTGGCTAGGGGCATATTTTCTTGGCTTTGTGATGATCCATATGATCCCTGTAGGAAAAAGTAAGGAAATTATTTAATTTGATCGAGAAAGTGCGTAAACAGAAGAGCATTCTATCAGAATATCGCTTGGGATTAGGAACGCTACTCTGTAACATTTGCCTAAGAATACTAGGATAGGTACCGAAATTTGGTTTGAGACTATAGAAAATCATGTCATGTTCATGTGTCATGGAATATCATCATCATCAGATCAATAATCGACTTCCTAGCATTTTATGTCAGCAATATTCCGGTGAAATGCTCTGTTTCTATAGCTCTTTTAACTGCAGTCATTAGAGCACCACTTTAGCCATTTTTGTAGACAGTCTATGATATATAATAATGACAGATGGGTTATGTACGCTCCAAAAGTGAAGCACCTAAAATGAGTGAATTCAAACAACTGTCGCCAGTCGCGCACCGGCCAGCGTGAGATGCGGGAGTGCCAATGGGCTCCCGTCACCCGCGTGAGAAAGACACAAACTGTAATTTTCTAACAATGAGAGTGACAAAGATGTAATGATTGTCAAAATAGATAAAAATAACAGAATAGTTGCGAGGTTATAAAATAATTCTGGAAGTATTTTTTCTGCTCATTTTGTTAGAGTATAACCCATCCATAGTAAATATCATTGCTGACAGTGGTATTAACCCATTATTAACCGTATTAAGCATTTTTAGGATGTACATTCTGAATTGTGTACTAAGTATGTGCTGATTGACGTACCTCATCAGGACTTCCGTTCGACGGTCCGAGCTCGTAGTATGTTGGTGGCTTATTTAGATTCTGCAAATATGAGATTGGCATCAGATTTTGCTGTCTTTAGCCCTCTTAGAATGAATTTTTCAATGTTAGTTTTTGCGCATTTTCACAAGCCATTGAAAATTCAAGTGTTATAGAGTTTACTGTGTGTGTTTTATTATTCCGTTCGATGCATTGACCGAGCGATACTAGCGATGGTCTTCGTTTCAGCTTGGGATAAAATTCATTTGTATGTCTTGTCCGGAGTCTGGCTGTTCTCGTCTACCGCATTTAGGTTTAAAGATCTTTATTTCTTAAATAAATTGTACATTTCACTTAAGAGAAACTAAAGTTAATTAAGTATATAAAATAATAAGTAAGCATTGTAAGCGCGTTCTTAGAAAAACATAAAACGCTATTAGAATTTAAAATTTATAGACTATATTTATCAACCGATTCCCGTAAATGACGTTGATTTTTATGGTTTTTTTTTAATGTTCCAAATTAACTTATATACATAGATGTCATATATAAAGGAAAAAGTGATGTAGGTCTCCGGTATCCAGGGCTGGGATCGACCCAGCGTCTTCTGCATTTGTATATGCAACCTTTGTAAATGCCAAAGGCCTCTGGTACCCAGGGCTGGGATCGAACCAGCGTCTTCTGCATTAGCGGCAGACGCCCTAACCACTAGGCTACCCGGGTCACAGCGGCACCGGTCGAATTTTCAACCTTTGTAAATGCTTGTATATGCAACCTTTGTAAATGCTAAGGCGCATTTTGGCCAATCATCTAAGGTACAACATTATGATTTCATACCTCCAATCGGAACTTCATTCATCAAAAATAATTTGACTTGTTCTTGATTTGTAATGTTCAAAATAGTGGAAATTGGCATAAAGAGTACTCACATTCCAAACATAACCCCTATCGGAGTTAAGATTCATTCCATAAGTGTTCGGCTGCATATATGCGTCTTTACTTTTGACATCTGAAGCGAGACTCGGCTCGGCGGGGAGTGACTAAAAATCAAAATTAAATCAATTAAATTCTTCAAGTTTTTTGAACCTGAACCTTTCTAGATAAATGTTGCAGCTCATTTCACAGACAGCTGGAGACTCTTTTTTAATTGACTTATTGAAACCAAGACTTTGAGTAATTTACGAACCAAACACGAGATTTTATAAGAGAACTTAAAGCTAGCTACTAGAGAGCTCAAAGAGGACCCAGTGTGTTGATGTGAGGGACCCTCTTGTTCCTTTAACCGTCAACACAGTGAATTCTCATTTTTGTAAAGGGTCGGCAACGCGCATGTGACACCCTTATTTACTTCGGCTTATTTAGCCAGACTAAGAAATGTTTTTTTACGATTGCAGAGCCAACTAGGGATTGCTTTAGGCGTTTATATCCTCATTATTTTATTTTAATTATTTTAATTAGCTGCTGTCGCAAATTTTTATCCCTATCTTTTTCTGCGCTAGTGAAAGCGAAACACTAACGTTTAGTATGGGAGCTCATTGCAAATTTTGCAAAATAATGAATTGAAAATAAAACCACGTATTAATTGAGAAATATAAAATAACTAGCTTTTTCCCGCGGCTTCGCCCGCGTACTAAAAGTACTAAAAAAGGAGGTTCTCAGTTAGACTCGTATGTTTGTATGTAGGAATGTATGTTTGTCCGCGATCATCTTGCGTTTCGCTGAACTGATTTAGAAGCGGTTTTCAGAAAAGTATTCGTTACATTCTGGAGGTTTCGGTATACCACGTTTTGAAGACGGCGGTTCCCTCATTTTTTATTTTAAAGAAATTATTGCAATAATTGTTTAATTGTTACGCCATCAACGACTTACTACTGAGAGATTATGATTAATACAGATTTCTACTCTTGAATAGAAGCTTTTCCCCGCGACTTCATTTGCGTGGAATTAGTAATCCACCCTCCTTTTTACCCGCTTAAGGAATGACTTCTGGGATAACAGCTATTATATATCCTTCCCCAGAACGCAAAATATCTCCATACCAAATCATCTAAATAGGTTGAACGGTTATTAATTTCCCATACAAACTTTCAACCCCCGTTTCACCCCCTAAAGGGTTGATTTTCGAGATAAAAACTATCCTATATTGTTTACCGCGACTCAATCTATATAATATGTACCAAGTTTCATTTCAATCGTCTGTTCAGCGGTTAATAATTCGCCATACAAACTACCAACATGTGTTCTACCCCTCTAAGATTGATTATCGGCTTAAAAAATATTCTATATTGTTTCCTGGGACTCAAACTATATCCACAAAAAAATTATCTAAATCGGTTCGCGGTAAAAAAATCTCCATACAAACCTCCAACCCCCATTTCACCCCCTTAAAGATTGATTTTCGAGATAAAAACTGTCCCATGTCGTTTCCCGGTACACAAACTATCTCTATACCAAGTTTCATCTAAATTGGTTCAACGTTTAAAAATTCCCCATACAAACTATCAACTCCCATTTCACCCCCTTAAGTGTTGATTTCGTAATCAGCGACCCGATAAACCATAGAAACAATACCCATGTTGATATTTAAATTTTGTCACCCTTATGGGTTGAATTCTCAAAAATTTTATAATTGAAAGAAAAATGGAAAAATTCACCGCGTCGAGCAAGATTCGAATTTGCGACCTTTCGGAACACCGGTCCGACCGCTCTGACCAACTGAGCCATCGACGCTTACTCAACCGCGGCGAATCTTTCCATCAGTTCCTTCATTGCTTACGTCAGAGGGTGACGTGTAGCGACATCTGCCGTAAGTGTATGTACACGTTAACGGCATCGAAGTTCCAAGTCATATTGGAATAACATCGATAACAATGCGCTAACCCATACTGAATTAATTTTGTATTAAGCAGAAACGTCTGCAAGCGAAATTTCAATTTTATAATTGAAAGAAAAATGGAAAAATTCACCGCGTCGAGCAAGATTCGGTATTCGGTTGAGTAAGCGTCGATGGCTCAGTTGGTCAGAGCGGTCGGACCGGTGTTCCGAAAGGTCGCAAGTTCGAATCTTGCTCGACGCGGTGAATTTTCCATTTTTCTTTCAATTATAAAATTGAAATTTCGCTTGCAGACGTTTCTGCTTAACACAAAATGAATTCTCAAAAAAGCTGAAAAATGGAAAAATTCACCGCGTCGAGCAAGATTCGAACTTGCGACCTTTCGGAACACCGGTCCGACCGCTCTGACCAACTGAGCCATCGACGCTTACTCAACCGAATACCGAATCTTGCTCGACGCGGTGAATTTTTCCATTTTTCTTTCAATTATAAAATTGAAATTTCGCTTGCAGACGTTTCTGCTTAATACAAAATTAATTCAGTATGGGTTAGCGCATTGTTATCGATGTTATTCCAATATGACTTGGAACTTCGATGCCGTTAACGTGTACATACACTTACGGCAGATGTCGCTACACGTCACCCTCTGACGTAAGCAATGAAGGAACTGATGGAAAGATTCGCCGCGGTTGAGTAAGCGTCGATGGCTCAGTTGGTCAGAGCGGTCGGACCGGTGTTCCGAAAGGTCGCAAGTTCGAATCTTGCTCGACGCGGTGAATTTTCCATTTTTCTTTCAATTATAAAATTGAAATTTCGCTTGCAGACGTTTCTGCTTAACACAAAATGAATTCTCAAAAAAGCTGAAACACTTGTTTTCTCATTTATCGTTAGGAATACTCCTGTAAAGTTTCGAATAAAATAGTTGAACTAATCTCGTTTCCCATACAAACTTTGAACCCCATTTCCCCCCTTAGGACGTAAATTTTTAAAAATTATTTCTAAGTGCATCCCTATGCCTTATAAGGAGCCTACGTACCACATTTGGAATCTCTAGAACCAGCGGTTTGGGCTGTGCGTTGATATGTCAGTCAGTTTCTTCTTTTATATATTTAGAAGAAGATTGCAATTGGGCACAAATACTTTCAAGAATTTTCATGTCCACAATATTAAATTTCAAAATCGATGCCATTTTCTTAATTAACGTCCCAAAAAATCACAAAAACGACACCCATATGGATATTTAGACATTTCAACCCCATTGTACCCTAACAGGGGAGATGGTATTTCACGTCCGCCACGTCGGATTTTAAAATCGTTGTTGTTTTCGTAATCAACGACCCGATAAACCATAGAAACAATACCCATGTTGATTTTCAGACTTTTTGACCACATTTCCCCCTTTTAGGGGTTGAATTCTCAAAAAACCTGCAACACGTATTTACTCATTTATTGTTAGGAATACTTCTGTGAAGTTTCGAATAAAATAGACTAACTAATCTTGTTTCCCCATACAAATTTTGGACCCCCATTTCACCCCCTTAGGGGATGAATTTTGAAAAATCCTTTCTTAGTGCACCCCTAGACCTTATAAGGAACCTACGTACCAAATTTGGAATCTCTAGAACCAGCGGTTTGGACTGTGCGTTGATAGATCACTATGTCAGTCAGTCAGTCACCTTTGAGTTTTATATATATAGATGAAGTTTTTTAGTATAAGGGCCTGTTTCACAATCTCCAGATAAACTTATCTGCCAGTTAAAATTATTGCTATCCCTTTCTCCAGTCATATAAAAGAAAAGGACAGCAAACATTTATCTGACAGATATGCTTTAACTGGAGATTGTGAAACAGGCCATTATAGTACTGGAATTTTGTGACATACAACTAATGACATACAACTGCTTAAAGCTAATTTTAATATGTAACTTTGGAATTATTTTCTATCGAGCCGATTCCGTCCAATCGTGTATCGGAATTAACAAAGTTCTTCCAAATATAATGAATATTAACATATATATTTTTGGTTGACTGGTAGAGTACGCCTTAAGGCATTAAGTCCGCCATTTGTACTTTCTTGTATTGTGGAATAAATATTAAATAAATAAATAATAATACATATTTTTTACTTTCTCTAAACAATAGTTAAAAAACTGTTTAAGTAAAGTCATTTTGAAGGTCGTCGGGTGTTGTCAGTCTCATAAGGCTGTTATTTAGAAGGAGACCAAACATAAAATGATCTAATTACGATATTTACCTCCACATCTGCTTGCCTTTTCCTTCTATTCAAAGAATCAGGTACAGCCTGTAAAATATAACATCATTAATTTGTATTCAAATTAACACTACGATTATTCACTTAAAATTAAATTAAGCAACTACAACACATTGACATCTGTATTTTCATAGCTAGGGGAGACCGAGGTGAGTTGTGACAGAGGAACTTATAACTGCGAGTGAGCTCACAACAGCGCGCGTTTTTTAATTCGAGACTTGAATTTTCAAACGCGCGCTGTTGTGAGCTCGCGAACCGATTTGACTTCCGAAAAAACCGGCCAAGAGCGTGTCGGGCCACGCTCAGTGTAGGGTTCCGTAGTTTTCCGTCCGTCACAGAAAGAGTCCCCACTTAAGAGTTAAAATAACACCGCCATGTAGGATATGATATGAGCGTTCCACCTACAGCGACATCTATCGGCAAATTAAGTAAACTATTGCGCGCGAGCTTAAAGTATGGAAGATGATTTTTATGGGATAATTCTTTATTGCGTGAACCGATTTTCACCGTTTTTACTTTATTTGAAAGCACGTCATTTCATTGTGATTTTTTAGAAATTACAAGTACAATAAACACCTGCTTATACGGTTAAATTACAAACTTAGTTCAGAAATTATTTTGTAATTTTTTTTCAAAAACTATTAAACATATCAAGTTCAAAATAATTTTCCTAGAAAGTTTTTATAAAGTTCTACTTTTGAGATTTTTTTCATATTTTTAAAACTTATGGTTCAAAAGTTAGAGGGGGGGGGACACATTTTTTTTTACTTCTGGAGCGATTATTTCCGAAAATATTTACATTATCAAAAAATGATTTTAGTAAACCCCTATTCATTTTTAAATACCTATCCAACAATATATCACACGTTAGGGTTGAAATGAAAAAAAAAATCACTCCCCACTTTACGTATAGGGGAGGTACCCCAATAAAACATTTTTTTCCACTTTTTATTTTACCACTTTGTCGGCGTGATTGATATACATATTAGTACCAAATTTCAGCTTTCTAGTGCTAACGGTCACTGAGATTATCCGCGGACGGACGGACGGACGGACGGACGGGCAGACATGGCGAAACTATAAGGGTTCCTAGTTGACTACGGAACCCTAAAAATCGACGTTGTCACAACTCACCTTTGTCACAACTGACCTCGGTCTCCCCTACTTGACTTATTGTTAATCTCATTTTGTATATTGTTATTTTATAAGAGCCAAATCATGTAAGTAGTTACTAATTAAGTAGTTTGTTATATGCATGCTGCATGCCAATTGTAGCTATTTGTATACCACATGGTGGAACATAGTGATACCTACCAAAATATTGTAAGACCTCTCAATGTACCTATACTACTATGTACTATGTTTTTACAAATAAATTATTTGAGTATGATTTTGATTTTGATAAAGTATTCCATATGCATTAAAAACATGTAAACAAATAAAACCACATGATTTAGCCAATGACACCTTTTTGTACCTGGGGAATTATGTCGTTGGCCGAACGGCTGAGCCACGTGAATTCTATTTACATAATTTACAAATAAATTCAAAGGTGTATGTAAAGTCCTCAAATTTACTGTGTGTGTGTGCTTAGTGGGGCTTATAGCCCGATGCCTCTCGCGTATGAGAGGAGGCCTGTGCCCAGCAGTGCATGAGACGTATACCTACTAACACTAGCTAAGTTAACATTTATTTATCATTTATCTATTTTGCATACATAAGCATGACAGTTTACACCAATACGCTTATACACGGTGTAACATGAGGAAACCGAATAATTTTAACAGCTTATTCCTGATCATAATTGGAGACTAAAATGTCGTATAAACTTTTCTGGAATTCGCCTAGTTTCAGAGTTACTACCACTTAAATAAAAAAAATATTTTTTAATGTGACTCAGTGCAAAACGCTTTTTTGATGGCGATTTCACCCTTTAAAGGGTCTAGTCTAGACATTCTTATCGACAGATATCAAAGTGCCAAGGAATACTTTACGTAAACTATAAAAAAAAATGTACTAATTTATTTTAATCGACATCTTTACCAATAACATTTATGTTTTTATGTTCAAAGGCATTTTAAAAAATATAAAAAAGGCAAAAAAATTTTTTTTTTTTGGCGAAATCCAGAAAAGTTTATACTTACGACATTTTAGTCTCCAATTATGATCAGGAATACGCTGTTAAAATTATTCGGTTTCCTCATGTACACCGTGTATACTAGTCAAAATATTATCATATGTACATTGAAATAATTGCAGTATGGGTAAATAAAATAATTAACTTTTACGCTACAGCACAAATTACATGAACATATACAAATTGAATTGAATTTAACATACATACACCAAATTTATTTATTTTAACAGCATACATATTCATACTACATAGCAAAATTACATATTCATACTAAGACACAATTAACATTAAATAAAAAAAAAAAATCAATTATAACTGTATGTACAGTCACCGGCAATAGTATCTTCCTACACGAGGGCCGCAAAAATATGTGACAGTCTCTTATTTGTAGGGCCATAAGAGCGTGTCACATATTTTTGCGGCCTTCGTGTAGGAAGATACTATTGCTGAATGAAAATTATGAAATACACTATTCTCATGAATAAGGTAAAATAATGATGTCAGTAGTAATGTTGCTCATTATGTGTAATTTGCCTATCTTAGAAGTAATCTAAACAATGTGATTTCTTTATGATGCCTTCTCTAAGAAAGGACAGAAATTTTCCCTGATATATGCCAAGAACTTGGCCAAGCCTTGCCAAGGAAATGGCGCACAATATATTCAAAAGTTAATAATCTAAATGTTGACGAAAACTTACCATTCGTTTAACGGAATATCTTTGCCTCATTTGATCGAAAAGATAGCTTCTTGCCTTGTAAGCCTGAAAAAAAATTATGGGATAATCTTACACAAATCAACCTAGTCCCACAGTAAGCTTAAAAAGGCTTGTGTTGAGGGTACTAGGCGACGATATATATAATAGATAGATATAGATAAATACTTAAATACATAGAAAACATCCATAACTCAGGTACAAATATCCGTGATAAACACACATATAAATGCCCTGACCAGGATTCGAACCCGGGACCTCCTGCTTCATAGGCAGGGTCACTACCGACTACACTGGGAGGCCATTAAAAACGTTAACGTGTAATAAAACGTTAAAAGTTTTGAGCTACATCATCTATACCTATGTACACTTGTGTACATCTATGTACACTAACCCTAAGTGGCTCAACAATTAAAATGATTTATTGATTTATGTATATGTTTTTAATACTTAATAATTTTACTTTTTTTTGACAAAGCTTGTTGCGGATTTTATCTTGTACAGTTTTGACGAAGCCTGTGGCAGATTATTACTGGTGTAGATTGGACGAAATTTGTTGCGGATGTCGTTGTGTATCATTTTACTTAAACAAAAAAGAACCGACTTCATTTAACCCTCCACCTTCCCAAAAGCAAATGGCCGAGCTACTGTAAAAATACTCAAATCACTATAGGTGTGTCTATACTAGTTGAAGAGTTCCAGCGATTTTTCCAGGATCCAACATCAGATCCTGACCAGGTGACAATGGGACCAACTGTGAAGTATACCATTTCAAACAAAAAAAGATTTTTCCAAATCGGTCCAGCAGTCTTCGAATAATCGGTGAACATAAATACACAAAAAAGTGATTTGAGTATTTTTTACAGCAGCTCGAGCATTTGCTTTTGGAAAGGTTAAGTGAAGTCGGGTCTTTTATGTTTAAAATTTTTTAATGTGTATTTTCGTAAAACTGATTTCATATGCTGTAAATGAATGTGTTTTATTTGTTATTATCATATAACGAATAAAATATCAACTTACTTCTTTGACATCTTCGTCCGTAAGTGGTTTTTGTGTTGTCGTTAATTCTGGTTCCTGTAAAAATGTAAAATATCGGTATTTTTTTAAGGATAACATATGCAGTTGCAGTTTAGCCGTATCCTATCAGTCAGCGAGTGTTGTTGAAAAGCCACTAAGTTTTTGGTGAAAACAAAGGAAAAACGATGTCAGGCAAATAGGTATTTGGTAATGAAATACGGACAGTCGACGGCATAGATATGGTAACACTTTAGAAGTAAGGTGTAAAAGTGTAAAAATATCCGACGTTGACTGGGCAATAAAACAAATGAAAATTTGGAGCGATCAGCGTTTCGTCGAGCTTCCAAGAGAGCCATTACTGAGGTCACTTTCATACGTTTCCATTTATTTATTACTCAGGCTCAGGCGGCCACTTAGTTTTCAACATGACACTCTTGTCATTAGTTGTGCTTTTTAACCCGACTTCAAGATTTCTAAGGAGGAGGTTCTCAATTTGTTTTTGCTATTTTATATAGGTGTGCCTATAATATTTGAAGGGTTCCCTCGATTTCTCCAAAATCCCATCATCAGTTCCTGACCTGGTTACAATGGGACCAACTGTGAAGTTTCAAACAAAAAAAGAATTTTCCAAGTCGGTCCAGCCGTCCTCGAATAATCGGTGAACATAAATATTATGCAGAAAAGCACAAACAATGATCCCTGAAACAATCTTGAAGTTGGTTGAAAAGAAGACTATTTCTTTATATTTGTTTTTACCTCTTCGGTCTCAGCATCCTGATCTCCAAACTCTTCGTGCTGTTCATCATCGGCCTGCAGATAGCTTCCATCATCATTGTCTTCATGATCTTTGTCGTCGTATGATTCCAACAATGATGATAAGTCTAAGAACTGGTTACCGTGGCCATTGGTGAATGATCGTTCGGTGCTGGCGGGTTCCTGTGCAAATTGAATACCTATTTATTGATCAAAATTAAACATGTTTTGTTTAACACACTTGTGGCATTTGAAAGGCCACATATCAAAAGAAATTTACTATCTGTTTCACTTGAGTGTTGCATATTCGAGCCGTAGAGAGGCCGATAACATTTATTGTTTATATCTCAGCTCTAGGAACAAACAATAGTAGTTTATGTAACTGTTAGGTTTTAAGGCCTAATTACGTACAGTTGCATACACTGCTTTATCTACACACGTATTATAAATCCTCAATGACGGTTCGGAAACCATTAGAATGCCAACTCGATTGTCCTGGCGGTCGGGGAGGAGGGCTGGATTTTCATGAGGTACGTTAACCGATATACAGATAATACACTGATGTTACGTTACTGGTTACAATAATCGTGGTAATTATAATTACATATGGTTTCCGAACGCAGAATAGAGGATTTATGATATGCGTGTAGATAATAGTAGTTTATGTAACTGTTACGTAATAAGGGTCCTTAAAATACGAGTGTGGTTTTATGAAACGAGCCGTAGGCAAGTTTCATAATAAGATCACACGAGTGTTTTAAGGCCTAATTACGTACAGTTGCATACACTGCTTTATCTACACACATATTATAAATCCTAAATGAAGTGTTCGGAAACCATTAGAATGACCGACATTGCACCGCCATGGCGAACTCGATTGTGCCGGCGGTCGCACGGGCGCGTGCCGCCAGCCTGAGAGGAGGGCATATTACCGTGGGTAATACTAATGAATTTCCATACGTTTTAACCACACTGTCACTGATATTACGTTACTGGTTGCAGTAATGATGGTAATTACATGTGGTTTCCGAACGCGGAATAGAGGATTTATGATATTGGTGTAGATAAAATAAAATCTCTGCCTGCCTGCGACCAGGAGCGTTACGGCACGCTCGAAACGTCAGGGAAATAATAAGATTAAGTCCCGTTTTTGACAAAATAATAAAATAAAATACTTCAACAAATTTCTATTTGCGATGTTCGCGGCAGGTTTTTACGCTTTAGGCCTTTAAAATGATACTGCCGAGTTTTCAATCCCACAATTAACAGCATCCGTACCCTAATCGTTAGAGAACCCTGCCTATGAAGTTGGAGGTACCGGGTCCGAATTCCGTACCTTCAATGGAATAAAACTAAACTAATACCAAAAGGTCGTATGTAATGCATATGCAAGAGATAGCTGAAAGATGGCTGAACCGATAATGTTCAAAACAATTTTCGTACAAAGTACGTGATAAGGCGAATCTTCACATTTTTTTGGACTTACGATTCAAAAGTTATACAATTTTTCTGACTTTCGAAGCGATTATTTCTGAAAATATTCACTAAATCACAAAATATTCAAACATTCCTCAATGTTATTTTTAAGGGCATTTTTTTAACTTGTACTTTAAAACACGACTTTGTTTCAGTAATAACGTCAAACCGTCACATTCCTGACAAAATGTACGGGATTAGACATTGACCGTCAGTTTCGTGACGATTGCTAACCGGCCGTTAATGGTACACAGTTAAGTGAAAATGCCCTTAAACACCTATCACCACGATCTACCACGATTGATGTGCAACATGTTGTAATTTGATAAAAAAGTTGTATGGAACGCCCCCTTAAAAATCTCGACTAAATTGGACGGACGTACGGGCGGACGGACATGACGAAACTATAAGGGTTCCGTTTTTGCCAATATGGCTACAGAACCCTAAAAATGTGATAATAAAGTTTTAGACCCTAGGTTGTCCACAAATCGACGACGAGCGACCATCCCACCGCAGTGGGTCAGCGACCCGACACCGGAGCAAAAGCAGAAATGCGGGCGCTCCAACCCCTGCCCCCACTATAAGAGGAGCAGACGAAAACCCTACTACTACTAATAAAGTTATACAAACAATTTTTTAGTAACTTACATCGGGAGATTCTCGAGGCCGCTCAATGATGTGGTAATACAGGATCTCCCGCAGCGTTGGCTTCTCCGGTTTTGGATTCACAAACGTAATGCCAGAGGAGTCGTCAAGTACTTTGTATGTTGGGTTGCCATCCTGAAAACATGTGTTAGCTCGACTAAGGGTTATCGATCGACGCGCATTCGTTAAAATCCGGTGGAAAAAAGCTTTATGTCCACGCAATAAGAGCGAAAAAGACGTCGACGCGTCGGCAGGCGTCGGCCGAGCCGATCCGAGCCGAACCGTGCCTTGTTAGCTCTTATTGCGTGGACATAAAGCTTTTTTCCACCGGATTTTAACGAATCCGCGTCGATAGATGTGGGGAAACCCTAACAATCCATGAACTCCCTGCCGAGGTTTTCCCAGAGGGCTGCAGTATGAGGTTCTTCAAAAAAGGAGTGTATAGGTTCTTAAAGGGTAGGCAACGCGCATTTGAATCCTCTGGAGTTACATCGTCCATAGGCTACGGTAAATGCTTACCATCAGGCGGGCCGTATGTTTGTTTGCCACCGTTCGTGGTATAAGAATTTTTTTGAAAACTTCAATTCTTACATATTTTTGTTGAAATTTGTTATAATTTTTTGAAGAAATGTCCAAGATTATTTCCGTTTAATGTGAAAATTACCACAACAAGCACATTTGTACAGTCACCAGCAATAGTATCTGCCTACACGAAGGCCGCAAAAATATGTGACACGCTCTTATTTGTAGGGCCATAAGAGCGTGTCACATATTTTTGCAGCCTTCGTTTAGGAAGATTCTATTGCCGGTGACTGTACAATCAGCGTTATAATAGTTAGTATCAGTCTAAGCTGTATTGTAAGCCTAATATATCGTTAAACATTCTTACTGCCATTGGCATACAAATAAAGAACTGTACCGATATATTTTTTTTGTTTGGTTACTTTGGTTTCTAGGCATTTTTATGCTAACTTGTACTCTAAAACACGACTTAAGCCGTGTTTTAGTAACGTCTAACCATCACATGCCTGACAATTTGTGTGGGATTTGATATACCGTCAGTTTTGTGACGATTGCTAACCGGTCGTTAAAGGTACACAGTTAAGTGACAATGCCTTTCTACTAACTGTTTGACTGCCTTACGCTGCCTGTATCTAAATACAATAACGTGTTTAATTCTCAACATCTCGACGCACCTTTAAGCTGTGTGTTACTGTAAAGTATGTGATATTAAATAATAGGAATATCTATTTACGAAGAAATAAACTTCGAATCCGTCTGTCTGTCTATCACTTCACTAAATAAAATTCAAAAAATACGTATGGACAATCGCCCTCGAGTAGGGAATTGTATTTGTCGAAAGATTACGAAAACGAAATAGTCTATCAGTGCCAGAGAAAGCAAATCAACGAAAGCCAACTAATTGCGTTTCTGCGCGGTGAACAGCTGGTTGGTACCGACTCTCTCCCTGGGCGAGCTGATGATATGGTGGTCGAGGCGAGGGTTTTGATCACACAAATTCGATCATTTTGGGTGTTTTTGGTTAGCGCGCCGAATTAGCTTGCGCGCACGGCAACGAGCAGCCAACGATTGATCTACCTTCAACTGGCTTTTATAAATGTCAAAACAATTCGAAAAACTACCCTAAAAACTGTCGCTAATAACGGCGTTCTGTTTTACGATATATATCATTGAGTAACAGGAGATGACATCCCTAAGAATTTTTTTGTCCCAAAAGTTATAGTGAAAATCACTAAAAGTCTATATTACTCTTTGATTCTGTCATAGCTGTCAACCGCCAAACATGGCGCACAAAATTTGTTCTAGATGTCACATCTAGTAGAATACATAATAAATCAATGATATATACAGTGTGGAAAGATAAGTCGGGCCCTGGAGGGAAACTACCTTAAAACGTTGAGATAGCTCAATTCACTGAAAGGACACATTCTTTTATTTATCCTAAAAACTAAAACTGCATTCACAGTTTTTTTCTTAATTTTCACTTTTTTCCATACGAATTGTATGAAAAATATTTTTAGTATAATTTATGGGTTCTCTTGTGCCCTAAACTTGGTTGGTATTAAGAAGTTTTTATCCTTGTTGGAAATAGGATCCATTGGCATCAATTGTCATAAAAAATATTTATGGCAAAAATTACAAAATAGAGAGTTTTTTTGTAAACTGTTCTCTTTTTCAAAAAATTGTAAATGCAGTTATGTCCCTTTAAAAAAATTAAAGAATGGTTCCTTTCAGTGAAATGAGCTATCTCAACATTTTAAGGTAGTTTCCCTCCAGGGCCCGACTTATCTTTCCACACTGTATACCAGATACATATACATATACGAGATATATACAGATAAACTAAGCTAAACCACAGAATAACTAATGCTAAACATGGTATCCGGAACCATCAACTTCACTCTTTAATTTGAAAATTGGAATAAACAAGGCTAACTCGCACAAATTTTCGTCAAAAATGTCCCTTTGGTTGTAAACAGGGAACCTACATAAACTCTTCATGGTCAGCAACGCACATGTGATACCCTATCAAATCAAAACAATGATGATACCTTATCAAAGACAATTCTTACCTCAGCTTCACGGATATAGTGTCCTGAATTCAGACTCACTCCAAATAAAAGAAGCACCCATGGTACCTGAAAATATCATAACGTTATGTTAAAACTTTTATTTCCGTCAACTGCTACAACTTTGCCTACGATGCTCAACTTTGCTTGGCTTGAAAAAAATGGTTATCTTCATCAAATAACCATGTTTTTCGTTTGGTGAAGAAAACTATGTTTTGGCATACATCTACAATCTTTTGCTGCTGCTGCCACTGACAAAGCCAGGCATGGGGGCTTGCAGTGCCGTATTATCGTGTATTTAGCCCCTGCTTCGAGGAACAAAGTAGGAGACTTATCATACTAGAAACCGGAAATAAAATTCGCCGCCTCTTTTTTTGCAGCATCGGCATTTCGTGTTCCCTCATTAAAGACGTGACTAATTATATATATATGAATCTTGAAGCAAATCAAATTATTTTTCTCAAAAATGGTATGTAATGTTGCCATAATATCCCTAAAATGTATCCAGAAAGTGAACTCTACCGGAGACATATTCACAACTATCCAGTAAGAAGCGAGATTTTAAATTTGGAATCTCCTACTGTCCAGTAAGTAAGTATGTCATTTACCTACTGGACAGTAGGTCATCCTCTTTAGATCTGCTTAGAAAAAAAAACATAGTACCAGACACAGATTAGAGTGTAGCCATATAACATGGTTATAGGAGGGAGGCTCCAAATATATATCTATCTCTCTTTTCGGTATGTCATTTTATGAGATAGATATATTTTTGGAGCCTTAAACAGCCATTTTATAGTCTGTGACACTTAACGCGACGCAGAAAAAGTATGCACGTTGCGTTTTGTTCTTAGTAATGTTGTAGAAGTATAGTGGGATTTTATGTTTGTATTTAGTAATTTCAGTTTATAAATCATGTTGGATTAAAACTTTCCATTCTAAAATTAACATGGAGTTTCAAAAACAATAATTTACATTTTTTTACTAAAACATTCATGTAAGTAATGTAAAAATAGAACAATGTTCCAAACTAAACGCAAACTTTTTAGTAAAAAAAAAACAACGACTGGCGGGATTTCACATTCAATTGCGACAATTGTGTTTTATTTTACCGCGTGAACATAAATAATCCCAAAAAATGAGTTCAAGCGAATCCGATTCGGAAATAGATGGCACTCCTCCTGATTTAAAAGCTGAGGCCGAATTAGCAAAAAACAATTTACTTCCTCCAAAATCCAAGGAGCGATATATGAAAACTTATGAAAAATTTATGAAGTGGAAGTCAGAAAAACAAGCCAACAGTTGGTCTGAAAATGTATTCTTGGCATATTTCAGCTTTCTTCGCCAAACAATGCAGCCGACAAGTTTATGGGCTGTGTATTCTATGCTTCGATGTGTAGTGCAAAATAAACACGATGTAAACATTAAGAATTATTCCAATTTAATCACTTGGTTGAAAAGACAATCGACTGGCTACAAAGGAAAAAAATCGAGTGTATTTACCAGCCAAAACATACAGAAGTTTTTAAATGAAGCACCCGATGATGTTTATCTAGCAGCGAAGGTAATATTTATTTTATTTACTTATTTCATTTAAATTGTTGTGATGTAAGTTGTCTGTTAGTCGGTTGCAATAATATAATTATGCTATTAAATCTGGTTCCAATTAACAGATACTTATTTTTATATTCTCGATTTAAAACAGTTTTTTTTTTGTTTTTAGGTTATTACTATAATGGGAGTTAATGGCGCCTGCCGAAGTATAGAGCTCTGTAATATTAAAAACAGTGACGTGGAATACCATAATGAAATAATTTTGGTAAAAGTACGAGAAACAAAAACAAAAATTGATCGCTCTTTTGTTATACACAAGGAGTCAGCTCATATTGTAAGGAAATACCATGACCTGCGCCCTGAAAATACGAAAAGCGATCGTTTTTTTATCAATTATAGAAGCGGGACATGCTTGCGGCAAAACATCGGTCGTCATAAGATTGCCGCAATGCCTAAACAAATAGCAGAATATTTGAATTTACCAAATCCAGAGAGCTATACTGGCCATTGTTTCCGGAGGTCGTCTGCTACCCTTCTGGCTGACTCTGGAGCCAATCTCACGACAATAAAACGACACGGGGGGTGGAAATCGGACCGAGTTGCAGAAGGATATATAGAAGAGTCATTAGAAAATAAAAGTGAAATTACAAGCAATATAAATAAAAAAATTAAATTGAATACTCAAAAAACACCATCTTTCACCTCCCCGCAGCCGTCTACATCGCGTCAACAGCCGCTAAGCCTGACTCCGCAGCCATCTACCTCTCGCCAAGAACCGACCAATATTCCCCTGACCGTAACATCATCGCAACCATCCACCTTCCCAAACAACCAAATTAATGTTTCACAGACATTTACTGTCAGCCAAGAGTCCATTAATCCAGATGTACAAGAAACAAACATAAATGCCCCCGGTAAATCGATAAAAATATCTATCAGTAATTGCCCGTATATGAATGTAACCTTCAATATTAATTAAACGAATTTGTTGTTAAACTTTCTTTCATTTTTGAGAAAAGCACTATACAAGCCTCAACCAGTAAGAAAGCCATCCTGGCCTCGTATATAACCGGACCTCACCTGCGGTTCGGTCCGGTTAACTCATCCTTGGCCAGGAAGGCTTACTTACTGGATTCTGCAGTAATGTACTATTGTTCAATATTTTTTGATTTGCAATTTTTAAGTAGTTACACTACTATATATAAACTGTCCGAGGCGAGATATCTATCTCATCTATGAGACTTATCGAACTAGGTTCAGTGTCGTGGGCTCTTATACTAGTAGTGTCCCACTACTGGGCAAAGGCCTCCCTCTCTTTCTTTCACGTGTCTCTGTCTATGGCAATATCAGCCCATTCACTACGATAGACGCCAAGATCGTCCTGCCATCTCCGCCTTAGTTTGCCGCACAGTAGTTCTCTTGGCTAACAGTTAAATAAAAGCTTGTAAAAAGCACCAGCTTCTTCTTCTTCCTCGTAGCGTTTGTCCCGGCTTGGGGTCCGCTTGACAACCTTATCGCATGAATTGGCGTAGGCACTAGATTTTACAAAAGTGACTGCCATATCGTGATTAGGTCCGGTTTCCTTAAGATGTTTTCCTTCACCGAAAAGCGACTGGTAAATATCAAATGATATTCCGTACATAAGTTGCGAAAAACTCAGTGGTACGAGCCGGGGTTTGAACCCGAGACCTCAGGATTGAAAGTCGGACGTCTGACCGCCTGGCTACCAGCGCTCTAAGCAGCTTCCTTGACTCAGAATAGGTCACCCAATTTTTTTCACTACAATTTTTTTTGGGCACACAAATATTTTTAAACGTTAAAACATAAACTCACCAGTAGTATATTCATGATGCGTTTAACTTAATTTGTGAGATAACACCTTAAGCCTTGGTTTATATACTAGAATTAATCGAATTTTTATCTGTCTACCACTTTATCTCACTCATTGCGGTGGTCATTTAAATTATTTTGTCTGTCTGTAGTGTCTGTGTATAAAACTGATGTATAAAAATAGAAATAGTTTATTCGTAAACACACACATATAAAAGAAACAGAAGGAAAGAATCTTCTTTCGTATGATATCTATCATACGAGAAAGTGCTACGAAATGGCCTCATCTCAGCATGATGGCGGTTGTCAGCGCTGATGTTCCGATGAGACCATCAGGTGAAAACAATTCACGGAAGGTTACACAAAAAGAGATAAAAAACTAAAAGCAAACAAAGAGAATTAAAAGAAACATAAATATTATAGATATATGCATAAACATATATGCAAAAAGTAAAATATCAGTAAAATATGGTTATATATGAAGACCAGGCCCTTCAAGCTCATCTTCTAGCATCTAGCCTAATACGGTCGAGTTTTTATCGTTTGTCAACACATCGGTCACTTTCTAACAAAAATGTAAGTGCGAAAGTGACGCATGACGTGATAGGCGATAAAATGACAACCATGCTATCAATTCTGATCGCGCAAGCGCGACTAGACTTGCACGTGAGATAGATTACCATTTCTTTAATTTACATGACAATGTAATAATAGGGGAGACCGGGGACAATTGAAACAATTTGCCTTTAACCTCCTGTGCCCGTTATATTTTTATGAGTACAAAGATGTATGCTCAAAATATTTCAAGGTTAGTTATCTGGTTCCTAAATAAAATGTATTTGGATGGTCTATAATCCATAGTTTTTTGACAATAATGTAATAAAGATAATGGGGCAGTATGGTTCAATTGACCTCACATGAGTGTTAATTGAAACACTATGTGAGGTCAATTGAAACACTTTTATTGTGCCGAAGATATTTGAATCTTCGGCACAATAAAAGTACTTATATCTGTTTCAATCTTTTTTATCCCTACCTCGGCATACAATGAGCTCATCAAAAGTTTGCAAGCATAACATAAACATTTCTCAATTTATGAGCATCTGAACATCTCGATAAAAAACTTGTAAAAAGAGTATACGACTTTTAGTTTTCTTTGTCGCTGCTACCTTATACATTTGCCTTAACCAAATTAGTTTTAATGCAATTCTAAGATATAACGATAAAGAATCGCAAAAAACAAGCATTATTATGTTTCATACAAATATGCTTGTTTCAACTATAACAATGTTCCATACACCCTGTGACGGCTGTGACGAGTGTTGCAGACGTCGGAATGTAAAATGAAATAGTAGGCGCAATAAGATAATCAGTTTAAATTGTTTTATTATGTAAACAAACACATAGCGATATGCCAATAAAAAAAAAATTAAACTTTCTCTGATATACATTTTAGCAGAGGCCGACCTCTTTAATCAGCCGGTTGGCAACAGTCGGTTGTTGCTTAAACGTATTATTATTATATATCAAACATATCAAATCAACATATGGGTCAAACTGAGAACCTCCTTTTTTATGAAGTCTGTTAAAAACAAATGTTCACATAACCTCGAATAAAAAAAACTGCAGATTTCAAAAAAAAAAAATATATATCCATAATTTATCAACTAGGTCAAAAAACTACACAAATAAATGTGAACATTAATAGAACAAACATGTGCATCCAATACAGAACCTTATATTTTGAAGTCGGTTACTTTTGGGGACAATTAAAACGCGAGGACGATTGAAACGTTTCAATCGTCCACAAGCAAGTTGTTTCTATCGTCCCCACACCACGTTTTTCACTTCAAGGTCAAATATTATATATAAAAAAGACTCGAACGCTGATCAACGGCCATTAAAAACATTCGTTTATTCCTAACTATAACACCAAAATAATTTGATTAGTCTAAACACAAGAGTATACGAAGTTATAAGAAAATATACGAGAGCACAAATACTTACTTTTTACCGCGAAATACTGGCTTGGCTCTTGGACAATCCCGTCTTGCACCGGCGCTCGAGCGGTCCTGGCCAAGGATTCAAACATGGCCGACCGCGTGTTCTGAGTGTTGCGTCAGACGCGTAGGTATTATAGTTATTGAGAAATTTGACGACGTGATCATGACGTGTTTCTATTGTCCCCGGTCTACCCTACTACCTCGGACCTGATCTGATTTATTTTATTTATTTATCGTATGGCTACATATCACTGGATATAGATAGGCATTTCTTCTCTGGGGTAGATGTAGTGGGAAAGCAGATGATGAAGAAAATCCAGTGAGTGCTGCGAGGTCCAGATAAGACAGTGCAGCTGCCAAGTTTGTTACTCTTTTAGCACCACCCAGGGATCACGTATAGGGTTGTATAAGGTGTTTCCTAAGGACGCTGAGTAACATTGATCCCCCTGATCTGACCTGATCTGATTATGCAGTCGTAGGGTGATCTAAGGAACTCCTCAAAGAAATATAACCATAGGTAGGTACCGAGCTATGGGCTAAAAGCTGGCCACGTCAGATATGACACAATAATGAGGGCAACAAAAACCATCTACTGCTATACTATCCTTATTGCTAGATCGGGTATCTGGCAGCTTTTATGGGTGGAGGTCAGACTGGCGGACTAGCAAAATTTTTTACTTGGAAAATAGTACTAAATTGCCGAAGCTCTCAGTTATAAAGGACAGGGCCTATATTTTACATATGGGCTGTATTATTACGGAACCAAAAACAGTAAGCGACAAACTATGAATTACGTTATACGTCATTTGTCACTACTTTCCCGCAACAGAAACTTCAGACAATGATATAATCTAATTATTTATATAATTTCTCATAATATTGCATCAAAACCAGATGTCTAGGATTTTTCTTGAAGTTTTTTGTATTCTTTGACCTTCACCACTTTACATCTGCCAGATTTCGGGGTTTCGTTGCTCTCATTATTGTGTCATATATGACGTGGCTAGCTTTTCGTCTATTAGGGCTAATTAGGACGTGCAAAGAAAAGGAGAGTCAGTACCTAGTATTGAAAAGTGTTTACTAAACATATCATTGGCAGTTACTTGTTTTACTTGTTTTTTATTAGCCTATCATAGTGCCCCACTGCTGGGCAAAGTCCTCTCCCGTTGAGCTCCATCCACTGCTGGGCTAAGTCCTCTCCCGTTGAGCTCCATCCACTGCTGGGCTAAGTCCTCTCCCGTTGAGCTCCATCCACTGCTGGGCTAAGTCCTCTCCCGTTGAGCTCCATGTCTCCGGGTGTTGCGCTTTAAATCGTTGGCATTTTCAACCGACTTCAAGATTTCGAAGGAGGAGGTTATCAATTCGTCGGGATCTTTGTTTTTTTTTATTTATGTTCACCGATTATTCGAAGACGGCTGGACCGATTTGCAAAATTATTTTTTGTTTGAAAGAGTATACTTCACAGTTGGTCCCATTGTAACCAGATCTGATGGTGGGATCCTGGAGAAATCGAGGGAACTCTTCAACTATTATAGGCACACCTGTAGTGAATTGAGTATTTTTTACAGCAGCTCGAGCATTTGCTTTTGGAAAGCAGGATGTTAAGTGAAGTCGGTTCTTTTTTGTTTAAAATTATTTTATACACTTTTTTAAACACTTTTACACACTCTTATTTAGCTTCCCTCCGTATGTGATTCAAATCTTGTAAGTTATTTTTTGGACCTGGGGTATGTCCTTAAACTACGTCCGGACTTGGGTATGTCCTTAAACTACGCCAAAAAGAGGTATGGGCACTGCGAATGGCATCTCGCTAAGTGTGGTAGGGCACGTTCAGCGAATGTCATCTCGCTCAAATCTGGAGCAGAGCCCGACTGGGGAAGTACCTCGACCTTACAGGAAACCACAGCCAAATAGCACTAGACCCTACTCATAGTGTTGTGTTCCTGTTGGTGAGTAAGGTTGCCAAAGAGCTCATAGAGGACCCAGTGTGTTGACGATGAGGGACCTTATTGTTCCTTTAGCCGTCAACATAGTGAATCCTCCTTTTTGTAAAGGGTCGGCAACGCGCATGTGACTCCTTTGGAGTTGCAGGCGTCTATAGGTTACGGTAGCTGCTTACCATCAGGCGGGCCGTATGCTTGTTTGCCACCGTCGTGGTATAAAAAAAACCAGTTCCCGGTGTCTGCTTGAGCTGATATTTGGTATACTTCCGTAATTTACATGGCAATGCTATCAGCAATAAAAGTGTGTATCAAAAGAAATTTGCGAGTTACTTGTTGGTGACTTGCCGCCACATGAAGTTGTGGTTACCTGACTCTGGTTGCTATTGTATTATTCTGTTTGTTCCTTTTCTGTTTTTTTTTTATTATGATTGTCTCATCACTCCTCTCTGGAGTAATATATAAATATGCTTTTCCTATAAATTTTGTATATATGTATCTATAGTATCTACCTTTCTTGTACCTTGTTGTACATGTTGCCGCATTTGTCTACCTCTTTTCACTTCTCTCATCTACTCAAAGGTTAACTGGAAGAGATCCCTTAAAGGGATAATTTCGCCTTTATACTTACGTTTTCCTATTATTATATTGTTTTTGTACCATAAACAGTTTTTACATTACATTACAATTCTACTTACTTTTTTTAAAGTTTGGCCAAGTGACTCCGCAGTATAGCGTAGTCAATCAATCCTTTCGTCATTAATCATTAATTACTACATTTCCCAGTGAGATCATTAATGAAATGACGCATCCATGAATGGTTGTGGTCGGTTAATGGCCGGAAAGGTCATTGGAAAATAGATATTACAAGTGAATCATTGTTGATTTGGACGAATAATAAAGCTCATTCTTTAGGGAGTCTATAGATTTTTATAGTACCAGACAAAATCGGCCAATAAACGCGACACGCTTTTTCATTTAACTAGATTAAGTACGACAGTAAGTTGACGAAATTTCGCTAAACAAGTTTAGTGAAATAATAAAATCTGAACTGAAAGATGGTATGTGGTGATTTGATTAAATCTCTGAACTGGTTTAGTGAAATGACGAAAGTTAGTATCGAATACAACATTTTACAGTTAAGCGATTTGATCAAATCTCTGACAAGATAAAGTGAAACAGATATTAAAACAGAGATTTGAACAAATCTCTAAAAGATATGATCAAATCACGCAGGATGTTAAAATGGAGAATCCATATCATCATTTCCCTAGAAAAATTCAGTCATTTCACGAAATCACTGACTCTGTTTAGTGGAAAGACAAAATTGGCCGGTGCGATATTTGTGATAATCCAGTGCATGCAATATGTGGAAGTACTGTTGGAGACGAAGGTTATGGCTCAGTCGTTAAATGCCAATTATTATGCCAAAAAGAAAGCAATATTAGAGCTGAGAGAGAAAATGCGGCTAAATTTTTGAAGATATCGGCTGAAACATCCATTCCATTTCTCCATTTTAACATCCTACGTGATTTGATCATATCCCTTAGAGATATGTTCAAATCTCTGTTTTCTGTTACACTTAATCTAGTCAGAGATTGGATCAAATCGCTTAACTGTAGAGTAAAATGTTGTATTCAGTACTTGCTTTAGTCATTTCACTAAAACAGTTCAGAGATTTAATCAAATCACGATATTACTATCTTCCTGTTGAGAATTTATCATTTCACTAAACTTGTTTAGAGAAATGATAAAAATAGTTGACTTTCCGAGTTCGTTTCGTCAACTTACTGTCGTGGTTAGGGATTTTGTCAAATTCTTAAACAAATCTAGCGAAATGAAAAAGCGCGTCGCGTTTATCGGCCGATTTTGTCTTTCCACTAAACAGAGTCAGTGATTTGGTGAAATGACTGAATTTTTCTAGGGAAATGATGATATGCATTCTCCATTTTAACATCCTGCGTGTTTTGATCATATCCCTTAGAGATTTGTTCAAATCTCTGTTTTAATAATTTCCCTGCGACATATATAATAAATGTTCCGGACGTTTGTTTGTTTTTTTTTTATGATTTTGGGTAGTTCCATTTCATAACTTTACCGATAAACACAAATCCCTCCTCCCCCCGTAGTACCTCGTAGTTGGGATAAGATGGGATTTCATACAAAGGTGATTTTGGAACATTGTTGGATCGATTTTTTTTTCTTATGAATATCATATATAGCCCCATTTGTAATACGAATACATTATTTAGTTAGCAGTAACCTTTAAAAACTATTTCACCCCCCGGCATCCCTTCTCTCCCTATTCATAACCCGACTTTCCACGCAATCCCTACTGACCCCATTTTACGGTACCATCAATTATTGTCATATCCATACTAATATTAGAAATGGGAAAGTGTATGTGTGTGTTTGTTTGTTTGTTGTCCGTCTTTCATGGCAAAACGGGGCGACGAATTGACGTGATTTTTTAAGTGGAGATAGTTGAAGGGATGAAGAGTGACATAGGCTACTTTTTGTCTCTTTCTAACCCCCCACTTCCCTAAAATGGGGGGGTGGAAGTTTGTATGGAGCATTCCGGGGAGCAATCAGGAAAGGGGAACCGTGTTACCCCGAATTTAAAGCGAGCGAAGCCGCGGGCAAAAGCTAGTTTTCCATAAGTCTACAGTGCCCATGAATAAGGGACCTACACTACAATATCTTATTATTTCATCTTTCTTTACAATTTTGAGCAATTTGAGCGAATGTCAGCTCGCTCAAATCTGGAGCACAGCCCGACCTTCTTTTGATTAGATTTTTTTCCATTTCAATTTTTAGCACCGTCAACAGTTTTTCTAGTGATCATATTTGGCCGATTTTGACCCCCCGCCACAAGATCACGTGATAGTTATGATGCGGGTACCCTTAGACGCTAAGCAAGTCTAATGTCGTTTCTACTGTATTGTTTATTTGTTCAAGATGCTATCTCTGAAAACCAGGCATCGGTAAAATCTACTTATCACTTAATATAAAAAAATTGAGCGGTTTAATTTGATTTCATTAAATTGTTTAGTAAAATTGTTGTTTTTGGCTTTTCCGCTTTAAAAAAAAAATTACACATGATATCTTCTCTAACCCCTCACTCCCCATCGTGATCATTCGTGATCTTTTTCTTCAATCACATGATTTCTGGACGGCCCCTACAACTGTGGGTGGACGCTTTTTTTTTAATTTGCCGAGCTATCATTAATTGTATTATTTTGATGTTTACATTTTAATTGTAATTTATTTATTAATGATGCTGCGGTCCTATTTTATTCGTCTAAGTTAAAAAATTGTAAGTATATACATACCTACTAACATTAATTCTGTACTTTACTGATATGGGCGATAACATATGGGCAATGGCCTGAAATAAATGTTTATTTAATTTATTAACGAAACTATTAGTTGTCAAAAATTGTTTTAGATGACCCATATCCGTTTTTAAAGTCCTATCCAACGTTACCCCAGATTAAAGGGAAAACATAATTCACCCACCCCTTTATGTGTGCGGAAGGTTCCCTAAAAATATTATGAGGTACCATAGGGTTAAAAAAACAAATTTTCAAATAACAAATTATTTATTTTACCAGGTTAATCAAAAATCATATAACTGCTTCCAGGCTTTGTAGTCTGCAGTAAAAGTAGTTTAACGGGTGAGGTATTCAAAATATATCCACACGCTCTTATTATCTTGATACTTACAGACGGAGAGCTGCAGGCTTATGATGGTCACTGACAGCGGATAACTTGATAAAATGATAAACTGACAAGTTATCAAGTTATCAGCTGATAGCCAGAACGCGTATCATGGTTGTCATTTTATCGACTATCACGTCATGCATCACTTTCGCACTTACGTACTTGTTAGAACGTGACAGCTATGGTGACAGGCGATAAAAATCCGACCATATTAGGCTAGATAACATGACAATATGTCAAGTTGTCGGCTAGTTGCCGACATGGTTCAGTAGTGTGTGTGTACCACAGTGTATACGATTGTCTACGACTAGCTTTTTAAAACCCATAAAATAGGTTAAGACTTTAAGGAGTACTAACTTCTTTTAGATAGTCTAGTCCATGTGTAGTCATACTCTAAAAAGTAATGCTTTAATCTTTAATATGTATAAAAAACCGGCCAAGTGCGTGTCGGACCACACATAATGGAGGGGAAGATGTTTTTTGCAGATAACTCTAAAATGGCTAAACCGATAATGTTCAAAATAATATGTTGTGACCACATGTCATTTGATATTTACAAGTCAGTGAAGAAATACATTTCCTTTGTATAATATCATATCTAAATAAGTTTATAAGAAATACATTCTAGGAATGTCGAACCTAATCCCAACAAACCCTAGTTTCCCGTCAGGGTTGAAAGGTCTGTATCTTTCGTAAAAACTGGTGTGTATGCCAAATCTTAGGATTAGGTTCTGTAGCAGACCCCGAGCTCCGAGAAAAACGTGCGGCCGAGATAATACGATCAATGCATGGTTTAGCCATGAAGTTATCATTTTAAACTGGAGTATTACCCTTCGGTCACAAAGCGAGGCCGAAAGAGAGAGTTATGATGGGGACTGTGTCTCGTTTTGACTAAGGAGGTAATGACGTCATCAGACAATCAAAATGTCAATATGTGTCAAATGTGACAATTTTGTAACAAGTGTGAGTGAGACACCGCCCCCTACATTATGCTCTCTATCAGACCGTTTTTACTACTTATTACTAGTCATAGTAGTAGTGCTCGGTAAAAAGGTTCAACTGTTAGGGAAATAGAGTAATCTCCGGTTTCTCTCTTGGTCCGTGGGTTTAGCACTTTGAGAATTCAACCAACCAACCAACCAACAATAGCGACTCCTATTGATAGGCGTTCCCCTCTGCCGAAAACATATAACCAGTGGTCATACACATGTATGGACTGGCGTTTATCTGACGTAGTATTTGTACGTTACGTAAGAATAGCCATACATTTGACGTTCCCCTCCCCCGCAAAAATCGGCAAATTTTTGTATCGGAAATGACAGACATGGCTACTCCATCCGGGTTGAATTCTCTAAGGTTTAGCACGATTGCTTTCGTACTTGTCAATAATAACAAAAGTAAAAAGATAATAATTAATGTCATATTTTTATCTGAAGTGCTTTTTATTCTTTAGAGATTTATAATTATAATTCGGCACCAAGCAAAATACCAGTAATACTTGTACCCAAAATAAGTAAAATAGCAAGAAATAAAATAAAACAATCCGGATATGAGGGTAAGTAAATGTAGATAATATTATAAGAAGCATTATAAGAAGACGTCTCCAAAGTCATCGGTTCCTCGAGCAATGTGTTTTTCCCATAGCAAGCACCTCTCTGAGCTCTCTGATATCGACAGCCATCAACAGGCTAGAATAGGCTTCTTATGCGTTTTTTATATTAGTTTTTTGGTTAAGTATCTTTCTTATTACGGTTTTGCTTGATACCGATACTTGATATTTTTTTCTCTCATCATCAACTTCTTTTCATTTTCAGACTATCGCACGAAAAACTGTGAACTTCTTCAGGCTATGGCTACTAGAATGCAACTAAAGTGTCGTAAAAAAAAGGAAAAGTAAGCAATATGTTTATTAAAGTAAGTAAACAACCTGGTAGTAAGTAGTGAAATGCAGACCTAACTAATTTTAAATTCTCTTGAAAATTACTATACACATCATGCGAGCAATCAAAACGTCTAGTGCATTTTAGTTTATGCTACTCTGCATCGTAGGAAATGCAATCCGCGATGTCAGCCGAACTTTCCGGAAAATGATGACCGTTTCACGTAAACAGAATAGAAATAAATAATGTTTGTTCCTTATTTAGAGTTCCATAATCAAAGAGCAATAAATGAAAAGTCACTTCTATTTACAATATTTTTAAGCTCTTGATGTCTGTCTGTCCGTCCGTCTGTCCTTGCGTTCGACTTATAGCGGGGTTTTCTTTCCCATCTCAAGAACCGTAGGATTAGCATAGTTTTCTGTTCAGTTGTTTGTCCTTTTTATTTATTTTGATGTAAATAAAAGTATTGCTACCTATGTAATATATTGTAATACATTTTTTTTCACATGTAGCGACTAACCGAATTCTATGGGAATAGAAGTGAAAAATAAAGGATGAATTTTTGTCGGTGATGTTTTCAATAATGAACGGTTTAGACTGTGTGGTTGTCTGTGCGACTCTATGTAACGTCTATAAGGAAATATCAAATATCAACAGTAGAACTATATATAAGATATGTAGGTATGCACGTTTATATACCGAATGAAGGCAAGATTTTCCATATAGGTAGTTTTCAGACTTCAAAATTATAAAAGAAGGAGATTGGCTGTATGTTGTTTTAGGGTTCCGTATCTGAAAAGCAAAAAACCCTTATAAGATCATGTCTTGGATATCTGTCTGTCTCTCTATATGTCCGTGCCTGCGTCAGTATAATCGTTCTTTTTAGGGTTCCGTATTTCAAAACGAAAAAACGGAACCCTTATAGAATCATGGCGTGGAGGGTTGTCTGTCTGTCTACCTGTCCGTCCATCCGTCCGTGCGTCTGTCCATCTGCCCACCTGTCCGTCCGTCCGTCCGTCTGCCCGTTCTTTTTTTATAGGATCATGTAGTGGATGTCTGTCTGCCCGTCCGTCCGTCCGTCCATCTGCAGGTCTGTCCGTCCGTCCCGTCCGTCTGCCCGTCTGTCCGTCTGTCCGTTCTTTTTTTATAGAATCATATAGTAGATGTCTAACTGTCCGTCCGTTCGTCCGGTGTCCGTTGTTTTTAAGGTTCCAAATCCATATCTCAAAAAGAAAAAAAAGTCATGTCGTGTAAGTCTGTCTGTCTGTCTATTCGTCTGTCCGTCCCACCTTTTTGTCCGACCGCCGAAGGAAGGTTATGATTTTCGTGAGTATTTATGTAAGTATGTTTGTATTGTCGCATAGTAACTAACTAATACGGCAAATTTTCTAGACGGACTGTGGTGCTCATTCTTTGATTTATTTAGTTCATATCCTACGACATAACGATTGGATTACCAAAATATTTTAGTAATATTTTTATTCTATCAGTCGGTTCTTTACAAGTCATGAGAAAGCGGTGCTGCCAGCGTTGTTTCTTTTATTTATTTGTTACCTACTATTCCATATTTGTGCGAATATTGCACTGCTTTTTCCTGAAAAAAAAACCGTATCGACACATGCTTAGATTGACTGGTAAATATTTTGATAATTGCCACAAGTAAATGGAATAACAAACATTATTTTTTCAGAATTACCTAAGTACCTGAAAATTAAAAAGCAACTCTATCTATATGTAAGAGTTAAAGATTCATCACGCAACTTCGTGTCTTCGTGTGTAAAACGCCAAATCCACAGTTCCGTGTCAAGAAAATACGCCAAGCCGAGAGCCTTCATAGACACTAAACACAGCATTTAAAATAATTTTACTTTGTCCCTAAAACGTGGTATCTGCTGTTAAAAAAATACTTGAGGATATCTGCAGCACCCACGTATTAGGAGGATCATTAGGTTCTAATCAATAAATTTTATTTCTGAAAGATGATGTGAATAATTGAATATGTACCTACCTCAAGTTTTGGGCGAGCTGTGCCAAATATGCGCTTTATTTATATAAATCCACTGTTAAAACGTACAATTTGGGCACACTTAGCACAATTTGCACAAAACTTCCACGTCACATCGTCTTTATTAAAATAATAGATTAAGGGCCTGTTTCACAATCTCCAGATAAACTTATCTGCCAGTTAAATTATTGCTATCCTTTTCTCCAGTCATATAAAAGAAAAGGACAGCAAACATTTATCTGACAGATATGCTTTAACTGGAGATTGTGAAACAGGCCATAAGAGTTTGAAAATTGTGACAAAATAACGAGAACGGTGAAACTCCTCTTATTAGTTAGCTATACTATCCTTATGACTAGATCCAGGCAACTGGTAGCTAATCATCGGTGGAGGTTAGAGTTACACGACAGTAAATCTGTTGGGAAAAAGGAACATCAAAGTAGTTAAAAAGGTGTCTCTTTCATAGCGGACAGGGCCTATATATTTATTTTACCATACCTAAGTACAAAAAATAATGCGAAAGAGAGAGATTAATACGCTTAGTTACTTATTTATCTAAGCCTCCACCGATGAATAACTGACAGAAGCCAGGATCTAAAAATAAGAATAGAGCCATTCAGGGTAACTATGCGCACTCTTGTCTTTGACTTCATACCTCACAAAAAAAATAGTATTAGAAGTACAATTGGAGTATATATGAAAATAATCATCAAAACAGTAGCTTTTTTTTGAAGCAGAATAAAAATAATGAGGAAAAACCGGAATGCGCATACTTGACCCTTAATGCGGGTAAATGTGCTTACCATTACGGGGTAAGTACCTAGGCGTATTCAGGATAAGTGTTTGCATTTGTTTCGTTACCATAAATAATCATTTTATAAATATTATCAGTTAAGTAATTAAAATTAACTAATAAGTCTAAAAATCTGTTGAAATTGTCATGTAATTGAGTCATTTTCATACAGAAAATGTGCACACTTACCCGCGCACGCTTTCCCGAGAAAGCCAAATTTTTTATTACCACCACTACATTTGCGCAACGATTTTAACTTTAAATTTTCAAACACTTAAATATACACTCAATTGATATTTAATAGATTCACTGTTTTGAGCTAGCAACTTTTCACATAACAAGGCTTTCCAAAATGCTAAACAAATTTGAAATGAGGCAACTAATATTGTATTTTTGCAAAAATATTCTTAATGAAACGTTGTGCAGCGCAGTGAGTCATCGAAACCGATTTGCTTCGCCCCTCTTGCGCCTCCAATCGGATCATATGCGGCCACCTCCCCCATTCGACTTCTAAGATATTCGCATTGCGCCCACTTACCCACTGCGCTCGGTTACCGCGAATGACTAGCATTTTCTTAGCTCTCGTTATTGAGTCCCATTTTCCGTGTCATGGATCCTGGCCCGACCACAACAAGATATTGGAATATAATGATTGTACAAATTCATCATATTTAGGTGCTGTTTAGTGCTTATAGTCAGATGAATTTGTGCCACATAGTTTTCAAGTTATAGCAGTACCGTTGTGGTCGGGCGGGGGTACAGGATCCTGGCCCGATCACACCATTCAAACGAGATAAGGTGAATGCAAAATTTCATCATTTTTAGGTGCTTTTTAGTGCCGCCAATGTCATGTCGCGGTAACGTTGTGGTCGGTACAGGTACCGTGATTACTATGTGGAACACATTCATGGAATTGAAGACACTAGATGACACCTAAATATTAGTTAATTTGTGCATTCACCAAATCTTCTTTGAATGGGGTGGTCGGGCCAGGATCCTGTACCTACCCCAGCCCGACCACAACGGTACCACGATAACTTGAAAACTATGCTGCACAAATTCCCATACCATAGTCCCATGACTAGGAGCACTAAATAGCACCTAAAATGATGAATTTGAGCAATCATTTAATTCTAATATCTTGTCGTATTTAGTCGGGCCAGGATCCATGACACCATTTTCCTGATTAAGGGATGAAGCATGGGCGGATAACAATATTCTTCAATCATGTAGAATTGTAGATGAAATTCGTTTTCCATGTGGTATAGTTTTTGTTATCCAGTCTGTCTCGATGAGATATGTTGGTGCTGCCATATTGTGCACCAATCCCCAAACTACCACCGCTCAACTTGTAGTATGTTAGAGTGTCTCTATTAATAGTATACGAGTACGATGGCAGAAACTGAAACGCTGTGTTTTGAGCTTAAATGTAAGTAAAACTTGGCATTAAAAATGAAAAAATAATTAGATGTTTATGTTATTTTCTGCCTATTTAATATACCTAAATATTAAATTCATAAACTTAGAAGTTAATAATCGTTCATGGTGATTCTTTCGCTTATTATGCTAAACACGTAAAATTGCCTGTGAAAATGGTCATCATATCTACTTCCGATCCTAACCTTTTTAATTAAGAGTTGCCTGCTTATAAACTAAAAATACTTCCTTGTTAGAGTTTGTGGTACAGGTACGTTGTTTATATGGGAACTCATACATTCTACGGCACTTCTTTTTCCAGACAGGCTCTAGTCCAAACTGTAAAGAGTTCCACAGTGCGCACAGTAGGTAGATACCTACTGAAAACTTCAGATACCCCAAATAATTAATCAGTAAGTAGTTATTCTTTAAACAGTTAATAATTGCGAAATATATTCGTATGGTTAGTTCTCCTTGCAGTTTTATTCGATTGTTAACTGTATACACAATAATTAGCCCAAACCTTGGGCTAATTATTGACAGCGGGCTTACATGGGAACCTCAGGTGGCCGACGTTTCTCGTAGAGTAACTAATACTTTAAGAGCACTCTATCGTTTTAAACATTTTCTCCCAGTCAGCACTAAAATTCTCCTTCTCCAATCTCTTGTCCTGCCTGTCCTTGATTATGCTGATGTCTGTTACACCAATCTCACCCAAGACTCATTGAACAAGTTTGACCGGTTACTTAATAACTGCATACGCTTCGTGTTCGGTCTCCGTAAGTATGACCATGTTTCCAATTTCCGCAGAAAACTTAATTGGCTTCCGATCCGAGAACGTAGGTCACTTCGTATTCTCTGCACTCTGTATTCCATATTGTTTGACCCGTCCGCTCCAAATTATCTTCGATCGAAATTTAAATTTGTTTCCCCACGCCCCGGCACACATCTTCGTTCTTCTCGTTTTCTAAAGCTCATTGACAATGTGCCCCGACATGGTACTGGTTTTATGTCTAATTCTTTCACCATTCAGGCAATCCGACTTTGGAATGTTCTGCCGCTCTCTCTCAGGCAAGCTCAGACTAAATTCACTTTCAAGCGCTTGGTGCGCAAGCATTTCCTTGACAAGCTTTCTTCATCGTCCTCCTAATGGTCCACACAAGGTATATAAAATATATGTATGTATGTTTATTATTATATGTATTTCTGTAAGTTTATGAATATAGCTTATATGTATCTATTGTTAGTTTTTTTTTTTTTTCTCTTTTAATTCTGTCATATTTAATGGACCCTGCACCTACTTAACCTTTCTGTTTAGCCCATTGGTTGACTGGTAGAGAATGCCTTATGGCATTAAGTCCGCCTTTTGTACCATCTTGTATTGTGCAATAAAGATTAAATAAATAAATAATAAAACAATAACATAGTAAGCATAGAATCATTCTAAAAAGTAACTTTTGTTACATCTGAAAAAACAGCTACTTACTAGAAATCAATGACAAAAAGAAGAATTTTCATACGTTTTAGTTCCCGACAACTCTTATCGGGGTCCGATGAGCACCTATATAAAGTTAACAAGTTTTGCTGTCAAAAAAGGATAGATTATCAAGTTATCAGCTGGCGCTGTCAAAAGTGAAAAAACTGATATAACCATAGTGTAAACGATATTTTTTTAGACACACACATTCAAAAAAACATGCTTGCGTACAGTGGACAATATGTCAAGTTATCCCGCTATCAGATGTCAAATGAAAAACGGATAGAGTTATCATATTAATGACGGCAACTGTCATTTTATCAGATTTATATCAACTTATCCGCTGATATAATCTGCCATCATAGGCGTGCTGGCCACGTTAGACATGATATGACACAATAATGAGAGCGACGAAACCCCTCTCGTTAGTTTGCTATACTATGCTTATTTCTAGATCCGGATATCTGGCAGCTATAAAGTGGTGGAGGTCAAAGAGTGCAAACCACTTTAAGAATACACATCCTAGAGTTCTGGTTTTGATGCAGTATTATGAAAAATTATATAAATAATTAGAGCATATCATTGCCAAAAGTTTCTTATGGGGAAAAGTAGTCCAAAACGACGTATACTCGTAATGTACGAGCCCAATGCATATTAGATCGTCTAGTCTTACTACACTTAAAAATACGATATTTTTTAAAGACTGCTATTTAAATCCGGATTGACTTTGATGATTAAAGGAATACGCTACATACAAAGCCATTGAAAGTAGTTTAATGTTGCGTTGTACAAAGTGTAATAATGTTATTTAATTTAGAGTAATTGTATCGTAAAGTTAACATTAAGCAAGCAAAAAATTACGTCTAGTTCATATTTTAGGCAAAATAGGTCGTCTATATAGGATAAAAACTGTTTTTTAAGAAGTTTAATATTTAATTATACTTATTTCAAATTGAATATAGAATATTCTCTGTCATCTAAAATGACAGATGGCTATATAAAAACGCAATTGCAGTGCAAATTTTCATTACTTTATTATCATTATTCTATCGAGATGGTGCGAGGTAAACCAGTGACTGAAGAAGTGCGGAAAATTATAATTTCCTGTAACAATAACGGCAAATCTACTTACCAAATATCCAAGGAGATGTCGTTGCCACGATCTACAATTCAAACGATTATCGAGCATCACCAAAACATGGAACAATGTCCTGTTTAAAGAAATCTGGCCGTCGACGAATAACCTCCAAGGCAGAAAACAGGATGTTGAAGAAGATTATCAAGAAAAATCGTCGTGCAAGAGCAGGAGAACTTACCGTATTGTGGCGGGACGCTATTAAAAAAACATTTCAGTCGATACCTGCAAGAGAGTAATGAAGAGAATGGGCTATAGTTTTTACACTGCTAAAGAGAAACCGTTTATTACTAAAAAACAGAAAACCAACAGATTGAAATTCGCTAATAAATACAAAAACTGGACTGTCAATCAGTGGCGAAAAATAATATGGAGTGATGAATCCAAATTTGAAGTCACAGTTGGTGACGAATGAAGTAAAGTCATTCGGGAAAAAGGAGAGGCATTTCATAAAGACTGCCTCAAGCGAAAGGTGAAGTTTCCAGCATCTTTAATGATTTGGGGCTGTATGTCGGCACAGGGCGTGGGCCCTCTGCAATTTATAGATGGAACCGTCAATGCCGAGAAATACCAAAGCATCCTGCAAGAGAGTTTGCTGCCGTCTATACGGCAGTTAAAATATAAAATGCATTTACTTTTCAACAGATGGTGCTGCATGCCATACCGCGAAGACAACGATGGCGTGGCTGAAGTCCAAAAAAATCCCTACCATGCCATGGCCGTCCAGCAGCCCGGACTTGTCTCCCATAGAAACTTTGTGGTGGAAAATGAAGAAAAGGCTGCGAAAGGACCCTTCTAGATCTAAAGCTGATCTTAAGGAGAAACATACCTGTGTCTGGAATGAAATAACCACCGAAGAGTGTGGACAGTTGGTAGATTCAATGCCGCTCAGGATCAAAGCCGTTTTGTATGCAAAAGGTGATACCACCAAGTGGTAGACGGTCTATTATGCATCGGCTAAACCGAAGACGAACTTTTTTGCGAATATCTCATTTGGCAAAACAATGTTTTTTTTATCACTGTGGAAAGTTGTTATTTTTTTCATTCGATACATAAAGTATTATTCATTTTCTATATTGTTTTTATATTACATGATCTTCTAATCACCGCTGTCATCCTGAATTTTTAGGTTAAAGTTAGGTTAGTACATTTTTTACCTGCTAGACGAACTCATTTGCATTGGGGCTCGTAATTCATAGTTTGTCGCCTACTGTTTCTGTTTTCTAAATATTACGCAATGTATATTATGTATGTATGTATATGTGTGTGTGTTGTGGCTGAATGTATACGGAACCTACTGACATTATTGTAATATTTTTATTACCTGCATTCTAGCAAATAAATGTATTTCTATTTCTAAATATGTAGGTCCTGCTGTCTTCGAATAATCAGTGAACATACATATAAGATAGCTATAAAGCAACAAATATCCTGACGAATAGAGAACCTCTTCCTTTGAAATTTTGAAGTCGATTGAAAGGTCGTGTGTAGATAATTTTGAACACATCACCCGCTTAGTTACTTCTGTTTCTGCCTGTATTAACAAAATTCCTTTAATGTTTATAACACATATTAACTATATGAATCATGTATGTTATAACAATAATAAAATACAAAATAACCTTCATAATAAATAACAGCACATGTGTAACTTAATAAATTAATCATAAATAAAATATGTACATATTTACGAGTAAGAAAGAGGCTCTTGTTTGAGCCCGACAGAAGGGTGCCCAGAAGGCTGGCGGAGTTGCCACGCTGAATAGCAATTCCTATGCGCTGGGCAAGGAAAGTGCCAGCCCTATGGTCACCCGTAGCATCTTTGAGGCGTTTACTAAGTTGTTTAAAAATTGCGTGAGCTCCGGGTCCCAAGGGTCCAAGGGTCCCCAAACGGCACAAACATGTAGCTAGAGTCGATTGCTGCATGTTTGCGCCGCTTGAAGCGCTCAGCCAGTCCAGCCTTAGACGAGGTTCCTGGGAGATGAGACGGCGCAGGGGTATCCACGCACGTGGCATTTCATACCAGGGTCCGTCCCAGCTCCCAGGGAACAAGGGTCATGCCGTCAGGCCGCTTACCGTCATCTCTAGCTAGCCAGGCCTAGGCCTGTGGGTTCTAATATGGCTGGAGTTCCGGCACTCTTAAAGCATGATCAGATGACTGCATGATGTTGATGGAGGCATGCCGCGCGATACATCCCGTGATCCTGCTGCAGGAGAGGCCGTGCAGGCCTGTGCTGTTAAGAGTCCGGTAACGATTTGAAAACGAAAATTGTTAATAATGAAATAAAGCTTATGAATTGTATTCGATAAGATAGTTAGAGGTCTTGTTATATCAAAAAAATACTTTTGGTACACATTTTTTATTATTTAATACCCGAAAACTCAATTCTTGCATAGCTTGTTTATTTTTTATTATTATTTGTTATGCCTTCTAATATGTTTTATATTATCTGATTAAAGCATGACGCGAAGTTGATTTCTACATTTAAATTTTTATGAAATACTTCAATATATTCCCATAAATACCACCTAAACTTCGGCAATTTTTTCCTTAAATCGTTCTAGGTAAATATACTCTAGAGTCTAGCTTAAAACATATGTAGGAAAATGAAAAAAAAAACTGTCCCACTTGTTCCTTAAACGACTCATTTTCCAACGTAAAAATATATGAATTTTACATACTTATTAGTTTAACAACATTTTAATCAATAAAAGTCGTACTGTTTTCACCTCTCCAAGCAAAAATCGCGAACAGGTGTTAGATTAAGGTGAATTATTTATAAATCATAGTCATAGTGAATAAATTATTTGCATTATAATACATAACAATGCATGCAAATACAATTTTAAACAATTAGGTACTAACTTACATAAGGCAAGTCAAATAGGATGGTTAATATACAGGCTGTTTCCTGTAATAAGAGCTATTAAAACGTAGGCTCTACTCCTCAAACAATGAAACGTTTGTTCTACAATTTAAAAAAAAATGTAGTTTTTATATTGTCACTTTTTCATACATACTAAATAGTATTTTCAATGTACGTTAAAATCCGTCTAATTGACATTGCTTGTCACTCTTGTCACCCAACAGAAATAATCAATTTCGCAATAAATACATTGCGTATTCGAATAAACTTTAAAGTGAAATAAAAAAGTTATTTTTAAAAGTCGATGAACTAATATTGTCCAGTTTGAGGAGTAGAATCTACGGTTTAATTTATTGCCCCTATTACAGGAAACACCCGGTATAATCATTATTAACATTATAAATCAATGTGACAAAAATAGAATAATAATAATTTAAACAATATGTCAAGCACGATACATTTATCAGTAACAAATAAAAATAATAAATAATTGTGTAATAATAAATAAATGAAACATAAAATCAAAAAAGTCTTCCACTTATACAGTTTAAAAAGCAACTATCTTTCAAAATATCTATACAAACTAAAAGTAGGCTTATTAGTTACTGTAAAATCGTATCGAAAAGTTGAGTGAAATCGAACAAAAACTTTACCGGACTCTTAACGTTCACACATAGGCGTGAACCCCCATAGGCGGGGCAACACAAGGCACAGTGGCACACCCAGGGGCAGCGCTATGGAGAGCCTAAAGGTGTCGTTGCTAAGTAACGTGCCTAGATTCTTAGAGGGTAAGGCCCGTAGACAAGACCCCGACTCCCATTCGTTACAAGCAAAGAGACGAGCGCGCTCCGCGGAGCTGGTAGACGTTTCGTACAGGTGATTCCGCACCAGCTCACACAGCGGCTCGTCCCATTGAGAGCGGTTGGCATGTCAGAGTTGGGGCAATTCAGTTTTTCTAGTTGATTTTAATGGGTTTCAATTGAATTTTGTACTTGGGTATCAAATTGTCATCATATTTTGTTAATTCAATTCTGGAAAAAAACATTTCTTATTAGTAACATTTCGAATTAAAAGATAATTATAAACAAATAAGAGCTGATCTTAGACTTCACATTTCCAAAAGCAAATGCTCGAGCTACTGTAAAATATGTTTTTCTACAATTTAACTACATAGCTCACCAAACGAAGACGCTTAACTGCCTGATAGGGGAAATAATTCTTGTATAGCTGAATTTTGGTGTAGTTGTAGATAAAGGTATCTTACACAACATACTAAAAGTACCGGTCGATGGGGGCGCCGCTAGCGGGGAGGGAGGGGTGTAAAGGTCCCTTATTTTGGGTTTTCGTAAATAACTCGGTAACGGTGGCTCATACTAAAAAATGTTCTATTGCTTAATTCATCCACATATAATTTTCTATAAAAAATATTCTTTGCACTTTTTTGCTGGGATTAACGTTTAATGAGATATCGTGGAAATACGATAAGCACTTTTTTAAACTTTCGGAGCGAATATTTACGAAAGTATTAGTTTTATCCAAAAATTGTTTTAAAATGCCCTAATTTTTTAAAAATACCTATCCAATGATACTCCACACATTAGGGTTGGAGTAAAAAAAAATTTACCCCCCACTTCATGTGTATGGGAGGTACTCGAAAAAATAATATTTTTTCAGATTTTGTTTTAAAACTTTGCCGGCGTGAATAAAACACATACTCATACGATTTTTTTATTTTCTAGTACTAACCATCACTGAGCAGGCTGCTCACCCTGCTACCTCACTTCCTACCCTTAGAGTTTCGCCATGTCCGTCTGACCCCATCTGTCCGTATAGACGTCTAGTACTAACCATCACTGAGCAAATCCGTGGACGGACAGACGGGGACAGACGGACATGCCGAAACTATAAGGGTAGGCACCCTGCTCACCCTGCTCAGTGATCTCTAGTACTAGACAAGTGAAATTTCGTATGAGTATGTATTTTAATTACGCAGACAAAGTTTTAAAACAAAATGTAAAAAAATATAATTTTTCGGGTACCTCCCGTACACATGGAGTGGGGGGGTAAATATTTTTTTTACTCCAACCCTAATGTGTGGGATATCGTTGGATAGGTCTTTTAAAAAAATAAGGGTATTCTAAAACAGTTTTTGGATGAAACTAATACTTTCGTAAATATTAGCTCCGAAAGTTTAAAAAAGTGTTTATCGTATTTCCGCGATATCTCACTAAACATTGATCCCAGCAAAAAAGTGCAAAGAATCTTTTTTATAGAAAATTATATGTGGATGAATTAAGGAATAGAACATTTTTTTGTATGAGTCACCGTTACCGAGTTATTTACGAAAACCCAAAATAAGGGACCTTTACACCCCTCCCACCCCGCTAGCGGTGCCCCCATCCATCGGTACTTTTAGTATGTTGTGTAAGATACCTTTGCCTACAACTTCACCAAAATTTGGCTAGACACGAATTATTTCCTCTAAGTTTTCCTTCATTGGGTGGGCTATACATAACTTAATAGCGGAAACAAAATACACCTTGTCTAAATTGTATTACGATATGTCTTTTAGTTTCCGAGTAAAAAGGCTGTGACATACGGACGGACGGACAGACGGACATGACGAAACTATAAGGTATATATATATAGGTTCCGTTATTGCCATTTTGGCTACGGAACCCTTAAAATACTCAAATAAGGTGTGCCTATAATATTTGACGAGTTCCCTCGATTTCTCTAGGAAAATGGGGCCAACTATGAAGTATATGTACTCTTTCAATCAGAAAAAGACTAATATCTATTGTTCTTTCCCAGGACTCAAATTATTTCCCGTTGGTTATGTTTAGACGAGGGTATGTCCTTAAACTACGTCCGGACACGGACATGTCCCTAAATTATGTTAAAAAGAGAGGTATGGGTACTACAACTGCCATCTCGTTATGTGTGGTACGCCACACATAGTCATCTCGCTGGGCACAGCACAGTGAATGTCATCTCGCTCAAATCTGGAGCAGAGCCCGACTGGGGAAGAACCTCCACCTTGCAGAAAACCGCAGCCAAATAGCACTAGACCCTACTCATAGTGTTGTGTTCCTACTGGTGAGTAAGTTGCCAAAGAGCTCAAAGAGGACCCAGTGTGTTGACGACGAGGGACCCTCTTGTTTCTTTAGCCGTCAACACAGTGAATCCTCCTTTTTGTAAAGGGTCGGCCACGCGCATGTGACACGTCTGGAGTTGCAGGCGTCCATAGGCTACGGTAGCTACTTACCATCAGGAGAGCCGTATGCTTGTTTGCCACCGTCGCGGTATTAAAAAAAACATACTTTCATCTATTTAAATCCACTGATTTTAGCATGAAGATGTAACAGACAGACAGAGTCAGAGAATGCTAAAGTATATCATTTATAATATTTAGTAGGAATTAAGCTTACCCATATACTTGTCTTATCACTAACCCAAGTCCTTTAGTGATAGCGGCCTCCGCCTCCGGTTTCGGCTGCCATGTAAACTCTTTGTTATAATAATCCTCTAAGAACTTCTTCTTCGGCACCCATTTTAATAGCGGCCCCAGATTCCTGATCTCTCTCTGGATGGCCTTCCAGTATAATTTGGATGACACATTCCAAAAATAGTGGAAGCCTTGTGAAAATTTGCGCCAATTTTTAAAGAAACTACGAATCCAGATGCTGAGTTCACTTTCTTTTGGTTTTTGCTCTGGTTTTTTTGTTGTTGTTGTTGTTGGACGATCTGGTTCATTGACATAGTCATATTCATAGTCCGGATAAGGTGATCTTGGTAGTCTTGCTTTGTAGAATTCTCTTTTGTTCTTTCGAATAGATTTCCTTTCTCTGTTTTCTGTATCTTTGTAATCAGTGTGTTTAAATGTTCTTGTAACTTCACCGTCAATATTCCGGTTTGGTTCGTTTACTATGCGATTTGCTAAAGTTAAAAGAGAGGGATTTATACTAATTACATATTTAGTCAATATTAATGTCGTACTAGTACCACTTAACAAACTCTTTCTACACATACATACATAATACACAGTCATACACAGACATATCTTAATCATTTAGGTATAGTTTGTCCGGCGGCTTAAAGATAAATGCGCCTAACATTAAGTATGGAGTATTTGTCTTTAAGCCGCCGGACAAACTATAATTCAAATTCCTGAAAGTCGTTTTTCGCGATTAAGTAGGTAATTTAGATATATAAGTTTCTATCATAACTAAAACAAATGGGTAGCTGCAATGGAGTAGGTGCATTGGGTTAATTTCGATAGGAAAACAGTGGCGGGTAATTCCCAAACTTGACTCTTATTAATGGTATTTGACTGATTTCGGAATTACACGTTTTGCTAAATTACCCAAACACCCTACGTAAAACAAGTTTGTGGGCCTTACTACTTGTAGAGTGTTCAAGTGAGTTAAGTAGCGGTACCTATGGTCAGCCACGAACGATATGAACGATACACATACTCAGGTATGTGTATCGTTCGACTACTCCTAGTTTATCCATGAGGGTGCAATTACCTAAAGTAAGAACGCGTGCTAACGCTCTGTCTGTCAGGTTACGCTTAATGTTATATGATTTGGGAGCCGTAAGCGTGTATAGTAAGAGCACGCTTCGCACGCTTGAAGGTCGGGCTTCGCTCAAATATTTACTTTTAAGAAGCCGAAGTAAAAACGGGCTACTCGGGCTTGAATGTCGGAATTTGCTCGATTATATTCGTATTCCTTTTTAGTGATCCACAGGCGTCCATAGTAATAAGCTAGAGCGGGAAGCATGCAGATGATTATTGCGACCCTTAATTGACCCAAATTAATTCAAACCAATATTTCAATTAATAAAGATTAGTTGCCTAGAAGAGTAATTGCCTGCTAAATATGTTGTAGAAAACTACGATTTTTTTACTTTATTTTTTATAAATAATATTTACTTAAGTAAGTATGTAATAAAGAACGGGATACACAATCAGCCCAAAAAATGTCCCCGCAATAGTGCTGTAAGAACGACTCGTACAGCAGTTTCTCGGTCAGTTTTATTAGATTTTAGTCAGTGATAAGACTGGCCGGTTACAAATTTTCAAGAGCCATATTTTTGCTAAATTTGGTTTGAGACTGTACCTCTAAGAATATTAACTCAGTTACTTAAGTACAAAAAGCTTTCTTTTTAAATTTGGATTTAGCAGGTTCACGCTCTTATTTTTACCCAACAAGATTATTTAAATTAATCACTCTTTAATTAATAAAGTGTCAGATGATACAATTTTTAACATTAAATACAAATAAAACAGGACCCATTAAAACAAAAGGTTTATTAGAATGTTATTTTAAAACATAAAAAACTACAAAACATAAAATTAAGGTACAAGGTCTTAGTCATGTTAATGAACGGTGTTTGTTTGCACAATTGCATCGGTTTCGACATTTATGCTGTGAATGTTATTTAACGCTTGTGAACGTTCCAAATTTTGCGGAATTGGATCTACTTCGAGCTTACTTGTGTAGTCGTTAGTTAGTCCGTCTGTAACTGTATCCTTATGCGTGTCCCCAGAGGTTTTATCTAAAAAATATTTTACTTGTTCATCGTTATTTGTCTGGGCCGTAGGCAGAACCCTTCTATCAATTCTTACGTGGTTTTTAAGAAGAGGTGATGGTTGCATTATAACATTTTGCCGCCGTGTTGGTGTCGGTTGTATGCTCTGTTGCGGTTTCTGTTTAACACGTGAAAGCGAGCTGATAGAGGGAGCCATGCTTGTAGTTGTATAAAAATTAAGGCTATTCTTTTTATCTCTCTCTATTATTGCTCGGTTTGCAATATCAGGTAGTCTTGCTATTTCTTTCATTATTTTCGATAGAAATGTTTGTAGAATGTTAGTATTTTGGTCTATACGATCCAATATATGGATTGTCAACTGCTCGTTTTGTGACATTGATTTAAGCAGTTTTATCTTCAATGGGTCCAAAGTTGGTATAGGTGCGTGAGTAGAACGTCTTTCTGGGGTTTCTGTAGTCATTACTGTCGTAGACAATGTGGTTGTTTTTACAGATGCATCTTTTTTTGAATGTTGGTCTTTCATTGCGTCACATATTAGCTTGCCGAGATCAGCTACAGTTAAATGAATTACTCTACGTGGGGTTGACGGTACAATGATGTCCATTAAATTCATTTCCTCGCTAGGTTTTGTAGTAGTTTCAATTGGTTTACTTCTTATGATTTTTACTCTTTTTTCGAATATGTTATTGTTATTCTGTCTGTTAGCCAGAAGATTATGAGCTTCCTGAACTCCAATAGTGTTGGGTGTTGTTGATTTAACATCGTGACTAAGGGTGCTATTTGTGTCAGCTACTTTCACATGAGATATTTCGGAAACGTTAACCAGTGAAGAATACTGTAAACCATTTTTGTTATAAGTGTTATTAATGCTAGTGTGAATTTCTTTAAATGCTGGATTTGTGTCATGACCACCTTCACCTTCTTGAGGTATTAGTCTAATGCTGACTTTGTAGTGGCTCTTGCCAGGTACGACAGCTTTTATTAAGTCTTCCACATTTGACGACTGATGCATTTCTTCATTATCCAAAGGTATGCTAGGTACTTTAATGTTTGACTTTGAGAACGTATCTCTTTGAAACTGTTTTGGAGATGGACGCTCATCTTTAATTTCAACTTCTTTAAAGAGATGAGGGTATTTTGCCATCAGAGGATGTTCTATCATTTGTTTCCATGTGGGGTTATTAAAATCATGTCTAGATTTTGTGTTTTTATTTCTATATGGAAAAGGTCTTTTACGTTTGAAAATGTTATATTTGTTACTATCAATTGTATATGGATTTCTGTAAGTTAATGGTGTTTTCTTCATTCCGTTATTACTATACTCGACTATATATTCTCTATTTTCATCCTCTCGAGGTATGATTTGTGGTCCATCTAATTCAGATATTATTTCCTTTTTAGCATATACATTGTCGCCTGAGTTTTCATCATCCATATCTCTATCGACTATTCTTAGTGTATGAACTTGTCTTTTAATTCTTTCTTTATTTTCTTGTATCTTTATACAATCATTTGATTTGCTTTTGACGAACATGGGATTTATGTTAAACATATTCTGGTTTTGTATTTCAAATGTATGTGAGCCGAATGGGTAGTTGCTTGGTTGAAACAAAGGTTTGTTGTTAAGAAAAGGATCCTCTTTATTCGATTTGATTACTCCAATAAAAAATAAATCCGATTGTTGCCTTCGTTTGACAAGGTTATCATTGTAGGCATTTCCATCAGTAACTATGAACATATTTTTGTTTTCACTTGTTAGTCCTGTTTTATCAATACCTTCAATATTATCAACCTGCCGTTTACTGCGTTTGCTTATTTTGAAGTATCGTTTTTGCGGTGAAAAAACATTTGTATTTAAATATTTATTCACCTGCATCTTCTTCTTTAAATTCATAATTGTCTTGAGAGTGATAGAACGTTTATTTCTTTGGGCATTTATTATTGATGATTTTCCATTCTTTCTTCTTAGAAATTCTGTAGTTCTTTTGGAAGTATCATGAACTTCTTTATAGGAGTCGAAAGAGTGATAGTGGTCATCGTAAATATATCCATTTTTATGATCCTTTACTTTTTTAACAGACTGTCTAATATTTTGTCTGTTTATCAGAAATCTTTTTGTCCGTAAAGGTACACTTTTAACCTCACGTTTTTTTAATTCTTGTCCGTAAATATCGTAGTCGCCCTCTTGATCTATAGGCTGATCAGGGTTATAATTTTTCTGTCGATATTTTTTTACTATATTTTCTATACCATGGAATAAATTAATACTTTCTGGGTCTGGTGCCTGATCTACATACTGATTATAACCAATAGAAAACCCGGTGCCTTCTATGTCTTTAACAAGAAGCTGAAGCTTACCAACATCTTCTGTATTTATTCTTTCTCGACTCGTATCTATTGATAAAGGGAGTTGCACCCTTTTAGGTATTGTAGAATCTTTATTATCTAATTTATAATCGACCGCTACTTGATTTAACTCTGCTGAATTTATAGATTTGGACAAACTGAGGAATTTTGGTTGAGCATATTCTTTTTTGTAGTTACTATTTAAATTGGGCTCAAGTGGTAACTGGTCTGTTATTGGAATCAATTTGCTAATGGGATCTAAAGTTCTATACATACTGGAGATAGGAACGTTAGGGTGGTATAGTAACGTTTCATGATCAATGGGACTTTGAATTCTTGTTATTGCCTCGCGTTGATTATCATTTTTTAATGGCGTATTTTCATGACTTGATCGAATCGCACTTTGTATTTTCTTGACAAGACTGCTCACTAACTTTCGTTTTTTTTCTCCGTTCATGCCACTCTTATCGAAGTGTGTTTCTATTTCTACAAAAAGTTCTTCATCGTCCTTTGTGCGAGGTACTTCAGATTGTTGCTCATTAGACGATTCAAAGTTTCTTTTAATTCGTTTTTTTGTTTCTCCAAGATCTGTCATAGATTTGTTACATTTTTCAAGTTTTTTAATGTACTCTAGTGCTATCGCTTTTAAGTAGGTTTCCGGTTTGCGTCTATTTTTGAATTTATCTCGTAGCACACCCTCAAAATCTTCGACATCACTGACTAATGTGTTTTCAGTCACATTGGTTGTCATGTTTTTTATAGTTATGGTAGTCGTAGGAGTTGCGGTTTCTAAATCACCTTCGCTTTTGATTTTGATCGGTTTTCCGTTACACATCACTTTGATGATACCTTGAAAATCTTCTGTTGCCTTTCTGAAATAACAACAAACCAATAATAGTACATAAATACAGAGAAATATACAAACACACCATTGGTGTAGATTTAACAGTGTATTTGAAAGTTAATAAGTTAAGTAAGATTAGCAACGACGAAGAATGCAAGGTATAGTATAGGTTTGTTCTTGGTTTTTTACGGATCAACCCTTTGACCGCCAAAGACGTCAAATCACGCGCACGAAAAAGTCGTGCCCTCAGCGTCAGCGCGTGATATCACGTCCAAACTATAACCGGTTTACCTTGCGGACTCGCGTTCGCTGGCGTGACGTAATTTTTCTGTCCGATGCTTGGAGGTCAAAAGGATAATGTCTTATCGCCCGTATAGTATTTCGGTTTCTTCTTGGTCTTTTGCGGATTAACGTCTTATCGCCGTGAGAAAACTCCAAACTGGAGGTGCCATAAAAAAAGGTTCACAGCGCAAATTATTGTTAATGAATTATCAACTCTATGATTGCAGCCAGTAGATGAAAATTAACTGTATAACAACCGGCAGCTTTTACCTGGTAAGGCACGCGCCATTTTAGCACGTGCCACCCGCGTAGGATGCTTCACATGTCTTTATTAATATTGCGTCGAAATCTAGAGTTAAAAAGTTGATAATTCATTACAATAATTAGCGCTCTGAAACGTTTTTTATGGCGCCTCCAATTTGTAGTTTTCCCACGGCAATAAGACGTTAAACCGTAAAAGACCAAGAAGAAACCGAAATACTATAATTAGAGTTATGACTTGACTTACGCATTTCCGACTTTTTCTATATCGATGAATGTTTTCACTAAGTATGTTGGATCTAAAAATAATACGTTGTATATTAGCACTTTTTCACAAAGCATATAAAAATTAACTTAAAATGTATCTAAAACTGCAAATAAAGATGTTAATAGTGTATCTTACAAACACGTGTGCATTTTATTTTGACAAACTTCGATATATTTACGTTTGTTATTTATTCCTTTCTTGTTTTCAGCTTTTGTAGTATCAATTACATCAAGAGTAGTTCGTTCTCCTTTATTTTCAAATTTGTACTTTAATTGATGCTTCGTTATATCTTCCTGTTCTTCATGGCCAACAAAATTTTGTTTTGGCGTTGTTTCAAAGTAAAATGCTCCCTTAGCTCTATTTGTTCTAATCTCTGAAAAATACTTATTTTATCAAGTCTTAACTAAAAAAAAGCTTGAGCCAGGATAATTGTTAAATTTAATAATATGAAAAACCGGCCTAGTGTGTCGGACCGCTCACAATGAAGGGTTTCGTATTATAATAATGAGAAAAAAGTAAATATATATATATATATATATATATATATATATATATATATATATATATATTACATGTATGGAATGCCCCCCCTAATAGTATTTCATCCAGCAATTTAACTGCAAAACTAAGGTAGCGGCACACAAAATACTTTTCGATAACATTTAATCTATATACTTTTTATAGTTTACGAATAAAATCGCTGAGACATACGGACGGACCGACAGAACTACACTGCTAAACTGCATTGCTACTTCTGCCATTTTGACCACGTAACCCTAAAAATTACCTTCACGGTTGCAGTTTCAAATTTTGCCTTCTGCAAAACTTATGTAATATCCGCGTGTTCAGACTCTATCGTTAGTTTACTATTTATATTTACTTGTTGGTTATTTTTAACTCTGAAATTTATAAAAACGGGCATACCTTTCTTGCTCTCTCCGTGTGTTGAATTTTTAACTACTGCCTTTAACTTGTCAATTAGTTCATACTTATTTACATGTCCAATACCTTGCAACATATCATGCAATGCTAAATGGATAATATTTTCATCAGACTGCATTTGCACATTGTCAGCTTCTGGTGGCAGTTCATTGATTTCTATATTGTTCCTCTGTTTGACTGTTTTGATATAGATGTTTCCAGTATCTGGTTGTGACGTAGTTATGTCTTGGTCTTCATCATCAAGAGCTTCTAATAAGGTAGCTAGTTTGTTTGTTAGATAGCTTTTGGTTTTTGGACTCTGGATTTGAAGAAATAAGTTTTCCGTTCCTGAAAAAGTTAATCTCTGTATAAATTAATATACTGCTCCTTCAATAAGTAAAAACTAAGGGTTTTGAAGTCAGCAATGGTTAAACTAGTAGTCGGTCTCGAACTGAGAACTGGCAAACGAGTTGACCCATATAACGAGACTCTTTTGAAGATCGCTTTTGCACCTTTTAGCTCCATAACCTCTTGATCGATCCTGCTCATACGAGTATAAGATCTTTCAAATTATATTTATCTCTACTACAACCCCAACAAATTTCATAGAGATCAGAAAAACGTAAAGTTATTGGGGTTATATATATATAACCATTCAAAATCAAAAAGCCATCGTATTTTTGTACGGATGCCCCGCTAGCCAGCTGACAGTTCCGTTTTAATGTACTGTAGTTTTGAAAAATAAGTCCCGCCGAATTTCTTGCCGGTCATAATTCTTCTCGGGTCAGAGGTGTAGGGTTAGAACCGGTGTAGTTTTTTTTCTCTTTTACTTTGATAAACTATGTGACGTGTAAAAGTGCCCTTGTGACCTTAACTTACTGAATAAATGTTTGAGTTTGAGTTATATCCGAAACTATCTGTAACAACTTCACTTCGCTACGCTCCACTCGTTGGATTATTAAATCGACCATCTACATCTTTTGCCTTATTGACACTATCTTTCTTCAAATTTGGATCTATCAGTAACATCATTTCCCCCCTAACGGAACGGAAACAGTATATCAATTTACTGTGAGAGACCGTTACTTTGTCACTTTGAACATACAGAGTGGAACAAAAATACTGGTGAACCGTTGAAGGGCATAATTGCTATCGTATTGCGACTAAGAAAAAGTAAGAAAATTTTGTTTATTCAAAAAAGTCCGGCAAGGTTGACTTTTACGGTTAAAAACTAGGCGGCGAAGTGCCTAGTTTATGGTCAAATAAAAATTAAAAAGTTACGGAAATTGCAGGCTCGATTTCGCGACATAAATGTTGCATACAAATTCCATTTTTGTCGAGGTACAAACTTTTTAAAAAGTTCAACAGCCATACAAAAAGAAAGGCAAAGGTCCTAAACAGCCAGAACACAACATCGGTGTTTGTTATTTATAATGTTGGTACCGCGATTTTTTATTTAGCTCAAATGGCTTACGGTAAATTCAGAAGAAACTTTTTAATAAAAAGATATAAAGGCGGCAAAGCTGAGCGTGTACCGCGAACATAGAAAATTATAGTTTCGAATAAATCTGTCTCTCTCACTCAAAATGAAAAGCGATGGAGATGGAGATAATCATAGGATTCAAATCGAAATTCGATGCTCGCGGTAGTGGTCATTCTTTTAACCTAGAAGTTATCCTCAATATATTATTTATGTCAATATTGTTTGTTGTTCATCAACGTTGGCTGTTTTGCATTATTTTTGAATAAAGCACTATATTGGACTCGGCGTGAAGGGCCATTGCTGGCTTCGTATTAAATTAAACGGATTCCTAAAGTCGTCCGTTTAAACGTAATACGCAGCCATTAATGTGCTACTTCACCTCCTCGTCAATAATGTACTATTGCCGTGAAATATATTTTATCTACACTCATATTGTAAGTTCTCTAAAACGTGTTCGAATACGGTAGGCAATGGCTAGCATTACCACGACCGATTTTACTATGATAAGCTTTTTATCCGTGGCAGTAACGTAATTTTAACTTTTCATGCTCAATTATTGATGTGCTATGAGTTTTGATAACATAATATACACCTGCACCCTCCCGCGCATCCGCCGACAGCCCGACACGCGCCTCCCCGACACAATCGAGTTGGCCATGGCGGTGCAATGGCGGCCATTCTTTGGTTTCCGAATACGGCATTTTGGATAAATAATATGAGTGTAGATAAAGCAGTATATGCAACTGTACGTAATTATGCCTTAAAACACTCGTGTGATCTTATTATGAAACTCACCTGCGGCTCGTTTCATAAAACCACACTCATGTTTTAAGAACCCTTATTACGTAACAGTTACATAAACTACTATTTTTGGATCCTTAAACGGATCAGTAGCATTTTTGTTCCATCTTCTATACAATAATGTTCCCGTATATCTCCAATAATAATTTGCACGATTTGGTGGTGGTTTTCAGCAAAAGTTGGATAATAACTTGATAACTATACCGGCGATGATTATTGGATAGTTCTTTATCATGTCTTATATTTATGTCGGGATCTTTATAGTCTTCTTGTATCGACGTCAAAAATAAACTCGTACAAAGTTAAGAAAATAACACCCCAGATATAGTTTACTTTGTTTAATGTACAGACTTACCTAAAGACCGTTTACTCCTATAGTTTCTCTGGTCGTTGGTTTCTACTCCAATATAATAGTCTTGTACTTCTGTAGTAACTTCATTACCTTCTGTGATGGGCTCTATCGCTCTTACATTCTCTGTTGATTCTAAAACATGATTAAATAGTAAGATTTAGAATATAATCTCTCTCTCTCTTTCTCTTTAGCATTTATTAGGATATTGTAATGTAAAATTGTATTTTTTTCTTCTTTCATCTTTAAATCCTGTATCATGCTTGGTTCTCTTGTTCCACGACCCCGAAATCCCCATGTATCGATCGTTTTTAAATCTCCTGTGTAAATCACTTTTCCAAGTTATATTAATATTAAATTAATTAAATATTATGGAACAATCTTTCACAAATCAACCTAGCCCCAGAGTAAGCTCAATAAGGCTTGTGTTGTGGGTACTAGGCGACGATATTTATATATAATAGATAGATATAAATAAATACTTAAATACATTAAACACACAAATAAATGCCCTGACCAGGAATCGAACCCTGTTAAATAGATCGTATATTAGAACAGAGGTTTTGTAAGATGAAGGTGATATATTGAGTTACCCCTGTTTACTCGTAACGGGTATGTATTAGGACTATTAGGCAATCCTATAACCGGTTATACGATTGTATAACCGGTTATAGCATTCCCTAATAGCCGATTGGCTATGACCGAAAAATAACCGATTATCCGCTATAACCAGGTTCGGTTACTTTTGTAAAATATTATATTTGTTTTGGTTGTAACCGATTTGCATTCCTTTAATTCAATAATAGCGTTAAGTATTAATATAAATGGGTAATTATGTCTCGAACTTTAATTGTTGAGCCAGTTCCAGGTTTCACTTTACGTTGGACATTTCATAGATTTAACGGCCTCCTAGTCTAGTCGGTAGTGACCCTGCCTATGAAGCAGGAGGTCCCGGGTTCGAATCCTGGTCAGGGCATTTATTTGTGTATTTATCGTCGCCTAGTACCCACAACACAAGCCTTATTGAGCTTACTGTGGGACTAGGTTGATTTGTATAAGATTGTCCCATAATATTTATTATTATTATTAATTTACATCTTATTTTTTCACTTATTTCTTAGATTAGGCTTTTGTAATATTTTTACAAAAGTAAAATATAAAAATACATCTAAAAACACATAAACAATAAAAACATTATAAAAAAACTGGCCAAGAGCGTGTCGGGCCACGCTCAGTGTAGGGTTCCGTAGTTTTCCGTCCGTCACAGTAAGTGTCCCCACATAAGAGTTAAAAAAATATTTTGTATTTTTTTTCAAAACTTTATTTGAAAGCACGTCATTTCATTGTGATTTTGTAGAAATTACAGGTACAATAAACACCTGCTTATACGGTTAAATTACAAACTTAGTTCAGAAATTATTTTGTATTTTTTTTCAAAAACTATTCAACCTATCAAGTTCAAAATAATTTTCCTAGAAAGTTTTTATAAAGCTCTACTTTTGAGATTTTTTTCATATTTTTAAAACTTATGGTTCAAAAGTTAGAGAGGGGGGACACATTTTTTTTACTTCTGGAGCGATTATTTCCGAAAATATTTACATTATCAAAAATGATTTTAGTAAACCCCTATTCATTTTTAAATACCTATCCAACAATATATCACACGTTAGGGTTGAAATAAAAAAGATTATCCGCGGACGGACGGACGGACGGACAGACATGGCGAAACTATAAGGGTTCCTAGTTGACTACGGAACCCTAAAAACCTAACCTAAGGTGACGCCGGCAGCGGAGCAAGGCCCAGGCTGCCGGTGGTCAGGGCCGCAGAGTGAGGAATCTTCCGACTATGCGCGCCGTGTCCAGGATTTTATGATTATTAAGATAGAGTTAATATTAAACAAAAGAAAATAGCTTCAACTGTGGCTCAACAATAAAAGTCCTTGAGCATACCTCTCTCCCTGTTGCTCAGCAAAGTGTCAATGTCAACGAAGACATTCGTCAAAATGACAGTGAAAGTGAAGGCGATGATCAGCAGACTGACGCAGAACACCCTGTAGAACACGCCCTCGCAGTCGCATCGTGACATCTGGTATACAGGATGGATGCAAAGGCTGGTGACAAAAAAAGAGAATTGTAATTGCAACTGGTAAATTTAATCCCTGTCTGTTTTAAAGGGGACAAAAGAGAAGGATGTAGCAATTAATAGGTGATCGGGTTGAAAATTAGAAAAATAATGAATTAAAAAACCCATATGCCAAGGGTTCCGTACCATTATCTATAAAAACGGCAAAAAAATCATATCTGTTGTATAAGCCCAAATTAATTTTTATTTTATTCTGTATTTTAGTATTTGTTGTTATAGCAACAACAGAAATACATCATCTGTGAAAATTTCAACTGTCGAACTATCACAGGTCATGAGATACAGCCTGGTGACAGATAAAAAAGGCAAAAAAACATGTCTATTGTATGAGAGCCCCCTTAAATGATTATTTTATTCTTTTTTTGTATTTATTGTTATAGCGGCAACACACATACATCATCTGTGAAAATTTCAACTGTCTATCACTGTTCATTAGATACAGCCTGATGACAGACAGACAGCGGAGTCTTAGTAATTAGGAATATGCATGATTTTTTTGGAAGACGTCATTCGATTCTATTTACCTGTAGATTCAAATGTCTCTAATAAACCTACTATCTATGATAGCCCTGAAACGTCAAAAATGTGAAAATACGTTAGGCGTCTGCGCCGCGCGTCAAAACGCCCCATACAAAAAGTGTGCGGATTGTGACGTCACCGTTCACAAAGTTGCAGAAAACTGTTTGGAAGGAACAAGTTTTTGTAAGATTTTTGTAATTTTAGGCACGAAAAAATGCGTTTAACTATATAGTTGTCATACATTTTTTTTCTTGTTAGGACATAAGTAATCATACTGAAGTTTCGAAAATACATTTGATGTATTAAAAAAAATGCCTAAAATTTTACGTTTTCAAACCGCAATATCTTTAAAAAACTGTTAAAAATTATTACGGATTTCCACTTATTTATATTAGTTTGGGGTTGTTGAACGTGTTTATGCAACAGATTCAATTAAATATTTTTCATGCATGTTCTCTATAGGGCCCCGTTTTTACTGTGTGCGGAACCTTAAAAGTAACTGCACACTTATTGTGTAATACGAAACAATGAAAGTATTAAAATGAGTAGGTAATTGTTTTCTTAATCAAAAACATTTAAATCAAGTTTTATTTTTATACCACGAAAATTTTCATTTTGTTCTTATACAATTTATACAAACCTAAAGTCCATAAATCTTGAAGCAAATCAAATTATTTTGTTCAATATTTTTTGATTTGCAATTTTTAAGTAGTTACACTACTATATATAATCTGAAAATAGATGTCATATACTTCAGAAAGTCCATAATTAAAAGACATCAGAGGTAGAACTTCCAAAAGAACTCGTTTCCCACTGGCTTGCCCAAATTTCAGACCCTTTTGCACTTTTTTTACAGCTCGTAAAGAAATGATAAGCTAAATAAGCTCCGGCTTGTCTGAGAATATTTTTACGTTTTTTTTTTTTTTTTTATACTACGACGGAGGCAAACAAGCATACGGCCTGCCTGATGGTAAGCAGCTACCGTAACCTATGGACGCCTGTAACTCGACAGGAGTCACATGCGCGTTGCCGACCCTTTACAAAAAGGAGGATTCACTGTGTTGACGGCTAAAGGAACAAGAGGGTCCCTCATCGTCAACACACTGGGTCCTCTTTGAGCTCTTTGGCAACCTTACTCACCAGCAGGAACACAACACTATGAGTAGGGTCTAGTGCTATTTGGCTGTGGTTTTCTGTAAGGTGAAGGTACTTCCCCAGTCGGGCTCTGCTCCAGATTTGAGCGAGATGACATTCACTGAACGTGCCCTACCACACTAAGCGAGATGCCATTCGCAGTGCCCATACCTCTCTTTTTGGCATAGTTTAAGGACATACCCAAGTCCGGACGTAGTTTAAGGACATACCCCGGGTCCGAAACGTAGCCACTGGTACGGAGTAAAATCCGGATAGATACCTACCACAGAAGGTTAAATGCCTCACTTTAAAAAAGTTCATAATGTCACCTATTTTATTTTATTTTTATTTATAACTAGCTGTGCCCGCGGCTCCGCCCGCGTGGAATTCGGTCTGTGTCAGTAAGCGGCTAATTCACCCCTAATTTCTCTCCCGCTACCCTGGAGGCGGAACTTGAAGTAAAGTTGACAGATGGATTTATCCTATTAATTTTTATTGGCATGATTTAAACGACATACAATAGTAGGTGTATATCGGACGATACAGGACCACTTTTGTATTTATACGTTCATGTCCACGGCAAATATCATCCAAAAATCGATCCTCCCGTTAAATCTGTCTAAGCATGAAAGGTAAGAACAGGCGCGGTTGAAATGGGGGGGGGGGGGGGGGGGGGGGTAGTCACAAATGCAGAAATGTTTTTTTTCTATTTGAGGAATTAGTAATCCTTAAGGGGTGATTTCCGGAAAAACAATGCAAAAAAAACCGGCCAAGAGCATGTCAGGCGATGCTCAGTGTAGTTTCGTAAATGCCGCCCTGTTACGAAACATCCGTTCAAACGGTCGTTTATTAAGGGATATTTGGCGGCGCTTACGTCAGTTTACTATCCGGCACATCCTTTCACTATGCGATTTTGACTGATAATTCAAAAACGGCTGAACCGATTTTATTCAATATAGTTTTTATTGAAAGTTCTTATCAGGTCTCACCAAATTTCAGCTTTCTAGTGCGAACAGTAACTGAGCTAGACCGTGGACAGACGGACGGACATGGCGAAACTATAAGGGTTCCTAGTTGACTACGGAACCCTAAAAAGAGATAAATAGTAGTTTATGTAACTGTTACGTAATAAGGCCTAATTATGTACAGAAGCATACACTGCTTTACCTACACACATATTAAAAATCCACTGAAACCATGCGTGCCGGCGGTCGGGGGGGGGGGAGGGGCGGATTTTGATTACGTTACCGTAGGTAATGAATTTTCATACGTTTTTACCACACTGTCACAGATAATACTGATGTTACGTTACTGGTTGCAATAATTGTGGTAATTACATACTTCAAGGTAAGCACATTACAATGCACTAATGAACGTCAGAGAAAAATAAAATACGTGAGTGTCGTGGAACACTCTGTTGGAACGAAGTTATGTTATTTAATTTTATTACATTTTTGACCTTTTCGTTAATTTTGTGGTTTTAATTTTTTTGAAAAGTTTTTGAAATTTTTTGAATATTTTAATTTTTTGAAATTTTTGAAATTTTTTTAATTTTTGAAATTTTTGAAATTTTTGAAACTTGAAATTTTTAAAATTTTTGACATTTTTGACATTTTTTACTTTTAGGTTCTCGACTTTTTTCACTTTTATCACTTTGTCACTTCTCACTTTCACTACACTTCACTTTATTTTATTTTATATATTTTTTATTTCATTCCAGTTTACATGTTTCTCAATCGTATGGGTGTCGCGTTTTCGTGACGTGACGCTTTTTCGTGGCGGTCACGTGACTTTTTTTCACCTAGCCCCCCATCCGCGAACCGTCCAATAAGGAACTTCGTTCCAAAACTACCACCGGTTCTAACTCTACACCTCTAGCCCAAGAAGTATTATGACCGAAAAAATACTCGACGGGACTCATTTTTTTCAAAACAGTAATACATTATTAGATCTTAAAGATACAAAATAATGCGTAGTTCTTCAAGAAGACATCAAAACAGCTTGAGAGACAGATAATGTACATATTGTTTAATTATAAAGAAAAATAAATCCTAATCTGACTGCTTCACAAAACGTTTGATATGTCTTCCTACCTAAACGGTGTCCTATAAATGTTGTAGTAGTTTTTTGGTTTGGGCCATGCATCTTTGTCCGTCATATATAATACTCGAACCTGCAATAACCCTTTGACATTCATGACATTTTCAAATATTTCTTAAGAGCGGGTAAATGTAAATTTAAAGCATCGACGGGTAACATGTTATAAATATGAACACCTTGACCAAAAAGTTACAAATTATTTAAATACCAAATTTCATCTAAATACGGACAGCGGTTATTGGTTGTTTCTTCCCCATGTAAACTTTCACCCCTTTTGTATCCGTTTAAAGGATAATTTCCGAGATAAAACTTATTTCCTTTTTTAATTAATTATCTCCATACCAAATTTTATCTAAATCGATTTGCGGTTAATAATTCCCTATACAAATTTCCAACTATCTTTTCACCCCTTTAGGGTTGAGTTTCGGAGAGAAAACTATCATTTGTCCTTTCTTGAGACCCATACTATACCAAATTTCATTTTTTATCAGTTCAGCGGTTAAAAAATCGTCATACCAACTTCCAACCCCCTTTTCGGGGTGAAAGGGTTTATTTTCGGGATGAAAACTATTCTGTCGTTTCTCGGGACTCAAATTATCTGCATACTAATTTCTATTAAAAAATCTCCATACAACTTTCAACCCCCTTTTCACCCCCTCCAGGGTTGATTTTCGGGATGAAAACTATTCTTTGTCCTTTCCCGGGACTCAAACTACCTCTACACATAATTTCATCAAAATCCGTTCAGCCGTTTTCACGTGATAGATGTATAGATAGATAGTTTTTATTGAAAGTACCTTTCAGGCTTCGCTTCCATTATTTTTTTCAAATTTTTTGGACCTACGGTTCTAAAGTAAGGTGGGGGGGGGGGGCTTTTTTCAAGATGAAACTATCCTTTGTCCTTTCTCGAGACCCATACTATCTCTATACCAATTTTCATCTAAATCTGTTCAGCGGTAAAAAAATCCTCATACCAACTTTCAACTCCCTTTTCCCCCCACAAGGGTTTGAAAACTATCCTATGACATTTCTCGAGACTCAAATTATCTCCATACTCATTTCTATCTAAATCGTTTCAGCGGTTAAAAATTCTCCATACAAATTTTCAACCCCATTTTCACCCCCACCAGGGTTGATTTTCGGGATTAAAACTATATATTATCCTTTCCCGGGACTCAAACTATCTCTATACGAAATTTTATCGAAATCCGTTCAGCCGTTTTCACGTGATGCGCGGTCAAATAAACAGACAAACAGATAAACAGATAAACAGACAAACAGATAAACAGACAAAAATTCTAAAAATTGTTGGAACGTGTTCTGTTATCGATTCTAAGTATCCTCAGCCAACTTTTTTTCGATTATCTTCCATGTACAGATTTTCGACCCTCTTCAGCTTTATTATATGTATAGATATTATTTTATTATTCAATAAAGTTACACAGCTTAACAGTATAAATATAAATAAAACATAATTTTAAACAAAAAAGAACCGACTTCACTTAGCCTCCACCTTTCCAAAAGGAAATGCCCGAGCTACTGTTAAAAATATTTAAATCACTGTACATAGGTGTGCCAAACAAATTTATAAGTTCCCTCGATTTCTCCAGGATCCCATCATCAGATCCTGACCTGGTTGTAATGGGACCAGCTGTGAAGTATACTCTCAAACAAAAAAATTATAATTACTCAAATCGGTCCAGCCGTCTACGAATAATCGTTAAAAAAAATTAGCAAAAACAAAGTTCCCGACGAATTGATAACCTCTCCCTTCGAAATCTTGAAGTCGGTTGAAAAAAGGTGACATTATATTTGGGTTTTAAAATGAGGCATCTGCGAACTACAAATATATTTTAAAGTACGTAATTTTACACCTATGTATGAGGAGCACTTCTTATCACAATTAAATTATTTTATCAATCACTAGACATCGTATCGAAGTAAATGACAATACTAATCATGATTGGAATGTAACAATGAGTGTAGTATTATCTAAACTACGTCGATAGTTATTTGTTATTCCAAAACAATATAATAGTAAATCAATATCAAAGTACAATCAGCAGGAGTAATTACGGGTGAGATGTTTAAAATCCAAGAGCTTAAAGAGGACCAAGTGTGTTGACGATGAGGGACCCTCGTGTTCCTTTAGCCGTCAACACAGTGAATCCTTCTTTTGTAAAGGGTCGGCAACGCGCATGTGACACCTCTGGAGTTGCTGGCGTCCATAGGCTACGGTAGCTGCTTACCATCAGGCGGGCCGTATGCTTGTTTGCCACCGTCGTGGTATTTAAAAAAACCGGTCAAGGCCAAAAAAGCCAGACTCGCGCACCGAGGGTTCCGTACAAACCTGTAGGTATAATTGCTGTTTCTTTTGATTGCGTTGACATAGAAGTTTAATTTTGTGACAGCTTAAAGGTATTATAGACCTGAGTATTTGATATGAATTTCAATTTAATACCTCTACGCGTTAATATAACTAAAAATGTACGGTTTTCGCAATTTTTCCTTTATCTGTGCTATAAGACGTTGCTTCGTACCAAATTTCAAGATTCTAAGTTCACGGGAAGTACCCTGTAGGTTTTGATTCCCTTGCGAGTTTCGAAAATTTGCGGAAATTTGCGGCATAAACAGCGGTATCTTTTAATTGCGTTGGCTTAGAAGTTAGATTTTTTCACAGCTCTAAATGACAGTAGAGCTGAGTATTTGATATAAATTTCAGCTTGATATCTCCACGCGTTCCTGAGAAAAAGGGTCTTGACAGACGGACGGACGGACGGTCGGACGGACGGGCGGGCAGACGGACGGAGGGACGGACGGACGGACAACAAAGTGATCCTATAAGGGTTCCGTTTTTTCCTTTCGAGGTACGGAACCCTAAAAATTTGCTGGGCACGGTTTTATTGTTAAAGTGCACGTCAAACCACGCATAATGGAGGGTTCCGAACCATACCATCAATGCAATAAGAATAAGGTAATAGAAAAAGGCGTATAAATGGGTTTTTGCGACATTATGGAATGAAAACGAGTTTTTTGGAAAAATGTTCAAAATTGGTTAAACTGATAATGTTCAAAATAAATTGCGTTCGAAAAATGCATTAAGCCTTTTATTCTTAATTTAATTTCTTTTTATATTTTTGGTACGATTATATGTGGTTTCTAAAGTTAGGGGTGATTATTTCTGAAAATATTCACTCAATCAAAAGTTGTTGGTAGGATTTTTGCATATATTATCTATAAATATTACTTAAGCATGAATAATAAAAAAATCAGGCTATTATAAATTAATGTTCGACGCAACCGTATCTTTACTGTACTAAATAGAAAACAGTCAGAAAGCAAATGTTAGGCGGCGTTTCCACCAGAGATGTTGGTGGATGCGTAGCGAGGGATGTGTTTCATTTGATCGAGGATAGGTAAATTAACTAATTCTATTGGTTCCTAATAAACTCATTCCTCGCTACGCATTATCGCACATCTCTGGTAGAAACGTAGCCTAAGGCTGCGTATCCTTAGTGAATAGACTCAAGTTGCGTAAAATACTGCGTTAAAGTGGGGGATGTGTCTTATGACGTTCACCCCAGGAGGCGCGGTTGTGACGTCCAGTTCAGAGGTTGATGCAACTTGCATAATATTACGCAATATATTTAACGTTATTTTGCTCCATACCAGTCTTGTTTTCAACAGGTGATGCATATACTCGTTAGCTCAGTTGGTAGAGCGCCGATATCAATTCTGAACTAAACTCTCCGTACAATCGGAGGTCGGAGGTTCGAGTCCTTCACGAGTCAAACTTTTGTTTTTATCAGCTTGAGGTAAACTTGAGGAGGGTAGTTTTATGTGTACCTAATTTATAACTTGACTTTTTCTTTCATGATGAAAAATTTGTTTAATAAGGTTTGTTTTTTTGTAAATGGACCCCCGTTACTTCTATTTTGCACCTCCATCTTCATTTGTTACGGTCTACATGAAAAGGTACCGTTTGGCGGAAGTTGTTCGGATTCAATATTGTATTCGAGCCATAAAAGCGTAAGCTCCTGGCGTCCAATGGTGCCTTTTGATGTAGACTGTCACAAAAGAAGATGGAGGTGCAAAAAACACATTTATTTTTGACATACAAGTGATACAAGTTTTCCGCCACGCAATAATCGTACATACAACAGTAGCAAAGCGTTTGAGATGTTAAAAATGGCCAGCACACGTATTTGGAGTTCCGTAGCTTCTTCGTCTCTTGTTCAGTTTTTTCTGATGTTCAGAAGTGCATTGTAATGCGTCTAAATCGCAAATAAGAAACAATTCATGTCCTACTATTACTCTCTTAATATTCGGAGATCGGAGGTTCGAAACCTTCACCAGTCAACTTTTGGTTTTACTTTACTTTGGTTTTTAGGGTTCCGTAGCCAAATGGCAAAAAACGAAACCCTTATGGGTTCGTCATGTCTGTCTGTCTGTCCGTATGTCACAGCCATTTTTAGGGGGGGGGGGGGGGGGCTCCATACATGTAACTAAATAAAAATAAAAAATTTAACCAAATATATACATATGACACATCAATCGATAGGTCTTTAAAAATAAAACTGAGGTTTATTTGACCGTTTTGTGATTAAGTAAATATTTTCTGAAATATTCACTTAATCGGTTTTTTAACTAATCTTTCAGCTTAATGGTGTCAATTTATGGTACTGATCTAGATTTATATTTTGGAACATGCACCAAGGGGATATCGCTATTTCGTCATTTTTGTACGCGATGAAGGATAGAAATACTTACTTGTATGAAAGCTCTCAATTTCAAAGTTTACGACATTTTATATATTTTTCTGTTGTTTTGATGTTATACTTGTTTACATATATACATACAATATATGTGTGTTGCCAATGATGACATATGGTACTGAAACGTGGTTGCTTACAATGGGCCTCATAAGAAAGCTCAAAGTCACCCAAAGGGCAATGGAGAGGGCTATGGTTGGAGTCTCTCTGCGTGATCGCATCAGAAATGAGGCCATCCGCAGCAGAACCAAAGTAACCGATATAGCCCTCCGAATCGCTAAACTAAAGTGGCAGTGGGCGGGGCACATTGCTCGTAGAACCGATGGCCGTTGGGACGGAAAGGTTCTCGAGTGGCGACCACGAACCGGAAGGCGCAGCGTGGGTAGACCCCCCGCAAGGTGGACTGATGACCTGGTGAAGGTCGCGGGAGTCCGCTGGATGCGGGTGGCGCAGGACCGATTATTGTGACACTCTTTGGGGGAGGCCTATGTCCAGCAGTGGACGTCTTTCGGCTGATATGATGATGATGATGATGATAATGATACAATATAGTCATACAATATACTGGTACAAAACCAATTCGTATTCATATTCTTTGCATCACTAGTTTAATAATAATAAATAAATATTATAGGACAATCTTACACAAATTGACCTAGGCCCACAGTAAGCTCAATAAAGCTTGTATTATGGGTACTAGGCGACGATATGTAGAATAGATAAATACGGATAAATACTTAAATACACAGAAAATATCCATAACTCAGGAACAAATATCTGTGATCATCACACAAATAAATGCCCTGACCAGGATTCGAACCCGGGACCTCCTGATTCGAAGGCAGGGTCACTACCGACTAGGCTAGGAGGCCGTTAAATATATCTATATATATATATAGATATACGGCTTCCTAGCTCAGTCGGTAGTGACTCGTCCCGGGTTCGAATCCTGGTCAGGGCATTTATTTGTGTGTTTATCACGGATATTTGTTCCTGAGTTATGGATGTTTTCTATGTATTTAAGTATTTATATGTATATATCTATTACATATATCGTCGTTTAGTACCCACAACACAAGCCTTATTGAGCTTACTGTGGGACTAGGTTGATTTGTGTAAGATTGTCCCATAATATTTTTTTTATTTTTTTATTTTTTATTTTTTTTTATATATATATATATATATATATATAACTCAACTATAAGACTGACTGACTGACATAGTGATCTATCAACGCACAGTCCAAACCGCTGGTTCTAGAGATTCCAAATTTGGCACGTAGGTTCCTTATAAGGTCTAGGGGTGCGCTAAGAAAGGATTTTTCAAAATTCATCCCCTAAGGGTGTGAAATGGGGGTCGAAAATTTGTTTGAATTTGTTTGAAATCTGGAGCAGAGCCCGACTGGGGAAGTACCTCCACCTTACAGAAAACCACAGCCAAATAGCACTAGACCCTACTCATAGTGTTGTGTTCCTGCTGGTGAGTAAGGTTGCCAAAGAGCTCAAAGAGGACCCAGTGTGTTGACGATGAGGGACCTTCTTGTTCCTTTAGTCGTCAACACAGTGAATCCTCCTTTTTGTAAAGGGTCGGCAACGCGCATGTGACGCCTTTGGAGTTGCAGGCGTCCATAGGTTACGGTAGCTGCTTACCATCAGGCGGGCCGTATGCTTGTTTGCCACCGTCGTGGTATAAAAAAAGTGTTCCTAACGATAAATGAGAAAACAAGTGTTTCAGCTTTTTTGAGAATTCAACCCATAAACGGGAAATGTGGTGACAAAATTTAAATATCAACATGGGTATTGTTTCTATGGTTTATCGGGTCGCTGATTACGAAATCAACACTTAAGGGGGTGAAATGGGAGTTGATAGTTTGTATGGGGAATTTTTAAACGTTGAACCAATTTAGATGAAACTTAGTATAGAGATAGTTTGTGTACCGGGAAACGACATGGGACAGTTTTTATCTCGAAAATCGATCTTTAAGGGGGTGAAATGGGGGTTGGAGGTTTGTATGGAGATTTTTTTACCGCGAACCGATTTAGATAATTTTGTTGTGGATATAGTTTGAGTCCCAGGAAACAATATTGAATATTTTTTAAGCCGAAAATCAATCTTAGAGGGGTAGAAAACATGTTGGTAGTTTGTATGGCGAATTATTAACCGCTGAACAGACGATTGAAATGAAACTTGGTACATATTATATAGATTGAGTCGCGGTAAACAATAAAGGATAGTTTTTATCTCGAAAATCAACCCTCTAGGGGGTGAAACGGGGGTTGAAAGTTTGTATGGGAAATTAATAAGGTACCGTTGAACTTATTTAGATGATTTGGTATGGAGATATTTTGCGTTCTGGGGAAGGATATATAATAGTTGTTATCCCAGAAGTCATTCCTTATGCGGGTAAAAAGGAGGGTGGATTACTGATTCCACGCAAATGAAGACGCGGGGAAAAGCTTCTATTCAAGAGTAGAAATCTGTATTAATCATAATCTCTCAGTAGTAAGTCGTTGATGGCGTAACAATTAAACAATTATTGCAATAATTTCTTTAAAATAGGAAATGAGGGAACCGCCGTCTTCAACACGTGGTATACCGAAACCTCCAGAATGTAACGAATACTTTTCCGAAAACCGCTTCTAAATCAGTTCAGCGAAACGCAAGATGATCGCGGACAAACATACATTCCTACATACAAACATACGAGTCTAACTGAGAACCTCCTTTTTTAGTACTTTTAGTACGCGGGCGAAGCCGCGGGAAAAAGCTAGTTGCATAGAAACAAGTATCACATCAAAAAAACAGTAAAATATATAAAATGTCGTAAACTTTGAAATTGAGAGCTTTCATACGAGTAAGTATTTGTATCATTCTTCTGGTCCAAAAATGACAAAATAGTAATACCTATCCTCTTTTAGTACAGGAAAGATACGGTTGCGTCAAACATTAATTTATAATAGCCTGATTCTTTTATTATTCATTCTTATGGAATATTTATAGATAACATAAGCAAAAATCCTACCAACTTTTCACCCGGAAGTAGTTAAATAGGCAAAAAAAATATATAAAAAAATTGTATATTTTCATTTACAATAATATCAGTTATTTTTATTTGTAAATATTACGATATTTAAGTCTTCTTTCTGTTTAAAGCGAAAAACAAGAAATCGTGTCCATGTAAAATCACATAAATAACAAAATGTAAGGCGTGGGCGATCTATATCCTAATTCGTTAGAAACAAATAGTAATAATTGGTAGTTTGTTCTTACACTTTTTAAATGACTTAGACACGATATATTCATTAAAATCCTACAAGAAAAACGCTTGTAATATGTGTGTACATATTTGTGGCGCTTAGCGAATAACGATATTTTGTAGGATTTCATTGCGTAAATAATACTTGTATCATAATATATCCGTTACACTAAAAATATTAGCTATTATTAATTATTTCCAATTCCCCATACTAGCCGCCCGTAAAATGACTGTAGTATTTGTGCAACTTCCAAAACATAAATCTAGAGCATACTACAAATTTACATCAATAAGCTGAAATATTAGTTAAAAGAACCAATACACGAACAAAAGAGCTTATTAATAAACTTTTTGTCGAAGCTTTCATAAGAAACAAATTACTCTTAAAGTGGTTACAGGATGTCAAATATGTCCTGACCGTAAGTCGACTACATAGTCGATTGACTTTGCGATTTTACAGACATAAAAACATTGTGAAGGTACCAAAGAAAAATAAAAAACAAAAATTCTGACTCGTGAAGGACTCGATCCTCCGACCTCCGATTGTAAGGAAAGTTTCGTTCATAATTGATGTCGGCGCTCTACCAACTGAGCTAACGAGTCTATGCATCAATCGATGAATTTGAGCATCGTATGGCGTACAATGATGTCAGGAGACGTATTGCACAATATTATGCAAAACTGCACCAAACACTGAACGTGGCGTCTTACTAATGTAGGTGTTTCCTGGGATAGGTCATGAGCTCATAAGTCAGAACCAGAAACTGCATAATCGAAAAATAAAGGTACAGTTTTACGTTACAGTTGTTAGTAAACGTAATGAAGTCATACCGTTTTTTTCGGTATGGTTTCGGTAGCGCAATAGTCTTTTCTGTACCGAAATATAAAGGTTCCGTTATACTTTTGTTGACGTCATTTTGCTCCTTACGATGACATACCATGACTTACTATGCATAGACTCGCTAGCTCAGTTGGTAGAGCGCCGATACAATTCATGTCTTTACACTCTTAATAATCAGAGGTCGCAGGTTCAAATCCTTCACGAGTCAAATTTTCATTTTATTTTACTTCGGCACCTTAACTAATTTTTCAGCTTATTGATGTTGATTTGTGTTACTAGTCTAGATTTATATTTTGGAAGATGCACAAAGGGGATAATGCTCTTTTGTCATTTTTGGACACGAGGAAGAATTAGGAATACTTGTGTGAAAGCTCTCATATTTGTATATATGTATTTGTTTATGTAGCAATAAAGTGATACTCATATATACAAAGGCCGTAGATTTCATGAATTGTGTTAAATATGGCCTACCCTCCATCCTCTAATTCTTAAGCCAACCTGTATTCTAGATTAGGCGTACTTGCTTCATAAGACATTTTCTCCCAAACTGACCTAAGCTACCTGTATTTACATATTTTTATCGTTGTAACTCATGACCTTCCCCAAGGAGGTAAGGTGTAGTAGGACGTCACGTACAGAAGTCAATGAACTAACACTTGGAAATATTGCGCAATAATTTTGACGTCATTTTGCTCCATAGGATGCTTGATTTCAGCGAGTTATACGTAGACTCGTTAGCTCAGTTGGTAGAGCGCCGATATCAATTCTGAGCTAAACTTTCCTTACAATCGGAGGTCGGAGATTCGAGTCCTTCACGATTCAATCTTTTGTTTTTATTTGGTTTCTTTCCTTAATATTTTAGCTTTTTGATGTAAATTTGTAGAGTTGTTCCAGATTTATGTTTTGGAAGTAACACAAAGGGCATATCGCAATTTAGTCATTTTTGGACACGAGGAAGGATAAAAACAAGTATAACATCAAAAGAACAGTAAAATATATAACATGTCCTAAACTTTGAGATTGAGAGCTTTCATTATTATATGGAGCCTGTAGTGTCCCACTGCTGAACAAAGGCCTCCCCCAAATCTTTCCACCGATCCCTATCCTGTGCTGTGCCTGACCATTCCTTCAAAAAGGAGTCTAGTTCATCCCGCCATCGCCTGCGGGGTTTGCCGCGTCCCCGATTTGAGATTTCGGGCTCCCACTGTGTAGTGATTTTGCCCCACAACTCATTCGGCATCCGGCAGACGTGGCCAGCCCAGTCCCACTTTAACTTCGCCGCTTTCCGAGCTACATCGACGATTTGGGTCTTGGAGCGCAGCGTGGTGTTACGGAGTCGATCCACCAACTTTACACCTAATATGCTACGCTCCATAGCTCGTTGGCAAACCCCGAGCTTGGACATCTGAGCTTTAGTCAAAGACCAAGTCTGTGCACCGTAAGTGAGAACTGGAAGTATGCACATGTCCATGAGCTTCCGTTTGAGTGACATCGGAAGATTTCCTTTCATTAAGTGTTTCATGGATCAATAGCTCCTCCAGGCGTTTTCAATACGTCTTTCGACCTCTTTTTCCTGACGCGCCTGGAAGGAAACTAGTTGGCTCAAATAAAGGTACTCATGGACATGCAATATATACTCCGTTTATCCCGATTCTACGTTGTGTATTTCTAACTTTCCTCGCGTCCAAAAATTACCAAATAGTGATATCCCCTTGGTCCATGTTCCAAAATATAAATCCAGATCAGTACCGTAAATTGACACCGTTAAGCTAAAAGATTTGTTAAAAAAAAAGTAAAATAAAAACAAAAAGTTAACTCGTGAAGGGTTCGAACCTCCGACCTCCGATTATTAAGAGAGTACAGACATGAAATGCGCTCTACCAACTGAGCTAACGAGTCTATGCATCACTCACCGAATCCAGGTATCGTATGGATCAAAAGATGTATATGTATTGCACAATATGGTGCAAGAGTTAATAATCTGGTTAGGAGGGCAGGTAGCCTAGCGGTTGAGCGTATAGCTTTCAAACCGAAGGTCTTGGGTTCAAACCCTGGCAAACAGCCCAGCACCGATGATTTTCAAGGAACTTATGTTCGAAATATAATTTGATACTTATCAGATTCGGGGAAGGAAAACATCGTGACGATACCTGAGGAATTACAATAAATAATAACAAAGGAAACTCTCTGTACAAGCAAGCATTTAAATACTCGGGTTTGAAAGTCGGATAGCTATCACAATCATAGAAAACCAGTGTTTGCACCAATTCTTGGAATTGGGTTACTGAGCGGACCATATGCCACCCTAGCGACCGTAATGAAGAAAACGAGATAACTCTAAGTATATAATGATGTGCAAAACCTGCGTACGGGTTCGTCCAGTCGACGCCAAAAACACTCGTATGTGTAAACATGAGCATAGTGTATAAGCGTAAACTTATGCACTTGCATGCAGCAGCAATGCTGAGTAATAAGCAGGTGTGAACCCAACTAATGTTGGGTAAAACCATATAAGCCTACCTAATATTGGTATGTGGTATATCTAGAAAAGCAAGACAAGAAATCTTTTCCAAAAAAAAACAATCAAACAAGAGTTGCTCGCCGAGCCAAAAATTTACATACAAAAACTAGCATGTGTTATCATCTACTGGGTAAAAACAAAAAGTTTGACTCGTGAAGGACTCGAACCTCCGACCTCCGATTGTAAGGATAGTTCAGAATTGATATCGGCACTCTACCGACTGAGCTAACGAGTCTATGCATCACCTGTTCAAAACAAGAATAGTATGAAGTAAAATAACATTAAATATATTGCGCATATTATGCAAGCAACGTTGCATCAACCTCTAAACTTAACGTCATACTCGCAACCACGCCTCTATGTGACGTCAAAATTATTAGTGCATTGATCTCTAAGCGTGACGTCCTACTTCACCATACCTCCTTGGGGAAGGTCATGATCACGAGTTACAACCATCGAATTATGTAAACACAGGTAACTTAGGTTAGTTTGGAGAAACAGCATAATGGGGCAAATACGCCTCATCTAGTATATAGAAGATATGGAGAGTAGGCCACATTTATCATTATTCATGACATCTGCGGCCTTTGTATATATGCGTATCACTTTATTGCACATAAACTAATACATATATGCAAATATGAGAGCTTTCACACAAGTAAGTATCTCTATCCTTCCTAGTGTCCAAAAATTAAAAAATAGATTCATCCCCTTTGTGCCTCTTCCAAAATATAAATCTAGATGAGTATTACAAATCGACACCAATAAGCTGAAATTTTATTTAAAGAACCGAAGTATAAAATAAAAAGAAAAATTTGACTCGTGAAGGATTTGAACCTCCTACCTCCGATTATTAAGAGAGTAAAGACATGAATTGTATCGGCGCTCTACCAACTGAGCTAACGAGTCTATGCATCACTCGCCGAATTAGAACATGGTATGGAGCAAACTGACGTCAAAGACGTATTGCACAATATGGTGCAAGAGTTAATGCGCTAGTTAGGAGCACTGGTAGCCTAACGGTTGAGCGTGTAGTTTTCAAAGCGGAGGTCTATCCGATGCTTTTCACTGAATGAAAATAATCGTGAGAAAACTGGATTTAATTTGAATAAGGCCTAGGTTCCCCTCTCACTTGAACGGTGAGATGGCAGTCACTTTCATAAAAACTCAAAGAATATTTCTTTAAAAATGACATGTTTCACATATTGTAACTACTTAAACAGTAATTTCTTCTCATGAAAGCGCCGTCAGAAAAAGCTTATCATTAAGCTCAGTTTCCACCTCAGAATGTCTTATGTGCCTTCTCTTTACTTAATTTTATTAAATTTTAGTACTTTTTATTAAATTTTTCTACTTTTTATTCATTTTTTTTTTGATAAAATTTGTATTCCGTTTCATGAACCTAAAGTGTGGACAGTACATTTTCTTTTTTTTGGGTTCAATCGAGAAAGATAAAAAAGATATTTATGTTTAAATTTAAGCACATTACACGAACGTACATTTTATGAACGTCAGAGAGAAAGAAAAAAAACTACCTCCGCATGTTCCCGGTAGACTGCAGAATCTGGTCCGAAAGAGAGCATCAAAGTAGGGGGTCGTGGCTTATGAACTTCATCCTAAGAGGCGTGGTTATGACGTCAAGTTTAGAGGATGCACGTTGCTTGCATAATAATGTGCAGTCATTTTGACGTTATTTTGTTCCATAGGATCAGAAAATTCGGCAAGTGATGCATAGACTCGTTAGCTCAGTTGGTAGTGCACCGTTGAAGTCAAACTTTTGTTTTTATTTTGTTTTGAGTCTTAAACTAATATGTTAGCTTGTTGATGTAAATTTGTAGAATTGCTCTAGATTTATGTTTTGGAAGTTGCGCAAAAGGCATATTGCAATATTGTCATTTTTGGACACGAGGAAGGATTGAGATACTTATTTGTATGAAAGCTCACAATTTCAAAGTTTACGACATTTTATATATTTTACTATTATTTTCATGTTATACTTGTTTATATCAAATCAAATTAAATAATTTATTCGCTCGAATACAGTCAGTGGATCTTAAATACATTTTCTTCTTCTCTGTCGTTTCGCTCTTGACAGAGCGGTCGTGGTCACGTCGAGGCGTCCTCGTCGATGGTGGAGGCGGACACAGCTCTGCGCACGATCTCCCGCCATCTCCCTCTGTTGGCAGACAGTCTGACACAGTCAGATACGCGGTGCCCCACTGCAGACTTAACTTGTTCTGTCCATCGCATAGGTGTGTTGCCGCGTGGTCTGGTTCCTTCTAATTTCCCCTGTATAACCAGCTGCTCTATGGAGTCGTTATCCCGCCTTGAGATGTGTCCAAAGTACTGCAGTATGCGCGACTGTACTATGGCCGATAGACGCTGGGTGATGCCGAGCTCCTGGAGTATGGATACATTGGTGCGGAATTCCGTCAATGATATCCTGAGCATCTTCCTCCAGCACCACATTTCTTTTCCAATTCGCACACGGTCCACGTCTCTGCCGCGTAAAGAAAAATGGGAAAAACAAGGGTTCGTACCAGCCTGACTTTGGTTGCTTTGGTAATATGTCGATTTCTCCACACCTTTCCCAACTTCTCCACCGCATTTCTGGTTAAGGCCATACGTCGTTTTACCTCATCTACGCAGCCGCCGTTGTTTGAGATTAAAGCTCCAAGATACACGTAGCTCTGAACCACGTCGCAGTTCGCAATCTGCGTCACTTTGGATTTCCCATTGTCATTGACGCGGTCCACGATCATAATCTTGGTCTTAGATCGGTTTATCTTCAATCCAAACTTAAGGCTTACGCGCTCCATTTTGAGAAGTAATTCCTTCATATGGTCTGCGTCACTCGCAAATAAGGTGGTGTCATCTGCGTACCGCAAATTCATAATTTTGTACCCACCAATCGCAACACCATAGGTCCAGTCCTCGAGAGTAATTCGCATTACAAGCTCCGTGTAAATATTAAACAATAAAGGTGATACTATGCATCCCTGTCGCACACCCGCACTTGGATGAAAACTATCTGAGAGGAGGTCATCCGTCCGCACTGAAGCTGTTCCCCCTTCGTAGAGTTCCCTTAGCAGATAGATGGACGAGGTGTTGTGGTGTACCCATGCCCAGTAGCGTTTCCCACAACGTTGGCCATTTCACAGAGTCAAACGCTTTAGAAAAGTCCACAAAGCATATGTATGTTGGCTTGCAGAACTCTCGAGCCTTCTCGATGATTTGACGAACGATGAGAATTTGTTCTCAGGTTCCTTTACCTTTCACGAATCCAGCCTGTTCTGGCGCAATTTCTCTGGATAAATACGCTTTCTGGATAAAATACATTTTAGGTACAGTATATTCAGCCTGCCAGTGGGCATGCAAATCTATAGGTATATACATATAAAAGAAGAAACTGACTGACTGACTGACTGACTGACTGACATATCAACGCACAGCCCAAACCGCTGGGTGTAGAGATTTCAAATTTGGCACATAGGTTCCTTATAAGGTCTAGGGGAGCACTAAGAAAGGATTTTTCAAAAGTCACCCCCTAAGGGGGTAAAATGGGGCTCCAAAGTTTGTATGGCGAAACAAGATTTGTTAGACTATTTTATTCGAAACTTCACAGGAGTATTCCTAACAATAAATGAGTAAACACGTGTTTCAGGTGTTTTTGAAATTCAACCCCCAAAAGGGGCAAATATGGTCACATAGTCTGAAAATCAACATGGGTATCGTATCCTTTTTGAGTACTTATAGTACACGGGCGAAGCCGCGGGAAAAGGCTAGTATTATACAATCCTTAAACCTAGTCACTACCACACTGCAATTCATGCAGGTTCCTTGGATCCAAAATTGACACCAAAATGAAATGGAAAGAACACGCCCTATTTGCAATGCGTAAACTGAAACCAATCGTATCTAGTAATGCACTACTTCAGATTTATTATGCATATTTATTTTCACTCATGTCGTACGGTTTAGTTTTATATGCTCAACAGATTCAGACAGAGTATTTAAACTACAGAAACAAGCCGTACGCATATTGGCAGGTGTAAATCCGAGGCATCCATGTAAAGAGCTGTTCATAAAATATAATTTAATGACGCATTACTCGCTTTACGTATGTGAAATAATTATGTTCACGCGTCAAAATATTCATTTGTTTAAGCGGACATATATTCCTGGCAGAATAACCCGCCTGAGGGGGAGATTACTACCTGTACCGCGGCGCCTCGCATTACTCGACAAATTTCCGCGAGTGATCGGTCCGTCGTTTTATAAACGACTACCCGCCAGCCTCAGAAACGAAACCTCAAATGAAAAGTTTGAACAACGACTAAAAGAACTTTTAATGTCAATGTCGCTATATTCAGTAAAAGAATATAGTGATAAACCACGTGCAAAATGATCAATTATTATTTATTGTTTTCAAATAGCTTATTATTTCAAATTAAAACACTAGACTTTAATAAATTTGACGTATATCGAACTGTATTAATGTAAATACTTTTGTAATTTATTTTTTTATAGGTTTTAGTTTATGTTATGACACATGAAAATACCTAGGTTTATCCTAGTTGTGTATACAAAAATGACATGTATATTTTTTTAAATTTTTTATTTCATTGTATTTTTATTTGTATCGTGACATTGTTTTATAGATTTGTATTGTAAATAGTTCTTATATGACGATTTTAGTGAAAGCATTTTGTTTTCAAGTGTAAAATACTATGTCTTTTTCTTTAAGAAATAAATAAATCTGATCTAATCTAGCTTTCTTACCGCTAAGCATGCAGCATGCATGGATATTAACATTAATAACACCTTATAGTATAGGTACTTAATAAAGAAATGGCGTATAATCTAAATATTCTTTGATTGAATAAAATGCATTTTATATTAAGAAGTCAAATCAATTCGTTTTAAATTGAGGCAAGTCAGATTTCATAATTATGTCTGGTACTTATTGTATAATGTGTGTGCCATGCCAAATAAGCCTTCATCACGCAAGGCTGAGGGTTTTATATGCAATATAGTCATACAATATACATACAAATAGGGTACGAATACCGGAATTCCGGAATCTCGAAATACCGGAATCTCGGATCAATATTTGCGATATTTCAATACCGGTATTGTTAAGGACCAATATCGAAATATCGGAATATGGGTATTGGAAAGATTTCGTAAAATTTTATGTAAATTTGATTAAATTAATGGGTAAAAGTACAAATTTGCAGATATTGAGTCTAATATTATAAGTAATTATTATTTACCTACTGCACTCTATATCTTCTTTAATCTTAGTTTGTTCAGTTTAAATATGACTGGCTCATTAGTTCCGCAGGGACATTTAAATTGATACAAAAGCACACCATATTTTTTCGATGGATTGACGATTTTTATCAAATCAACCTAAGATGTTTTGGAATTTAACTACGAGTACTACGACTAGTAAAATGAGAAAATCCGTTGATAACATTTTAAAGAATTTATTTTTACACAGCGAAATGTATCATTATTCGTCGAAAAAAATACAGTTAAAATATCAGTAAGAAAATGTCGTAGACCCTTGCACATACTTGTAATACTTATTAAGTACCAACCTATCTAATGTGTTTTCTCATATTGAAGTAATCAATCGTAGCTTGAAGAAAACAAGATTTGAATAGTTTTGTTAACTATGTAATGACAGATTCACCGATGATATCTGTTTGTTTAGGTCAAAGAGTGCGAAACTTACATCTGAAAATTTTAGTTTACGGTTTTGTTGAATGTCCGCTATCGAATAACTCTAACTAAACCTTTAACTAAACCACCAAATCAATTATAAAGGCACCTACATTCTTATGTAATTGTATAGATTTAATACGTATTCAATTCAAATATAACATTTATGACATCATTTAGACAAAATGATTAATATGGCTGTACTGTAGTTAGACTCAATGTAAATTTTAAAAATTTAGATTAATTCTATCTAGAATTACAATTAATACCTACACATCAGTTTTATCAGCGCACCTTTCCATCAGGGTGTTCATCCTCACACCCTGGAGCCTAGTGGGTCGCGCACCGTACGGTTTAAGAAGAATTTCCTCCAACGAACGATGCGGCTGTGGAATAAACTCCCTGCCGAGGTTTTCCCAGCTACAGTATGAGGTTCTTCAAAAAAGGAGTGTATATGTATAGGTTCTTAAAGGGTAGGCAACCCGCGTGTGAATCCTCTGGGGTTGCAGGCGTCCATTAGGCTACGGTAACTGCTTACCATCAGGCGGGCCGTATGCTTGTTTGACACCGTCGTGGTATTAAAAAAAAAGTTATGCTCGAAATCTTACGTAAACCTGTATTCCAGATTGCGTCCTTGCTCCATGATACCATTTCTTGCTCCATGAGGCCATTTGTCCCAACTGACTTAAGCTACCAAATTTAATCTTTGTAACTCATAAGCTCATGACCTTCCCCAAGGAGGTTTGGTGTAGCAATTAACACATCATGATCAGAGGTAAATGCACTAACATTTTTACAATATTGTGCAATAATTTTGACGACATTTTGCTCCATAGGATCAGTGAATTCGGCAAGTGATGCATAGACTCGTTAGCTCAGTTGGTAGAGCGCCGATATCAATTCTGAACTAAAATCTCCTTACCATCGGAGGTCGGAGGTTCGAGTCCTTCACGAGTCAAACTTTTGTTTTTATTTTGTTTTGGTTCTTTAACTAATATTTTAGCTTATTGATGTAAATTTGTAGAATTGCACTAGATTTATGTTTTGGAAGTTGCACAAAGGGCATATCGCAATTTTGTCATTTTTGGACACGAGAAAGGATAGAAATACTTGCGCAGTTAGGAAACCAGCGCCTTAACTCCTGCACCATATTGTGCAATTCGTCTTCTGATGTCAGTTTGCTCCATACGATGTTCTAATTCGGCGAGGTCGGAGGTTCAAATCCTTGACGAGTCAAATTTTACTTTTTTTTTACTTCGGTTCCTTAAGCAACGTTTCAGTTTATTGGTATCGATTTGTGGTAATGATCTAGATTTATATTTTGGAAGATGCACAAAGGGGATGATGCTATTTTGTCATGTTAGAACACGAGGAAGGATAGAGATACTTAGTTGTGTGAAAGCTCACAATTTCAAAGCTCTTATATTTGTATTTATTTATATTTGTTTATGTGCAATAAAGTGATACACATATATAAAAAGGCCGCAGATTTCATGAATTATGTAAGATGTGGGCTACTCTCCATATTCTCTATATTCTAGATTAGGCGTATTTGCCTTATTATGCCGGTTCTCCAAACTAACCTAAGTTACCTGTGTTTACATATTTCGATGGTTGTAACTCATGATCATAACCTTCCCCAAGGAGGTATGGTGTAGTAGGACGTCACGCGTAGAGATCAATGCACTAACACTTGCATAATATTGTGTAATAATTTAGATGTCATTTTGTTCCATAGGATCAGAGAATTCGGCAAGTGATGCACAGACTCGTTAGCTAGTTGGTAGAGCGCCGATATCAATTCTGAACTAAATTCTCCTTACAATTGGAGGTTCGAGTCCCTCACGAGTCAAACTTTTGTTTTTATTTTATTTTGGTTCTTTAACTAATATTTTAGCTTATTGATGTAAATTTGAAGAATTGCGCTAGATTTATGTTTTGATGTTGCGCAAAAGGCATACCGCAATATTGTCATTTTTGGACACGAGGAAGGATAGAGATACTTAATTATATGAAAGCTCTCAATTTCAAAGTTTACGACATTTTATATATTTTAATGTTGGTTTGATGTTATATTTGTTTAAATCAAATCAAATTAAATCATGTAATTTATTTGCTCGAATACAGTCAGGTGGATCTTAAATACATTTTAGGTACAGTGTATTCAGCCTGCTAGTGGGCATGCAAATATTATACAATCCTTAAATCTAGATTTCTTACAGCTAAGCATGCAGCATGCATGGACATTAATATTAATAACACCTTATAGTATAGGTACTTAATAAAGAAATGGCGTATAATCTAAATATTCTTTGATTGAATAAAATGCATTTTATAAAATAAAATGATTATGTCTTTCGACTTCAAACAATTAGTCACCTATCCTACTCGCGTCTCAGGACCCTCTAGTACATGTTTAGACCATATTTATACAAATAACTTAATAGACTCACAATATATACAAACACACTCGGTTGAAACTCACCTGTCTGACCACTATGCACAAAAAATCACAATCACTCACGAGAACATAAATAACTCTTCACCTGGTTATACACGTCAATTTCCACACCATAAAATAAAGTCTTTTCAAGAACATTTACACTCAATAGACTGGCATAATATAAAATTGAACGCAAATAACGACCCAATTACTTTATTAACGTCACTAATCAATATATTTAATAACACCTCACATATCTTCTTCCCATACCGCCCGATTCGCCATACAAACACATATAACTGTCCATGGCTCACAAATGACCTGATTATGCAAAAGCAATTGCTGATACAGCTAATTGATATCTCTAAAAGAAATCCTAACAATAACGAATTACTTTATCGAATACTGTCACTATCTTTAAAGTTTGAACAAAGTCTGAGTAACACTCAACGTGAATATTATACGAACAAGCTTTCACAAAGCAATAACCCCCATAAAACTATGTGGCAAATAGTAAACAACGTCTCTGGACGCACGTCAGCCAAGCGTCAGTGCAACTTAGATTTATTGAAAGATACCCACGGTGAAAAATATACTTCGCGGAACCGGTTAGCAAACGACATAAACAACTTTTTCTTATCAGCCGCTAGTACCACAGGTGCACCAACGGCCCGCCCGGAACTAGCTAAATTACTTTTATGCAACTCGTCTAGTCCTAGTCCCGTAACAATTAAATTAAACCTTTTCAGCCATGATGAATTATACAAAATAATAACACAACAAGTAGCAACCAAAAACACTTGTGATATCTATGATACATCAACTATGCTACTCAAAATTGGACTACCGTTAATAATCGATCAGCTAACGTTCATTTTTAATAAATTAATAAAATCAGGATTATACCCCAGTGCACTGAAAAAAGTCAAAGTCGTACCTGTATACAAGGGCAAAGGTCAAAAAGATGATCTTAAAAACTACAGGCCCATAAGCATTATTCCCACAATAGCCAAAGTGTTCGAAGCTGGGATTAGTAATAGGTTGTATTCATTTCTAGAGCGATTCAACCTCCTTCACGATAAACAATACGCATATCGGCGTAACCGTTCATGCGTGGCAGTTATTCGCGAAACAATAAATAAAATAATGCAAGCCAAAGAAAAATATTCACACGTAGCCATTCTTCTGTGCGACATGACGCGGGCTTTTGACCTCTGTGACCACTCTGTTCTAGCCACTAAATTCGAGCACCTTGGACTGCGTGGTCCTACCTTACAACTCATGATAGACTACTTGAAAAATAGGCAACAGTCAGTACTCCTAAATAACGGGTTTGTAAGATCACGCGAAGGCGGTGTGGACATTGGGGTACCCCAGGGATCATCGCTCGCTAATCTATGCTTCCTTATTCAAGTTAACGATTTACCGGACGTTGTAGATGGAAACATGTATATTTTCGCTGACGACGCATGTGATATCCTAATTGCTCAAGATGTTGACAGTTTAGAAAAACTGATTTCTAGCGATGCTCATAAACTGCTTAATTGGTTCTCTGTCAACGGTTTAGTTCTGAACGTCACGAAAACTCAGGTACTCGATTTTCACTTAGGCGGCCCCCCCCCAAGGCCCCTCGCTGTCAAAGTAAATAATACAGTACTCCCACAGGCAAAAAATGCCCCGTTCTTAGGAGTAACACTTGACTCTGCACTGAAATGGGACACTCAAATTGATAACGTCTGCAAAAAGTTGGCAGGGGTCTGTTTCGGCCTAAAACGACTATCTTTCATACTCCCGCAGGCACAGGTACGAAATTGTTATTTTGCACTATTTCACTCAACTTTAAACTATAGCCTAGAGTTCTGGGGACTTGCCGCCGACTGGCGCCGTGCGTTCGTACTGCAACGACGAGCAGTCCGGATAATAGCATGTGTTCCTCCCGATTCACCAGCAGTTCGACAGCTCTTCGTATCGTTACGGATTATGACGATCCCGTCTCAATTCATATTTAATATAATAAAGTTTGTTAGGACCAACATGACTTATTTTCCCTTAAGACCGGGCAACCTACGAAACTTAAGAGATAGGAAACGAGGAATACTAGCAACGACTAGTTGCAGACTAACCAAGTCTACCAAAATAACTTATGTAATCGGACCAAAATTGTATAATGCCATCCCAAAGTATATACAAACCCTAGAAAATAACAACTCATTTTTTAAGGAATTAAAAAAATGGCTGATTGAAAATGCTTTCTTTGACCTTAGAGAATTATGTGACATAAAATTATCTTAATTATAAATGTGTAGCTTTATTGTAATCAGAATTGACATCGTTTGACTTTTGTTATAAATCGCGAATTAGTATTATATAATAGCTCACTAGTATTAATTTTAGTATAAATTTTAGTTTTATTTTTCTTTTGACGTGTATTGTATCTGTGCATTTACGAAATAAATGAATATGAATATGAATATGAATATTAAGAAGTCAAATAAATTCGTTTTAAATTGAGGCAAGTCAGATTTCATAGTTATGTCTGGTAACTTATTGTATAATGTGTGTGCCATGCCAACTACACTTTTATATATAGTCATAAAATATACATACAAAGGCTTCAGATTTCATGAATTATGTTAGATATGGCCTTTTCTCCACATTCGAAATCTTACGTAACCATTTCTTGCTCCATGAGGCCATTTGTCCCAACCGACCTAAGCTACCTAATTTAATTCATGAGCTCATGACCTTCCCCAAGGAGGTGTGGTGTAGCAATTAACACATCATGATCAGAGGTAAATGCACTAACACTTGCATAATATTGTGCAATAATTTTGACGACATTTCGCTCCATAGGATCAGTGAATTCGGCAAGTGATGCGTACACTCGTTAGCTCAGTTGGTAGAGCGTCGATATCAATTCTGAATTAAACTATCCTTACAATCGGAAGTCGGAGGTTCGAGTCCTTCACGAGTCAAACTTTTGTTTTTTATTTTGTTTTGGTTCTTTAACTAATATTTTAGCTTATTGATGTAAATTTGTAGAATTGCACGAGATTTATGTTTTGGAAGTTGCACAAAGGGCATATCGCAATTTTGTCATTTTTGGACACAAGAAAGGATAGAAATACTTGCGCAGTTAGGAAACCAGCGCCTTAACTCCTGCACCATATTGTGCAATTCGTCTTCTGATGTCAGTTTGCTCCATACGATGTTCTAATTCGGCGAGTGATGCATAGACTCGTTAGCTCAGTTGGTAGAGCGCCGATACAATTCATGTCTTCACACTCTTAATAATCGGAGGTCGGAGGTTCAAATCCTTCACGAGTCAAATTTTACTTTTTTTTTACTTCGGTTCCTTAAACAACATTTCAGCTTATTGGTGTCGATTTGTGGATCTAGATTTATATTTTGAAAGATGCACAAAGGGGATGATGTTATTTTATCATTTTTGGACACGTGGAAGGATAAAGATGAAAGCGCCGTCAGAAAAAGCTTATCATTAAGCTCAGTTTCCACCTCAAAAGGTCTAATATGCCTACCCATACTTTTTATTCAATTTTTTTTTTCATAAAAATTGTATTTCGTTTTCATGAACCTAAAGTGGACAGTACATTTCCATTTTTCTGGATCCTCTCATCAAGCGAGAAAGATAAAAAAGATATTTATTCTTAAATTTAACCACATTCCAATGCGGTTATGAACGTCAGAGAGAGATAAAAAAACTACCTCCGGATGTTCCTGGTAGACTGCAGAATATGGTCTGAAAGAGAGCATCAAAGTAGGGGGTCGTGGCTTATGAACTTCATCCTAAGAGGCGTGGTTATGACGTCAAGTTTAGAGGTTGATGCACGTTGCTTGCATAATAATGTGCAATAATTTTGACGTCATTTTATTCCATAGGACCAGATAATTCGGCAAGTGATGCATAGACTCGTTAGCTCAGTTGGTAGAGCGCCGATATCAATTCTGAACTAAACTCTCCTTACAATCGGAGGTCGGAGATTCGAGTCCTTCACAAGTCAAACTTTTTGCTTTTACTGAATAGAAAACATGATGCTAGTTTTTGTATGTCTATATCCATTTTCGGCCCGGCGAGCAACTTATATTTGGCGGTTATTTTTTGAACAATTTCTTGTAATACTGTATTAGATATACCAAATACCAACATTAAGTAGGTACAGGCTTATTACAAAGCACTGCTGCTGCATGCAAGGTGCCTCAGTGTAAACATACAAGTGTTTTTGGCGTCGACTGTACGACCCCCTACGCAGATTTTATACATCATCATCTTCCTAGAGTTATCTCAGTTTTTTTACTACGGTCGCTAGGGTAGCATATGGTCCACTCAGAACTCTCCAAGAGTCCTATTCCAAGAATTGGTGCAAACACTGGTTTTGTGTGAATGTGATAGCTATCTGACTTTTCAACCACAAGTATTTAATGGGATTCGCCCGGAATCGTCACGATGTTTTCCTTCCCCGAATTTGGTAAGTATCAAATTATATATTTAGAATATAGTGTCCAAGAAAATCATCGGTGCTAGGTTGTTAGCCAGGGTTTGAACCCAAGACCTCCGGTTTGGAAGCTACACGCTCAACCGCTAGGCTACCCGCGTTCCTAACCAGCGCATTAAATCTTGCACCATATTCGTGCTTTTATAACAAAAAAACCGGCCAAGTGCGAGTCGGACTCGCGCACCAAGGGTTCCGTACAAACCTTTACAGCATAAAGGTATTATAGACCTGAGTATTTGATATGAATTTCAATTTAATACCTCTACGCGTTTACGAGGAAAAAGGTAGTAAGTTTATAATTTAAAAAAATATTTTTTGTATGATTTTACTAAAAATGTCTACTTTTCGTAATTTTTCCTTTGTCTGTGCTATGTGAAGTTTCTTCGTGCCAAGTTTCATGTTTCTGAGTTTACGGGAAGTACCCTTTAGGTTTTGAGTTTCTTGTGAGTACTCAGTTTCAAAATATGCGACTTAAATTGCTAATTCTTTTGATTGCGTTGACATAAAAGTTTGGTTTTGCTACATCTGAAAGGTCCTATAGCCTTGAGTATTTGACATGAATTTCAATTTAATACCTCCATGCGTTTACGAGGAAAAAGGTACTAAGTTTAAAATTTAAAAAAATATTATTTTGTATGATTTTACAAAAAATGACAACTTTTTATAATTTTTCCATTGTCTATGCTATATGACGTTGCTTCGTGCCAAATTTCAAGTTTCTGAGTTCACGGGAAGTACCCCGTAGGTTTTGCGAGTGCCGAAAATCAAATATTTGCAGCATAAACGACTGTATCTTTTGATTGCATTGGCTTTTAAGTTAGATTTTTTCACAGCTCCAAGGGACAATAGACCTGAGTATTTAGTATAAATTTCAGCTTGATACCTCCACGCGTTCCTGAGAAAAATGGTCTTGACAGGCAGACAGACAGACAGACAGATAGACAGACAGACAGACAGACAGACAGACGGACAACAAAGTGATCCTATAAGGGTTCCGTTTTTTCCTTTCAAGGTACGGAACCCTAAAAACTGGTGTCTACGCCAAATCTTGGAATAACGATCCCCAGCCCTTAGCCCTCAGGCTCGATTGAGCAGTTGCAAAAAGCCGGTAAACGCTAGGATGACGATGAACTAGGAGAAACGTTCATAGTTGGACGCCACATACAAGGCACCATTTGCTATAGTGCATAATATTGCGCAATATATTTGACGTCATTTTGCTTCATACGATCCCTGTTTTGAACGGACGATGCATAGACTCGTTAGTTCAGTTGGTAGAGCGCCGATATCAATTCTAAACTAAACTCTCCTTACAATCGGAGGTCGGAGGTTCGAGTCCGTCACGAGTCAAACTTTTTATTTTATTTTACCTTCGTCTGCATATTTGTGGCTATTTTCAAACCTTTTTATTAGGTGCCTAGTTTTAAAAAATTAGAGGAATTTGAAGAGCCACAACTGACCCTTCAAAGAGCCGCATGGGGCTCGCGACCTGCGGTTTACCAACCCCTGCCCTTGGGGATACTTGATCAACTCAATTGTACGTATAAAAGATAAAAAGATAAATACTAGTTTATGCAACTGATACATAATGAGGGGCCTTAAAACACGAGTGGGGTTTAATGAAACCAGCGCAGCGAGTTTCATTATAGGATCACACGAGTGTTTTAAGGCCTAATTATGTACAGTTGCATACATTACTTTATCTACACACATATTGCAAGTACTCAAAAATGGGTTCAGAAGCCGAAGGCAATTGACCTGCATTACTAGGTAGATAGATACAAGTGCTGAAATATACCCACAGGTGTAAGCTTAATAAAAATAAATAAATTAGAACTGATAAGGAAAGTATATTTTCAACACACCTGCTCGTAACGAGGATCTTATTCCACCGCTTTTATGCTCATAATCCTAGATATTAAACACGTGTGCATTTCACAATAATTATCCAACTTAGTGGAATAATTAATTAATCCGATCAAGTGACGTTTGTACTCTAGTACCAAGTTGTACGTACGCAGACGAATCGTTATAATTTAGTCGGGTATTACCTTTACTTTTTTTAACTCTTTATGAGTTTACATTCTAAAAAAGTAAAAAAAAAGTAAATTTATTAAAAATATACACATTTACGCTAGAATACAAATTATATAATCCTGATTGTGAGTAAGAATCATTTCAACTTATTATATTACTCGTAATACACAATAAATTACGTTTTAAACACGAATTGTCTGTTTTAATATTGGCTGTTTGGTATTATACGTCCGCGCCTTTGCCTCAAGCTGCACGCACGTCCAAAAAAGAAAATTGCGCGCCATTTATAAGTTAACCTCAAATCATTGTTTATTTGTTAGATTTTTCTCGTCGTGTTTTATTAATTTAAACAAATTATATTTTCAATGAATAAGAAGACAGCTTTAGCGTTAAAATTGTGATACATACTACTAAAATGTCACCGTAAAAATCTAGTGCAATACGTAAGAAGAAAATACCTACTATAATTTATTGCACAATGTGAAGTCTTTAATTTTATGAAATGATTTGAAAAAGAGTTCCAGATACTCAATAACGTCACAAAAAAGGTTAGTTAAATTAAATTATCTTAGGTTCGTAAGTACCTCCATCCTGTAAACATTCTGACAGTTAATGTATTTATCAAAAGTTATTAATTATACTATTCTGTTATTTCCTAAGTGTGTTGAAATACGTCGTATGAAACGCGTGTGCTTGATCATTACATAAGCTCACACATGCGTTCGTGCGCACAATATCGCTTCGTATGTAATGATCAACTTAGCACACTTGTATCATAATGTACTATTATTTATTATAATATAGTTAACAGTAAACATTTACATTTTCGCAATTAAAAATGTTTCGACAAAAAATAACTGACAAGTTGATAACAGAAATGGCGGCCGTACAAACTTCTGTCGCGAGTTTTTTTTAAATATTAGCCAACGAACGAAGTCCTTATTCTCATGTCATCCGAGATCAAAATGTCGTGAGGTTTATGTCAAAAAATATATCGTACTGACGTTTCGTATCGACAACATTTTAAAATCTATGGATACTAGAATAGAAACCCATTGAAATTGTGTTGGTTTTGACAGCTGTTCCAAATTTGAAACTCATAACTTAACAATATTTGAGCATGTAAAGTTAAAATTACATTACTGCCACAGATAAGAAACTTATCTTAGTGAAATCGTTTGTTGTAATGGTGGTCATTGCCTACGGTTTTTGAACGCATTTTAGAGGACTTACAATATGAGTGTAGATAATAGTAGTTTATGTAACTGTTACGTAGTAAGGGTCCTTAAAACATGAGTGTGGTTTTATGAAACGAGCCGCAGGTGAGTTTCATAATAAGATCACACGAGTGTTTTAAGGCCTAATTACGTACAGTTGCATACACTGCTTTATCTACACTCATATTATTTATTCTAAATGCCGTATTCGGAAACCATAGAATGGCCGCCATTGCACCGCCATGGCCAACTCGATTGTGCCGGAGGTCGGGGAGGCGCGTGTCGGGCTTTCGGCGGATGCGCGGGAGGGTGCAGGTGTACATTATGTTATCAAAACTCATATCACATCAATAGTTGAGCATGTAAAGTTAAAATTACGTTACTGCCACAGATAAAAAGCTTATCATAGTAAAATCGGTCGTGGTAATGCTAGCTATTGCCAACCATTTTCGAACACGTTTTAGAGAACTTACAATATGAGTGTAGATAAAGATATTTATTCTTCAATTTAGGCACATTACAATGCACTTATGAACGTCAGAGAGAAAAAAAACTACCACCGGTTCTAATCCTACACCTCTGGCCCGAGAAGTATTATTTATGACCAGCAAGAAACTCGGCGGGACTTATTTTTTCAAAACAGTAATACAGTAATATTATATCTTAATATTACTAAGTATACACGTGATACACTTTTTTAGGCTAGCAACACTGATACATTCGTTTCTAACTTCACATTTCATTTTATGGAATCTAAGAGTACACCATCTACAATAATCTTTCACCGGCTTCCCCATTGAAGTTGGTTTTTAGGGTTCCGTAGTCAACTAGGAACCCTTATAGTTTCGCCATGTCTGCCCGTCCGTCCGTCCGTCCGTCCGTCCGCGGATAATCTCAGTGACCGTTAGCACTAGAAAGCTGAAATTTGGTACCAATATGTGTATCAATCACGCCAACAAAGTGGTAAAATAAAAAGTGGAAAAAAATGTTTTATTAGGGTACCTCCTCTATACGTAAAGTGGGGAGTGATTTTTTTTTCGTTTCAACCCTAACGTGTTATATAATGTTGGATAGGTATTTAAAAATGAATAAGGGTTTACTAAAATCATTTTTTGATAATGTAAATATTTGCGGAAATAATCGCTCCAGAAGTAAAAAAAAATGTGTCCCCCGCCCCTCTAACTTTTGAACCATAAGTTTTAAAAATATGAAAAAAATCTGGAAAGTAGAACTTTATAAAAACTTTCTAGGAAAATTATTTTGAACTTGATAGGTTGAATAGTTTTTGAAAAAAATTACAAAATAATTTCTAAACTAAGTTTGCAATTTAACCATATAAGCAGGTGTTTATTGTACCTGTAATTTCTACAAAATCACAATGAAATGACGTGCTTTCTAATAAAGTAAATCTGTGAAAATCGGTTCACGCAATAAAGAATTATCCCATAAAAATCATCTTCCATACTTTAAGCTCGCGCGCAATAGTTTACTTAATTTGCCGATAGATGTCGCTGTACGTGGAACGATCATATCATATCCTATATGGCGGTGTTATTTTAACTCTTAAGTGGAGACACTTACTGTGACGGACGGAAAACTACGGAACCCTACACTGAGCGTGGCCCGACACGCTCTTGGCCGGTTTTTTTGCTTAAAATTTGGTAATTTTATTTTTCGCTCAATGTATTGTAATTCGCTCAGACTAAGGGCCGGTTGCACCAAACCGTCTGTTAACGTCAACGTTATCGTTAAAAAAATCTGGTATGAAAAGTTTGACAGTTTTCTATGAGATGACAGCTCCGTCGCCATATTTAACGTTGATGAGTCCGTTAATTGTGCATTTGGTCTAAGAGCTGGCCACGTCAGATGTGACACAATAATGAGAGCAATGAAACCTGTCTAGTTAGACTGCTTTACCATCCTTCTTACTAGATCCGGGCATCTGGCAGCTTTTAATGGGTGGATGTCAGAATGAAACACCAACAAAGTTTTTAAGTTGGAAAAAAGTAATACCAAAATAGGTAAAAAATTACAAAGTTGTGTAGTTTATAGAGGACAGGGCCTATATTTGAACATAAGATTATTATTGCGGAAACAAAAACAGTAGGCGACTAACTAAAAATTGCATTTTACATCATTTGGCACTACTTTCCCCCAACAGAACCTTCTGGATATGATATAACCTAATTAATTACATAATTTCCCATAATATTTCATTAAACCCAGAACTCTAGGATTTGTTTTCTTCAAGTTATTTGCATTCTTTGACCTCCACCACTTTACAGCTGCCAGATGTCCGGATCTAGAAATAAGCATAGTATAGCAAACTAACTACATGGGTTTCGTTGCTCTCATTTTTGTGTCATATCTGACGTGGCCAGCTCTCCGTCTAAACCCACCCTTATTATATCAGAGACAAAATAACTTAACCTCGTAAGGCCCAGTCCTATTTTTAGGACAAGTGGAATAGTGACCCAGTGTCCTAAAAATAGTACTTACATCATTTTAAAATTTCAGCTTCTGGAACAAGATCAAAATTTTAAATAAAAGGTTGACCTCGTGGGCCATTATGAATACATTTTACTGTCCTAATAATAGGCCATTGGGCCGTACGAGATTATTACTGTTCGATTTAGGTATAATGTATGTGTGTAAATGTCCACGAATAAATTAATATTCTAACCTATTCCATCATTGGGTACTGCGACGTCTAACTCATTTCTACAATACGAAACCGCGGGTAGGTGATAGACCAACTTTTCGTATGCAGAAATTGTCCATAACGATTCGACGAGACAACGCGGCGAGAGTAATGAGAACCTTTGCGCTTGCAGGAATGCGGAGCGATTTCATCGGGGTATATTTTGTGACACTTTTTATAATTGTTTTTTTTTTGCTTTGAACTCCTGTGTTCATAATAATACATTTCGAAACAACCTCATTTTTAAGGTAAAAGTTGATTAACCTTTCATCATCGTCTTCATAAATTTTATTCGTAGTAAACAAATAAGCATATCAAAGAATACTTAAATACATAGAAAACACTCATGCCAAATATCCGTGATGAACACACAAATAAATGCCCTCACCAGGATTCGAACCCGGGACCTCCTGCTTCATAGGCAGGGTCACTACCGACTAGGCTAGGAGGCCGATAAACATAAAAACAGAGTTTACTCCGAAATGGGCCCACCTCAGCATAACGCTGAGCCGAAAGCCAGCCTGGCGAGACCATTTCTGTCCTTTAAAATAATTGTTTATAATAACACTTACCTTATTTCACTATTTCCAAGTGTTTATAAACGTTCGTACTGTTCTGAAAGGACGGCGCAAATGTGCCGTATCTGATATGAAATGGGATGTTTAAAAAACTTAATGAAAAGAAGTGATAAGAGGTCATCCTTTTGTCAAACTTTGCTTCTCATATTCATTGTTCACGAAATACGGAATGCAGTAGGGTGGTGAAGTATCCAATGAACAACAAAGCATAGAAATGGTAATTAATTAGCTCTGAAAAATTATCCCACATTTTTGCGGGTGTTCATATGGAATTAGCAAGCTGTTTATCAACCGACTTCAAGATTTCGAATTAGGTTCTCAATTCGTTGGGATCTTTGTTGCTTTTTAGGGTTCCGTAGTCAACTAGGACTCCTTTAGTTTCGCCATGTCTGTCCGTCCGTCCGTCCGTCCGCGCATAATCTCAGTGACCGTTAGCACTAGAAAGCTGAAATTTGGTACTAATATGTATATCAATCTCACCGACAAAGTGGTAAAATAAAAAGTGGAAAAAAATGTTTTATTAGAGTACCTCCCCTATACGTAAAGTGGGGACTGATTTTTTTTTTCATTTCAACCTTAACGTGTGATATATTGTTAGATAGGTATTTAAAAATGAATAGGGGTTTAGAAAATATTTTTTTGATAATGTAAATATTTTCGGAAATAATCGCTCCAGAAGTAAAAAAAATGTGTCCCTCCTCTAACTTTTGAACCATAAGTTTTAAAAATATGAAAAAAATCTCAAAAGTAGAACTTTATAAAAACTTTCTAGAAAAAATATTTTGAACTTGATAGGTTGAATAGTTTTTGAAAAAAAAAATTACAAAATAATTTCTGAACTAAGTTTTTTAAACTCTTAAGTGGGGACACTTACTGTGACGGACGGAAAACTACGGAACCCTACACTGAGCGTGGCCCGACACGCTCTTGGCCGTTTTTTTTATGTTCACCGATTATTCGAATACGGCTGGACCGATTTGGAATTATTTTTTTTGTTGAAAGGGTTGTCACCAGGTCAGGATCTGATCTGATGATGGGATCCTGGAGAAATCGAGGGAACTCTTTTAATAATATAGGGACACCTATAGTGATTTGAGTATTTTAATATTTTTTTTCGCGCAATAAATTTTTTTGTAATTTTTTTTATAATTTGAATACGATATCAATTATACCCGTAAAAGGATCACCAGATTTTTTCACACCCTGTAGACGACCTTATTGTCTCGTAATAAAGGTAATGTATACGGTTACACATATTTTTGTCCATTAACGGTGGATTGCACCGCGCATAACTAACGAACTGATCAACGTTAAATATGGCGACGGAGCTGTCATCCCATAGAAAACTGTCAAAATTTTCATACAAGATTTTTTTAACGATGACGTTGACGTTAACAGACGCTTTTGTGCAACCGGCCCTAAGTCGTATCGATACAGACCTGTATACTTTATTATACTTAAAATAAACAAATCAAAATATTTTGGACATCATCATGTATTAAGCGTCACAATAGTAGTTTATGTAACTGTTACGTAATAAGGCGTAATTACGTACAGTTGCATACACTGCTTTATCTACACTCATATTATTTATCTAAAATGCCGTATTCGGAAACCATAGAATGGCCGCCATTGCACCGCCATGGCCAACTCGATTGTGCCGGCGGTCGCGCGGGCGCGTGTCGGGCTGTCGGCGGATGCGCGGGAGGGTGCAGGTGTACATTATGTTATCAAAACTCATAGCACATCAATAATTGAGCATGAAAAGATAAAATTACGTTACTGCCACGGATAAAAAGCTTATCATAGTAAAATTGGTCGTGGTAATGCTAGCCATTGCCTACCGTTTTCGAACACGTTTTAGAGAACTTACAATATGAGTGTAGATAAATGTTTTTATTCTTATGGCTTGTTTCACAATCTCCAGTTAAAGCATAACTGTCAGATAAATGTTTGCTGCCCTTTTCTTTTATATGACTGGAGAAAAGGATAGCAATAATTTTAACTGGCAGATAAGTTTATCTGGAGATTGTGAAACAGGCCCTTAATATTCTTATTCTTAGTGACAATTTCTGATAATGATTTTTAGAAAACCTGCCACGAACATTGAAAATCGAAATTGTTTCAGGATCCACATTTCCTGAAACATTCTGTATAATGCCATAAAATTGTACCTTGTCATTATTGTTGATATTGTAATGTAACTGTTATGTTAGTTTAGAAATACCAGTGAATATTGACGGTAACAATAAATAACATATCATATAAAGGATGTATATTTTATATACATAGTGTTGTTCCTGTCGGTAAGTAAGGTTGCCAAAGAGCTCAAAGAGGACCCAGTGTGTTGACGATAAGGGACCCTCTTGTTCCTTTAGTCGTCAACACGGTGAATCCTCCTTTTTGTAAAGGGCCAACAATGCACATGTGACACCTCTGGAATTGCGGGCGTCCATACCATCATGCTTACCATCGTATATACAGGGCGGAAAGATCGAATGCCACATGGATGGCAACTACCTTAAATATTGTAAATAGGACATTCTGTGTAAAGGAGAGTTTCCTTTGTTTTTAAAAACAATTAATTCTGCATTTATGGATTTATGAAAAATCGCTTGCCTCAGTCGGGACTCGAACCGGTCAAATGTGACAAAAATAACGTGCCGTATTTTATGATGCAGATTGAAAGGGTTACTGATAAGGTTCATTTTTCTCTGAATAACAAATACAATCAGGCCATGAAAATTGAAAACCAACAATTAAAACACACATAGAGAGTATGTTTAGTAAATTCATCGTTATGTCACAGATTATATAATAGTTCTTACGAACAGATATGAATCACTCATAGAAAAAGCAAATACCTACGGTTTACGTACCTACGCAATAATACAATGGAGCGGCCTTCAACGCGCGGCACCCCGCACCTCCCGCGCACCCGCACAATCGCTAGGGTTGCATATGCTTGGATATGTTTTATAGTTAAGGAAATAGGTATTTTGCATTGATTCAGTGTTTAAGTGGTTCGCATGGGGCATAACAATTATAGTTACATGAGTAATATTGATTGATATTTTGTTGCCGCGATGATTAATCTTGACAGATTTGCCACACACTGTCAAAATTAATATGGATTGACAGCTACCTCAATCTTATTCTAATCGCCTTTTAGCAATATCATCGTAGTTATTTGAGAGATACGAGAGAGAGAAGATACGATAAGCTTATTTTAAGCTTTGCTTATTTTTATTAGCTTTGCTATTTTTTACATCCACCCACATAGCAATAAATAATTATTTTTCGTGATGACATTGTTCCGAGTTCCGAGTAGCGTCGCGCGCAGTACGACGTGCGTTCAGTGAGCGCGTTGGTAACCCACTGACTTTAGCTCCCTCGACGGAGGCGCAAAACGTAGGTATAGAACTCGCTCGCGCGGGAATGATTCATAGGCCTGGTTATGTCAACCAGCGACTACACATATATATACAGCCATAGATAGTCTAAGAACTTTTTGAGGCTCCAAGTCTGAAGCGCCATCTGAACGAGACCAACCCAAAGTTTCCGTAGTAATACCGTAATAATATTAACGCTATCAATTACTAGATGGCGCGGAGGGGCAGAGAGTACTCTGCCCTAAGTAGTATAGATTCACCGTTTCTACCCCATCGTTTTCCCACCACCAAAACAATGGTTTTTCGGGATTATGGTGGTTTTTCGGGGCTATGAAACCTAAAAAAAAAAAAAAAAGTTTGGTATGTTTTAGTACGTTTAGCCCCCCATTTAGATCGATTGCACTAGGTCTCAACAGTGCCCGGAGCCTCCTTCAGCACTTAGGCGTTCCGCTAATTAAACAATACACGCTCTTCGACACCACAATAGAACCCTTGCTCACCTTTTTCTATTGTCTCTATTGTTAGCTCGACTCGGCGACATCGCATTGTTACCGAGCTCGGTAGAGGCATACTCCTACGTTGTAGTTTGTTCTTTACGTATTTGCAATAGGTTTTATAATTGCTTAATTGGTTACTCCTTATGAAAGACTAGGTATACTACCTAAAGTTTCCATAGTTTAGGTATTGTTTTGGTGGTGGGAAATCAATGGGGTAGAAACGGTCATATAACTTAACGAGATTTTTAATGATCTAACAAGCCTCGCGAACTGACACAATTACATTACCCTTTATTAGTCTGGACTGGAGTAGGTATCCAATTTATACCTAAAGTAATTAATTCACATTTCGCGAATATAAATGCAAATTTCAACGTATCTATATGTGTTACAACACAATATGAAACTTCTGGTATATGTTTCAACCCCATCAATTTTAGTTATTTAGTATCTATTCGTTTTCAGTTTTTGCCTAAAATTTATTATTTTATGCAAATCCAATTTTTGAAATATTATTTTATTGATTCTAGATTATTTCCAGTCTAGATATTTGTGTTGTCTCAATTTTTTTTGGGTAAATTATTTTATGCTCATTCCTTACTTTGCACTAATATTAAGAAATGTCAGATGATATTTGAATTTGACCTTGTAGATTCAGAAAAAATTGTAAAAATATTCAAATCTCTGAATTTAAAGAAAACAGAAGACTTATGGGGTACATCAGTTGTAGTCATATCATAGACGTCATAGCGCCTTACTTAGCCTTAATTTATAATAATTCAGTTTCACAAGGCGTTTTTCCAGATCTTATGAAATGTAGTAAAGTCATACCTATTTTTAAATCGGGTGATTCTAGTGATCTGAATAACTTCCGGCCGATATCAATACTTCCTGTACTAAGTAAAGTCTTTGAAAAGCTAATGTTAAATGATCTACTGGGCCACTTCAACAGACATGGATTGCTTACAAGCAATCAGTTTGGTTTCACAAAGGGACGTTCCACAACCGACGCTGCTGCGGTACTCATCAAACATATTTTCATTGCCTGGGAAGAACATTACGATGCAATTGGTATATTCTGTGATCTTTCTAAAGCGTTTGATTGTGTAGATCATACAACCCTCATTCTTAAATTAGAACATTATGGTTTGTCAGAAAATGCCTTGAATCTCATGTCTTCATATCTTAGCAACAGAACACAAACAGTTGTTGTAAATAAAACCCAGTCTAAAGGGACTTCAGTAAAATTAGGAGTGCCACAGGGTTCTATTATGAGCCCATTCCTGTTTTTGGTTTATATAAATGATTTACCTTGTGTAGTACAAAACCTTTGTGATATCGTTCTGTTTGCCGATGATACATCTTTAATTTTCGAAGTTGACCGGCAATCTACCGATTTTACTGTAATCAATAACACACTAGCTGCTGTACTGAACTGGTTTACTATTAACAATTTGCTACTTAATGCTAAGAAAACCAAATGTATTAGATTTGTTTTGCCAAACGTTGCACCGGTGGACACTAAGATTCTCCTGAATGGTGAATGTTTAGAGATAGTAGATAAAGCAGTGTTCCTTGGTTCGACGTTGGACAAAAATCTACAATGGAGTCCTCATATAAGAAAACTCGCTCTTGGATTAAACTCGGCCGCTCATGCTGTTAGGAGAATTAGACAATTAACGAATATTGACACAGCTCGCTTAGTTTATCACAGTTATTTTCATAGTGTAATGTCATATGGTATTCTGGTTTGGGGCAAAGCAGCTGACATACAGACTATATTTGTTTTACAAAAAAGAGCCATCCGCTTTCTGTATAACTTAAAGGCAGGTGCATCAGTTAGAGAACTATTTAAAGAAATTAATATTTTAACTGTTGCTTCCCACTATATCTATGACAATAATAATAAAAAAAACAACAACCGCTGACAATGACAGACGTCTTGTAATCAAATTTTGCTAAAAATATATTTTTATACGTGTTATTTTGCCTAAACTTGGTCAAATTTAATTTAAAGTGATCCCTAATATAACCCCAAGATGTGGAATACCAACATACTCGAGTTGAAATGCAATTACGGATCACGAACGTACAAAACACAGCACGTTGACAGCTTGTGCTCAAACCTGATCTAGGCGAAACACGTATATGGTTGCATAGCATGATAACGAGAAGTCGGACAAAAGCGGAATCCACCAACGCACGCCCACCATCCGCGCCCGCCTCGTCAGTCTCCTCGCCATCGTTGTCGGGCGATAAGTACGCTACTGCGCCCGACACCAGCGAGTCGAGCGATGAGTGCGGGCCGCCGCCGCCGCCGCCACGACCACCTGCGCGACGGGGACGGCCACCGCTGCCGGCACGCTTGGGGCTTGCGGGACATCCTGCCCCGCCCAGGGCCCCCGCTGCCGGTGGTATAGTGCGTCGCATGCAATGGACTTCATCCATTAATGAGAACGTCATGCGCGCCTATTATGGGGCTACAGAGGGGGGAACTAATCTGTGCGCGTATCGTGACCGGATACTTCCTCTGTTTCAGCTCCTTGAACCAACCATCAACGTGACTGCGCAACGACTATCGGATCAGGTCCGAGTCATCCAGCGGGATAAACGGTTGGATGACTCGACACTTGATCGGCTCCGCCTGGAGGCTCTCTCTGCTCACGCGGCCTCCATCTCGACGCGGGATCCGCCCGCCACGTCGCCGGATCCGATGCCCGCACCCGACCTGGCATCGGGGGCGCCGCGGGTTGATTCCAGTGTCGATGAGGAGGAGATCGCGAATCAGAGTGTGAGTAGTACAGCCAATGAGCAACTGAGGAGGACTTTGGAAGAGGTAATTACGCAGTATCGCTCCACAAACATCCCTAGGCCACGATTACCACGCTTACCTATGAATAGACGCAATCTAGCGCTAATGGGAGCCCTAAATGATTTGCTAGATCCATTCCTGCGGACTAGTAAAGACTTAGATGATACGCACTCGATCATGTACTGCGGGGCCATCGCGGCGTGCCGTGTTGCTCGAGTCAAGTTTCCGGACGCTGAACGTGCACCTAGGACCGCCGGGGGTATCCCCGCATGGCAGGTGCGGATCGAGCGTCGTATCAACTCATTTAGGACTCTCATTGCAAAGCTGATCTGCTTCAGGGGGGGCAATAACCGCCCCCGAGTAATGCGCTTTGTGCACCAGGCGTTCGCGGGGACGGATATCGAGCCCCGCGACTACATGGCCAATGTCATAGAGCGCATCGACTTTCTGAAGCAGAAAGTTTATGCATGGGCAAGCCGTATTCGCCGTTACAGAGAGCGTGTGGACCGATTCAAGCAGAATCGTCTTTTCCAAAGTGACCAAAGGAAGGTATACCGAAGGTGGGAGGAAACTGACCCCCGTGTGTCCGATATGCGACTGCCGGATGCTACTGCCATGACTGATTTCTGGCGTAGCATCTGGTCGGCGCCCGTTGAACACACGGAGGGCGAGTGGATGAGTGTTGTTGAACGTGGGTGTGAGTCCATCGAACCAATGGGGGCTATCACCATCAGCCCCGCCGACGTAAGTTGTGCAATCCGTACGGCCCAGAAATGGAAAAGTCCTGGCCCGGATGGGTTGCACAACTTCTGGCTAAAATGGTTTCGATGCTCGCACTCGCGGCTGGCAACACAATTTCAACAAGCCCTTGAACTTGGCTCCCTCCCGCCTTCCTTAACAACTGGTGTAACCTTCCTGCTCTATAAGTCCGGTAGTACCACGGAAGCGAAGAACTACCGACCCATCACGTGCTTGCCTACGCTCTACAAGCTTCTTACATCCATTTTGAGAGCAAAAATAAACGCGCACATGGTCGCAAACAACATTTTGGTCTCCGCTCAAAATGGATGTAGGGTTGGGTCCCGTGGTACTAAAGAGCTCCTCCTCATAGACATGACCATTTGCCAAAGAGTCCGGCGGAACAGAGGGGCCCTCTCGTCCGCTTGGATTGACTACAAGAAGGCCTATGATTCGGTGCCTCATTCATGGCTGAAGAGGATCTTGGAGCTGTATAAAATTGATGCAGCTTTAAGATCCTTCCTTGGCGCGTGTATGAGGCAGTGGACCACAGTCCTTCGTCAACCAGGAGGCGGGGATGACACCCCTGGCCCGCAGGACTTTATAAGGACTGAGCGAGGAATATTTCAGGGCGACAGTCTGAGTCCCCTGTGGTTCTGCCTAGCTCTAAATCCGCTCAGCAATCTGCTGAAGGATTCGGGGCTAGGTTGCCGGCTTCGGAGAGAGGGTGAAGTCATATCTCACCTTCTGTACATGGACGATCTCAAATTATTTGCACCAAATAACCGAGACTTGTTGGAACTACTGAAGACCACTGAAGTGTTCAGTAGTTCCATCAAGATGGAGTTTGGTGTCGATAAATGTGCAGTTATGCATGTACAGCGGGGGAAAGTAGTAAATTCAACAAATCTACAGCTTTCTGAGACAATGACGTTCAGATCTATCTCTGAATCAGAAACCTACAAATACCTTGGTATGTCACAGTCTTTGGGCATTGAGGATGTGGGTATTAAACAGGCGTTGAAGGAGCGCTTCTTCGGTCGGCTGACAAAAGTACTTAATAGTCTTCTGTCAGGTGGCAACAAGGTGCGTGCCTTCAATGCCTGGGTGATGCCCCTACTCACATACTCCTTTGGCATACTAAGGTGGACACAGACCGAGCTGGATGCCCTGGATCGGAGAGTCCGTCTATTGCTCACCACACACCGTATGCTTCACCCGCGCTCGTCTGTTATGAGATTGTACATCCCACGGAAGTGTGGAGGTCGGGGCTTTTTAAACGCCAAAAATCTCCACAACCGTGAGGTGTACAATCTCAGGAATTATTTCCTTAACAACGAGTGTGAGATGCATCGTGATGTGGTGGCAGTAGATAAGGGTCTCACGCCGCTCTCCTTGGCAAACGAGAACTGGCGCAAACCTGTGGTGCTAAGCACCGAGGATCGCAGGGCGGTATGGAAGAGCAAGGAGCTACACGGGCGGTTCTACAGGGCCCTCACGGGACCCGACGTAGACCTGCTCGCGTCGGTGACCTGGTTACGATTCGGGGACCTCTTTGGAGAAACCGAAGGTTTTGCCTGTGCAATTGCGGACGAAGTTATCATGACGAATAACTACCGGAGATATATCCTGAAGGACGGTACGGTCGACATTTGTCGGGCATGCCGCCGTCCCGGAGAGTCACTCAGGCATATCATCTCCGGTTGTTCTCATCTTGCTAACGGCGAGTACTTGCACAGACATAACCTCGTAGCCAGGATTATACACCAACAGCTTGCTCTCCTATATGGTCTTGTGGACCACGAAGTGCCGTACTACAAGTACACACCTACACCAGTTCTCGAAAATGGTCGTGCCACGCTCTATTGGGATCGATCTATTATCACGGACAGGACTATTGTAGCCAATAAGCCTGATATCGTGGTAATAGATCGACCGCAACGCCGGGCCATGCTCGTCGACATCACCGTCCCATGTGACGAGAACCTCGTGAAGGCCGAGAAGGACAAGTCCAGCAAGTACCTAGACTTGGCTCACGAGGTAACCGCCATGTGGGAGGTTGATTCGGCGATCATTGTACCGATAGTTGTTTCTGCGAACGGTCTCATAGCGAAGAGTCTAGACCAACATCTAGAGAGACTTTCGCTACGGGGTTGTGGTTGGATCAAGGGTCAGATTCAGAAGGCGGTTATCCTGGACACGGCGCGCATAGTCCGAAGGTTCCTCTCTCTGCGGCCCTGACCACCGGCAGCCTGGGCCTTGCTCCGTTGCCGGGGGCACCCTAGGTTAGGTTTTTTATAATGTTTTTATTGTTTTTGTATGTTTTAGATGTATTTTTATATTTTACTTTTGTAAAAATATTATAAAATGACCTAGCCTAAGAAAAAGAATAATAAAGAGAATAATAATAATAATAAATACTCTTTATTGCACACCTCATACAGTTACAAGCACAAATTTTACAATTAGATAAATTTAGGTAGAGGTAACAACAGGCGGTCTTATCGCTAATGAGCGATTTCTTCCAGACAACCTTTGGCTAGTGGAGACTAGAGAAAAACAATAAGCAGTAGGTGGTGCATAGAAACAAAAGAGACGAAATAGATAACACAGCACATTCATATGAATATACATACTTAAATAAATACAAAATAAACATACATATACGTACATATATACATATATAATACACACAATAAGAAACAACAGTGTCAACTTAAAAACCTAAGGAAGAGATAAATAGTATTCCTTAAGTTGCGATTTAAAGCTACCAATAGATTGCGCGCGTTTAATGTTGAGAGGGAGAGAATTCCACAAACGAACGGCCTGGAACGTAAATGAGCAATTATAAAATTTGGAAGATGAAGATGGCACTTTTAGGAGCAATTTTTGAGAGGATCTAATAGAATACAACAACACAATATTATTTTTGTTGTAAAGAATATACACACATTCAAAAAAATTTCTGACATCTACAGCTATAACACTAGAAATAAAAACAAGCTTGCTATCAGAAGTAGTCGTATCCGCAAAGCATATAAGTCATTTTTTGGTCAAGGTATTCACATTTATAACAAGTTTCCCGTCGATGCTTTAAATTTATCATTTCCCGCTCTTAAGAAATATTTGGCAAAAAGTTTAATGTCAAAGGGTTATTACAGGGTCGAGGACTATATGACGGACAAAGATGCATGGCCCAAACCAGAAAATACTACAAAATCATCTAACATTTAGAGGACACAGTTCAGATAGGGAAAGCATATCAAACGTTTTGTGAAGCAATCAGATTTGGATTTTATTATTATTATTTTATTTTAATTAAACAATACGTACATTGCATGTCTCTCAAGCTGTTTTGATATGCCTTCTTATAGAACTACGCATTATTGTGTATCTTTAAGATGTAATATTACTGTATTACTGTTTTGAAAAAATAAGTCCCGCCGAGTTTCTTGCCGGTCATAAATAATTCTTCTCGGGTCAGAGGTGTAGGGTTAGAACCGGAGGTAGTTTTTTTTTTTCTCTCTGACGTTCATAAGTGCATTGTAATGTGCCTACATTGAAGAATAAATATCTTTTATCTTTTATCTTTTTATGCAAATCCGATTTTTGAAATATTAGTTTATTGATTTTAGATTATTTCTAGTCTAGATATTTGTGTTGTCTTAATTTTTTTTTGGGTAAATTATTTTATGCAAATACAATTTTTGAAATATTATTTTATTGATTTTAGATTATTTCTAGTCTAGATATTTGTGTTGTCTTAATTTTTTTTGGGTAAATTATTTTATGCAAATCCAATTTTTGAAATATTATTTTATTGATTTTGTAACACCACAACTACTCGAGACATCTAGCGGCTAATAGCTGCGCGCGCAAGGCGCGCACGGTGCAAGCGCAACCGCTGGATCGATGTACAGATATACTAACTACACCGCGGATAGTGGTTTCACCGGTCGCCAAAAGATGGCGCCGCGATCGAGATAGAACGCGCCAACGGTAGTTCATCGTAGAAACATGACCCTCGGGGACTGTCCGAGGTTTGTTGGAGATTCGCAGGAGCTATATGAGTACGCACGCTATATGACCCAACCTTTGATTGAGCATTTTAGTGTCGTCACTCTTAGCGCGGTCTTGCTAGAAACGTAAGCGTCTACCTAGATAGGTCTTACGCGGCTAGTAAGCACTGGAAAGCCTAGGTCTAAGTCAAGTTAGTTCCATGTATATCTCGTCCCGTATTAAACTGTGTTTACCATCCACGGCTTTTCGTCTTCGTCCCCCGCCACCCCGCTCTACAGTGGCGCCCAACGTGGGGCCCGTCTACGCATGACGTCATCGTGGTGCTGAGAAACGTGACGTCACCGGCGTACTACGAGCCACGCTACGCTAGACGACCGACCTACAACTTTCATGACCGGAAGGGGCGAGTCATCGAAGATTAAAAGTCCATCTTTTCTGGTTACGCGCTCAGGACGAGTTACAACCTTCAGAAGGAAACCAACAAAGATGTTGTCACCGGAGCAATTCTCACGGCTCCTGGAGAGGTTACCTGTTGTGTCGCTCTATGAAGAGAGCTTTGTCGAATATGACGTGATAGCCCTAATCGAACTTTCTTTGCTGTTGAAAGGTGAAGCTGGAGTTTGGCGGCTATGTGTCAAGAACGACGTGACCACGTGGCCAAATATTGCAAAGCGTTTGCGTTTAAGAGTGTTAGCTCGATTTTGTTGACTACACGCTCTTCTCATAGTCTCTTTCGTCAGAAGCAAGTGCATGCTGTTTTCTCAGCTGCCGAGAAGCAGTCTCCAGGATAATGATAAAGAGTGTGAGCTCGATAGTGTTGACTACACACTCTACCCATAATCTTCTGCGTCAACTTCTTCACAAATTATTCTAGTCAATGTACCTCTAGTCGAGGGGGAGGGTGAGAATACCCTACACTCACCTCAACCAATTTATTTCAACCACTCCTGTCTCACTCGTCGGGTCGACTTCGTGGACAGAGGGGGAGAGTTGTAACACCACAACTACTCGAGACATCTAGCGGCTAATAGCTGCGCGCGCAAGGCGCGCACGGTGCAAGCGCAACCGCTGGATCGATGTACAGATATACTAACTACACCGCGGATAGTGGTTTCACCGGTCGCCAAAAGATGGCGCCGCGATCGAGATAGAACGCGCCAACGGTAGTTCATCGTAGAAACATGACCCTCGGGGACTGTCCGAGGTTTGTTGGAGATTCGCAGGAGCTATATGAGTACGCACGCTATATGACCCAACCTTTGATTGAGCATTTTAGTGTCGTCACTCTTAGCGCGGTCTTGCTAGAAACGTAAGCGTCTACCTAGATAGGTCTTACGCGGCTAGTAAGCACTGGAAAGCCTAGGTCTAAGTCAAGTTAGTTCCATGTATATCTCGTCCCGTATTAAACTGTGTTTACCATCCACGGCTTTTCGTCTTCGTCCCCCGCCACCCCGCTCTACAATTTTAGATTATTTCTAGTCTAGATATTTGTGTTGTCTTATTCTTTTTTTGAACTCGTAAATAACTTTGATATATGTGACAACCGACTGCTATTTTATTGGTGGACAATAAACATGACTGTGTTTTGAACAAGTTTCAACCTGTAAGTATGCTGTACGTTTCCGTAAACGAAGTTCCCATTATTTATTATAATATAAAGATCTTTTATTAACGTAGGATTCGGTGTTTGATTTATTGCATTCCTGTTTATACCAGTTAGGTGGGGCGGTGCGATGTTTAAAGACTCCTTTGGTGCTCTAATTTAAAGTCGCAATTTCTATTATTAGTTTAGTAGTAGTAGTAGTTAGCCGCGAAAGCCGAAGACGCCAGTTCAAATCTGGCCTCGGACACCGGAGGGTTTGGTCACTTTTTCTGAAGTATATGACATCTATTTTCTGTTGTTACATGTTTCCTTACCTGACTCATGGATACGGAGGGGATAGTGGTATAAAAGTGGGTGCCCAGTTTTAAAATTATCTATAGCAAATTGAAGTTTCAGTGTTTTGTACCTGTGGTGTTGTGTGATTCAGTTTTGCAACATGGCATTTTATCTTGAGCCTAAATTAGAACGTAGCGAGATAGCAAGTTTTAGCAAAAAGTTAATAATCCAGAAATTTCATAGACACATCCGATTGTGGTTTATTGATGGCTTATTACCTGATTCAATTTTCGAAGATCAAGATATTAAACCATATACCCCATGTGAGGGTCATAGGAATCAAACACAGGATATTCATATATCAACTACTGATGTAGTAGACGGAGTCCTACCAATGCAAGCGTATTGTTTGCATTGTAAGAAATATACAAGTGAGTATTTTGTAGTTATTATTAATCTTTGTTTTTGGTAATCATATTATAAGTAATGATGTAATTATATTATTTGTGATATTTTATTTTATTTCTTTAGATCCCAACAAGTTGGAGGCGGAATAGAAATGGCAACTACGGATTCGGTGTCTAAGGCATCAACAAAGAAGAGTCAACCTTCAACTAGCAGTGATTCAGCATCAACTTCTACAACACAAGCTTGCTGTATTGACGTAAGCACAAAAAATAATGACTAAATTGAATGTTCTGTGTGCCATGTGTATGTGGTAAAAAGATATTTAGCAAACCATTTGAAAAGCAATAACCACAAAAACAATGTTCTTAGTTTAGACAGCGAATTAATCAACGTTCAGCTAATTGAAAATGCATTCCGAAACAGGGTTGCTACGTACAGAATATCAAGTAATAAAAATGATTACCAACCCTTTGAAACCCCCGAATCGTTTTTAGAAAAAAATAAAGATACAATTTTCACTTTATTAAATCGATCAATTGCAGATCATTGTGCTTTAAAAGTTAATTTTATTTTAAATGCAAATTTTTGTCAGGATACCAAACAGTTAAGAAATACATTTGATTTTCAATTAAACAATCAACTCTTTAATGTGAGCAGTGATAAAGATTTTTTTTTCATATCCCTCGTAAATGAAATAACAGAGAGATTAACAAACTTTGAAAGAAAAGATAGTGGATGGAGTTTGGTAAACATAAACCACTTAGACATTAATGTTAATAAATATAAACCATTGCGTGGTTCTTCATATATTGAATTACCACGTGATATAACAAACAAAAGAGCAGTAATAAACATCAAAAACAATGATCATGAATGTTTCCGTTGGGCATTGCTTTCGGGTTTATATCCACCTAAGAAAAACAATCACGCTAATATGGTGAACTGTTATGTCAAATACAAGGAGAAATTAAAGTTTGGTGACATTCCTTTTCCTATCAAGTTTACTGATATTCAGAAATTTGAAAACTTAAATGATTTAAGTATAACGTGTTTGGTTTGGAGTATAATTCACAAAATAAAAGTCATGATATTGTTGGTCCTTTACACATTACAAAATGTAAAAAAACAAAACATTTTAATTTGTTATATATAACAAAGGGGAATAGAGGACACTATTGTCTAATCAACAATTTATCTCGATTAGTATCCGCTCAAATAAATAAATCACAACATGCTGTTAATATATGTGATGGTTGTTTGTCAAATTTTTCATCTAATCGGAATTTAGTAGAGCATCAAAAGAACGATTGTTTTCATATATGTACCAATTTACCCTCTGAAGAGGATAAAAGGAAAGATTGGTTTGACAAAATGACTTCTTCAAGTCAACTTAATTTCAATAATTACGAGCGTAAATTACGAGTTCCTTTTGTTGTGTATGCAGATTTTGAGGCATTTTTAAGTCCTATTCAGTCAGAACAATCTAATGAACAAACCACTAAAGATAATAGTCACTCTCCAACACCTGACAGTGATAAAGATTATGGAGATGATGATGATTATGTGGATGATAAAATCAAACGTAAACGCAGACGTATAGACAAGCGTTCCTCAACCATTAACATTCAGAAACATCAACTTCATAGTTTTGGATACTATATTAAATGTGCATATGATGACAAGTTATCAATTTATAGAACATACAAAGGGGAGAACTGTGGTCAAACATTTATGAAATGTATTAAACATGATTTGGAGAGTATTTGTAAAAAGAATACATTTTCCAAGCCCCCTTTACCCTTAACAACTTAAAAATAAAGAACACATTGCAAACAGCAAAGTCTGTTTCATTTGTAGTACATGTTTAAACGAGGATTCCTGCGTTTCCTATAATTGGCATACCAGTGTTTACGAAGGCGTTACACATTCACTTTGCAATGAAAAGTACAGACCCCAAAACTTTGTACCTGTGGTTTTTCATAACTTAAGCAACTATGACAGTCACTTTATAGTACATGGGCTTAATTTTGAAGATGGTGATATAGAACTAATCCCACAGAACAAAGAAAAATATATTTCCTTTTCCAAAATGTTAAAAGTGAATAACCGTACAGTGAAATTAAGATTCGTTGATTCCCTTAAATTCATGTCTAGTAGTCTTGAAAAATTAGCTAAAAACTTAAAACAAACCAATTCAATGAACTAAAATTAAATTTTCCAAGTGAAGAAGACTATAAGCGCTTGATACGTAAGGGTGTTTACCCATATGAATACATGACATCATTTGATAGTTTAAACCGTAAGGTTTAAACCTTCCTCGTAAGCCCTTCCTCGTAAGGATTTATTTTATAGTTCTCTGACTAATAGCCACATTTCAGATGAAGATTATGAACATGCTGTGGGTGTGTGGAATCACTTTAATTGTCAAAATATGGGGGACTATTCAGATTTATATCTGAAAACAGATATTTTGCTACTAACTGATGTATTTGAACATTTTAGAAATGTATGTGTTAAGACCTACGGTTTGGATCCAGCTCATTATTACACTGCCCCAGGATTGAGTTGGGATGCTATGTTAAAAGTTACAAATATAAAACTTGAACTTTTGACGGATATTGATAAAATTGCTTTCATAGCAAAAAATATTCGAGGAGGTATATCCCAATGCAGTCACAGACATGCAAAAGCTAACAATAAATATATGTGAAACTATGAATCAAACCAACCGTCTTCTTTTCTTGTATATTTAGATGCAAATAACTTGTATGGATGGGCTATGTCTCAACCTCTTCCTACAGGTAAATTTGAATGGGTGAATGTAGAGACGAATTTTAATATTGCAGATGATGCTGATCATGGCTTTATCTTAGAAGTAGACATTGAATACCCTAAAGAATTACATGATTATCATTCGGATCTACCATTCTGTCCCGAAAATGTATGTTTAGGTAAATTCTAAAGCAAAAAAAATAATACCAAATCTAAACAAGAAAACAAACTAGGGGGCATTTCACGCCAAACCAGCCACAAAAAAATGTTGACCTCTCCGATATGAGTAATTTTTGGTTATGTTATACACATATATGGTGTCGGCTCAGACAAGAAATATTTTTTCAGTATGTAGCATAATGGCAGAATTATATGACTGTAAAGTTTTGAGTAACCGGCAGGAACGCACAAATTCGAACCTCATTACCCAGTTGTTTGAAGTATAAATGAAACAAAAAAGTATCAGGCATTGTACATCATTAAATAAGCATATTAACTGTATTTTTGAAAATTAAAAAAGAAGTTTTTTTTCTTATAAAAAAATGTGTTGGAATTTTTTTAATCGAATTTTAACAAAGTTGGACCATTTTTATTTTTTTTTCTAATATGGCTCATAGCCTATAGATTATCCTTGCCAAGTTTGGAAATGGGCGTGAAAGTCGTTTAGGAGCTGGACCTGTTTCAATGCCAAGGCGCGCCACCGAGACGCAGCGTAGACGCGCCTGGCGCCAACGAGCGTAAGACGCGTGGCTACGTAATCCTTTATTCATTACGTGTTTTGGTGTACTTGCAAAAAAAAAACAAGATATCCAGTTATATTATTTACAGATATATTTACACATTAATTTTAGATTAATGAGTACAAATATATATTATTTACATACATTTATATAAACATTAATTTTAGGTTCATGTGTACAATAGTACATTACTTATCAAGGACTGTAAAAGAAAGAAAGCCCGAAATCGCAGGTATTTGTAAATTTGCGATAGAGGGCTTTCTTATTTACTGCTCGTGGTGAGTACACAATTTTACGTCTCCACCTGGGCATAATGCGAGTTTTACCGTACGCGTAGCGTGCGGTAAAACTCACATTATGGCCAGGTGTGACGTAAATATATATTTACTTTCTAAATACACATTTATTTACATACTTTTACAATTTTATGGGTTTCACTATTACTTGTTCGTTTTATTATGATACCACCAACAGTAGGAATGAATGCATGATATTTTTTTGTACCAGGTATAGTAACTGAAGAGTCAAATCTGTTTTTTAGAAAAACCCTGTTTTCTTCAATTTCTTCTCTTCGAGCGTAATATATAGATGTTCGAGGCATTGATGATTTCGCCCATGTATATAAGGCCTCGGGTGTAGTGATTGCTTTATCGGGTGCAGCCTGTAAACTGGCCCGAGTCGCCAAGCGTTTCAAATTTCCACCAATGCCATCACACGGCCCTTTGCCATGTGAAGTGGCGTGGAAATGAAATTCCGTATCTGCTTGGAAATCTTCTTTGAAACAGGATAAGTTTATAAAATTAAATCGATTTTGAAATGTTGTGATGCGCCGTCCGTTATATATATGTATTTGCTGGTAATGATGTTTCGTTCTTGCAAGTGCTGGTGCAATAGTTTTTGATAGTGGTAGAAGGTGGCAGTGGCATGCTTTAAATCATTTGAGACCATGACAACACTTCCGTGCTTTAATTCCTGTTCTTGTTTATAATAATAAACTGATGTAAGGAGAGTGGCTTGGTCGTTATTCCAGTGGAATGACTGGGCAGCATCTTGGACGATGAACCTGTAGTTTTCAGCAAAATCACATTGGGCAATCACGTCTCCTTCCAAAATGGTGTCCTTCAATAATCTAAAATATTGAGTTTGCTGTTCCGCTATATAAGCATGGGGTTTTAAAAGATCTAAAGCTGAGCAAAGGCTGTCTACGAAATCGTCTGATGGTAGAACTTGAGATGCAATGGTAAAACGCTCCGTACCAATCCATGTGTTGAACTGTATATTCGTCACTTGATTGTCATCGAATATTTTTAAAAGATGCTCTCGAATTTCATCGAGGCCAGGGCTCGGCACGCAACGTTCGGTTGCCTGCGATTTTTTTGACATCAAGTGGCACGTTGGGGTCGGATTAGGACACATCATCGTTTGTAAGCAATCCTTATACGATGTTAGAGGGATCACAGTATTTTTAGTAAGAGCCGGAATGTCAGCCCCCTCTAACATTAATTTTACATTTTGATGGTAAATACAAACGCACACAACATGAGTGCCAGAATCTCCTGCAAAAATGCATGGCTTTGGCCGTAACGAGAAAAATTTTGTGAGACCTACTTTTAATCCAGGGTATTCTTGTTTAAATTGCTGATAGAGCTCGTCAATGTTACACATAAGCAGCTGCTTTTGTAAATGCACTCGTTTGCCATCGTCTAACTTTACAGACACTAAATCTTTCTTTCCGGGCATAATTCTAGAATTATCTTCTCTTAAGTAAAATTTGTTCACTAAATCAAGAGTTTCCGAAGATAACTTACGCCCTCTCGTGGATTTGGTGAAGACAAAATTCCATTTTTTTCGACCAGTTCTTTCGCCTTTTTTGCCTGCCATCTCGATGTATTAAACTCTTCAGAAAGCCGGCGTTCACTCCACGATTTTGGGACTACAGTTAGAATCATCGTTTTTAGCGACAAAGGCGTTGACGGGTTATTAAACTTTTCTTTTAACTGTACCAGTATTTCGTCATCATTATATTTCAAATCCTCGGTCTGTGTTGATTTAGTAAGCGCAAATTCAGGAGCATAGCAAGAGCCTTGTGAAGCTTGAGTTGATAACTCACTGGATTGACCACTCATGGCCACATCCTCATTCGTTGTTGGGGGCATTTCACGAGTAAGTCGCTCTCTACACGGCTTACAAACGTAAAAGTTTCTACTAGTAGTAAATGACCACTTTTCTGCTAACACTGTAGTAAGTTTTCTTAAGTCCTTAGATTTTCTATGTACAGGTATATTAAATGGGTTAAAACATCTGTCATTGTACGGAGCCATATCTGTTTTCAAAAGTTTTAACAATAAAACAATATCACAAACACAAAACACAACACAAAAAAACGTTCGTCACGCGTCCGTCTAAGTACGTAACTGCCAAGCTACTAACTAAAGTAACGGCAGAATTCAAATACAGAGCATCATTGCTCTGTCTCTTTTACCCATTTAACGTCACTTTAGTAGCTACATTCAGGCACGAAGTATTACAACAGAAATCATAGATGGCGCTACAGAGTATAAAGTTATGTTAACTGAACTTAACTTGCGCCAAGCGCACCTGCGACTCGGTGGCGCGCTAAGGCGCGTAACTTAACATTGTAACAGACCTAGCTCCTAAACGACTTTCACGCCCATTTCCAAACTTGGCAAGGATAATCTATAGGCTATGAGCCATATGAGGGCAATGTGTATGGTTTCCCTCTGGTAAATAAAAAGCAACTTGGTGTTTTCAAAGATGAAAACAATGGGGAAATATTTAAGGAATTTATTGGTTTGCGTTCAAAAATGTACGCCATAGATGTACAAAATAAAGAAATTAAAGCTAAAGGTCAATAAATGCGTAACGGAAACATATGATCTTGATAGTTTTAAAAAATGTTTATTTCAATGTTACGTTTCAAATCAATAAAACACATTTTATTTACACAGAAAATTACCAAAATAACGCTTTCCCGTAATGACACGAAACGATATTTGTTAGGAAATTCTATTGATACTCTTGCGTGGGGTCGTTATAAAATTCCTCATGGTGTACTTTAAAATTTATTTAATTTACACAGAATATTCAATGAAATGTATTTATTTTTTGTGCAATGTGTATAATTTTTACATTTTGACGGATATTGATAAAATTGCTTTCATAGCAAAAAATATTCGAGGAGGTATATCCCAATGCAGTCACAGACATGCAAAAGCTAACAATAAATATATGTCAAACTATGAATCAAACCAACCATCTTCTTTTCTTGTATATTTAGATGCAAATAACTTATATGGATGGGCTATGTCTCAACCTCTTCCTACAGGTAAATTTGAATGGGTGAATGTAGAGACGAATTTTAATATTGCAAATGATGCTGATCATGGCTTTATCTTAGAAGTAGACATTGAATACCCTAAAGAATTACATGATTATCATTCGGATCTACCATTCTGTCCCGAAAATGTATGTTTAGGTAATTCTAAAGCAAAAAAATTAATACCAAATCTAAACAAGAAAACAAACTATGTCATTCATTACAGAAATCTTAAACAAAGTTTACAAAACGGATTAAAATTGCTTACAATCCATAGAATATTAAAATTTGAGCAATCCCCATGGTTAAAAAGCGATACCTACATGCGATCCCAAGCATCTTCTGAATTCGAAAAAGATTTTTTCAAACTCATGAACAATTCAGTGTTTGGTAAAACTATGGAGAATGTAATGAAACGAGTAAACATCAAATTATTAATCACTGGGAAAATCGTGGGAAATCTCAAGGAGTTCAATCTTTAATTGCGAAACCTGAATTTCATAGTTTATCTGTTTTTTCACATGATGTAGTAGCTGTTCAATTGAAAAAAAACTAAAGTTTTATATAACTAACCAATTTACCTAGGTTTTTGCATTTTAGATCTTTCTAAAACTTTAATGTATCAATTTCATTACGACTATATGAAAACCAAATATCAAAATAATTTGAAATTGCTTTACACAGATACTGATAGTTTACTATATCAAATATTCACAGAGGACTTTTATGATGACATAAAATCAGATCTTAATTTATATTTTGATACTTCTGAATACCCAGAGGACAACGTGTATAATTTTTGTAAATTGTATGATTTAGTTTAGAAGTTAAAATTATCTTGTGTCAATTTTTTTTTGTTATGTGTTATTTTTAATAAATGTTCTTGATAAAAGGAGAAACTTTAAAAAAAAATTGTCATTTGAAATTAATTCCTTTTCATAACAACACACTCCTCACGTTAATTCAAAATGATTCATTTTTACCATCCCTTCACCACTATTGTAGCTGGTCCGAGTGGTTGTGGAAAAACTAAATTTGTTACAAGTTTTCTTGAACATTCGAAAGAATTATGTAATGTTGAGTTTGATGAAGTGGTTTGGTGTTATGATGAAATGCAACCCCTATATAATCTAGAAAATGTGATTTATACTCAAGGAATACCTGATATGTCCATGTTTGATGGACTGAAGCCCAAATTACTTATAATAGATGATTTAATGCGGGAATCAAATGGGCGACTGGTTGATATTTTTACAAAAGCTAGTCACCACAGAAATTTAAGCCTGTTTTATATTACTCAAAACATATTTCATCAGGGTAAAGGTCAACGTGATATGTCTTTGAATACAAGTTATTTAGTGTTTTTTAAGAATCCTAGAGATAAAACACAAATACGTTATTTGTCTCGTCAAGTATACCCCGAAAACTCAAAGTTCGTTGACGAAGCTTACAAGGATGCTACTAAAAACGCTCACGGCTATCTTATGATTAACTTTAACGGCCTCCTAGCTTAGTTGGTAGTGACCCTGCCTATGAAGCAGGAGGTCCCGGGTTCGAATCCTGGTCAGGGCATTTATTTGTGTGTTTATCACGGATATTTGTTCCTGAGTTATGGATGTTTTCTATGTATTTAAGTATTTATCTATTATATATATCGTCGCCTAGTACCCACAACACAAGCCTTATTGAGCTTACCGTGGGACTAGGTTGATTTGTGTAAGATTGTCCCATAATATTTATTTATTTATTTATTTATTTATTATTTATTATGATTGAACTAAAACAAAACACAGATGACATGTGTCGTTTTAAAACTAAAATATTTCCATTTGATGGCCATTGCACAGTGTATATCCCAAAGAAAGGATTTAAATATAACAAGGATCATCAAGTTTCAGTCAGTTCTAAATGATGCATTCTCGAGTAAGCACCTATAAACATTTACTGGAAGCCCTGTATTTACTTAAACCAAAATATCGCACTGCTTTGCTTAAATCGTGCGATGAAGATGAGATCAACATCATTTGTAAATGTATCTATAACGTTCTAAAAAGGGTAAAATTCCTTTAGATAACAAAGAAAAATCCAAATTAAAAAAATATAAGGAAACATTACGAAAACTAGTTTCAAAAGGCAAAAATAAGCTTAGAAAAACCGTTATTATTCAGAAAGGGGGTGCATTTTTACCGATAATTTTAGGTGCAGTTTTAAGTGCATTGGTAAACTCCTTATCTTAGATACAATGGAGAATACAAAGAAAATGTTGTTAGTAGAACCTGAATTTATTGAAAGACTTAAAAAAAGTGAAAATCAGGTGGAAAATTTATCATCCCGTCTGGATGGAGAAATGCAAACAATTCTTAGAAGAAAAATAAATGATCGTGAAAAGTGGGCATTATATTGTCAAGCACTACAACGATTTTTACATTTTGCTGAGGCAGATCGAAGACCATTTAAATTACCAATAGTGATCGATGAAGTGAACTACCTTACTAACGATAACTACAACGTTGCTTCGAAAGTTAACAAAAAGGAGGAAAATGTAAAAAAAGAGGAAAGTATCCGAAAGGACGAATCATTTACTCAGAACTTAAGCGGAGACGCAAATTCACCTGTGCCGGCAGAAGATGTTTATGCCACACCTCCTGGTGGATCAAAGGTTGAATTACCTAAACGATATTCTCCATCCTATATTATAGATGTTATACCTAAATCGTACAAGGCAAAAAGTCAGACGCTACTGCAAAACATTGTTCTGAATAGACCTAAAATTTGGTGGAAGGAGAACGGTGAAGTAGTTATAAACAGTCAGACAATACCAAATAGCAATATTCTCGATTTGGTAGGCGATGTGCTTAGACCGCTTAAACGCTCAAAACCAGTGGGATGGGAGGATTTCGCTAGTCTTTTAAATGATATAAAAGTTCCATCGTCATGTATTGGTAACCCCGAGACTTCTCAGGTTTAGATAGAATTTATTTATAAAATTCAATCTAAACCTGAAGCTAACACTTCACAGGCTTCTATTAGCGCGCAAAACCTATCAATTAAAGAAAAAAACGCATCTACTCCTCTATCTACTAAGCCAAAAACGAGATCTCAAAAGAAAGTTGATTGGGAAAGATGGACTCCTTATTAGACATAAATAGAATATATTACGATATATCAAACCCGGTTGGATATAGTAGTTTAAATAATGTTATGAAGGAAATGAAAGGTCAAATGAATAGAGAGGAAGTGAAAATATGGTTGCAGTCCCAAAAAGCGTACACTCTACATAAACCTGTTCATAAACGTTTCTCGCGTAACAAATACATCCTGTCAAACTACAATGAACTATGGCAAGCTGATCTAAGTGATATGCGTACCTATAGTCAATACAACGATGGGTATAAATACATTATTTGTGTTATTGATGTATTTAGCAAATATGCATTTGCGAGACTTATGAAAAAGAAGGATGTTGAAACGGTTAAAACGTGTTTTGAAAGCATATTCACGGAAGCAAATGCAACCCCTAGACATATTCAATCTGATAAGGGTACAGAATTTGTTTCAAAGATGGTGAGAGATTATTTTAATAGTAAGAACATAAATTATTATACAACTAACAACCCAGACATTAAAGCTAGCATAGTTGAAAGGTTTCAAAGAACTCTCAAAACTAGAATGTGGCGTTATTTCACTCATAAGAATACTTACAATTACACTAATATATTACAAGATCTGCTTTATTCATATAACCATAGCTATCATTCCAGCATAAAAATGCGTCCAGTTGATGTTAACTCTAGTAATATAAGGACTGTTTGGTGTAACTTATATGAAAGAAAAAATGATAAACAACCTTCTTTAGAAAATGCAAGGCTACATGTAGGTGACCATGTTAGGATAACTAAATATAAACATATATTCCAAAAGGGTTATGAAACCAATTGGAGTGATGAAATATTTGTGATTGAATCAGTTATCAATAGCTCTCCGTGGGTTGTTTATACTTTAAAAGATTTGGAAGGTGAACCAATAATTGGTACATTTTATTCTAAAGAATTACAAAAAGTAACTTACCACCCCTCCATCAAATATAAAATTGATAAAATAATACGCTCGCGCCGTATTGGTGGCAGAAAGGAAGTGTTCGTGAAGTGGCGAGGTTATCCTAATAAATTTAATTCCTGGATACTGTCATCAAGTTTAGAAACAATATGAGTGAAAACAGTTTTTACTTAACTTTGTTGAGCAATAGCTCATCGGAATATTACAATGATAATACAACTGCGCACTTTTTAATAAAGTTACCTAAAACCATTAAATTGGAAGGAGAATGGGTCGTGGGTTTAGTAGAATTTCAATACCCATGCTCCATGTACAATGTTCAAGAACATGAAAATACCATTTATATTAAAAAGAAAGTTGGAGGACCTGCAGACAAGACGGATAAAATCGTTGATTCAAAAACTCACATACCAGCTACTTCGTATGATAGTCTTGATCATTTTCTTGATGCATTAAATGAAAACCCACAGCTAAAAAGCAAAGTTAAGTTTAGATATGATAAAATTACAAAAATGGTGGGGATATCAACAGATAAAGAAATAGTCTCAGTCACAACAACACCCATATTAAGTCTACAATTAGGATTTCGACCAAGATCAAATTTAAAAGAAATGTCAATTGGAAAACATCCTGCAAATTTATACTTAGGTTTACCCTCACAAATATTTTTTTATACTGATATCATTCATCCACAAGTGGTGGGAGATGTAATTACATCATTACTGAGAATAATACCGTTAGATCCAACTAAATTTATCTATGGTGCTTACAAAACACATATTTTCTCACCTGCTCACTATGTACGAAGAGAATTCGATACTATAGAAATAGATATAAGGACAACTACTGGAGCTAGAATACCATTCCAGTTTGGATCTTCTTGCGTGAAGCTACACTTTCAACGGGTAAAATGAATTATAAAAGATCATCTACGTCTTGCCCATATGAACATTACTATTCACACCAAGCTGGTACGGGTATAGGAATAGTTTATAAAGGGGTACCATATCAACGAGGACATGGGATCGGGAGTTTCTTGGGTGGTCTTTTTAGGTCTGTGCTACCATTATTATCTAGTGGTCTTAAAACAGTGGGAAAAGAAACTTTAGATGCAGGAATCGGTCTTTTATCCGATATGGTAAATTCACGACCAATGGATAGTTCTATTAGATCTCGGTTCAATGAAGCAAGCGCCAACTTCAAAAGAAAAGCAGATGAAAAAATTGATTCTTTGATGTCGGGGTCTGGGTATAAAACGTCCACAAAAAGACGTGGACCATTCATTAACTTAAAAGCATCGCACCGAAGAGGAGGTCAAAAATATAGGAAAAACAATATTGAAGATATATTTTCAAACTAAAAAATGTCATTCTTACATAGTCATTCTTGTGAGTGTGCCAAATCTGAGTTAGACTTATTTGCTTTACCATCAACTCAAACAAGCATTGAAAGTGGTCAGTGGATTCATTACAAACCAATTTCATCTCTAAGTGACGATGGTCCTATTGAGTTGCATATAAATGCCAAAATATTGAATCAAGATGGTACAAAAATAAAACCTGATGCAAATGTTGCCCCGGTAAACAATTGGTTACATTCCCTGTTTAGCCAACTAGACATTTATTTAAATCAGAAGCTTATATCACCTCCAAACAACACTTATGCTTACCGAGCCTACATGGAAAATCTGCTTAATTATGGTTCAGCAGCCAAAAAATCTCATCTGACTTGTGGATTGTGGTATGAAGATACCCCCAACTATATGGACGCCGTTGACTCGACTAATAAAGGGTTTCACGAAAGAATGAACTTCGTTAAGGAAAGCAAGGAAGTAGAACTGATTGGTCATTTACATGGTGATATGTTTAACCAGGAGAAATTTCTAATTAATGGTGTAGAAATGAGAGTTAAATTAGTCCGTTCGAAAGAAACATTTAATTTAATTTGTCATAAGGATGTTAAATTTAAAGTACAAATAACAGATGCCAGTCTCATTATCAGAAGAGCAAGAATAAATCCTAGTGTATTGTTAGCTCATCAAAGAGTATTAGCATCAACAACTGCGAAATATCCGATAACAAGGGCAGAAGTTAAGGTTCTGACATTACCCGCAGGTATACAAGGTAAAACGTTGGATAATATATTTCTCGGGCAAGTCCCTAAAAGATGTATTATTGGATTCGTTTCAAACTCTGGGTTTAATGGTAATTTAGCTATAAATCCCTTCTATTTTTAACATTTTCATATGAATTCATTTAGTTTGTACGTAGATGGTCATGAAATTCCTTCTAAAACTTTGCAACCCTCATTTAACTCTGCGGGTTTAATAGCAACTGCATATCATACTTAGTTTTCTGGAACTGGTATTCATTTCCATAACGAAGGTAATGCTATAAGCAGATCAAACTATGTGGGTGGTTATTCTTTATTATGTTTCGATTTGACTCCTGATTTATCTGCAAGTTCAACTTCACACTGGAATCTTGTAAGACACGGAAGTGTTCGAATCGAAGTTCGTTTTGATTCAGCTTTAACTTTCAACTGCTATGTATGCTGAATTTGATAACATAATTGAAATAAATAAAAATCGTGATATCACTGTAGATTATAATAGTTAGTAATTAAATAAATACAATGCATTCACTCAATTTTATCATTACCACTTGAACATTGTCTGTAAAACCACCAGTGTTTACTTTTTGAGATTAATTATTATCATGGATTCGAATGAAATACAATTTTGTATGAATAAAATAAATCCGAGGTTTAAGTCAAATGTTTTTGCTGCAAACCGGATTCCTGTTTGGGTTAATCTACCTAGTTTTATTATAAGCAATCTGGATCCTGATTCAAAGCCCAGCTCTCATTGGATTGCAATACACATTGATGTGAATGGATATGGTGAATACTTTGACTCTTTTGGTCGAAAGCCTACTGGTTATCACAGGTTATTTTTAAATAGAAACTCTAAGAGGTGGTTTTATAACCATCAATCACTTCAAAATTATTTTACTTCTGTTTGTGGAGAATACTGTTTAGTTTATCTTTATTTTAAGCTTCAAGGGAAAAAAATGTCTGAGTTTTTATGTCTGTTTTCTGATAATTCTTTGTGTAATGATTTAGTTTTAAGGAATATGTTTAAATCAGTTTTTGTGAATTAAAACAATGTGTTATGAAAATAAATTGGGTTTTATTTTATTTCTTACAACTATAATTATAAAATATTCCTACTACCTAAGACAAATGCAGTGATGGAGAAAGAAACACAAAATAAGCAATTAAAACTACATCTAATATTAAACATGTTCAATAAATGAGTAATAACATTAATATACAATAAAACAAGAAAGAAAGTGAACATTTTTTATAAGTGAAAAATAAAGTAAGTTATTCTAGTTATAAATAAAGCACTGATTAAAACTATTTTTTGTCACCCTTATCAGTCTCTATAAAATATTTTAAACATTTTGTTTTAGATGATAGTTCCTTTGTTATATTAAATATAACATCCCGAGCACTTTGTTCATGTGAGTCACCTTCGTTAGAATAATATTTAACACGATAGTCACAGTGTTTCCAGTGGTCGAGAGGTCCAACGTTTCGTATTTTGTTCATGTCGTATACTTCGATCTTTATGAGGTGTGATGCATATGCCCCATCGTCCTGACCTGAAGTGAGATATGAAACACCGTCTTCTTCTTTTTTGGAGACCTCTGAAAATTTCTTGTACACTTTTGTCTTCTTCTTAGGCCTTTCAAAAAAGCCATCAATATTATTTGATTGACGCTTCTTCGCAATAGCTTGCTTCACTTTGAAAGCCAGCGTTCCCTCTTCATCACTTGCTTCGTCTTCATTTTCATCAACGTAAAAGTTTTTGAAAGTGTTGTCGGAAAACTGAAACAAAATTCATAATTAATATTACAGACTTAAAACATACACACGACAGATAATTTTTTTAATGCAATAATTATATAGTAATACTATTTAAATACTTACATCCATTATGAATAGTCTTCGTTAAAACTTCAAAGCGTAGAAACTGAGAGCTCTTAACTGAACTGGAGATCCGAAGGTACTATATAAAGTTACCCACAGCCTCAGCCTTTTTATATGAATTTGTGTTGAAAAAAAGGTCACGGCTGGTGGGGACAGAGGACCACCTAGGTAGGTAGCGACGAGTTTAAACAGGATTTCAGGGACAGGTAAATTTTTGTTTGCAGCGGAATGTTTTCTAACAAAAGATTAAATTTTCAAAAGACACACAGATCAGATCTTTTGTGCATTTACTTTCTATTAAAATCGCGTGTGACTTCAAACCCGATGATTGATTGTTATATTTCTCAGAAACGAATAAAAAGTAAATTATTACCTTCTTCAAAGGACATCTAGCAAAAAAGGTAAAGTTCTCAAGCCGACAGCATAAAGAAAAAACTAATAATAGAAATCGCGACTTTAAATTAGAGCACCAAAGGAGTCTTTAAACATCGCACCGCCCCACCTAACTGGTATAAACAGAAATGCAATAAATCACACACCGAATCCTACATTAACAAAAGATCTATATATTATAATAAATAATGGGAACTTTGTTTACGGAAACGTACAGCATACTTACAGGTTGAAACTTGTTCAAAACACAGTCATGTTTATTGTCCACCAATAAATAGCAGTCGGTTGTCACATATACCGAAGTTATTTACGAGTTCAAAAAAAAATAAGACAACACAAATATCTAGACTAGAAATAATCTAAAATCAATAAAATAATATTTCAAAAATTGGATTTGCATAAAATAATTTACCCAAAAAAAAAATTAAGACAACACAAATATCTAGACTAGAAATAATCTAAAATCAATAAAATAATATTTCAAAAATTGTATTTGCATAAAATAATTTACCAAAAAAAAAAAAATTAAGACAACACAAATATCTAGACTGGAAATAATCTAGAATCAATAAAATAATATTTCAAAAATTGGATTTGCATACAATAATAAATTTTAGGCAAAAACTGAAAACGAATAGATACTAAATAACTAAAATTGATGGGGTTGAAACATATACCAGAAGTTTCATATTGTGTTGTAACACATATAGATACGTTGAAATTTGCATTTATATTCGCGAAATGTGAATTAATTACTTTAGGTATAAATTGGATACCTACTCCAGTCCAGACTAATAAAGGGTAATGTAATTGTATCAGTTCGCGAGGCTTGTTAGATCATTAAAAATCTCGTTAAGTTATATGACCGTTTCTACCCCATTGATTTCCCACCACCAAAACAATACCTAAACTATGGAAACTTTAGGTAGTATACCTAGTCTTTCATAAGGAGTAACCAATTAAGCAATTATAAAACCTATTGCAAATACGTAAAGAACAAACTACAACGTAGGAGTATGCCTCTACCGAGCTCGGTAACAATGCGATGTCGCCGAGTCGAGCTAACAATAGAGACAATAGAAAAAGGTGAGCAAGGGTTCTATTGTGGTGTCGAAGAGCGTGTATTGTTTAATTAGCGGAACGCCTAAGTGCTGAAGGAGGCTCCGGGCACTGTTGAGACCTAGTGCAATCGATCTAAATGGGGGGCTAAACGTACTAAAACATACCAAACTTTTTTTTTTTTTAGGTTTCATAGCCCCGAAAAACCACCATAATCCCGAAAAACCATTGTTTTGGTGGTGGGAAAACGATGGGGTAGAAACGGTGAATCTATACTATTGCCCTACATTTTACGGCAGCTCTGGTTGGTCTCGTTCAGATTTGGAGACTCAAAAAGAATGAGTCTGCAATCCGTGCGCCATATATCCATAATTAAATAAATAATTTTAAACCAAAAAAACCGACTTTACTTAGCATCCACCTTTCCAACAGCAAATGCTCGAGCTGCTGTGAAAAATTCTCAAAACACTATAGGTGTGCCTATAAGAGTTTTTTTTTTTATGAAATAGGAGGCAAACGAGCAGACGAATCGCCTGATGGTAAGCAATTAACGTCGCCCATGGACGCCCGCAACACCAGAGGGGTCACAAGCGCGTTGCGATGGGAATACGCTCTTTTCTTGAAGGTTTGAAGGCCGTATCGGTCCGGAAATACCGCAGACGACATTTCATTCCACAGTTTTGTTGTGCGAGGCAGGAAGTTTCTCGAGAAACGCACAGTTGAGGACTGGCAACCATCTAAGTGGTGATGATGGTAATGCTGTCGCGTAGGACGATGGCGGAAAGAGGCGACAGGGATTCATTCGAACAATTCCTCGGAGCACTCTCCGTGATAGAGGCGGTAGAAGATGCAGTGCGAGGCTACATCTCTACGCAGCGCCAAGGAGTCAAGCCGATCCGTATAATCCTGGCAGCCGACAATTCGAGCCGCTCTCCGTTGGATGCGGTTGGAGAAGTTGGTACTGGGGCGCTCCCGCCCACAGATGAGAACAGTATTCCATATGTGGGCGTACCTGTGCCTTGTTAAGCTGGAGGCGGTGGGCCGGAGTGAAATACTGTCTCGATCTGTTGAGCATACCGAGCTTTGTTGAGGCCAACTTGGCCTTACCCTCTAAATGGCCGCGGAACTGGACTTCACTCGAAATGTCGACGCCAAGGATTCGGACACTGGCAGTTGCAGTTAAAGAAGTGTTCTCAAAACGAGGTGAAGCGACAAACGCATGCAAGCTTGAGTTGAAGAGTTCCTTCGATTTCTCTATGATCCCATCATCAGATCCTGACCTGGTTACAATGGGACCAACTGTGAAGTATACTCTTTCAAACATAAAAAGAATTTGTCAAATCGGTCCAGCCGTCTTCGAATAATCGGGCTCTCCAGAGGAACTTTACAACGTTGAGATAGATTATTCTGGACAGCAGTGCAGGTATGTATAGGTACCTATTTATATTTAATTATCTTGTGTAATAGTCTACCTTAGGGTACATGTATCAAAAATAAAAAAATGATAAAATAGCTAATTAACTTTATTACTTAGTTTATTGAAAAAAAAAATCTTCCATTTAGGCACATTACAATTTTTACATTACAAAAACTACCACCGGTTCTAACCCTACACCTCTGACCCGAGAAGTATTATGACCGGCAAGAAACTCGGCGGGATCAATTTATTCAAAACAGTAATACATTAGATCTACAATAAAAACATAACATAATGAGGATATACTTTTTACAATAAAAGATAATACGTAAGTAAAAGTACTAAAAGTAAACAAATATTTAATTTCTGGAGATAACAATTATATTTCCTATACCACTTACTAGTACTACGCGATCATTGGAATAATCAATTGAGTTTGAGTTTTTAGTACATTGTTGTAGAGGCTTGAAAGTAAGCTATAGGTGGATCGAGTTAGTTCGAGGGTCGACCCGCCAGGGGAGGCCCTCGAAGATACGAGTCCACCTATAGCGCTTTCGGCCGAGATATTACATAGTGCTTTTCACGACTACTGTGAGGACATAAATCATTTTCTTCACTAGATGAAGTCATTTTCACCGCGTTGATACGATTTTCTAGTTTTTCGGTGAAACAATATCCAATTCAGTAAGTATTCCATTCCAGCCTTTTAACTTTTTTTTTCACTTTCAAGAACCGTTTTTCTGTTGTTTGCTTCAAACAGACTCATTACTTAGAGGCGTTTTTGATAGAAAACCTCACACGGCTAAAAAAGTTAAAACGCCTTAAGGGTGAATAAATGGTTTTGACGTTTCTTTTTTTTTAAAACTGGTAGTTGGCCCGATAAACAACCTTATTTTATTTTTGAAACATAAAGTTGTGCAAAAAAAAGACCTTTTAATGTTTTTAATGAATGCAATGACATAACTGGACAATTTACTTTCCAACTAATGACATTTCATCGCTACAATAACATTGCTGTAGTGGTGGTTCAGGTGCTACAGCAAATGCTTACTTTCCAGCTTGGATTTTGACCATCTTTTGTCACATTTCCGAACAGTAGCGTGAAAAGATTATTGTGGTACACACAACCAACAATTTTTTTTTAATTAGTACAACCTTTAAAGAGTATGGTAATGTTCACCTCGCTAGCTCGGAAAGCCCTTTTTTATTTTTTAAAAACAAATAGCAATACTGCATTTGATTCACAAGAGTGCAAAGAATATTTGAAATCCGAGCGTTAGTTATTTTTTTTAACATAATCACACCAGACAGGACAATGTTCACCCATCTGATTAAATTGTCTGATCAAATATTGATATTTTTGTAAATTGTACCATACTTTTATATGAAAAAAAAAAAAAATCAGGTGCTGTGGACGCAAAAATAGTTTTATATTTAATTGTATTCAATTAAAAACATTGATTATAGTAACAGTAACAATTTTATTATATGATTCTCCTTGCTTTAGTAGGGTGAAAAGATTTGTGTTACACACGGCTGCAAAGTTATTTTTTCGTCTCGTGTGTTGCAACACTCGCTACGCTCAGGATTCTATTTTTGACCTACTCGCTTCGCTCAGGATTCTATATTCGAACCACTCGCCTCGCTCGTAGTTCAACCATAGAACCCATTCGCTAGCTCGTAGTTCAACCCTAGAATCCATTCGCTAGCTCGTGCTTCAATTCCACACTCGCGATTAAAATAGAACTTTGCACCCCTTGTATAACAAATAACTATTATCAGCGGATTGGATTCCTTCTGTAATGCTGTTTAATGTTGCTCTTATCAAATAAATACTTTTTTAAGCAAGCCGAAGCGAATTTGGTCTTCCTAATCCTAGCGGCTTGTAGTAATAGGGCTCAACTTACTCAAGAATAGGCAAGCCGGCGGAAATCTAGTTGTATAGACGCTCCGCCAATTCTAAATATTTATACGCATTTGTTTAATATGTTCTAACATATTAAACAACCAGTAGCAGTAAAAAATCGTATAAATAAATAAATAAATAAATATTTGTAAATAAATATTTGGGGACAATCTTACACAAATCAACCTAGTCCCAAACTAAGCAAAGCTTGTACTATGGGTACTAGGCGACGATACTTATATAGATAAATATATACTTAGATACATAGAAAACACCCATAACTCAGGAACAAATATTCGTGATAAACACACAAATAAATGCCCTTACCAGGATTTGAACCCGGGACCTCCTGCTTCGTAGGCAGGGTCACTACCGACTGGGCTAGGAGGCCGTTAAAATAAAGCGGTTTTACTTTAAATCAAGTATTGAAAGTTGTAATTAGAGAATGAAACACGCGAGGTTCTTCACGACAAAATTATCTACAAAAATATAAGTAAGTATGTTATCCTAAAGTCTTAAGTCTCTCGGCCATTTTTTTTGTCTTCGATAAAATTTCGGAAATCTCTTCGGCCTTAGCAAGTTTTTGCTTCAAAGAACTCTTGATTTTGTTTTTTATCGCCCAGTTCTCGTTAATAGTGTCTTCTATGAGTGTACAAGCTTCACACGAAGCCGTCTCACTGGCGACAGTCGGCTCTATTGCTGCGTGTGTCTCCGCGTCGCACGCGCACGCCGCTCTAGGTTTCGTACGTACTTGTATAGACTCAGGGTTCGACCACACCCTGGCGTCCTCATGTCTAGTGTACGCTCGCACCTCGTACTCCGCGTCGGGGTATGGCAGGGGCAGTTCGAATTTACAGTGAAATGGACGCAAATCGTAATTGCAGCGCACCGACGACGTGTCCGCCTGTCGCCATTTATCTGTGAAACACAGCAGTCGAAACTCTACTCTATATTCACAAGTGTTGCAATAACTGTAGTTAGAGCCCTCAGCGGTTGGTACCTTTGGGCTATACAAATTCAGAACAGCGCCGTGTGAGTTTGTTTCTATTACTCCTGGAGCCCAATACCAGTTCAATTTTATAACTAAGTTAGTGTTGACGTTAAATGTTTCAATACGACATACAAATTCATAACAAGTATGGAGTAATAATGAAAATGTGTGGTTCATAACAAATGGTGTATGCCCTTTTAACGTAATGTCTTTCTCACAAGCATTGTTCAGCTTACCTGGCATATTGTAACATAGTATTGTCGCGTCTTTATCGACAACGTCGGGATCTGTATAGAATAAAGTAAATATATTCGTGTCAGTGGTATACTGCCACTCACACTTTAGTATTTTCCAGTTTCTTATAACGCACCAGAAATGTTCACTTTCTAGGAAGTAGTCCACTCTAACTAGTATCTTATTGCACACCCTGCCGTGTAACTTCGATGATCCACAACACGTATACGTAATTTTTTTTACTATGTCCTCGTGTGTCTTGTGTATAACCGTATTACTATTGACGACTTGCGTTTGTAACTTTTTAGAATTATTTTCAATACTAAGAGAACTGTAGTGGCCTTTAGGGCCACTACAGAGCACCGCGTACTCCTGACCGAGCGGGACAACGTTGATACGTTTATATTCCTGTTTAACTAATGTACGAACCCTGGACAGCCCCACGGACATTGCTGGTCTGATTACAACAGTCAGAGAGCTTACACAACCCGTCTCACTGTTCGCGCAGCTGTATTCATATCTTCCTAAATCCGTCTTCTTCACTCGTATCTGCACTGTAGTTACGTTCACTTCAAGAGTTTGTAGTGTGTTGCCATTTTCTAATATCCGTAAGTTAACTATGTTCCTGTCGGAGCACTGAACAATGAGATATTCTTCGTATGGTTTCTGGTAGTTATAATACGGGTAATTATACTGTGCATTTATAGTTATCTCCGGTGGCTGGTCCCCCGTGCAGTCATTGCGGGCCTCGCCGGCAGCCCCGGCACGCGCCGCGCCGTGCATCAGCAGCAGCACCGTGAGCACCAGCATCCTCACACCACCAGCACCAGGTTTCATCGCGGACTGTCGGACACACGACAATAAAGCGCAGAGATGCGAGTCACACGGCGGAATGAGTCGATTTAAAGTAAACTGGAAATTTATATACAGGACATTTTGCGTAATCCTTAACCCATCAAAAACATAAATGTGAAAGGCTGCCAAGTTCGATACTATGGGGATGCTTCGCCTATAAAAGAAGTGAGATCTGAATAAGTACCAAGTTCCATAAAAATACCTCAAATCATAAATAGTTATAGGAATGCACACTTGATTTCCAGCAGTTTTTAAGGTACATTTTGAATAAGTATCACGTTACATAGAAATACCTAAAATTATAATAGTCAGAGAAACGCACACCGGTTTTTTTAGCAGTTTCCTGATAACATTTATTATTTTCAGTACTTTTTAATGATGTTACTTGGCAAGTTTTCACACACCACACACCTTTTCAATGCAATGAATCGACACCTTTGGACTGCAATGTGTCAAGTATATAATTTTCTATTAAAACTTGCCAAGTTACATCATTAAAAAGTACTGAAAATAATAAATGTTATCAGGAAACTGCTAAAAAAACCGGTGTGCGTTTCTCTGACTATTATAATTTTAGGTATTTCTATGTAACGTGATACTTATTCAAAATGTACCTTAAAAACTGCTGGAAATCAAGTGTGCATTCCTATAACTATTTATGATTTGAGGTATTTTTATGGAACTTGGTACTTATTCAGATCTCACTTCTTTTATAGGCGAAGCATCCCCATAGTATCGAACTTGGCAGCCTTTCACATTTATGTTTTTGATGGGTTAAGGATTACGCAAAATGTCCTGTATATAAATTTCCAGTTTACTTTAAATCGACTCATTCCGCCGTGTGACTCGCATCTCTGCGCTTTATTGTCGTGTGTCCGACAGTCCGCGATGAAACCTGGTGCTGGTGGTGTGAGGATGCTGGTGCTCACGGTGCTGCTGCTGATGCACGGCGCGGCGCGTGCCGGGGCTGCCGGCGAGGCCCGCAATGACTGCACGGGGGACCAGCCACCGGAGATAACTATAAATGCACAGTATAATTACCCGTATTATAACTACCAGAAACCATACGAAGAATATCTCATTGTTCAGTGCTCCGACAGGAACATAGTTAACTTACGGATATTAGAAAATGGCAACACACTACAAACTCTTGAAGTGAACGTAACTACAGTGCAGATACGAGTGAAGAAGACGGATTTAGGAAGATATGAATACAGCTGCGCGAACAGTGAGACGGGTTGTGTAAGCTCTCTGACTGTTGTAATCAGACCAGCAATGTCCGTGGGGCTGTCCAGGGTTCGTACATTAGTTAAACAGGAATATAAACGTATCAACGTTGTCCCGCTCGGTCAGGAGTACGCGGTGCTCTGTAGTGGCCCTAAAGGCCACTACAGTTCTCTTAGTATTGAAAATAATTCTAAAAAGTTACAAACGCAAGTCGTCAATAGTAATACGGTTATACACAAGACACACGAGGACATAGTAAAAAAAATTACGTATACGTGTTGTGGATCATCGAAGTTACACGGCAGGGTGTGCAATAAGATACTAGTTAGAGTGGACTACTTCCTAGAAAGTGAACATTTCTGGTGCGTTATAAGAAACTGGAAAATACTAAAGTGTGAGTGGCAGTATACCACTGACACGAATATATTTACTTTATTCTATACAGATCCCGACGTTGTCGATAAAGACGCGACAATACTATGTTACAATATGCCAGGTAAGCTGAACAATGCTTGTGAGAAAGACATTACGTTAAAAGGGCATACACCATTTGTTATGAACCACACATTTTCATTATTACTCCATACTTGTTATGAATTTGTATGTCGTATTGAAACATTTAACGTCAACACTAACTTAGTTATAAAATTGAACTGGTATTGGGCTCCAGGAGTAATAGAAACAAACTCACACGGCGCTGTTCTGAATTTGTATAGCCCAAAGGTACCAACCGCTGAGGGCTCTAACTACAGTTATTGCAACACTTGTGAATATAGAGTAGAGTTTCGACTGCTGTGTTTCACAGATAAATGGCGACAGGCGGACACGTCGTCGGTGCGCTGCAATTACGATTTGCGTCCATTTCACTGTAAATTCGAACTGCCCCTGCCATACCCCGACGCGGAGTACGAGGTGCGAGCGTACACTAGACATGAGGACGCCAGGGTGTGGTCGAACCCTGAGTCTATACAAGTACGTACGAAACCTAGAGCGGCGTGCGCGTGCGACGCGGAGACACACGCAGCAATAGAGCCGACTGTCGCCAGTGAGACGGCTTCGTGTGAAGCTTGTACACTCATAGAAGACACTATTAACGAGAACTGGGCGATAAAAAACAAAATCAAGAGTTCTTTGAAGCAAAAACTTGCTAAGGCCGAAGAGATTTCCGAAATTTTATCGAAGACAAAAAAAATGGCCGAGAGACTTAAGACTTTAGGATAACATACTTACTTATATTTTTGTAGATAATTTTGTCGTGAAGAACCTCGCGTGTTTCATTCTCTAATTACAACTTTCAATACTTGATTTAAAGTAAAACCGCTTTATTTTAACGGCCTCCTAGCCCAGTCGGTAGTGACCCTGCCTACGAAGCAGGAGGTCCCGGGTTCAAATCCTGGTAAGGGCATTTATTTGTGTGTTTATCACGAATATTTGTTCCTGAGTTATGGGTGTTTTCTATGTATCTAAGTATATATTTATCTATATAAGTATCGTCGCCTAGTACCCATAGTACTTTTTAATGATGTTACTTGGCAAGTTTTCACACACCACACACCTTTTCAATGCAATGAATTGACACCTTTGGACTGCAATGTGTCAAGTATATAATTTTCTATTAAAACTTGCCAAGTTACATCATTAAAAAGTACTGAAAATAATAAATGTTATCAGGAAACTGCTAAAAAAACCGGTGTGCGTTTCTCTGACTATTATAATTTTAGGTATTTCTATGTAACGTGATACTTATTCAAAATGTACCTTAAAAACTGCTGGAAATCAAGTGTGCATTCCTATAACTATTTATGATTTGAGGTATTTTTATGGAACTTGGTACTTATTCAGATCTCACTTCTTTTATAGGTGAAGCATCCCCATAGTATCGAACTTGGCAGCCTTTCACATTTATGTTTTTGATGGGATTTCATTTATTTTTGTTAGGTGTAGGTTCTTTATTATTTTTTTATCACTTTTGCTTTAGGAAATGTCTCATTCCACTTAGGTATGTACTTTATACTATACCCTTTATACTAAGCGTCTAATTCTATTTTACTATTTATTTATAGGTGATTTTTACAAATAAACTGGCTCCCTACACCTATAAAATGTACCTACTTACATATAATTACATACATCAATAACGTACTTTATTCTGTTTGTAAGTACGCTACCTACATAGATAATTAATAACTTGGTAATACCTACCTACCAGTAGGTATTATAATTGGTGGCCTATTATGTAGCCCTAGAAGTGCACCATCCCATCTCATCCCGTGGCGTATCGGAGGGTGAGATGGGCAGTAGTATATATAATTCCATCTTAGAGTATATATGATTTCCATGTTCTTGAATCTGCGATTTTATTAGTTGTCAAATTAGAAATTATTTAGACTATGCGAGAAAAAATAGTCTTTTCATTTTTGTTTGACTGATTTAGCGCACCTAGTGTACCTAGTGACCTGCTTTGCACTTCGTAAATCGTGGGTTCGGTTCCCGCAACAGACACACACAGAGTGGTGAACAATTTTATTGTTCTTGTCTTTAAGACAAACATGTATTGTCTTAAATTGGTATGTATCTAAATTTAAATAAGTCTTATCTCATTTCCACTCCATACCTACTTATAGTAGAACAAAATTACACATTCGTTGTTTTCGAAACTGACTCACACTTGGCCGTTTTCAGATTTTTACTTTATTTCGACCTAAAGACAAACCTTCGAGCCAAATTTCAGGTCGGTACGACCATTGGAAGATAGACCCATTTAGTTCATTATGACTTCATAGTAGAACAAAGTTACACCTTCGCTATTTTTAAAACTGACTCACACTTGGCCGTTTTCAGATTTTTCCCTTTACTTTGACCTTAAGACCTATCTCCATGCCAAATTTCAAGTCAGTACGACCATTGGAAGTGGTCTAGGTTTTTGATGAGTCAGTGAGTCAGTGAGTCAGTGAGTGTATAGTAAAAATAGCGATTTTCTGACGTCAATATCTCAAGAACTGCTATAGGTAGAATAATGAAATTTTGTATTCTAGACAATTAAGGGGATGTCAACAGACCCTCGAAATTTCATATGCGTAGATAAAATATGTTTTGAGTTATAGGGTGGTCGAAATTGGCCCGAAATGGTTCGTGTAATATAACCCACGGCCGGTGTGTCGCTTTTTTTTGCTCGAACTTGGCGGACACACTGCCGTGTGTCTAGATATAGAGTACGAGAACGCCTTTTTAACCTATAAAAACCGGCCAAGTGCGAGTCGGATTCGTGGACGAAGCGTTCCGTTATCTATATAAACGGCAACAAAACATATTTGTTGTATGGGGGCTCCTATACAACAGACATGATTTTTTTGCCATTAAATATTTATTTTATTCTCTTTTTTATAGCGGCAATAGAAATACAATACATCATCTGTGAAAATTTAAACTGTCTAACTATCACGGTTCATTAGATACAGCCTGGTGACAGACGGACAGCGGAGTCTTAGTAATAGGGTCCCGTTTTAACCCTTTGGGTACGGAACTCTATAAATGAGATAACTTACAAGTCCGATTTTATTTTGTGACCTTTTAGAATACGTTAATTACTAATAATAAAAAATAATTTCTAACAATTGTTAGCATTGCGCTAGGTATATAACACATGTATTTCTTTGCTACACAAAGAGATTATGCAAGTTTTATTTTTCTCCACCAGGCTATCGCATTTTATAACGGTTTTGTCTAGATCGAGCCTATAACGTCTTAGCCATTTGCCATTCGTTCAGAATTCAAGGTCACTTATATTTTTACAAATTGTTTTCTATTATGCCCACATAATCTATTGATCAAACTGTTATAAAATGACAGATGATGTTGAAATAGTTGAAAGCAACAGTATGGTAAAGAAAAATATATCTTATATGATCTTTTTTTGGTGTTATTAACAAATATCTATATAATACCGCAACGTCAAAAACTGTTTTTCACTATAAGTAATCAGATTGTGAAGCCTGGATACTCACTTTAAGAGAACAGAATAAGCTTTTGGTGGCAGAGAGAAAGATTCTCCGCAAAATCCTCGGCCCGACGCAGAGACCCGATGGCAGCTGGAGGATCCGCAAAAACGCCGAAATTCAACAACTTGTGGCTGAAACAAATATTATTGGTGTGACAAAGGCGCAAAGGCTTCGGTGGCTCGGTCATCTTGAGCGGATGGGAAGCGAACGGGCGGTGAAAAGAGCATACGAGGGAAAACCGACAGGACGCCGCCCGGTCGGTCGGCCTAGGTATCCATGGGCGGATGTGGTGGATGCGAATCTGTGCGAGCTCCAAGCTGGCGACTGGCGAGAGACTGCACAGGACCGGGATCAGTGGCGAGCAGAAGTCGTGTTGGAGGCCAAGACCCACTTTGGGTCACTGCGCCAGAGGAGTAAGTAAGTAAGTAATCAGATTATATTCTCTAACTAAAAACCGGTCAAGAGCATGTCGGGCCATGCTCAGTGTAGAGTTCCGTAGTTGCCGGCCTGTTACAATACATCTGTTCAAAAGGTCGTTTATTGAGGGATATTTGGCTGCGCTTACGTCATTTTACTATCGCGCACTTACGTCCTTTCACTATGCGCTTTTGAGTGATAACTCAAAAACGGCTCAACCGATGGCCGATCAGGCCTCACGTCTTTGAAATTTTTCGGACTCACGGTTTGAAAATTTAGATGGGGGGGGGCGCCCTTTTTGAACTTTCAGAGCTAATATTTACAAAACTATTAGTTTTATCCAACTGTTACAAAAGACCTTCTTTCTGAAAAAATCTTTTTAAAGACCTATCCAACGATACCCAACACCAGAGGGTTGGAGCGAAAAAAAATCCACCTCCCACTTGATGTGTACGGGAGGTACCCTAATAAAAAAAATCAGTTTTTATTCTACGACTTTTTCGGCGTGATTAATGCACCCAATTTCAGCTTTCTAGTGCTAATGGTCACTGAGCTAGACCGCGGACGGACGGACGGACGAACGGATGGACGGACAAGGCGAAACTATAAGGGTTCCTAGTTGAATACGGAACCCTAAAAACTCCCACTTGTGGCTTATCGAAGCTCAAAACTGTTGCCGTACCTACTCGAGTAATCGGTAACTACTCGAATTTCCTCACAGGTTTCCTTATACGGTAAAATGGGGTGAGTTGGGACAAAACCGCAGTTCAACCCTACATAAAAGTTTGTTTTTGCTCATGTGGCACGTGATTTTTATACACAAACACGCATCAACTTTCAACAGCCTCTTAGCCGCACACATCATAATTTTAACGATAAATACGAAATACTGCGAAATCCTACTTTACCCCGTAGTTGGGGTTGGTAGTGATAGCATTGAGGTGAGTTGGGAAAATTGCTATGATTTAAATTTTCGGTTTATGGATATTAAAATAGCTTAACTTATTAAGATAAAGTTTTATCTAGATAGCGATTTCACAACGCTGGTCTAATAACGCGAACTCGCCCCTCTAGCATCCCTACTCTCCCTATTCATGACCAAACTGCCCTCGTTATCCCTTAATACCCCGTTTTACGGAAATTAGTTGGATTACTCGCTATACCGGGTGTGGCCTGTAATAGGAGCAAAAACTTAAAACGTAGATTCTACTACTCAAACTAGACAATGTTTGTTCAACGACTTTTGAAAGTTATGTAGATTTTAGATTGTCTCTTTTTCAAACAAACTTAATAGTATTTTCAATGTACATCAAGTTCCGCCTAAACGACATTGCCTGTCAGTCTTGTCACCCTACAGATATTAATCAATGTCGTTATACATTGCGTGTTCGAATAAAGTTTAAACTGTAATAAAATTCAAACTACAAGTTATTTTTAAAAGTTGTAGAAAAAACGTTGTCCAGTTTGAGGAGTAGAATCTACGTTTTAATTTTTTGCTCTTATTACAGGCCACACCCGGTATAACAGTTTTGCACATATACAAGTTAGCATGTAGAGACGGTATGACGATCGATATGTATAGCTTACCGTAGGATGTAATTACCCTCAAATACCGGTTAAGTTCGGCCGTTGGACAGGAGCCATATTCGAACTATTAAAAGTCAACTAAGTAGTGTTGTCAGGTCAATATCAAATCAATTTAAAATATTTATAGTTCGAATGCAGCTCCAGATGCAAGTTAAAGTTCCAATTCCCTTTTTAGTTAGCGGTTAGCTTTAGCGTTAGCTCCCTCCCATAGATACAAAAAAAATGTAGCCAAATGTACCCACAATTCATATTTTCTTCAACCTCCATTTATATCAACCTGCCCCCCTCTGGGACATCGGCTGGCGACACTCTTGCGCAGGCGTGCCAATTATCTGTGGTGGTTGGCAAAATAGTCTCGGCTACAGGCGAGTCCGCGGGGACAGCTAGTATGTGCTCGGCCAGGAAGTCTGGTAGGAACATAATCAATTATGTTGTTATTTTCCTGAAGTGAATAAATAGTTAGTGCGTCGGTTTCGCGAATATTCCATAACCATCAGGAAAATAACAGGGCCGCGATTCGAAAAATAAACACACACATTGGACAGACACAGCTCCAACCCAACTCAACCCAACTCAACTCAACGCTGTAACGACATTGACATTTGCTATTCGAACAGATTTTCATTCAACATTGGTCTTACATTGGTCTCACATTGGTCATACATTGGTTTCACATTGGTACAACATTGGCACAATATAGATACAATGTGTGACCAATGTGAGACCAATGTAAGACCAATGTTGAATGAAAATCTGTTCGAATAGCAAATGTCAATGTCGTTATAGCGTTGAGTTGAGTTGGATTGAGTTGGGTTGGAGCTGTGTCTGTCCAGTGTGTGTGTTTATTTTTCGAATCGTGGCCCAGCCATTTTTAAAATTTTTCTAAAAGCTACTTTACAAAAGGGACAAGTAAAAAATAAGGGCTGGTAATGCAGGCGTTATATCCTATTTGCAATCTTAAATCATGTCTTCTGCGATTGTGGCCCACATATGGTCTTGCCGGAAGATCAGCGCTGGCTTTCGGGTCAGCATTATGCGGAGATGGCATTAGCATTATGGTTTCTTTACACTTTTGTATGCAATTTAGGTAACTTTATCACGAATGGAATGATTGATTATTCATCGGGAAGAATACAAAAACGCATATGGTACGCATTAAGGTAAGACCACTCCATAGATATCAGAGAAAAGCAGATCTGAAATTATAAGTTGAACTTTTTCTATACTTCCGATCTGCTCTCACTAACTTAATCAGTAAATAAGAAAAAGATAGACACCATATCTGACATGTCTCCATCTGTCATTGCCTCAGCCTTTCATAACTTCGTGAGAAAGAGATTACGTGAGATCTCCTCCCCTCCCTCAACTTTTATTACATCTCCCAATCTGACAGATTGTGCCCTAGAAATTGCAATGTCTTATACCGGTTTTATTTATTTTGCAACCACAGGTAATCTCCTATGATGCGGTGCCAGACGTAGGAACATAGGAACGTAGGAACCGTCTACAATTCTGCATGCTTCAGCGCAGCGGACGGCAGAGTGTTACGACACTATAAGATAGAACGAGACGAAATTGCTAAGACCTTGGTTTCATATATCTATCTGAGTCAACGCAATAAAAATATATTAATGTCATATTTACTAACCATCATCACCACTTGAATGGTTGGCAGTCCTCAACTATGCGTTTCTCGAGAAACTTCCTGCCTCGCACAACAAAACTGTGGAATGAACTGTCGTCTGCGGTATTTCCGGACCGATACGACCTTCAAGAAAAGAGCGTATTCCCATCTTAAAGGTCGGCCACGCGCTTGTGACCCCTCTGGTGTTGCGGGCGTCCATGGGTGGCGTTAATTGCTTACCATCAGGCGATTCGTCTGCTCGTTTGCCTCCTATTTCATAAAAAAAATTGGTTGTTTGTAAAGTAGGTTTACGATCGAGATGTTTACGTGATAACGTCTAACCGCTCGTGAGGATTCCGCGTGACAAGTTTCACGGAATGACTGGCAGCGCTCGAGATGAGACGGGAGATCGGTCCGTCTCTCTCTCGTTATACCTGCGATCGCGCTCGTGAGGTTTTGGTGTGACACAAGTTTCTGAACATGTCACCCGACTAAAATGATTTTAAAGACGTTATCACGTCAAAAAAAAAATTGACATACTTAAGGGAATCAAAATCATGAAATTGGGCAAGAAGCAATGTCTTATAGCACAAGTATAAGAAACCCAGAGTTTCCAACCCAGAGAGGAAACTATTAGGCTTTATTGGGATTAGGTCCGATTTTCTCACGAAAAAAATTGAGAAAATATATCGTTGTATTTTTTAAGAAAATTGTGTTGAAGAAAATTATCTCCAAAAACTTCTTCCATAGGCAGATACAAGTTTTTGTTTTTTTTTCCGATAGTAAGTACGGTACCCTCCATTTTTTTTTATACCACGACGGTGGCAAACAAGCATACGGCCCGCCCGATGCTAAGCAGCTACCGTAACCTATGGACGCCTGCAACTCCAAAGGAGTCACATGCGCGTTGCCGACCCTTTACAAAAAGGAGGATTCACTGTGTTGATGGCTAAAGGAACAAGAAGGTCCCTCATCGTCAACACAGTGGGTCCTCTTTGAGCTCTTTGGCAACCTTACTCACCAGCAGGAACACAACACTATGAGTAGGGTCTAGTGCTATTGGGTGTGGTTTTCTGTAAGGTGGAGGTACTTTCCCAGTCGGGCTCTGCTCCAGATTTGAGCGAGATGCCATTCGCAGTGCCCTTACCTCTCTTTTTGGCGTAGGTTAAGGACATACCCAAGTCCGGACGTAGTTTAAGGACATACCCCGGGTCCATAATGCGTGACCCAACACTCACTTGCACGGCTAGCACGTCTTGCAAGAGTGACTAAAGCCGCGAGTAGGGAAAACCTTCTCGCGCTAGTCAAAAATCTCGCTTTCCGGTAGCATAACATGCACCCGCGGCTGCAACTAACGCGAAGAGAACTCAAAGTTGCGCTAAGGATTTTAGTTCAAAGTCGCGAGTCACTGTCATTTTATGATAGTGGCATTTGATGGCGAGTCTGTCGCTCCTTTCACGCGCAAGTTGTGCTACCAACTAGCGACAACGCATGAAGGCACGCAGATCTGTCTCTTGTCGCGCCAGTCGCGCGTAAGACGTGCTAGCCGTGCTGTTAAGGATATCAACAGTACTCGTAAATATCGATGTCGATATTTAGTTAAAAATTACCATAAAGGGTCTGCTAGGCTTGCTGGAGGAACATGGGTTGGCACAACGTGGTTATCATTTGGATCATCTTGAAAGATCATTCACGTCGTTGTATTTGTCTGTAATAAAAATAATCAAAGATATTTTAAAAGTGTATTATTTATTACTCTAAATCTCTTCCACTCTTTCACTCTAGCTCGCCTGCCATACTGTGGACCCTCGAGAACACCTCCTCAGGGTGCTCATTCCTCAGCCGGAGCGCTCCCGGCAGGAACTCCCTCTGAAATACCGCTCAGTGCGCGTCCATTCAAACTCCAGAAGGTTCATTCATTTAGAACTATTTCTTGTATAATGAGAAAAGGCGGGAAATTGTATTTGGCAAGATTTTGCCCATATCTCTATGCTTTTGGGTAAAAAAATAGAAAAACCTACCTACATTATTTAATCATAACATTTATAACTGTTTATGAGGAAACTTAGGAGCTTTACATAATAATTAATGCGCACGAATTGAGTCATTCCTTTGTTCCTTTGTGTGGTCGGGAATATCGGGGCTTGTTATTTTCCTGGTTGTGGTGAGCAGCAACGTGACTATCCATTATTGCTTTGTTATAAATTTGTTTATCAAGAGTGGCCAATAACTATATGGGGGGCTAGTTACTATGGTAGTCACTCCACTGAGCCTCACATAAGTACTCGTACCTACATCATGGAAAGCTGTATGTTTGTGGGAAAAAAAATAATATATCTCTATACATTTAAGGAAATTCTGAATTCTCTGCTCATTTATTTCAAAATCCGGCTGTATTAATCGGTATTGATACCCGGTGCCCGAACGAGTGTGAGGCAGTTAGAACCGATGCAAATAAGGTTTGCTATTGAATGCTCTACAGTTGACTACAGATGAGGTTGTATGGCTTCGTAGGATATTTTAATTACTTATTAATATTTTAATTACTTACTTAGAATGGCAACTTCGGTAATCGGAAGCGGAAACTGGGTCTGGTACAAAACTGTTCTTGCCGGACGTGAAACAGGCATAAATATAAAGTGTTGCAGAAGATAGGTAATATGGACAACCTAAAAGCACAACTTCTAACAGGACACGGAGGGTTCCAAAGCTATCTGTAACGACGAAACTGAGGAAAATGTCCCACATATATTACTTGAATGTCCCCGATTTGCAGTGGGGCGACTGGATTGCGAGTACTATCAGCTGCAGAAATGCGTATGCAGCCTTAGGCTCAAGTTCGCTTGACAGCAGATACGCACGTAGCAACGGAGTTCATAAAAAATATACTAGATGGCGTTACTGGGGAAGCTAGTTAATTTAAGTTCGAATTCGAATATATACATTTAACAATAGAACAAAGGTCAATGACACATTTAGGTTGATACCTCTAGTCTCTAGAAATTATTTTTTATAAAATATTAACTACTTAGCAACTCCTATTTAACTTACTTCTTCCTCCAAATATGGATCAAAATTTCAACGGTTGGTATAACGGAACAGGTGGCTCAGTCGGTAGACACCTTGCTTAAAACAAAAGTAGGTCCATAATGGACCCGAGATCGAGTCTGGGGTCGTGTTTCTTTTGATTTTTTTCTAAAAGTTAAATATCCGTATTTTTATAACAATACTTTCGTTTACTTTCAAAAATAAATGTATTTTAATATCATTGTTATAGTGGGAAATAAGACACTATTCAATTTTTTTTATTTTTTTTTATTATCAGATCTATTTAAATTACAGTCAAACCTAAAAACAAACAGCTAATACAACTTTAAATAATAATATTACACAATTTATACTAGCAAAGTCAGAACGCGTGGATATTGTATGATAATACACTACGAGTATTACTACTTCAGTTTCTATTGCATGAGTGTAATGGCCAACTCTTACTTAAAGAAAATACCTGTTTCGCTCTTATGATTTAAAATATTACAATTACACAGTTTTGAGAAGGGGGTTACTAAACTTTTAAATATTGAGGTTAATGAAGGCTTAAATTACATTTCTGGCAACACAGAAAATTATTGAAACCTTCACCTCAATAAAGATAGCAGATTATTAATATTTCACTTTTTATAGAATGTCTACATAATATATTTGAACATTTATAGATAACTGTTATTGTAAACCTTTTCTTTGTCAAAAACGTAATAATTTTACAATCACAAAATAAATGTGAGTAAAGGATAAATATTTGGTTATTATTGTAACCCGCCCAGAGACAAGAATACGTAATTAAGACTGTTAATCTTGATATAAAGTCACGTGCTTCATCAATCTCATCATTGTTATGAATTTTAAAAAGTTGGCCAATTGAAATTTAAAATAACGAATTATTTTATCACTCCTCCTAGAGAGCTTATTAGATGACATTGCAATTTAATTATAGGCTGTTGTCTTATCTACTATCTTTTTAGATAGACTAATGAGTTGCATGACTTTGTGGAGTTTAACAATCTATGTTATTTACTTACTTTTGTCTTTTCTCAGCCGACAGCGATATACTTAACCCGACACAGTGGATATTTAGTGTTTAACTATCCTAATATTTAGTATAACCCCCTTCCTTATCAATTACAGCTTGCAAGCGAGAACGCATTGATTTAATAAGATTTTGACATAAACTACTTCCTCGAATTTCATTCCAAATTTTCAAACAATGCGCTTCCAATAATTCTGGAGTTCGCTCGTTGCAATTATCCCAACGCTGGACGATAACACCCCATAAGTTTTCAATAGGGTTTAGATCCGGTGACTTAGCGGGCCAAGGAATGACTTTTATGTCATTTTTATGTTGGTCTAACCACTCCTTCACATTACGCGAACGGTGTATAGGACAATTATCTTGAATAAATCTTAAAAACGGCATTTTTTCTTTCGGATACACATTCCGAACTGTGGGTAACATTATTTCGTTAAGCACATTCACATAATCATCACTGTTGGCTCGGCTAGGAATTCTGATGAGCTCTCCCGGACCGGCTTCAGACATCCAGCCCCACATGTTCACTGATATGCGACCTGACTCCATATTTGGCACTAAGTGGTTGCTGTCGTATCGCGTATTATTTCGACGCCATAAATGAAGACGTCCATGCTGACAAGATTTAAAAGTCTTTTCGTCCGTAAAAATTACATTACTCCAGTCGTCGTTTAAATGTTTACGGGCAAAGTTCAATCTTGTAGTTTTATGATCTGCTGTTAGCAGAGGTTTAACAGCAGGCCTCCGATGATGTAACCCTTCACTATGAAGCACTCTTCGAACAGTATCCACACTCGTGCCAAATAAACAAGCGTAGTGGCGTGTTGGCTTGAACCCATCCTCTTCGTACTCCTTAACCATGAGCTGACGTTGCGGTATGTCTATAAGACTAGGCCTACCGGTCCTTTGTCGGTTGAGCAATGACCTTTCCTCTTCGTAACGTTTCACCCATAAACCAACCGTTTTCCTCTGTAACAATATTCAGTTATGTGTTTAACGTATAAATAAATTATTCACATATACACCCACAAAAGGACACACTTCGGTAATACGTATCCAAAACTAAAAAAAATACTTACAGTAACACCGGTTTCTCTGGCAATCTCAGACTTATTTAATCCTTTATGATGCAAATTAATTATTCCCGACTTTTTAATTAAGTCGATATTGCAATTAGAACTCATTGTTGCTTATAAAGTAACAATAAAAGGTCGCAATCATAAACAGGCAATAACAAAGTAAAGAACGGAGAAACTAAGAACGGCAAAAGAACAGAATGACAAAGAAATCTGTAAGCAATAAAAACTTAAATAGTAAGGTATACCATAAAACTTTAGTCTACCCTCCTAAGTTTTTATATTAAAAGCGTTTCTTGTAAAAACTGTCAAACTCGGTGAATTGTTGTAGGTATACCGATATGAAATTTATTACAATCTGTCAAATACAAACACTGAAAACATTGAAAAAATAATCAACCCAGCAGGACTTGAACCTCGCATCGATACGCCTTACCGGGGCTCGATCGCTTTACCAATTAAGCTATGGGTTCAGTTACTGAGTTGACGAAATTCTCAATGCCTTCCATCATCTTTTTGCATTTATTTTTACATCGACTTTATAGCAGCCGTAAGCGACATCTAGGTGCTAACTACTAGAGTTAGATACCCTTCCCGCCGACCCTTTTACAAGTGTCACAACGGAAATAATAGATGGCGCTGCTATCAACTCATTATGTATTACAATCTGATAAAGCACAGATTCTTTTAACACTATGCATAACTCACCCAACATAAATCTAAAATATTACATCTCGTTCACACTAACGGCGTTCACATATACGCCGCCTTGTTGCATATTATGCTCGATGCAGCTAATGATAAATTTCGATACCACGATTAATTGATCATTTGGTCTAGCGGCTCAATACGGCGACTGAGGCGAGGCTTGCTTAGATGATCCTGGGATCAAATCCAGGCGGGGTGTATCATTGGAATGTATATTTTGAAGAAAAAAAAACTGTGGAGTTTGGTTAAAGTGAACGAAGCAGTTCAGCTGAGAATGCTGACAAAATAATTTAAGTGAATATATTCCAGAAATCTCTCACTGTGACCGAACCGAAACTGGAAGGGGACGATATATGTATTTATATATGATTCATGAATTTAAAAACAAACGGTTGTGGTTGGTATTATGTTGGTAATTAATTGATAGAACAATCAAAAATATTATTCCATGGAAGTTGTGACAGATTGCTACTACTGAAATTCCAACTACTGTTTTTTTATTTAGTAAATTTGACTCAAACTCAAACTCAAACTCAAACATTTATTCAGTAAGTAGGCCACAAGGGCACTTTTACACGTCAAAGTAAAAGAGAGAGAAAAAAAATCAAACTACACCGGTTCTAACCCTACACCTCTGACCCGAGAAGAATTATGTCCGGCAAGAAACTCGGCGGGACTTATTTTTTCAAAACAACAGTACATCAAAACTAAACAATACATATAGTGCGTTGTTCTATAAGAAAACATATCAAACCAAGGTTAGATTAACCAACAATAGGTTATAGTTTAAGAAAAATACCAAAGAAAAAAGATGAGTCCAAATCTGACTATTGAAAATAAATTACATACAAGTTTGATATACTTTCTTACCTGAACTGTGTCTTCTACATAAATTTCCAACTGTTATAAACGCCATCTAGTGAGATCTAGGTAAACTAGTAAGGTGTCTTGGCTGGTAGTAAAAGAATGTTAACATGTCAGAGATTCAGATGGCGTTCATTCTTCATGCACGCCATTATTTTCTCAGGGTGGGTACGCATTTTTGCAGCTGATAGTACATGGTTGGAAATGTATTGCCTAAACCAACACCAATTGGTGACAATTCCACCTTTTCCCATCTATTCGCAGACGATAATTGTCGATCCCATTTCCTAGCATTTGCACTGAAATCACACGCAAAACAGTAAGGGCGAATGGCTCACGGGTTTAGCATAGTACAACCCAATAATTACAGCATGAATTGCATGATATTGAAAATGAATTTAGTAATGATAATGTAATGAAAAATAATTTAGTTAGATGTGACAATTTAGTTTTTAATAATGGCATGTATTAAATGCTGACAATATGTATCAGCTAGGATGTGTGTGAATAATATTAATAATTTTTTTTTTAAACCCAGGTCGTATCACTGAGTTTTTTGAAACATTTGTACGAAATATCGAAGGAGGAGGAGAAATATCGTTTGATATTTACCAGTCGCTTTTCTATGAAGGAAAAAATCGTGAGGAAACGGGACCTAATCCCCAAAATGTCTAGTTTTCCTTCTTCTTTTTTGTCAGATGGCAGTTGCTTTCGTAAAAACTAGTGCCTACGCCACTTCATGGGATTAGATTGCCAAGCGGACCCCAGGCTCAATTGAACCGTGGCTAAAAAAGCCAGGACAAAGGCTAGGAGGATGATACACAAAAAAATATATAGCAAAATAACACCAAAGATCCCGACGAATCGAGAACGTCCTCCTTCGAAATTTTGAAGTCGGTTTTTTTTTTCTCTAATGGACTTTAGGGCGATGTTGGAGTTTGAAGTCGGTTGAAAGGAGTCGAAATATCATTCTATAGTCGGTGGTGCACATGACAACAAAGGGCATTATACGGATTTTAGTGATGATGGGATCACCTTTTGCATAGTGAGACTTTAGGATCCATAGGCCATTTTAGGAAGCAGAGCCAGCTAAATTTATGGTGCGGTGGGGGTAAAAAGGGGGGGGGGGGTTAGAATTTTCGCGACACATAGATTGAAAACTATAAGTCTTAGCAACATACTTCAAAGGCAATAATTGTAGAGAATTTTATGAAGAATATTTCCTTTATTGAAAGTTTTGTGGTAACTTCAACTGTTTTTGCAAAAAATATATGAATGTTCCTACTTTTGTGGGAAGTGGGGAAAACAATTGTTATATATGTAACACATTATAGTGCAGAGTTATATATCCAATAAAGATTTGGCTTGAAAGTCTCGTATCCAGGTCATAAATAAAATAAGTAAAATAATTATTTTCTATTTTGACTACATACTATCAAAATATGATTATTGCTATGGTATTTACCGTCTATATTTGAGTTAGGTAAACACCCCGTTTCTAATGGTAGTTAAATTAGTATGTTAAAAATCGTATATTAAACGGTTTAATTGAAAATAATGATAATAATGATGCAGGTAATGTACTCAAGGCTAAAATAATCGATAGAAATAGAAATAGAAAACATTTATTCGCGACAACAACAACATGCAAACAAACATACTTAATCAAGAATAATAACTAGGTAACTATAATTAACGCATGAATATGGTTGCCACGAAATGGTCCCGACTCAGCATGGTGCATGTGATAGGTCCTAGGTACCACTCATGACACCACTATCGTAGCGTACCTTACCTAAGTTCATATATATTATAATGATATTAGGCGTTGTCCGTTGATAAAAGATTCAAGCGCCCCACGATTTTAGTTATTTGTCTTTTCAATGCTCTAGCTACATTGATGAGAAGAGTGGTGTGATGACTGGTACCTAGAACCTACCGAATTATATTTATAGCTTTTTGTACATTATCTATATCATTGTTTATTTTCAATAAAAGCGTTTGAATTCACCTAAACAATACTTATTTTCTTTTCAAGTTGTTATGTTACTAAAACTGTCTAAACTCCGCTTTCTTTATGATCCACAATGCACTGTGTTCTACTAATAAATCCCTTTCATTTTATACTTGATTTAGAGGTTTGTTAAGAAATGTGTAATACACGGCATTCTGTAGCGGCAGCTATCTTGGATTTACAATGATACTGAATATATTAAATTGTAATTGTCATCAGAACTTATGGTGTGTACCAGATATCGGATCAATTTGTCAACAGAACGAGGGTATAATTTCAACCACAAAATTATGGAGATGTGGGATGAAGCATGTAGTGTGTAGTTATGTAAATATTAGTTATAATAAACTAACAAATTTTGAAATAACTTTGTGTAATGTCTAAGTAGGTATAACACAGAATTGTTATTTTTATTTTAGAGCGCACTATTCGAAAACAGACTGTCCTCAGTTGAAGATGTATACCTACCGCTTAAGTTTTCTCTCTAAAAAAATGAACGGGCCCTTATTGATAACCCGCAATGATGTACCTTTCACTTGAAAACGGCACTAGATAACAGGGACTGGAGAACCCCTCTATTTGATAACGCTATTATTTGGTTACAAAATTATATGTTTACCCTATATTCAATGTTATGTTCCTGTCTAATGTCTTAGCAATAGAGATGAAATTAGCTTGATAGGTAAACGTCATTTTGGATTTACATTTCGGTAAGCGCTACATTGTCATTATCAGCAGCAGCAACAGCAACCAGTATCAGTCCACTGCTGGACATAGGGCTCTCCCATGGCACGCCACTGAGCTCGATCTTCTGCTCTCCTCCTCCAATCCGTACCCGCCAAGCGCTTACCTTTGGGTAACTCAATGATGTGCTTACTACCCTACTAAATACTTACTCGATCTGATACCCCTTTATTGGTAACCGGTTCCGGTATCTTCTAAACGAACTCTTTATTTCACTTATGGATTATAACAAGCATACAAAGGCAAGGTAAATAATAGCGTTTGAAATGGTTGATGTCCATTTAGTTGTGAAAGATATAATTAGGCAAGCATTAGAGCTCAAACCACATCGTTTTTCCTACATAATTAGATTGTGGTTGATAACAGTCCTATTATTTATTTATTTTTTCTTTAAAGATATTATAACTAATATAGGATTTATATACTTTTTATAAAGGGGAATAACAGGGCTTTATCATGAAAATATATTTTTCATGTTACGACCATAAATAAAAAAAATATAGGCATTTATTAAAAAAAATATCAAACGTTGATTTAATATTTTTTATGTTTTCTCAGTTTTCTTATATGGAAAGGTATAAATAAAATACCAAAAATGAATTCGGCATCCTTGCTTTACACGAAAATGATATTAAACTTGACTATATAGCTCTATTTTATTTTTAATTAATTATGGGGGGCACTTCGTCAAAAATTTGCATCAAAAATTTGATTGGCTCCCCTTCTTAAATTAATCTTAGAGCCTAAAGAATTAGCTCTGCAAATGGAAATTCCATCATCATCATTTTCCGTATAAATAAGTGTACACCACCGACTACTAGCTGTTATATGATATTGTTCTAGGTCTAAGTTCGCAGTTTAAGAAATTTATTAGGAGTACTTGGAAAACACAGAGGCATAAATAAAAATAAAAAATATCTACGTATCACATTTTATTTAAATTATGCTTTTAATTTACTATACATCTAGAAAGTAGAGCAAGACATACAAGGTGTCCCTAAACCCAACGTGACGCCTTTAAGGACTGATAGAACAGCTGATGGGCTGTCAGATGAAACAAATGGCACAGTTTTAGATATATTGGCAGTTTTATACACTTATGATAAAGCTTGTTTATGACTTTTACTCCTCGCCAGTTTTAGCGAGGTGAATTCTGCCAATATCAAGTGTACTTTTGATTTTATTCAAATTTAAGCAACGTTGTTCGGTTGAGGCCTTGCCGATTGTAAGGTGATATCCTTCTTACAAATACGTGGGTGGCCGAGACCCTAGATAACCGTTTGTTCAACTAAAAGGTGGTTACGTGCGTTTTCAGACAAATTTTTCATTAGCGGCACACTTGTTCGTTAGGTCACCGCACAATAAGCGATTATCGCTCAAACGATTATCCATAATAAAGCTTAAAGTAGGTACAGCCCATCAGCTGTTCCATCCTAAGGTTCCATCAGCCCTTTAAGTATTCACGTTGGTTTATAGCAACAACCTGTATGTTAACGTATTCACTAATAAATAATATTTATTATCTTAATTTACAGTTTGGACTCTTTTTTTGTGTGCCCCGAAAATGGCAGAATTAAATAGGAAAGCGTCAAAAAAAAACTTTTTAATGATATTTCAAGCCACAAAATCACAAGCTTTTTTGATAAATTTAAACTTTCGTGAGACATACTATCACAATAAAATATAACGCTTACAGCGAGCGCTACGGGCCGGTTCAAAATAGCAAACGTAGTACTTGAAGATGGAGACCTAAGCTCTCCGAAACATGTCGCGCGAAGTGATTAAAGTGACGTGAGTGTAACCGTTATATTTTATAGCTTTTTTGATCCCAACAGGAGCGAAAAAGTCTCCCGAAATACTCATACGTTCATGGAATATAAAAAAATGTATATCGATCGAAAGCATATTACAAATATGAAATTGCTATTTTGACAGTGAAATATTGCGTTTATGTCTATGGTTGCTATATAATTAAAGCCTGACCAGAAATATATGATCATGCGGAATGTTGCGGAATTTCATTGGAACTAATTTCTTACACTGGCATTAATTTTAATGACAGAATGATATGCATGTGTGAGTGCATGTAATAGGCTGTTACTGCCATTGAGGCGGTTTACTAAAATGATAATAAAGTGTTGAATATTAAATAACAAACGACAGAAAATTCCCAAAATTATAGTCAAGAGCGGAACATTGTAGATAGTGTATATAATAAACTGCTGTAAGGAATACGCTCGGGAAATAAAACTTTTTCGTTGTGAAACATTTTCAAATTAACATCAGAGCTGACAGGTAAACAAATCAAAATGTCACCATACCATAGAGAACTGAACTGTTGCCATATAAATGAGAATAATACTCGTAGCGCCCTCTTGACAATAATCATATATTTCTGGCCAGGCTTTAGTTTAACAGTAAAATGGGAGAAATACAATGAAATATATTTTTTTTAATTTCGTACCTATCATACCTATCAATCGTTTTCACATTGCTCATTTTGCATTGATTTAACTAAATTTTGTAACTAAATTTCATTACAAACTTCAACATGTGTCATCATCCCTATTACGAGGACGAAATGTTTGTAGACATTGTCAGTCCAGGTAATATTTATTATGGTCCTAATACTGAGTATGATGCCGTTCGCTTGGTAATAAAACTCTCTTTAGTGCTTCCGTAACTTCCGAGGTATGCTGAAACAAATAAATTATAATTTTAATAACAATTGATATGGTCAGTTAGGGAATGTTAGCTCTAAATCCTTACACCGTGGTCCCTCATAACTAGAAAGATTTGAAGTGCAAATCTCAGGAATGCAATGTTTAAATTTTGAACCTAGTTTCAGAGTTAATACCAATTAAAAAAATACAGTTTTTATTATAACTCAGCACAAAACTAGGTTTACACGTCTTTATAGACAAATATCAAAGAGACAAGGAACACTTTGCAGAAACTAAATTTTGACAAAAAAATGTACACGTTTTGTTTTAGGCGATAATTTTTTTTAAACATTTACTTCTCATGTTCAAAGTATATTCAAAAAAATATTTTTTTTTAATGCGAAATTGACCTAAAGTCACAATATTTTATCCTTCTTTTGGTCTCAGAAATGCGTGGTTAATATCTTTCGGGTTACTCGAGCCCACGGTGTATAATAACGCCTACTGGTATTTTCTTGCAAAAGTCATCTGCTGCTCAACGAGATGATTCTAACACACCACAATGAACTATCATTGTTTTATCACAGTTTTTATGATCACCTTTGTTGTTCATGAGACCAGCTCGATGGTACCAAAATATTGTATTGCCATCCAAGTTACGTAGGTATTAAAGAGAGGTATGGGTACTGCGAATGTTATCTCGCTATGTGTGGTAGGGCACAGCACAACGAATGTCATCTCGCTCAAATCTGCAGAGCCCGACTGGGGAAGTACCTCCTTACAGAAAATCACAGCCAAATAGCACTAGACCCTACTCATAGTAATGTGGTATTGTGTTCCTGCTGGTGAGTAAAATAGCACTAGACCCAGTAGGGTCTACACAATACTATGAGTACATAGTATTGTGTTCCTGCTGGTGAAGAAGGTTGCCAAAGAGCTCAAAGAGGACCCAGTGTGTTGACGATGAGGGACCCTCTTGTTATTTTAGACGTCAACACAGTGACTTCCTTTTTGTAAACGGTCGGCAAAGCCCATGTGGCACCTCTCGTTGGACCTTGTCATAATCTTACATTTTTTAAGGTAGAGCCTTACAGAAAACCACAGCCAAATAGCACTAGACCCTATTCATAGTGTTGTGTTCCTGCTGGTGAATAAGTTTGCCAAAGAGCTCAAAGAGGACCCAGTGTGTTGACGATGAGGGACCCTCTTGTTCCTTTAGACGTCAACACAGTGACTCTTTCTTATTGTAAAGGGTCGGCAAAGCGCATGTGACACCTCTCGTTGGTCCTTGTCATAATCTTACATTTTTTAAGGTCGAGCCTTACAGAAAACCACAGCCAAATACCACTAGACCCTCTTCATAGTGTTGTGTTCCTGCTGGTGAATAAGGTTGCCAAAGAACTCAAAGAGCCAGTGTGTTGACGATGAGGGACCCTCTTTTTACTTTAGCCGTCAACAGAATCCGATCTCTGATTCTGATTCTGATGAGCCGTCAACACAGTGAATCCTTCTGTTTGTAAAGTTTTTGGTCAATAATAGTAGGATTCAGGTGCGCAAGCGCTCAGCGTACGGACGTGAGATATTACAATATACCGCAACTAACTATTTACAAAGTGAGCTCGTGGATTATCAAAAACCGGCCAAGAGCGTGTCGGGCCACGCTCACTGTAGGGTTCCGTAGTTTTCCGTCCGTCACAGTAAGTGTCCCCACTTAAGAGTTAATAACACCGCCATGTAGGATATGATATGAGAGTTTCACGTACAGCGACATCTATCGGCAAATAAAGTAAACTATTGCGCGCGAGCATAAAGTATGGAAGATGATTTTTATGGGATAATTCTTTATTGCGTGAACCGATTTTCACCGTTTTTACTTTATTTGAAAGCACGTCATTTCATTGTAATTTTGTAGAAATTACAGGTACAATAAACACCTGCTTATACGGTTAAATTACAAACTTAGTTCAGAAATTATTTTGTATTTCTTTTTCAAAAACTATTCATCCTATCAAGTTCAAAATAATTTTCCTAGAAAGTTTTTATAAAGTTCTACTTTTGAGATTTTTTTCATATTTTTAAAACTTATGGTTCAAAAGTTAGAGGGGGGGGGGGGGGACGCATATTTTTTTACTTCTGGAGCGATTATTTCCGAAAATATTTACATTATCGAAAAATGATTTTAGGAAACACCTATTCATTTTTAAATACCTATCCAATAATATATCACACGTTAGGGTTGAAATGAAAAAAAAAATCACTCCCCACTTTACGTATAGGGGAGGTACCCTAATAAAAAAAAAAATTCCACTTTTTATTTTACCACTTTGTCGCCGTGATTGATATACATATTAGTACCAAATTTCAGCTTTCTAGTGCTAACGGTCACTGAGATTATCCGCGGACGGACGGACGGACGGACGGGCAGACATGGCGAAACTATAAGGGTTCCTAGTTGACTACGGAACCCTAAAAATGGTTCAGTGCAATAAATGTAAACTTTTTGTGTCAGTGGCAAAAGAGGATATAGTGAAGTGCAAGGGTAGTTGTGGTTCTGTTTACCATAGTAAGTGCACCCATGTCGTCAAGAATTTCTTGCAGACTGGACTTTGTGAGAAGTGCCAGAATATCAAAAACAGCCAGCAACAGCTGAATAATTTGCCAAGGTTAAACGTGAACCCCAGTGAAGACTCGGCGGAGAAAGTACTGGCTGAGGCCAATAACAAACTGGGCATACTTTACGACCTCCAAAAGAAAATGGAAGAGCTTACTAATAACGTGGAGTTTTATTCCGCTATGTACGAAGAGTTGAAGGAGTATAAAGAAGAGTCTCAGAAAAAAATTAAGGCCCTAGAACAAAAAATGTTTACCTAGAGAAATGTAATAATGCCCTAGAGGAAAGGGTTCAAGAGTTAGAAATACGCGACAAAGAAAAAAATATTGAAATCCACGGGTTAGAGGCCCAAAACAATGAAAATACTACAGAAATTATACAACAATTAGCCCAAAAATTGAGCTTAAACCCAGACGAGATCGAAGACGCACAGAGGGTAGGCCAAGAAAAACCGGACGCTATTAAGCCAAAAATAGTGCTAGTTAAGCTTAAATCGAAAAGGGCCCGCGATGGCTGGTTGTTGGCAAAAAAGGAACATAAAATAACAAATAACAAAGTCTATAACAACGGGAGCGATAAGAGAATATACATAAACGAAGATCTACCCAAGTACAAACGTCAGCTGTTATGGACCGTTAGAAACGAATTGAAACCTAAGGGTGTCCAGTTTATTTGTGTTCAAAATGGTAGTATACTGGTAAAAAAAAGTAGTGAAGAAAAAAAGATTTACAACATCAGATCCGAAGAAGATTTAAAGAAGTTTGAGAATGGTAAATGAAGTGTGCAAATAGCGCAGCGAGTACACACTAGGTGATTTTAAAAATTATAAAAGTGAATAGTTTCGAAGATTTACCGACTGACTTTGTGTATAAAAGATATAATGATATGACAACTTTAAGTAAGGATATAAACAATCATAAACAACGTGTTCACATTTTTCATCTGAATATCCGATCACTTCGGAAGCACTTCAATGAATTTTTAGTACTTCTAGATAAAAACGAATATAAAATAGATGTTATAATATTGGCTGAAATAAATATCAAATCGGAGGAAATGCAATTTTACCAGGTACCGGGCTATAGTACGTTCATACGGTCAAGGGAAACAAGAAGGGGAGGTGGAATACTAATATACGCGAGACAGGGGCTGAATTTTGACGCCCAAAAATTAAATACTCAAGCACTAGAAGCTTTTCACGGCAAGATTACTACGGAAAATTGTACATTCCATATATTCGCCATATATAGACCACCTAATAAAAATAAAATACAATTTATTAGCGAGATTTCCGCACTCTTAAGATCCATTCCAGCATCAGATTCGGTTATTGTGGTTGGGGACACAAACATAGACATTTTAAATAATATAAGAAATACCACAACCTCGAAATATAATAATTTTGAACAAAAAAGAACCGACTTCACTAAACATCCACCATTCCAAAAGCAAATGCTCGAGCTGCTGTAAAAAATACTCAAATCACTATAGGTGTGCCTATAATAGTTGAAGAGTTCTCTCGATTTCTCCAGGATCCCATCATCAGATCCTGACCTGGTTACAATGGGACCAACTGTGAAGTATACTCTTTCAAACGAATAAAGAATTTTTCAAATCGGTCCAGCCATCTTCGAATAATCGGTGAACATACATAAAAAAAAAAAAAAAAAAAAATAGCAAAAACAAAGATACCGACGAATTGATAACCTCCTTCCTTCGAAATCTTGAAGTCGGTTGAAAACACCTTGTATGGATGCGGCCAGCAGTCTGCAATACCTAGCAGAGAGATAACGCGAGAGGCGATAGTCGACGGCCGGCACGTCGCGTCATGCCTGGACCACGTGTGGGTGCGAGCGGGACGGAGCGTCAGTGGCGTATCTTCGTACGTATTGGAGGCACATATCTCCGACCATCACGCTGTCGGTATAGCGTTGGACCTATGCGTAAGTGAGAAGACGCGATTTAATACGAGCTGTAGTGACGGTGACATTTTCCGTGAAGTGATTAGCGAACAGCTGGTGAAACAAAAGTTAGATGCATTCGACTGGAATCAATTGTTACTTATTACATGCCCACTTGTGTTATTTCAGACATTATCTTTAGTTTTTGATCGTATTTATAAGGATAGTACAATCATAATTAAATTGAATAGCAAAAGAAAAACACAGCCATGGATTAATAGAAACCTTTATACAATGCTAATGCGTAGGGATTATTTATTTAGAGCATGGAAGGCGCAACCAAAAAGTATGTGTAAAAGACTTGAGTACACCAAATTTCGAAATAAAGTAAATAAGTTGGTGTATGAAGCCAAAAATAGGTATAGACAGTCCGAAATTCTTAAGTGTCAGGGGGATTTCAGGAAAATTTGGGCAAACATTAACTTATGGCTGGGAAGAGGTAAAAACAGTCTAGATGACGTTATACTCAAGCATTTAGGTAAAACAGAAAGCACTAGTCAGATTTGTACAAATTTTTCTGAAACGTTTACCCGCGAGATAAAAGAATTAAAACACAAATGTAATTTAACATTCCTTGACAGAAATTCGTATGTAAAGCCATAATAGGAAGTTTCCACCTTGTTGTAATTATGCCAAAATTGTAAGGAAATAAAAATATTTTTCATTTTCATGTGAGGTAAGTTTTAGGTATAAAAAGGTAGGCCCAGAGGACGTAGAAAAAGTTATAAATATAATGTCTTGCGAAAAAGCGCCGGGGCTGGACGGGATTCGTGTAAAAGATATAAAATATTTGCGTTGTCAGTTGAGTCCTATAATAGCTAATCTAATAAATGCTTGTATTACTAAGAGTATTTATCCCGAACAGCTGAAGCATGCGATTATACGGCCCATTTACAAGTCTGGCAATCACTTAGAGTATGTCAACTATACTCGTAGACCTATAGCTATTTTGTCTGTCGTCGATAAAATAATTCAAAAAAATAATCGTTGGTCAAGTAAGTACGTTTTTAGAACGCTATAACGTACTTTCAGAAACTCAGCACGGTTTTCGAAAAGGGCGCAGTACTGTCTCTGCCTTGATGGGTTTCGCGGACTACGTAAACGAATGTTTAGACTCAGGCAAGCAGTTGATAGTGCTTTTTATTGATTATAAAAAAGCTTTTGATACTTTGGATCACGATATCTTACTACAGGCGATGGATGAATGCGGAATACGGGGTCCTACAAATAAATGGTTTCAAAACTTTCTGACGGGCAGAAAAATACACACTAGTATCGCGGGTGTGACCGGGGAAGAAGCGGCCGTGGAGCTCGGGGTGCCGACCGGGTCCGTGTTTGGTCCCGTGGGATACGCGATGCACGTCAACAGCGTCTCAAACGTCGTCGGGAAGTGTCGAGTGTATATGTACGCAGATGACATGTGTCTCCTATATGCATCCAAGAATATCGCAGAGATACAACAGTGTGTGCAACAAGATTTTGAGGGTATCAGTAAATGGGCACACGATAACGGAATTATTCTCAACTTCTCTGGTAAGGTCAACTGTAAGTGTGACACTTTAGAGTACGTAAAAACATTTAAATACTTAGGCTTAACTGTCGATACAAACTTTAACTGGAAATCTCACGTAAACGATGTTTGTAACAGGCTGAGGTCAGTGTTAGGGAAATTTTACCAACTAAACGGAGCGTTAAGTAAGAAAACCTTACGGGTTGTTTATTACGCACTCGCGGATTCGTTAATTAGCTATGGACTTATTGTATACGGCAGAACATTTCAAACCTATATTAGTGATATTAAAAACATACAAACTAGACTGCTTAAATTTTTAGTAAGCAAAAAAGTTAAAGATAAGTGCAATAAAGACTACGATTTGTTATTTCCCTTGTGTAAGATCTTACCTATAGATAAAAAAGTTAAATATTTAATAGGATTAGAATACTACTATAATGATCTGTACAAATTATTTGCTAAAAATAAGTATAATACAAGAAGTGTAAGAGAAAAACGATTAGTAGAACCTAGAGCAAACAACTACTATGTCGAAAGAATGTCAACATATTTAGTACCAAAAATATTTAATAAAATTAAAATATTAAGACAAAGTCCCCAGCTCAGTAAACCAAGGTTGAAGTTGAGGCTAAGGTCCTCTCTTCTCGAGGACAAGCAGGTTGAGACATAATGCACATTATGCACAAATTCTACCACAACATAATCCACACCGCGGTACTCGAGGAGAGATTACCTAACTTAGAGGATTTTAGAATGTTAGTAAGTAAATAAATAGGTTAAGTTAGATTAAGTTGCTATGTATTTTTTTTTGTTTAAAACAATGAGCGCATCTCGCCATCAAACGTCATAGTTTGGCGAGGTTTACAGTAACATGTATAATATAAGTTTAAATTAATAAATAAATTAAAAAAATATATATATATTTTACGTGTACCAGGGCCGCGATTCGAAAAATAAACACACACACTGGACAGACACAGCTCCAACCCAACTCAACCCAACTCAACTCAACGCAATAACGACATTGACATTTGCTATTCGAACAGATTTTCATTCAACATTGGTCTCAAATTGGTCACAGATTGGTCACACATTGGACCAATGTGTGACCAATGTGACTAATGTCTGACCAATGTGAGACCAACGTGAGACCAATGTTGAATGAAAATCTGTTCGAATAGCAAATGTCAATGTCGTTATAGCGTTGAGTTGAGTCGGGTTGAGTTGGGTTGGAGCTATGTCTGTCCAGTGTAGTGTGTGTGTTTATTTTTCGAATCGCGGCCCATAAAAGTACTTACTTGACTCGTTTATGTTTCCTTCTAAGCTGCAGTTCAAGTAATTTTGGATCAAGTTCAATTTTCGAGTTGCTGTCGTAGCCCGGCAACACGTCTGACAGACCTTCGCTATGGTCATCGCCAACTGTAAAATAAAATAAAAATAATTTTAAACAAAAAAGAACCGACTTTACTTAGCATCCATCTTTCCGAAAGCACATGCTCGAGCTGCTGTAAAAAATACTCAAATCACTATAGGTGTGCCTATAATAGTTGAAGAGTTCCCTCGATTTCTCCAGGATCCCATCATCAGATCCTGACCTGGTTACTATGGGACCAACTGTGAAGTATACTCTTTCAAACAAAAAAATAATTTTCCAAATCGGTCCAGCCGTCTTAGAATCGGTGAGCATACATAAAAAAACAAGCAAAAAAAAACAAAGATCCCGAGGAATTGATAACCTCCTCCTTCGAAATCTTGAAGTCGGTTGAAAACAATTTTCCAAATCGGTCCAGCCGTCTTCGAATAATCGGTGAACATATATAAAAAAATTATAATAACAAAAACAAAGATCCCGACGAATTGATAACCTCCTCCTTCGAAATCTTGAAGTCGGTTGATTAGCAATATACATACAGGTTGTACAAAAGTACTGGTGATCCGTTTAAGGGCATAATTGGTATCATATTGTGAGTAAGAGTAAGTGGGGAAAAATTTTTTGGATGCGAAAAATTTATTGTATGGGACATGGACACGTCGTCCCAGCCGGCCAACTCTCCATACAAAACCATTATTTTCGCAAGAATTTTTTGGTCTTAGTTTTCCATAATTACAGTCGCCATCAAATATATCGGAGCGGTTAAGGTGGTCACAAATATCTGAACAACGTCTCTATTGTCAAGGGGATAAAGTGCCATGTTCAGATACTTTTGAGTACCCTGGCCGCTCCGATATATTTGATGGCGACATTGGCGACTGTACATTACGATACCAATTATGCCTAAATAGCATCAACAGCATTTTTGTTACACCTTCTATACAATATCTCATGTAATATTAACCTAATAAATATTATAATAATTATATTGTATTAATATTGTATGTTTACATGTTTTGATGTTTCTTTCTTCTTAACGCAAAAGCGGCTGAATGAATTTTGATTAAGTTTAGAACACAGGTGAATTGTTACTTTCCAGTTATCTGATGTGAAACGCAAATTAAACGCTGCCTCGAGGTCCAGTAAAACAGCCATTGCCAGAGCCAAATTCGACTTCGTCGGCAGAATTGGTGAGAAGCTAGCGGGCTACCCCACCGGGAGTTGTGCCTTCTGGTCACTTGCCAAAGCTGCCGAGGAAAACTTTTGTCGGTCGTCTTTACCACCACTGCGAAATGCTGATGGTAATCTGGCCCATAGTGCAAAAGAGAAAGCCGATCTTCTTGGTACTCTCTTCACCTCGAACTCGACCCTGAACGATGATGGCAGCACCGTACCGCCTACCATTCCGCGGTGCGCATCCTCGATGCCGGAAATTAGCATCAAACAAAGTGATGTCCGGCGGGAGCTGCTATCATTAAACGTTCACAAGTCGTGCGGGCCAGACGGCATACCAGTAGTTGTGCTCAAACGGTGTGCTCTTGAGTTGTGTTCCGTGCTAACGCGCCTTTTCACACTCTCCTACCACAAACGGCAAGTGCCGTCTTCATGGAAGACTGCCCTCGTGCATCCTGTGCCTACAAAGGGCGATAGTTTGGACCCATCGAATTACAGGCCTATCGCTATAACCTCCCTTCTCTCCAAGGTTATGGAGCGCATAATCAATGCGAAGCTCCTGGGATACCTAGAAGAGCACGACCTGGTTAGTGATCGCCAGTATGGCTTTCGCCACGGTCGCTCGACTGGTGACCTTCTAGTGTATCTCACGCACCGCTGGGCTTCAGACATTGAGAGTCAGGGAGAGGCATTGGCAGTCAGCCTTAATATAGCTAAGGCGTTCGATCGGGTCTGGCATCGAGGTCTTCTATCGAAGTTGCCAGCTTACGTCCTACCCGAGGGATTGTGCAGACGCTGGTGTCCCGCAAGGCTCCGTGCTATCCCCAACGCTGTTTTTGCTGCATATCAATGATATGTTGTCTATCGGCGACATTCATTGTTATGCGGACGACAGTACTGGGGATGCCTGTTACACGGGCCGTGCCAATATCCCTCGATCCGTTGTGGTAGAGAGTTGTGAAAAACTTGTGTCCGATATCGAGAATACTCTTTCTGGGGTCTCGGTGTGGGGTCAGGACAACTTAGTCCAATTCAACCCCACAAAGACGCAAGTTTGCGCGTTCACCGCTAAGAAAACCCCATTTAGTGTGGCCCCTCAGTTCCAAGGCACAACCCTTACAATGTCAGGGAGTATTGGGATCCTCGGTGTCGACATTTCTAGTGACGTCCAATTCCGTAGTCACCTTCAACGGAAGGCCAAGCTGGCATCCAAAAAGCTCAGTGTGCTCAACAGAGCGAGGAGATACTTTACTCCGGGACAGAGACTGCTTCTATACAAGTCGCAAGTCAGACCCCACATGAAGTACTGTTGTCACCTTTGGGCGGGAGCACCTGGATACCAGCTTGGGCCCTTTGACTCGGTACAAAGGCGCGCTGTGCGGATCATCGACGATCCCAAACTCACGAGCGATATTGAACCTTTGAGTCTAAGGAGAGATTTTGCTTCCTTATGTGTGTTCTATCTAGGGAATGCTCCCGGTTCTGATTTTGTATGGCGAGAACCAGGAATTCCCGGTTCCGGTACTGGATTTGTATAGAAAACGAGTACCGGGAGCAAACCCTAGTTCTATCGCTTGTACAATGGGTTGTGCTCTGAAGAACTGTTCGATATGATGCCCACGGCAGCTTTTTATCACCGCACCGCTCGCCGCCGGCAGGGTGTTCATTGTCACACCCTGGAGCCCAAAGGGTCACGCACAGTACGGTTCAAGAGGAATTTCCTCCCACGAACGCTGCGACTGTGGAATGAACTCCCTGCCGAGGTTTTCCCAGCGGGTTACAGTATTAGGTTCTTCAAAAAAGGAGTGAATAGGTTCCTAAAGGGTAGGCAACGCGCATGTGGATCCTCTGGGGTTGCAGGCGTCCATAGGCTACGGTAGCTCCTTACCATCAGGTGGGCCGTATGCTTGTTTGCCACCGTCGTGGTATAAAAAAAAAAATTCACATTATAATCCATTATAATTTGTGCCAATTTGCATCCTTATAATCTACCTCTGTGCCATATTTCATGCTTATAATCACCTCTGTGCCATTTTTCATTAAAATCCGTTAAGCCGTATTTGCATTAAGGGTAGATAAATACATAATTATTAGGGGAAAATCATACATAAATTGATCTTATTCCCACAGTAAGCTCTATATGGCTTGTGTTGTGGGTACCAGACGACAATATAGATAAATACTTAAATAAACAGAAAGCATACTACTACATACTAGCATACTACTTATAACTCAGGAACATCTGTGATAAATACAAATAAATGCCCTTACTAGGATTCGAGCCCGGGACCTCCTACTTCGTAGGCAGGGTCTCTACTGCCTGGGCTTGGAGGCCGTTCAAAGACGGAAGACACATATCTAGATATCCAAATATCTGACCATAAAAGCTTTCGCATTAAAAATAATAAAATTAAATAACCGATTTCACTTAGCCTACTCCACCTTTCCAAAAGGAAATGCCCTAGCTACTGTAAATAATACTAAAATCACTATAGGTATGTTCAGTTCCCTCGATTATTTTAGGATCCCATCATCATATCCTGACCTAATGACAATGGCAGTAACTGTCAAGTATACTTTTTCGAATAAAAAATAATTTCCCAAATCGGTCCAGCCGTCTTCGAATAATCGGTGAACATAAAAAATTGCAAACACAAAGATCCCGAGGAATTGAGAACCTCCTCCTTCGAAATCTTGACGTCGGTTGAAAATACGATTGCTTGTCGCAAGTTTACTTACGAATATCACCTGCGTGTAGACTTTCATCAAAATAAACGTTTCCAGCGGTGTCGGGAATTAGTTCTGTAGGAAGAAAATAAAATATAAGTATACACTGATTCGTAATTTAAATCTAAAACACTAACTTCACTCATTTACCAGTTTCTTGTAGTTTGTCCGGAAAGGTTCGTAATTTATATAGGAGCTCATACATTCTACGATACTTTTCTTTCCTCTATTTATTTGTCTTTAGTCTATTTATGTGTCTTTTTTGGGGTTCCATACCATAGTCAACTAGTTAGGGTTACGTAGTCAACTCAACTAGGAAACCTTACAGTTTCGCCTGTCCGTCTGTCCGTCTGTTTGTCCGCAGTCTAGCTCAGTGATCGTTAATACTATAAAACTGAAATTTCGTATGAGTATGTGTGTTAATCACGCCGACAAATTCCAATAGGGCTCATTTTTACTATGGGACCTTTTTGACTATGGGGCTATCTTCGTTGACAGATATCAAAGTGACAAGCAAAACTTAGCATAAACCTGTATTTACGGAATAATTTTAAACAAAAAAAAAGAACCGACTTCATTTAGCATCCAACTTTCCAACAGCAAATGCTAGAGCTGCTGTAAAAAATACTCAAATCACTATAGGTGTGCCTATAATAGTTGAAGAGTTCCCTTGATTTCTCCAGGATCCCACCATCAGATCTTGACCTAGTTACAGTGGGACCAACTGGGAGCAACTCTTTCAAACAAAAAAATAATTTTCCAAATCGATCCAGCCGTCCTCGAATAATCGGTGAACATACATAAAAAATAGCAAAAAAAAAGATGCCGACGAATTGATAACCTCCTCCTTCGAAATCTTGAAGTCGGTTGAAAAAGGCCCAAATTCATTTTAGGCGTCAGACTTACCAATAATATTTAGTTCTTATGTACGAAAACCACTGATCAAATAATACTAGGGATACACAATCAGCCCAAAAAAAGGCCTCACAGTGCCGCGCAAGAACCACTAGTGCGGTACTTTCTCTGACAGTCTTATTACGGTATAAGACTGGCCAGTTACAATTTTTCGGTAAATTTTGTTCGAATCTGTACCTCTTTTACATTGTTTCTCGAGGACAAAAACAGTAAAAAAGTAAATAAAAGTTTTTTTTGGCGAGTTTGGCTTAAACTCATGTAGTAATTGTTTTTCCCTTTTTTTGGCCTCAGAAAAGCTTATTTAAAGTATTATAAGTATATTGGATTCCTTGTGAGCACATTGTATAAAATGTAGCATCTATATTATGATTAAAATACTCACCGTATTCTTTTAAATTTTGTTCCAACTCCTGGTTGTCTGAAACCAATATTTTCCAATTAATTGAATTTAGAACCACACCTTATCGAACGAGCGCAGCGCACTAAAGCGAAGTTCTTACAGGCAGCTTCGGACAAAACAGAACAGTCACCTGTCTACTAGGACTCCGATGGCTATTTGATTTTTAAAAGTTATGAAATTGCTATTTTTACAGTGAAATGTTGTATATGGTTGCCATACAATTAATTTTACAGTAAAATGTAAAAAATCGAATGGTATCATTGTTATTTTAAATATCGTATTAAAAAAAATCTAAAATATTATAAAAAAAATTAAGATCTTTGAAACAATTCAATAGATTTTTTTAAATTTCACTGTATTTGGATATATTGATTTTGTAATTGGATTTTGTTTTTTGGCATTTTGTATCCTGTCAACTAAAGGAGATCGTCAATTCTGGGCCACCTGATATAAACCGTATACAGTTTGTACTGCAATGTAAAATAAATACTCATTTTATTACTAAAGTAGACAAAATATTGCAAAAAAATGAAACGGGAATTAGAAATACTAAATAAATAAACATTATGTTGATTTTTCCGCGATTAAAATACAGCAAGACAAGACGTTAACGTCCTTATGGCATTGACATACAGTTTAACTTCATCCTGGCCTGAAACGGGATTGTTTTTTGGTTTGACACTGTCGGTGTATACCGTTACATAATCTGCGTTTTGATACTGTTTGGTAAGTTAGAACATTGTAATATCAAAATAGTATCTAAGCCTACGAATACGGAAGTTTAAATTAGAAATCGACTGTATTAAATCGCCTAAAGATTGAAAATGCGTATTTTTGCATTTTTGATCCGAGTTTGAATATTAAAAGTGGGTTTCATAATGGCATAATATCATGCAAACGCATCTTTTTTTCAATTTTGTAATGTCAGATACTAGTGCTATCGCACTTAACGGTGGTAAACCTTATTCCTTCGCAATAGGTGTTAGGAATATTCAGTTAATAGTATCAACGATGGTTTGACAGCCGTCTTTGTTTACCGAAATACAGGAACTATAAATACGTACAAAATATGACTTTTTATTATTTCATCATGATTACACTGAGGGTCGGGGTCATTCAACCAGGCGCGGATACAATTGCCCCTGTTGCCCCCCCCCCCCCCCCCCCCTGAAACGCAAACCTCGTATACTACGGGGCCCATAGGTGCGGACCGCGAGAGTTTTTGTGAAGTAAAGTGCCCCTCCCCTGAACGAAATCCTGGAAACTGCCCCCCCCCCCCTGAACGAAACTCTGGAAAGTGCCCCCCCCCTGAACGAAATCCTGGATCCGCGCCTACATTCAACAGCTTTTCTCTAATGATCTGATGCCATCTTCCTCTATCTGTCGTCTGTAGTGGTGAGAGCTGAGCGAATTTGGTCAGACCAGCGCATTGGGCTCCTGTATCTTGGACGTTCACCTTCGACTTTGCCAGTGATGACCAGTTTCTCAAGGTTATAACTGTCTTTTCTAGTAACGTGGCCAAAATATTCAAGTACTTTGCGCAGGCAGATGGTAGATAACCTGGTTTTTATCTTGAGTTCAGCTAAGATCGGCAGCTAGGATCCAGTGTATACCTAACATCCTTCTCCAACACCACATCTCGAAAGCATCAATCCGGTTACGGTGATATACAGTACAGTGTACGTTGAGATAGCTCAATTTACTGAAAGGAAACATTCTTAAATTTTTTTAAAGGGACATAACTGAATTTAATTTTTTTTGGAAAAAGTGCAGTTCTCAAAAAAACTATTTATTTTGTAATTTTTGCCAATAATATTTTTTATCCTATTTCCTACAAGGATAAAAACTTCTTAATGCCAACCAAGTTTAGGGCACAAAATAACCCATAAATAATAAAAAAAGATTTCTCATAAAATTAGTATGGAAAAAAGTGAAAATTAAGAAGAAAACAGTAAATGCAGTTTTAGTTTTTAGTAAAAATCAAAGAATGTTTCCTTTCAGCGAATTGAGCTATCTCAACGTTTTAAGGTAGTTTCCCTCCAGGGCCAGACTTAACTTTCCACACTGTATACTACAGTGTGGAAAGTTAAGTTAAACTAAAGACAGAGAATGATAGTGAAATTATTATATACTAAGTAAAACTTACCTGGAAAAAATTGGTTTTCACCCATTCCCGGTATTTTGGGTGGAGATTTTAAATTTTTATCAAACAAAGGCGGTTTCGTCGTGATGGAGACTGGTACTGAAATGTAATATTTTATCATCTTACACTATAGTAACAAACTAAAAGTAATATGGAGAGATGTGAGAGGAGATGCACACCACGAACAAGATGGATTGTGTGAGAGATGACATGAAAAGAAAGGGAGTCAATATCGAGATAATGGGAGACGGTAGGTGTGGAAGAGGAAAACATGCTGCGCCGACCCCACATAAATGGGATGAGCGTAGGCCAATGGTGACACTATAATGGAACCACGGTATCTCTGTACCGTTTAATATCTAAGTATGCAGTTGCAACATAAATGTCTAAATGGATTTTTGTTCGAGACGTAGGATAGCGTGGACGTCTTGGGAATTGTTTTTTGTTTTTTGCTCATTTTAGTGCAATATTGATAACTTATAGTACGGTGATCTATAAACAGCAGCGAATGAAGAAGTCTTTAGTTAGACGGACGGTTATCCTGGCATGGCCTTTCACCTTACAAATAGCAAGGCTTCTACCGAACAACGTTGCCTATATTTTATTTAAATAAATAAAAGTATGATTGGCAAAATTTGTGAGCTTTAAAAATGTATGGAATTAAAGGACATTATTTTTCGATTGGGAGTAATATTACACAATACTCAGAAAATAATACAATTTTCGAAAGTGGCAATTGTTTTGAGAAACGCTCCCCATAGCAAGGAATGTGTTTGTTAACCAAAAGAATCACTTGATTCAACTGTTCTCACTAAAAAATGTGATTCTATTGCTTCTTACCAAAACACATTCTAGCTACGCATCCTTGTTCAGCTGTGGTGGAAACGCAGAATTCGTTAATTCGTAAAAAAAAATACTTTTGGTACATATGCCTTTAGTTTAGCGACTCCCCAGTTACTCAAAACCTTACCTTTTGTTACTTGTGTTGTGGTGACGACTACTGGTGTAGTCGATGTTTTAACGGATACTTTGGTCGGTTGTAGGTGAGGTAGCGCGGCGGGCATCATAATATTTGTGCCTGCAAATATATATTTTATGTCTAATATGTTTTTCTTCTATCAAACAAAATTTTACATTTAAAAAAATGTGTCAGGAATTGCTTGCTTCTGCTTTGCAGCAGAGCTATAAGACTTAGTTGCCGCTGTGTTCGCTCTGAAGAGTCTGAAGTAGGCGTAGTATTTAGTACACGCCCTTACGGGAAACATAGTTCAGAACTGGCGACCGTTACCAACTTTTTAGTATGTTATTGGGCCTAGTACTGGGACCCCAAAACTGCCGGAAGACGGTGACGTAGGTGAAAGTCTCTTGCGTAATGACGTCATCAAAATGGCTGCCTCCTCGTTGCGAAAAGTGCAAATTGCATCCAAACCATGCATTGCAAATACACGTATGAGCTTTCAAATGAAAAAAAAAATGAATTGACACCACACACGTGTACGTGTAATGCATAGTTTGGATGTAATTTGTACTTTACGAAACGAGGAAGCCGCCATTTTGATGACGTCATTACGCGAAAGACTTACACCTACGTCACCGTTTCCTGGCAGTTTTGAGGTCTAAATACTATGCCCAACTTACTTACTTGCTATACTTACTACTTATGTTAATAAGTTAGTAACGGTTGCTAGCTCTGAACTATGTCTTCGGCCATTTCCCATAAGAGAGTAGGTAGACTATAGTGATAAAGATCCGTCATGACTCCTGGCAAATTATTACAATAACTATAGGTACTTATTTATATCTATTTTTCTATGATGCCGGTCTGACTTGTTCTTCCTCACTCAGTCTACCAATGACCCTTACTTATATGAATATCTAGGTAACTTTTCTATACACGGGCACCGTCCCGTGAGAATTGCGAGAGATTTTAACTAACTTTTAACCTGATCATAATTGGAGATAAAAATGTCGTATAAAGTTTTCCGGAATTCGTCTAGTTTTAGAGTTACGACCGATTAAATAAAATAAAAAAATATTTTTTATTGTGACTCAGTGCAAAATTATTTTTTGATGGTGATTTCACCCTATATGGGGTCTAGTTTAGACATTCTTATTGACATATATCAAAGTGCCAAGGAATATTTTACGTAAACTATTTTTACGAAAAAAAAGTACCAATTTATTGTAATCGACAGTTTTACCAATAACATTTTTTTATGTTCAAAAGCCTTAAAAAAATCGAAAAAAAATGCAAAAAAAACATTTTTTTGTCGAAATTGACCTAAGTTCATATAACATTTATTACTCCTTATGACCTCAGGAATTCGTGATTAAAATCTCTCGCAATGCTCACGGGCACCGTGTATAAAAATATGTGCATATGTCCGTCTATTAATAATGCGCCACCATGCATTCGAAAGCCGTTACAGATAATGGAAATGCATCCCACCCTTGTATCTACTCGTATATCAAGTGGTTGAGTGGTCTTACTCTTTACTTATAGTTATTTTGTTTCTGTTTATGATGTATGCCATACGATTAAATAATAATATATATGTAGGTACTATTTCTTACTGAGTTGAACTACCTTTAATAACGCTAATGTTAAGTGTCACTTACCTAAATTGCTCAAACGTCTGATCGCCTTTTCCACGCACCAATCCAATATCTGTTTTGTGCTACTCTGTCCTATTTCTTTGCAGAAATTTGTGGCCATGGCCAGAAAAGGATCTGTATCTTTATCTTCTTTAACCTTCGGAGGTTCAGTAGTGGTTTTGAAAATACTCTCTTGTTTTTGGGTATCTTTAATTATTGGATGCCCTTTGCTATGGTGTCGTTTTTTATGTTTTCTTGTGGAATGATGATTAATCCATCTCCGTGGTCGTGTAAAACTAATGCTGTTTACAGGAAATAGAATAGTTGTTTTCGCTTTTGTAGCGTTTTTCACAAATACCTTTTGGTTTCTTTTTGCCGCCATTTTAGCGCTTCTAGCTATGCTCGTTTTGTCTCCCATGTGGATTCCTCCCAGTATCTTGTTCTTTATAATTGAGTCTATAAAAGTGTTGTTGAAGTAGTATTTATAAATTAAATCGTCTACTGATTTGTTATCTTTCTCTCTTAGTATCATTTGATCTTGATCTTCGATAATATTATTAGATGGTACTGACATTAGATTGATTTTAATTGGGTCTACTGAAGTAGTTGGTCCTGTTGTTGTTGGATAATTTGTTTTTGTTTTGTTTATTTCTGAATCTTTGGATTCCGCTAAACCTAGATTAAGTTTAGGGTATTTCTTGTTTTGAACAGTTTGTTTCACTTTTTTCAGTATTTTCGCGAAATTGTTTTGTCTGTGAGATATTTCAGTCTGCAGCTTAGCAATAGCATTTTGTTTTTCATTTAATTTTTCGTTCTGCATTAGCATCATTTTCTGTATGTTGTAAAACTGCTGTTGCTGTGCTAAAAACTTATTTTGCTGACTCTCAAAATCAAGCATGTTCTTTGATATTATCTCTTCTTTCTTCTTGAACGTTTCTTCTTTGTTCTTCAAACAATCATTAAAGCTATTTAGTTTTTCAAGCAGCTTTATGATGTTCAAATATTTGGCGTCAAATTCATTCAGCTTTTTTGTGGCTACTTCCATTTTTTTTCGAATATCTTTGTTTGAGTTGTCCATTTCATCATGTATAACTTTAATAGCATTGTGTTGTTTCATTATTTTTTTTAAAGTCTTTGTTAGCACTGAAAGAACCTTAATTAGTCCTTTTTCAGATATGGGCTTGGAAATTCCTGGTTCGTTTATGGGCTCCATAGGAAGAATTTCATATAAGTTTTTATCAGGAACTGGATTAGTTAGCCACGTTTGATCTCCGCTTGCATTAGGCACTTTATTAAATTCTTTGCTTTTATTAAACATATCAAGTAAATCGATTCTATCTATAACTAACGTGTCGTATTTCATACTTCTCTTAGAAGTTGTATTTCCTTCGGTAATATTTAGTATATCTTTTAATAAATAGTTTAAATGGTTGTTTTCTTTACTAGCTTCCTTCTCTCGTGCTTTATTTGCTTCTTTTTTGACCTCAAAGGTAGTTTTAGTCACGGGTTTTGTGTAGCCGTTGTAATCTATATGTTTGTTATTCGAATTTTCTAATAGCATTGTTGGAAAATCGTTGAATAGCGATTTTTTTGAATCCTTTCCTTTAATTACTTCATTGATATTTTTTTTGTTCCTCTTCGAGTTTGTACCTGATACGTAATAGACTACAAATATTAATATTTATGCACTAAAATAGGCGTCTTCTAAAAAAAGTGGAATGTTATGTTTTAAAGACGCATTCGGCGGACCTAGTAGCGTAAACTTTTTTCGGATTATGCGATGTTTATGCCATTATTGTTTCTACCTAGTAGCGATTCTACACGATACGAATTCCACACAGCTGAAGTTTATCACATGCGTTATTCTTCACAGTCATTATTTCTAAACAATCTTGACTCTACCTAGTAGCGATTCTACACAATATTAATTCCACACTGCCGAAGTTTATCGCATGCGTTATTCTTCACACAATTATATTTCTATACAATTGCAATTAACCATTATTGTTTACATTCGCTGGGTGAGAAGTATTAGGTGGGGGCAATACGAGCAATATTATCTATCCACAGGTATCATTGAAAAGCTGATCAGCTCTACTAAGTTGAACGTTTTCTATACTTTCGATCTATTCTCACTAACGTACTTATGAGTAAGTAAAAAAAAGATAGACACCATGCTGTCGGACAGGTCTTCACCTGTCATTATCCCAGTAATTCATGAAATCGTGGCGAGAGTTATATAGCGCAGCGAAAGATAATTCTCTAAACATCGTAACTTCAATGTCTATACATAGATAAGATACCTGGCTATAATAGTAAGTGAGCCCATGACACTGAACCTAGTTCGATAAGTCTCCTAGATGAGATATATATAATTAGAGGCGTCTTTAATGGGGGAACACGAAATGCTGATGCTGCAATGCAAAAAAAGTGGTGGCGAATTTTATTTTATTTTTTTAAATAATTAAAAAATCCGGTCTCTAGTACGGTAAGTCTCCTAGATTTCCTTTGTTCCTCGAACCAGGGGAGGGGTAGGGCTACACAATAATGCGGTGCAGCAAGCCCCCGTGCGTGGCCTTGTCAGTGGCAGCAGCATCAAAAGATTGTAGATGTATGAAAAAACAAAACGCCTGATCTTTTTATAACAAAAACAAGATGTTATGTAACCTAAACTTAGCGCCTGAACTGCAACAAGATGTTACGTTATTAAAATGATTTGATATTTTAAAAGATCAGGCGCTTTGTTTTTTCATACATCTACAATCTTTTGATGCTGCTGCCAATGACAAGGCCACGCACGGGGGCTTGCAGCACCGCATTATCGTGTAGCCCTACCCCTCCCCTGCTTCGAGGAACAAAGGAAATCCAGGAGGCTTATCGTACTAGAAACCGGTTTTTTATTTTTTTCTAAAAAAAAAAAAAGATACGCCACCACTTTTTTTGCATTGCAGCATCAGCATTTCGTGTTCCCCCATTAAAGACGCGTCTAATTATATATATCTCATCTAGGAGACTTATCGAACTAGGTTCAGTGTCATGGGCTCACTTACTATTATAGCAAGGTATCTTATCTATGTATAGACATTGAAGTTACGATGTTTAGAGAGTTATCTTTCGCTGCGCTATATAACTCTCGCCACGATTTCATGAATTACTGGGATAATGACAGGTGAAGACCTGTCCGACAGCATGGTGTCTATCTTTTTCTTACTTACACGTTAGTGAGAATAGATCGAAAATATAGAAAACGTTCAACTTAGTAGAGCTGATCAGCTTTTCACTGATACCTGTGGATAGATAATATTGCTCATATTGCCCCCACCTAATACTTCTCACCCAGCGAATGTAAACAATAATGGTTAATTGCAATTGTATAGAAATATAATTGTGTGAAGAATAACGCATGCGATAAACTTCAGCTGTGTGGAATTAATATTGTGTAGAATCGCTACTAGGTAGAGTCAAGATTGTGTAGAAATAATGACTGTGAATAATAACGCATGTGACAAATTTTAGCTGTGTGGAATTAATATTGTGTAGAATCGCTACTAGGTAGAGTCAAGATTGTTTAGAAATAATGACTGTGAAGAATAACGCATGTGATAAACTTCAGCTGTGTGGAATTCGTATCGTGTAGAATCGCTACTAGGTAGAAACAATAATGGCATAAACATCGCATAATCCCTTTTTTCGAGCTGCGCGCACTCTGGCCGCTTGCATACATTTGCACTTGTTTGAACGCAAGACGACATAAGCTCTTGACTAAACCGTTATAAAATATGAAGTTATATTGCAATAATAAAAAGCGATAGCCTGGTAGAGAAAAATAAAACTTGCATAATATTTTCATTGTGTAGCAAACAAATACATGTAAGCGCAATTCTGACAATTATAATAGTAGATTGTACACCAAGGGGATAAAGCACTGTTTTATGTCACGGGCGCAATATTGAATCCTGAACGTAACGAAGGACTCCAGATTTTACTCCCGAGCGCAGCGAGGGGGTTATGAGGGGGTAAGACTGAGTCCTGAGTGCAGTGAGGGGTTCAAGCGCGCCCGTGACAAAAACAGCTTTATCCCCGAGGAGTATACTCTACTTTTCTCACCTCTTGCGAGACAATAAAATAGCTAAGGCTACTAGAAACGGATTTTTATTAAAGTAAATCAAAAGTAAAAACCGGCCAAGTGCGTGTCGGACCACACATAGCAGGATTCCGTACCTTCAATGGAATAAGAACCAAACTAATACCAAAAGGTCGTATCTGATGCCTGTGGAAAGTTTTTTGGAAATAACTCAAAAATGGCTAAGCCGATAATGTTAAAAAAAAATTTCGTAGAAAGTATATGACAAGGCGCATCTCCTCAAATTTTTTCATATTTTTTGGACTTACGGTTCAAAAGTTACAGGGGGGGACACAATTTTTCTGACTTTCGAAGCGATTATTTCACAAAATATTCACTTAATCACAAAATGGTCAAAAAACCTCAATGTTATTTTTAAAGACCTATCGATTTATGTGTCACATGTTGATATTTAGTAAAAAAAATAAAAAATTTGTTACATGTATGCCCCCCCCCTAAAAATATTTTTTTTTTTCAAATTTAACTACATGACTAAGTAGCGGCATACAAAATACACCTTATGTGTAAATTTTATTCAGATACGTCGTATAGTTTCCGAGTAAAATGGCTGGGACATACGGATGGACAGACATACAGACAGACATGACGAATCCATAAGGGTTCTGTTTTTTGCCATTTGGCTACGGAACCCTAAAAATTGATTGTTGATACATTAGTCCATTTTATTCGAATTTTATCTCCAATTTTTATAGAACCTGCAGTTTTACTCCGTATACTGCAGCGTCTTATGACACTCGCGGCATTTGTTTTAGGTATTTAAAAAAGGTGGTCAGCACGATTTTCCAAATAAATTCGATTTTCAAATCAGTTCGACGCGGCGGCGCGGGCCCCGGCTGGCGTCGCGGGGCTGTGCACCGTGCGGACTTTACCAAATTAGACTTTAAGCACATAACAATAAGAACTATGGGAAGTGAAATCACATTATTAACCAGCGGGTTATAATGAGATTTAGTACAACATTATAACCCGGCTAAAGCCAAGGGCTATAATGATTAGCTTTCGGTGAGGTTTGCATGATATATAATTTGGCATTGTCGAGCAGGTGGTGTGAAAAAATATTTTTCATTATTAGTACTTTAGTATAACAGGTCACAAAATAAAATCGGACTTGTAAATTATCTCATTTTTAAAGGTTAAAAAGGCGTTCCCGTACTCCACTCCTTGGCGTCCAAAAAAGAGGAAGTTGTGTACTTACTACTCGCCGCCCGTTTCTGCCTGGCCTCCAACGCGGGTACGAAGGGGGTGTTGGGTTCATTCTCGTTCGAGTCGGAGCGGAAGAAGTGGCCGGTGTTCCCCTGCTCATCGTGCTTGTGTTTATGCCGAAGCCATACACCTGAAAACGAGTTCGTTACCGCCTAATTATTGAGCTTAGGTCACAGACGTTGATTGTAGATTGAACTCATAACCATACTTCCATACTAATATTATAAATGGAAGTGTGTCTGTCTGTTACCTCTTCACGCTTAAACCGCTGAAGCGATCTAGATAAAATTTGGTATGAAGATAATTTAAGTCCCGGAGAAAAATATAGGATAGTTTTCATCCCAGAATCATCCCAAAATTTTACTGTCTGGAACTTATTGGTATAATTTGAAACATCTAGACTTTTCTAAATGCTTATCGCAAAATATCGGCCATTCCCAAAAAATCAGTACATAACGTCACGGATCATCGGAAGCCAGATATATCTAGCTATTTTATTTACCTGGTATTTATAAAGTTTTATAAACCGGTTTGAAGGAGGGTTTTCAAAATGGAGATTATAGCTTTGCCGGAAACATGGCTATTGCCGCACGACTTCACGCGCCGACGAAAAAATCATTCGGTATAAACATAATGTTTGAGTTTATCCCGGCTTTTTGCCACGACCACAGCTCAATGAAGCCTTTGGTACAGTCACGGACTTTAATAGGGATGATGACACATGTTTAATTATGCAATAAAATTTAGTGGATAAGATGCAAAATTATCAAAATATCCAAATAAAAAAAATCTATTCAAATGCTTCAAAATTTTACGATTTTTCAAAATACGAAATTTAAAAAATACAGTGATACCATTCGATTTGTAACATTTTACTGTACTACAAATAGTACGGCACCCATATACCTACATAAATGCAAAATTTCACTGTAAAAATAGCAATTTCATACTTTAAACAGAGCGATTATTTGATCAAAATGACGTCACTTGTGCACGTCATTTTGTTAGGAGCGTTATGAGAAACAAATGCAAATCTCAGACTTTCATTTCTGACTTTTGTGTTGCTTTAACGCAATTGGCCCCACGTACCTAGACATTTGATACTCACAACAAAACGAATCGATTGATACCATACATGAAAAAAAACCATCATGCCTATTGTATACTGTTATCGCAGTTTGGCGAGTAACATAAAATTGTTAAATGTTTTGTATTTTTAACCGACTTCAAGATTTGAAAAGAGGAGGTTCTCAATTCGGCGTGTATGTTTTTTTTTTTTTTTTTTTTTTTTTTTTTTTATGTTTGTTACTCCATAACTTCGTCATGTCTGAACCGATTTTGAAAATTCTTTTTTTGATTGTAAGTATATATATACAGATTGGTCCCGTTTTTTTCAAAACGCAGTTCTGATGATGGGATCCATGAGGAATCGAGGGAACTGCTCAAATATTAAAGGCATACATATAGTGATTTTTGTATTTTTATCAACAAAACCATCATTTTCATTCAAAACAGTGACATTTGATGAAGTAGAACTGCTGATGATGATCAGAACGGAACTCTTCAACGACGCATAGTTCACGTTTGGCGATTCGTCCTCTTCGCTGTGTTTGTTTAGCAAGTTTAATTGTCAGAACAAATGTTCGTCAAGTTCAAGTTCTGATGATGGGATCCATGAAGAATCGAGGGAACTCCTCAAATCTTAAGGGCTTACACATAGTGATTTTTGTATTTTTATCAACAAATCAAGCATTTTCATTCAAAAGAGTGACATTTGATGAAGTGGAACTGCTGATGATGAATAGAACGGAACTCTTCAACGACGCATAGTTCATGTTTGGCGATTCTTCCTCTTCGCTATGTTTGTTAAGCAAGTTAGATTGTCAGGACCAATTTTCGTCAAGCTCAAGTTCTGATGATGAGTTCCACGAGGAATCGAGGGAATTCCTCAAATCTTAAAGGCATACATAAAGTGACTTTTGTATTTTTATCAACAAATCAAGCATTTTCATTCAAAAGAGTGACATTTGATGAAGTGGAACTGCTGATGATAATCAGAACGGAACTCTTCAACGACGCATAGTTCACGTTTGGCGATTTGTCCTCTCCGCTGCGTTTTTTAAGCAAGTTATTTCATTGTATGAAATCTAAGTGCACCATCTACAATAATCCTTCACCGGCTACCCCCATTGAAGTCGGTTTTTTTTTCTTAAAAATTATTGATTATAAAAAGAGCCATTTACGGTTCCAGCTATATTCTTTTGTTTAATAGTCTATAAAATAACCAAAGTACATAATATCAGTACTTACACTTACCTTTGTTGATTTTATTCGTCTCGTAATGCGAATGAAGTGCGGTGTCCAACAAACCATCGGCGGCCACAAAGCTTATCGATAAGCTAACAAGTAGTGACATCACTAGATGTTTCATTTTGGATACATTTTTGGCAATCATTAATGTAAATGTCGATTAAATGATTGAGGTGCGAAACGAGTAAAGTAGGCTGAAGAATTGAGCTGGAATTCTAGATGCTTACTACGATTCGGGAGTTGTTTATAAACTTAGTTAGTGATGAGACGATTGTGAAAAGTGTCGATATCGATAGTTTTTTTGTTTAATCTGTTTGTGTTTAGTTGACTATATTTGTAGGTGGTTGAGTGGATCAGCAAGTTTTGCATTTTTTTCAGCCGTAGAGCCAGGAGAACATAGTAACAGTTTAATTGAACAATTTTGTAATGTTTCTAGTAAACTGCTATGGAAAATATTAATTATACCATACAATACAAATAAAATGTACATCTCAAAAAGCAACCTTAGATTAACATGAGGATAGAGATCTTATCGCTATATAGTGATTTCCTCCAGACTACGTTTAGTTAGTGGATATAAGAGTTAATTTAAAAATACGCAGTAGATTGTGCAATTTTGTTTAGATTGTGAAATAAACAGTTATTAGATACAGATCTATCTATTCTATCTCAGTTGCATGTTATTTATTAAGTTTGATGCTGTATTAGGTTCTAACACAGGAAATCCTAGCTCAGCTGTTTATATTATGGACATGTTTTTTTGTAAATAAGTATTTCAGTTCATTTCAACTATATAAAACGTCAAAGCGACTTGTCACTATGAAGTTTCTATCTTTAACCGTGACGTCATGATTTGCATCATGATTTGATCCTGTAGGTGTTTTTTTGCCGATTTTATAAACATTGTAAGCGCAAGTATGCGCATTGTTTTTTCGGAAGATCAGCGCTGGCTAACGCTAGCAACATGCTGAGAAGAGACCATTTTGTGACACTTGTCTTACTCTACAATAATCTTCAATTTATTTGTTCTTTCTGTAATGTCACGAATGAGGATATTTCTATTTCTATTTCTAAGTATATATTACTGTTTTTAGGGTTCCGTACCTCGAAAGGAAAAAACGGAACCCTTATAGGATCACTTTGTTGTCCGTCTGTCTGTCTGTCTGTCAAGACCATTTTTCTCAGGAACGCGTAGAGGTATCAAGCTGAAATTTATATCAAATACTCAGATCTATTGGCCCTTGGATCTGTGAAAAAATCAAACTTAAAAGCCAACGCAATCAAAAGATACAGTCGTTTATGCTGCAAATTTTAGAGTTTTTCGGCACTCGCAAAACCTACGGGGTACTTCCCGTGAACCCAGAAACTTGAAATTTGACACGAAGCAACATCATATAGCATAGACAATGGAAAAATTACAAAAAGTAGACATTTTTAGTAAAATCATACAAAACAATATTTTTTAGGGTTCCGTAGTCAACTAGGAACCCTTATAGTTTCGCCATGTCTGCCCGTCCGTCCGTCCGTCCGTCCGCGGATAATCTCAGTGATCGTTAGCACTAGAAAGCTGAAATTTAATATTAATATGTATATCAATCACGCCGACAAAGTGGTAAAATAAAAAGTGGATTTTTTTTTTTATTAGGGTACGTATAGGGGAGGCCCTATACGTAAAGTGGGGAGTGATTTTTTTTTTCATTTCAACCCTAACGTGTGATATATTATTGGATAGGTATTTAAAAATGAATAGGGGTTTCCTAAAATCATTTTTCGATAATGTAAATATTTTCGGAAATAATCGCTCCAGAAGTAAAAAAATATGCGTCCCCCCCCCCTCTAACTTTTGAACCATAAGTTTTAAAAATATGAAAAAAATCTCAAAAGTAGAACTTTATAAAAACTTTCTAGGAAAATTATTTTGAACTTGATAGGATGAATAGTTTTTGAAAAAAAAATACAAAATAATTTCTGAACTAAGTTTGTAATTTAACCGTATAAGCAGGTGTTTATTGTACCTGTAATTTCTACAAAATTACAATGCGCAATAGTTTACTTAATTTGCCGATAGATGTCGCTGTACGTGGAACTCTCATATCATATCCTACATGGCGGTGTTATTAACTCTTAAGTGGGGACACTTACTGTGACGGACGGAAAACTACGGAACCCTACAGTGAGCGTGGCCCGACACGCTCTTGGCCGGTTTTTTAAATTTTAAACTTACTTCCTTTTTCCTCGTAAACGCGTAGAGGTATTAATTTGAAATTCAAGTCAAATACTCACTATAGGACCTTTCAGATGTAGCAAAACCAAACTTTTATGTCAACGCAATCGAAAGAAATAGCAATTTAAGTCGTATATGTTGAAACTGAGTACTCGCAAGAAATTCAAAACCTAAAGGGTAATTCCCGTAAACTCAGAAACTTGAAACTTGGCACGAAGAAACTTCATATAGCAGAGACAAAGGAAAAATGACGACAAGTAGACATTTTTAGTAAAATCATAAAAAAAATATTTTTTTAAATTTTAATCTTACTACCTTTTTCCTCGTAAACGCCTAGAGGTATTAAATTGAAATTCATACCAAATACTCAGGTCTATAATACCTTTCAGCTGTAACAAAATCAAACTTCTATGTCAACGCAATGGGTGAACTTTTACTTATATACCTACAGGTTTGTACGGAACCTTTGGTGCGCGAGTCCGACTCGCACTTGGCCGGTTTTTTTCTTACATAGATATTTGCAAATTTAATTTCATGACCGCTATGAAACAAAATGTAGATAACTATAGAATATAACAGAATCATAAGCCCAATTCATTGGCACTAATATAACACGTGACGTCGACAAAGGACATTTTATAAAGTATCGATATAATGCACAGTTTCAAGTATGCATTATGCAAGTAGCCGACCCTTTAATATAAATGATCGTTCACTATGTTGCCGGCTAAAGGTACAAGAGGGTCCCTCATTGTCAACACACTGGGTCCTCTTTCAGCTCTCTGGCAACCTTACTCACCAGCAGAAACACGAGACTATGAGCAGAGCTATCCTGTGCACCACTCAGCTGCATTTCGTGGCAGTTTTCGATACGCCGTCAGCAAATGCTGGAACAACCTGCCTCCACCTATTCGTGCGCTAAAAGCGATAAGTACGTTTAAATTAAAGTGTCGAAAGTTATTTATTAGCGCTCAATTGAACGCCTAGCGGCAGCTAATCAAAACTGTTCTTAAGTGTACATACCTTTTCTTTTCTCCTTCTTTTTAAATTATATATTACACTAGCTGTGCCCGCGGCTCCGCCCGCGTGAAATTAGGTCTGTGTAAGTGGCTAATTTGCCCCTAATTTCTCTCCCGTTACCCTGGAGGCGGAACCTGAAGTAAAGTTGACAAATGGATACGCTAGAGGACAGTAGTCCTGATAAAATATTTTACAATTACCACTAAATGAAACTACACTCAAAAATCAATACTTTTTTTTGGCATGATTTAAACGACATAGAGTAGTAGGTGTATATCGGATACAGTACCACTTTTCCAAATCGATCCTCCCGTCAAATCAGTCTAAGCATGAAAGGTAAGAACAGGTGCGGTTGAAATTTGGGGGGGGGGTCACAAATGCAGAAATGATTTTTTGAGGGGGTCAGTAACGTTTTTTTCTATTTGAGGTGTACTGGGGGGGGGGGGGGGGGGGTGACCCATGCAAATTTAACTCAATCTGTAGTGAGTGTAGTGGCTGCCCCCCCCCCCCTTTTAAGCGTTTAATTTTTATAGGCTACGTATAACCTGGCTGGGGATTTTCTTGAATTGGAATTAGTAATCTTTAAGGGGTGATTTCTGGGATAACAATGCAAAAAAAACCGGCCAAGAGCATGTCGGGCGATGCTCAGTGTAGAGTTTCGTAGTTGCCGCCTTGTTTGGACCCACGGTTCTAAAGTTAGATGGAAAAGACGCCCTTTTTTGAACTTTCAAATCTAATATTTACGAAACTATCAGTTTCATCCAAAAAATGTATTAAAAGACCTCTATTCTTTTTGAAAGACCTATTCAATGATACCCAACGATAGAGTTGGAGCGAAAAAAATTCACCCCCCATTTTATGTGTACCCTAATAGAAGCATACACTGCTTTATCTACACACATATTAAAAAAATCCTAAGTGACGTGTTCGGAAACCATTAGAATGACCGCCATGACCAACCTTATTGTGCCGGCGGTCGGGGAGGAGGACGAATTTTAATTACGTTACCGTAGGTAAGGGGGCGTCCATTAATCGCGTCATACGTTTTTGGCTTGTTTTAGACCCCCCCCCTCACCCATGGTGATCTTTGGTGATATTTTTAAGGACCCCTCCCCACCCCTGTCCAAAATGACGTGTAATTTTTTGCTAACTAAAGTAAGTACCGTTTTCTAACACGTGAAGCTACTTACGTAACGTACGTACACGTAAAGGGTAAAAGAATGAAACTACATGTATACATATAAAATAAAATTATCTTTAATAGAAAAAAAATTCTTTAATAGTGCGTGTCGGGCCAAGCGGTTTCGTACCTACTATCGAAAAATTAATATCAAAAGGTCGTATCTGAGTATGAAATGAGTTTTTAGGAGATAACTCAATAATTACTAAACCGATAATGTTCTCAATCTCCGATTCAAAAGTGACAGGGAGGACACAATTTGTTTAGACTTACGATGTGATTTTTTCTTAAAATATTCACTAAATAAAAAGAAAACAAACAGACCTCAATGTTATTTCGAAAGACCTACAGAGTGATGTGTATCATGTTAATATTTGGTAAAAAAAATTTTTTTTTACAAATAATTACATGTATGGAGTAGTGCCCCTCCTTAAAACATCCTTTTCAGCAATTTTACTACAAAACTAAGTAGCAGCATACAAAAACACACCTTATATGTAGATATTTATTAAGATACGTTTTATCGTTTCCGAGTGAAATGGCTGTGACATACGGACGGATGGACGGACAGACGGACATAACGAAACTATAAGGGTTACGTTTTTGCCACTTTGGCTACGGAACCCTAAAAACCTACTTCACAAAATAATATCCATTAAAAATTATTTACAATCATAGTGCTAGTGCAATTTTACTCTGCTTTTGACAGATTGATTCATTTAGAAGTTGATAATTTTTATTTTATTGGCCATAATAACAAAAAAATTACACGTGATATGTGTCCAGACCCCCCTCCCCCCTGTGGTGATCATTGGTGATTTTTTCTTGACCCCCTCCCCCCCTATACAGTATGACGCGATTAATGGACGCCCCCTAATGAATTTTCATACGTTTTTAACACACTGTCACAGATAATACACTGATGTTACGTTACTGATTGCATTAATGGTGGTAATTACATACGGTTTCTGAACGCGGAATAGAGGAATGGTGTAGATCAAGATATTTATTCTTCAATTTAAGCAAATTACAATGCGCTAATGAACGTCAGAGAAAAAAAAATACCTGAGTGCGTTTCGGTTGGAACGAAGTTATGTTATTTAATTTTTGACTTTTTCCTAATTTTTGTAGTTTTTATTTTTTTTTGTATTTTTTTTAATTGAAATTTTTGAAATTTTTGATATTTAGGTAATTTTGGATATTTTTGAAATTTTTGAAATTTGTGAAATTTTTGAAATTTTTAATTTTTTTGAGACTTTTGAGACATTTGTGATTTTTGAGATTTTTGAGATTATTGAAATTTTTGAAATTTTTGAAATTTTTTCAATGTTTTGAAATTTTGACATTTTTGACATTTTCGACATTTTTTACTTTCAGGTTCTCGACTTTTTTTACTTTTTTCACTTTGTCACTTCTCACTGTCACTATACACTCATTCTCACATCTCTATACAAAATTTCATTAAAATCCGTTCAGCTGTTTTCACGTGATGCGCGGTCAAATAAACAGACAAACAGATAAACAGACAAAAATTCTAAAAATTGTTGGAACGTGTTCTGTTATCGACTCTAAGTATCCCCAGCCAACTTTTTTTCGAATATATTCCATGTACAGACTTTCGAACCTCTTCGGCTTTATTATATGTATAAGATAGATTTTTGAACCTAAGATTCTAAAGTAAAATGGGGGGGGGGGGGGGGTTTGAAGATGAAACTATCGAGACTCGAGAAAGGACAAAGGTCCTTTCTCGAGACCCATACTATCTCTATACCAATTTTCATCAAAATCAGTTCAGCGGTAAAAAATTCCTCGTACCAACTTCCAACCCCCTTTTCACCCCCACAAGGGTTTGAAAACTATCCTATGACGTTTCTCGAGACTCAAATTATCTCCATACTCATTTCTATCTAAATCGTATCAGCGGTTAAAAATTCTCCATACAAACTTTCAACCCCATTTTCACCCCCACCAGGGTTGATTTTCGGGATTAAAACTATATATTATCCTTTCCCGGGACTCAAACTATCTCTATACAAAATTTCATCAAAATCCGTTCAGCCGTTTTCACGTGATGCGCGGTCAAATAAACAGACAAACAGATAAACAGACAAACATATAAACAGACAAAAATTCTAAAAATTGTTGGAACGTGTTCTGTTATCGATTCTAAGTATCCCCAGCCAACTTTTTTTCGATTATCTTCCATGTACAGACTTTCGACCCTCTTCAGCTTTATTATATGTATAGATTGACTTTTTCGTAAATTTTGTGGTTTTAATTATTTTGAAATTTTGGAAAGTTTTGAAATTGTGGAAATTTATTTATTTATGAAATTTTATTTTTTTTGAAATTTTGGGAATTTTTGAAAATTTTGGAAATTTGTGAAGTTTTTGAAATTTTTGTAATTTAGAAATTTTGCCATTTTTGACATTTTCGATATTTTTTACTCTTAGGTTCTCGACTTTTATCACTTTGTCACTTCTCACTTTCACTTTTCACTACACTTCACTTCACTTCACTTTATTCTATTTTATATATTTTTTATTTCATTCCATTTTACATGTTTCTCAATCGTATGGGTGTCGCGTTTTCGTGACGTGACGCTTTTTCGTGACGGTCACGTGACTTTTTTTCGCCTAGCCCCCCATCCGCGAACCGTCCGATAAGGAACTTCGTTCCAAAACTACCACCGGTTCTAACCCTACACCCAAGAAGTATTATCATCGAAAAGAAACTCGACGGGACTTATTTTTTTTAAAACAGTAATACATTATTAAAGATACAAAATAGTGCGTAGTTCTTCAAGAAGGCATATCAAAACATCTTGAGAGACAGATAATGTACCCATTGTTTAATTATAAATAAAAATAAATCCTAATCTGCTTCACAAAACGTTTGATATGTTTTCCTACCTAAACGGTGTACTAAATAAATGTTAGATGATTTTGTAGTAGTTTATTGGTTTGGGCCATGCAACTTTGTCCGTCATATATAGTCCTCGAACCTGCAATAACCCTTTGACATTCATGACATTTTCAAATATTTCTTAAGAGCGGGTAAAGGTAAATTTAAAGCATCGACGGGTAACATGTTATAAATATGCAGTAGCAACAATATTCTGAGGATGATTGCCGGTAGATTTGATTGCCCGATAGTCTACGGGTTGATCAAACTGATAAAGTCCAATTTAAAATATAAGTTTTAGATGTTTTATGTTTTATTTTAAGTATGTTAATATGATTACTTACTAACAACTTAGAATGTATACTAACAAAATGGACCATGTTGTATGAAATAAATATTTTTGAATTTGAATTTGAAATATGAACACCTTGACCAAAAAATTACAAATTATTTCAATACCAAATTTCATCTAAATACGTACAGCGGTTATTTTTTGTTTCTTCCCCATGTAAACTTCCACCCCTTTTGCATCCGCTTAAGGGATAATTTCCGAGATAAAACTATTTTATTTCCTTTTCCAGAGCTCAAATTATCTCCATACCAAATTTTATCTAAATCGATTCTGCGGTTAATAATTCCCTATACAAATTTCCAACTCCCTTTTCACCCCTTTAGGGTTGATTTTCGGGTTGAAAACTATCCTTTGTCCTTGCTCGAGACCCATACTATCTCTATACCAATTTTCATCTAAATCAGTTCAGCGGTAAAAAAAATCTCATACCAACTTCCAACCCCTTTTTCACCCCCACAAGGGTTTGAAAACTATCCTATGACGTTTCTCGAGACTCAAATTATCTCCATACTCATTTCTATCTAAATCGTTTCAGCGGTTAAAAATTCTCCATACAAACTTTCAATCCCATTTTCACCCCCACCAGGGTTGATTTTCGGGATTAAAACTATATATTATCCTTTCCCGGGACTCAAACTATCTCTATACAAAATTTCATCAAAATCCGTTCAGCCGTTTTCACGTGATGCGCGGTCAAATAAACAGATAAACAGACAAACAGATAAACAGACAAAAATTCTAAAAATTGTTGGAACGTATTCTGTTATCGATTCTAAGTATCCCCAGCCAACTTTTTTTCGATTATCTTCCATGTACAGACTTTCGACCCTCTTCAGCTTTATTATATGTATAGATAAGGGCAAAGAGATTTATCTTGTAACCGGTCTTCCCATTTTCTTGTTTATTAATTTTTTCTTGGTTTGCTTTTGTTGTTTGTTTTTTGTCTGCATTTGTGTCGTCATTCATTAGTTATTAGTTAGCTGTAAGTTAGTTTTATAGTAGTTTATGCAACAGTTGTATAAGAGGGGTCAAAAAAGGTGAGCGGCGTGGGTAACAATTTGAGCCGTAGGCGAAAATTGTTTAGAAAAACGCCACGAACATTTTTTTACCTACTTATACGACGTTGCATACAATACTTTTTCTACGAATACACTTACTTTTATAAAATGCGAAATTGAAAACTTCATGGATATCGCAGTTATTTTGTCCACATAATTAACAATCATTTAAGTTTTACCTTTTAAAACACTATTTTTCAATAATACTAACATTACTAACACATATACACACCGTCGTTATTTGATCAATTATTAAAGAGCTACAGAGATTAGTAAAAATACCTAAATTACTTTCAAAGTTTGCAATTTGCCCCAACACACGAACGGGAAACGTAAAAAACTACGAAGTAGGTCTGTGGTTTTTTTAATATATTTTTTTTAAGTTTTTTTTTCTAAAAACGCTGCGTTTATTTAGGTTTCTTAGGTTGGCAGTAATTTATTTTATATTAATAGTCGTGTTTGTACGCGATTACGCGATACTATTTTGGCGCTTTTATAGAACAAGTGTTATTTTGGGGAATAGACTAGATAGACTTTTCATCGAGTGTATTATCTATGTTCTTATAAAGGTGTTGATGAATGTATAAATGACAGATAAAAGTACAGGAGTAGAAAAAATTAGTTATAAGTTAGGTCCCCACCGAATATCAGCGTCGTGGCTTGCTGCGGCATTATGCTGAGTGGGGGTCCCTTTTATCGTCTTTAATGTTTGTTATTTCTCCTTTGTTCATTTAATTGGTGTGACAATAATAAATGTATTTTCTTTCTTTTCTTTTTTCTTTCTTTTTCAGGGTCCAGTGCTATTTCGCTGTGGTTTCTGTAAGGTACTTCTTCAGTCAGGCTCTGCTCCAGATTTATAAAGTATCGATTTTTATTTAAGTATTGTTTTTTTTAGTGTGATTTTTCATAATTATTTTTGCATGTTTTTAAAGTGGGGCATTCCACTCACACAATAGTTTGTTATTAAATCAAATACAAACATTAAAAACATTGAAAAAATAATCAACCCAGTAGGACTCGAACCTACATCGATACGCCTTGCCGGGGCTCGATCGCTTTACCAATTAAGGTATGGGTCAAGTAGTGAGCTGACGAAATTTTCATTATCTTCAATCATCACTTTGCGTCTTTAGTAGTAGTATATAATACTTTATTGTACAACAAAGAAAAATACTATAGAAAAAATACATAATATTTGTAAAAAGGCAGACTTATCCTTTAAGGGATCTCTTCCAGTCAACCTTTGAGCAGTTGAGTTAAACATTCTAATCTAACCTACTAGACACAAAGAAAAAACATAAATATAAATAAATACCTAACCGAATACATACATGTAAGTACACATAAATAAATACATTTATATATGCATGCATATATAGCCTAAACAGCGAATTACATATTAAAATTCGTCTTAGCCGTAACTTTGTCAAATTCAACAATATCTTTTGAATCTACATCGGCTTTACCGCGCTGTCCTTATCGATATAATCTACCGACAAACGCCATCACTATCGATAAATGTGCCCGTTTCCGTCGTGTGTTATTGTTTACATAGTCGTGGGCATCTCTTTGCAAATACATCGAATTTCTTTATTTTTATCCGTTAACGTGATTACATTTATGCACTTTTTATACCACGACGGTGGTAAACAAAAAACAGTCTGCTAGATAGCAAGCAGCTACCGTAGCCTATGCACGCATGCAGGTCCAGAGGTGTCACATGCACGTTGCCGACCCTTTAATATAAACGTTTCGCTGTGTTTTTTTTATACCACGACGGTGGCAAGCAAGCATACGGCCCGCCTGATGGTAAGCAGCTACCATGGACGCCTGTAACTCCAGAGGTGTCCAATGCGCGTTGCCGACCCTTTACAAAAAGAACCATTCACTGTGTTGACGGCTAAAGGGGCAAGATGATCCCCCATCGTCAACACACTGCATATTTGAAGAGTTCTCTCGATTTCTCCAGGATCCCATCATCAGATGAGAGATATTTGTCTAATGAGACCAGCTGTGACGTTTACTATTTCAAACAGAAACAATTTTTCTAATCGGTTCAGCCGTCTTCGAAAAATCGGTGAATATAAAAAAATATAAAATACCCAACTTAAAGAAAATTTTCGATATTTTGAAATATTTATTTATTTATTTCTCTATTGTTTTTACGAAAGCGACTGCCATCTGACCTTTCAACCCTGAGAGGAAACGAGGCCTTGTTTGGATTAGATCCGGTTTCCTCACGATGTTTTTTCTTCACCGAAAAGTGACTGGTAAATATCAAATGATATTTCGTACATAAGTTCCGAAAAACTCATTGGTAAATACGAGCCGGGGCCCGGGGTTTGAACCTACGACCTTCGGATTGAAAGTCGTGACGTCTTACCGTCAGGCCACCAGCGCTCTTGCCAATTTGTATTATATACGGATGATTTAATGTTATAACTGTTGGTGACCCTTTAAATAAAATAAAATTGCGCAAATACTAGTAGACCGTCTCGAACTCAGAACTCGCGATTTCCTTGCAAACGAGATGACCAATATAACAAGACCCATGTGATGATTTTTTCGCGTCTTCTAGCTCCATGACCCCTTGGTCGATCCTGCTCATATACAAACTCTCAAATTATATGTATCTCTGCTACAACCACAAAAAATTTCACGAAGATCAGAAAAGCGTTACTAAAGTTATCGCGGAACAAACTCTCAAAATCAAATAGCCATCGAAATGCCGAGACGTCCCAGTAGCCAGAACTTGTTTGCAAGAACTTGCTTCGCTTACGCTCCGCTCGTTCGAAAGTGACTAGTAGTACGCCTCGAACTCAGAACTCGCGATTTCCTTGCAAACGAGATGACCAATATAACAAGACCCATATGATGATTTTTTCGCGTCTTCTAGCTCCATGACCCCTTGGTCGATCCTGCTCATATACAAACTCTCAAATTATATGTATCTCTGCTACAACCACAAAAAATTTCACGAAGATCAGAAAAGCGTTACTAAAGTTATCGCGGAACAAACTCTCAAAATCAAATAGCCATCGAAATGCCGAGACTTCCCAGTAGCCAGAACTTGTTTGCAAGAACTTGCTTCGCTTACGCTCCGCTCGTTCGAAAGTGACTAGTAGTACGCCTCGAACTCAGAACTCGCGATTTCCTTGCAAACGAGATGACCAATATAACAAGACCCATATGATGATTTTTTCGCGTCTTCTAGCTCCATGACCCCTTGGTCGATCCTGCTCATATACGAACTCTCAAATTATATGTATCTGTGCTAGAACCCCAACAAATTTCATGAAGATCAGAAAAGCGTTACTAAAGTTATCGCGGAACAAACTTTCAAAATCAAAAAGCCATCGAAATGCGGAGACGTCCCACTAGCCAGAAGTTGTTTGTAAGAACGCACTTCGCTCGTTCGAATATCTAAATATATAAAAGAAGAAACTGACTGACTGACTGACTGACTGACGGACTGATTGACTGACTGACTGACATATCAACGCACAGCCCAAACCGCTGGTTCTAGAGATTCCAAATTTGGCATGTAGGTTCCTTATAAGGTCTAGGGGTGCACTAAGAAAGGATTTTTCAAAATTGACCCCCTAAGGGGGTAAAATGGCGGTCCAAAATTAGTATGGCGAATCAAGATTTGTTAGACTATTTTATTCGAAACTTCACAGGAGTATTCCTAACGATAAATGAGTAAACACTTGTTTCAGGTTTTTTGAAAATTCAACCCCTAAAAGGGGCAAATGTGGTCACAAAGTCTGAAAATCAACATGGGTATCGTATTCTTTTTGAGTACTTATAGTACGCGGGCGAAGCCGCGGGAAAAGGCTAGTATTGTATATTTATCTAAAAACGAGCGAATGCGAATTAGAATAGAATATTCGTTAGGTACATCCAAAGACTAATTAGGGTTAGGGGGGGTGGTGACGTTATCAATATGGCCGACCATTCTGGACACGTCATTCCGTTGCCAGACGTCAGACCGACAACATTTCCAGGATGCCTCGTAGAGAGGCGAAACACGTGTCGAGTTTTGGTATTATTGGTTGTGGTCTGTTGTATTTAATTTTTGCGGCGGGAGGGTGGGAACATCAATTCATGCAAAAATACGCAAATAAGTATAACGGGTTGTCACTAATCGACTAGCACTTTAGTTCTCCAAGACCCCGCATAGCTGGGCGACACCCGCTACCACGCTTGAAGTAATTTCACTATATATATATTTTTCATTTTAATTAAACAATAGCATTATTGTGTATCTTTAAGATCTAATGTCTGTCTGTAATGATCTAATCTGTTTTAAAGAAATAAGTCCCGCCGAGTTTCTTGCCGGTCATAATACTTCTCGGGTCAGAGGGTTAGAACCGGTGGTAGTTCCACCGGTGGTGGTAGTTCCCCACCCGCAGCCCTCTTTTTTGGCAGCTTAGGTTTAAAAGAAATAAAGCGCTAAGCGGAGTATAGAGATATCTTTTATATGGGTACATCCCTATTGACTAAGGAATTATTTTCCCATAAACTCAGTCATTGCCATTATTGAACTAAAAGTTGGCAACGTGAGATGTGACCTTGATGTGACACAATAATGAGAGCAACGAAATCCGTCTGGTTAGATTGCTATACTATCCTTATTGCCACATCCGGGCATCTGGCAGCTTTTAATGAGTGGAGGTCAGAGTGACAGACTAGCAAAATTTTTGAATTGGAAAATAGTAATAACAAAATAGGTAAAAAATTGCCGAAGTTGTCTCAGTTATAAAGGGCAGGGCCTATATTTTAACATTAGAACAAAAAACAACATTACGCGACAAACTACGAATTATAGGTCGTTTGGCACTCCTTTCCCCCAACAGAAACTTTTGGCAATGATATCATTCTAATTATTTTTATAATTTCTCATTACATTGCTTAAAACCCAAAACTCTATGATTTTTCTTGAAGTGGGTTTCATTCTTTGACCTCCGCCACTTTACAGCTGCCTGATGTCCAGATCTAGAAATAAGCATAGTATAGCAAACTGACTAGAGGGATTTCGTTGCTCTCGTTATTGTGTCATATCTGACGTCATTTTAAATTATATCGGTTCGTTAAAAACAATTAAATACTGCAGTGAGTGATCTTATATCATTGTAATATGGTTGAGATTGTCCCTTCTACGGTACATCCAAGGAGGTGCAGTTAGCGGCTGTGTTTGATCATAACTCTTGATTGAAACTTGCGCGCGAGTCGATTGTGGACATTATGGTGTAGAGGTTAGAACGGACAGAGATGTGTATTTTGATTATTTATTCAATCGAATGTTGTAGGGAAATGTTTGTCTATGGTAAATAATATTAGCATAGCTTAAAATTGAAAAAAACTGTGCGCATCGAGAAAAAGGTGGTTAGCCATTGATAGAGTGCCCCAAGATGAATATTTTTAGTTTTGGAGGTCCGTAAAAATATTGGACCCTTACGTCTAAATCAGAGGTCCTGTGCAATATGTTAGTACTCTCTGGTTAATCCGTATAAAACAAGCATGCAGAATTCATTTTTGATATTAATAGTAGTTTATGTAACTGTTACGTAATAAGGGTCCTTAAAATACGAGTGTGGTTTTATGTAACGAGCCGCAGGCGAGTTTCATAATAAGATCACACGAATGTTTTAAGGCCTAATTACGTACAGTTACATACACTGCTTTATCTACACACATATTATAAATCCTAAATGATGTGTTCGGAAACCAGTAGATTGACCGCCATTGCACCGCCATGACCAGCTCGATTGTGTCGGCGGTCGCGCGGGCGCGTGCCGGCGCTCGGGGAGAGCGCGGATCTTGGTAACGTTATCGTGGGTTATGAATTTTCATACGTTTTTTGTTTGTCAGAGATGTTACGTTACTGGTTGCAATAATGGTGGTAATTACATACGGTTTCCGAACGCGGAATAAAGGATTTATGATATTGGTGTAGATAAACATGTAAAATTCCATATTTAAAAATAAATCTGCGGGTAGGAAAATCACTCAAAAAATATTTTATATAAACATAGAACGTTATATAACGAATAAATATCATTTTTTTTTAATAAATAAACTTGTCATAAAAAAGTATTTTTTCACTTTTTTACTGACTGAAACAATCAGACAAGGTGGCACACTAAAAGGCGTCGCGCAGGCCGCCTATTGCCGTAGAAAGACGATCGTCCTAAGGAAATAGCTTAGTCACAAAAAGACCAACAAAGCGCTTCGTTAAAATTAAACCAGCGTAAGTAAGACTACGGAAAAATATGAAGGTCAAGTTATATTAGTAAAATGACTAAATGTTAAATACTCGCAACATAATCTATTGGTTTTGTGAATATAATCGAAATTATTAGGCCATATTTTCGGTGACATTTTGAGTGTTTTTCTATTCTATGGATTTCTACTTGAATAATGAATTCTTTTGAAAATGTTGCCCATCTGAGTCATGACTCAGTTATAGATAATGTCTGAGACATGACATGTCATGTCTATAACCACTAAAGTCTACGTTCATAACGATCACAGATTAATATTTGTACGTCAATGAGACGCACTTCGCTCACTAGAACGAGACCAATTACACGTATCATTACTTACATTGTGTTCTGTAGATACAAACATTTCGTTACTAGTGTCCAGAGAAATCATCGAGAAAAGGTAAAAATATACATTTCAACTATTTAGTTTTTATCGCACGTATTTTTATCGCACGAACGGAGCGTAAACGAAGTGAAGTTCTCTCAAGCAACTTCGGGTACCTATGTAGATGTCTGTGCATTTCGATGGCTTTTTGATTTTGAATAGTTGTCGCGCGATAACTTTGGTAACGTTTTTCTGATTTATATGACATTTGTTGGGGTTGTAAAGGGTAAACACTATTAAATTGTCGCCTACATTTTTACTTTGCTAGCGTGTTGCATCGAACCGTTTTTGAATATTCTTTTGAAATTTTAAATTTATAAGGATTGTGAAATATTAGACAACCATAAAACGTTCATTGGTTTTTTATCTATGAAAATGGCGTTACACGAAAAAATGTTGGTGTATACATTTTGCAAGAATTTAGTAAAAATGTTGGTGTATACATTTTGCAAGAATTTAGTAAAAATCCTCATTTATCAATCTGGCAAAATCTTGTCAAATTACGCGGAGGACGGTTCAACGGACCCTAAAAAATAAAACAAGGAGAAACTATAAATAGAAAGCGTCGTGAGGGTCAACCCACCAGAAATTTGATAAGAATCCGAGCATCTCTTCCCGGGACGTGGCGAAAAAAGTAGGAACAAGTCAAGCAAATATCCAAATAATTAAAAAATAATGCGGCATTGCAACATACAAGAAGCAAAAAGCTCCGAAGAGAACTGTGGATCAATATAATCGTGCTGTTAGACGTTCTAGGTTATTGTATACCTTGTTAATTGAGAAAAAATGTTGCCTAATTATTGACGATGAAACCTACGTCAAGGCAGACTTCAAGTCTTTACCAGGTAACGAGTACTATTCCTCTCGTGACATTTCGAATCTCGATGAATCGGAAAACGTAATCCCTGTAGAAAAATTTGCTAAGAAATACCTTGTTTGGCAAGCTATATGCCAGTGCGGTATGAGGAGCTCACCATTTATCACTACCGGGACAATTAACACCGATATTTATATATCAGAATGCTTGAAAAACAGACTGTTACCATTCATGAAGAAGCATACTTCCTCAACATTGTTTTGGCCAGATTTAGCAAGTTGCCAGTATTCGTCTCGAACTTTGGAATGGTATAAGGCGAATTCAGTCGTGGTAGTGCCTAAGGAGAGTAACCCACCAAACTGTCCCGAACTTCACCCCATCGAAAAATATTGGGCTAATATAAAAACTAATCTGCGAAAAACTTGCCAACCTGCCACTTCATTGCCAGATTTTCGACGAAAATGGGTTAAATGCACAAAATTATTAACCGATGATTCCGTGCAAAGTTCGATGAATCACATCAAAAGTAAAGTCCGGGAATTTTCTCGTCGTTCGTTAAAATAGCCATAATATTTTTTTATTGATTTTACTTTATATAAAACTAGCTTTTGCCCGCGGCTTCGCTCGCGTTAAATTCGGGGTAATACGGTTCCCCTTTGCCCTCCGTAATGCTCCATACAAACTTCCACCCCCTATTTTAGGGAAGTGGGGGGTTAGAGAGAGACAAAAAGTAGCCTATGTCACTCTCTATCCCTTCAACTATCTCCACTTAAAAAATCACGTCAATTCGTCGCCCCGTTTTGCCGTGAAAGACGGACAAACAAACAAACACACACACTTTCCCATTTATAATATTAGTATGGATTAGTCATATAAACAGTATTATCTACACTCGCATTGTAAGTCCTCTAAAACGTGTTCAAAAACGGTAGGCAATGGCTAGCATTACCACAACCGATTTTACTATGATAAGCTTTTTATCTGTGACAATAACGTAATTTTAACTTTACATGCTCAAATATTGATACGTTATGAGTTTTGATAACATAATATACACCTGCACGCGCCCGCGCGGCCGCCGACACGCTCCCTCCCGACCGCCGGCACAATCGAGTTGGCCATGGCGGTGCAATGGCGGCCATTCTATGGTTTCCGAACACGGCATTTAGTATAAATAATATGAGTGTAGATAAAGCAGTGTATGCAACTGTACGTAATTAGGCCTTAAAACACTCGTGTGATCTTATTATGAAACTCGCCTGCGGCTTGTTTCATAAAACTACACTCGTATTTTAAGGACCCTTATTACGTAACAGTTACATAAACTACTATTAAGCACTTTGGATTTTTATTTTCTCTTCTGTAGCATGTTCGACCTGCGACAATTTAATAGTGTTCACCCTTTAGTAGAGCTCAATACAATTTAAGAGTGCGTTCATGAGCATGATCGATCAAGGGGTTATGGAGCTAGAAGACACGAAAAAAACATCATTAGGGTTTTGTTATATTGGTCACTCGTTTGCAAGAAAATCGCGAGTTCTCAGTTCGAGGCAGACTACTAGTTTTAAAACACTAAGACACGATCTAACTCCAATGCATGAATTATATAATTTTAAACAAAAAAGAACCGATTTCACTTAGCCAACAGCAAATGCTCGAGCTGCTGTAAAAAATACTCAAATCACCATAGGTGTGCCTATAATAGTTGAAGAGTTCCCTCGATTTCTCCAGGATCCCATCATCAGATCCTAACCTGGTTACAATGGGACCAACTGTGAAGTATACTCTTTCAAACAAAAAAAGAATTTTCCAAATCGGTCCAGCCGTCTTCGAATAATCGGTGAACATACATAAAAAAAAAAAAAAAAATAGCAAAAACAAAGATCCCGTCGAATTGATAACCTCCTCCTTCGAAATCTTGAAGTCGGTTGAAAATACAGCCAACGCCTTTCTAAACGTCTGAATCAGGCTTAGCTTGAAATCATTCCAATCCAACACAAATATTGATTGATTTATTTATTTATCGTATGGCTACATATCACTGGATATAGATAGGCTAAGCAGATGATGAAGAAAATCCAGTGAGTGCTGTGAGGTCCAGATGGGACAGTGCAGCTGCCAAGTTTGTTACTTTTTTAGCACCACCCAGGGATCACGTGTAGTGTTGTCTAAGGTGTTTTCTACGGACGCAGAGTGATGATTATTTTATTTGTCGTGTAATGGAGTTGTGTTGGAGATAGTTGTGTTTTTAATGTATTGTTAATGGATTTTAAAGTAAGAATACAGCACTAGTCTGCTTTAACCGTCATTCTGAGTACCTACTTTCATTCATCCTCCTAGCGTTTGCCACTACTTTTCCCCGACAGAAACTTTTGTCAATGATATAATCTAATTATTTATATAATTTATCATAATATTGCATCCAACCAGATGATGAAATATTGAATATGCACAATTAAGAAAAAAAAAACGAGAAATTGGTAACTGGCATTACGCTCTCGTCGGTTTATCCAGCTGACGATTTCTCATGTCGCAATGACCATTTTTTTAACGTGATTAAATAGCCCTTGCTCAACCCACAAACGGAGCGGCAGCTGTCCTTCACCAGGCTCAATTATATATACTTCACATTCTTCACAAGTTATTGTCTGGGACGCGATGATGGACAAAATTTGCGCCTGGCCCAGGGTCAAATGATTGAGTAGCGACAGATGCCAGAAATAACACCATTAGTTGTCTGAGTTATCCTTCATAAATTCAACGAACGACCTCCTGGCCCAGCAGACCAGTGGTAGTGACCCTGCCTACGAAGCAGGAGGTCCCGGGTTCAAATCCTGGTAAGGGGATTTATTTGTGTATTTATCACGAATATTTGTTCCTGAGTTATGGGTGTTTCCTATGTATGTAAGTATATATTTATCTATATAAGTATGTATATCGTCGCCTAGTACCCATAGTACAAGCTTTGCTTAGTTTGGGACTAGGTTGATTTGTGTAAGATTGTCCCCAAATATTTATTATTTTATTATTTATTATTATTTATTCATAATTACTTATACCATAACGTTGCATGAGCTGCAAATAGACACTGGGTCTATTAGTACTTCTAACCCGACAAAGAATTATCCAATTAAGTTTTTGTCAAAACAAAAAGCTGAAGACGCCAGTTCAAATCTGGCCTCGGACACCGGAGGGTTTCGTCACTTTTTCTGAAGTACCTATATGACATCTATTTTCAGTTTTTGTCAAAAGTTTCATTGTTTAATACAAACTTTTAACTACGACTGTTTTTACATTTTTTCAAAATTAATTTACCTGAACTGTGTTCTCTAGATGTAAGATGGAAAAAACGGAACCCTTATAAGATCACTTTGTTGGCCGTCCGTCTGTCTGTCAAGACCCTTTTTCTCAGGAACACGTAGCGTATCAAGCTGAAATTTATATCAAATACTCAGGTCTACTGTCCCTAGGAGCTGTGAAAAAATCAAACTTCTAAGCCAACTCAATCAAAACATACAGACGTTTATGCCGCAAAGGAGACCGTCAATTACAGGCCCACTAGCGATAATGGTCTCGTTTAAGGTTTGTTCTGCAATTTTAAGCAAATACCCATTTTATTACGAAACTAGACAAAATATTTCATGAAAATGAAACGGGAATTAGAAATACAAAATAAAAAGTAATTTCGTTGATCCTTCCGCCATCCAAATAGTGCTTAATAAGTTGTTAACGTCTTTGCAGCATTGACATAAGGTTAACTTTACCTGGACTGAGACGAAACAGACATTTTTAGAAAGGAGTTACGTTTACTTTGCTAATCTAGTTTATTATTCTAGTTTGACACTGTCAATGTATGACGTCACCGTCATCCAAGTCTGCCGCATGAAGTTATAATTTTAAACTGGAGTATACTCTTCGGCCACAAAGTGGGGCCGAAAGAAAGGGAGCTGCGTCTCATTTTGACTTAGGGCGTTATGACGGCATTATATCATGCTCTTTCGATACCGAAACCCATTTTTTTTTTCAATTTAGTAATGTCTGATACTCGTATGGATTTATAAAAAGTGGATGTAATTGTTGCACTTTTTCCCTAACCACAGATGAACTCTATTACCGTGCAAAACAGTCGTTCATAGGTGATTAGAAAAAAAACGGTCCGATAGAGGGGATAATTATCCTTAGATTACATATGTTTGTATGCATGTTGTTGTTGTCGCGAATAAATGTTTTCTATTTCTATTTTTTTAATTATGGGGGCGGTGCCTCACTCGCACTCGTTACGAAATTGACACACATTGACATTTTGACTTGTTGTCATGCTGGCATTATTGTCTAATGACGACATAACTCCCTAAGTCAAAACGATACGCAGCTCCCTGTATTGCTCTCTTTCGGCCTCACTTTGTGGCCCAAGAGTATACTCCAGTTTAAAATTATAACTTCATGGATACTAGTAGTAGCGCACTAACAGAGCTAAACCTTATCTCTTTGTAATAAGTTCTACGATTGTTTAGTTAATAGTAGCAATGATGGTTTGACAGTCATTATCTTTGTTTACCCAAATACAAGAAATCAGAGGCAGGATCAAAATATGACTTTTTATTATTTTATTATGATTTTCGTTTCATTATCATGTCAGATTTTGTAGATATTCTTTAAAAAACCGGTAGTTATTTTGTGTTATACTGTAAATTATAAACATGTACGCTTTTAAATATTGTCCTTATCACATTCATGTTTTTTCATCCCCGATTTCTCAATTTTCCCGTTAGATTTCATGATTATTTTATGACCGTCTTGATCTAGAAATTAAGGCGAATGTTTTGATACCTACTTCATAATTATACGCACCTTAATGAGCTGGGGCAAATCGCCTAACAAAAATTGACGATCTCCTTTCCGCTATTTTTCTGAAACTCGCAAGGGAATCAAAACCTACAGGGTACTTCCCGTGAACTTAGAATCTTGAAATTTGGTACGAAGCAACGTCTTATAGCACAGAAAAAGGATCCTCAAAAAAAAATGTTTTATTAGGGTACCTCCCCTATACGTAACGTGGGGAGTGATTTTTTTTTTCATTTCAACCCTAACGTGTGATATATTGTTGGATAGGTATTTAAAAATGAATAAGGGTTTACTGAAATCATTTTTTGATAATGTAAATATTTTCGGAAATAATCGCTCTAGAAGTAACAAAAAATGAGTCCCCCCCTCTAACTTTTGAACCATACGTTTTAAAAATATAAAAAAAATCTCAAAAGTAGAACTTTATAAAAACTTTCTGGAAAAATTAGTTTGAACTTGATAGGTTGAATAGTTTTCGAAAAAAAAATACAAAATAATTTCTGAACTATGTTTGTTTTAACCGTATAAGCAGGTGTTTATTGTACCTGTAATTTCTACAAAATCACATTGAAATGACGTGCTTTCAAAAACTTAAGTGGGGACACTTACTGTGACGGACAGAAAACTACGGAACCCTACACTGAGCGTGGCCCGACACGCTCTTGGCCGGTTTTTTTCTCTTCTATTGCGCGAGAATACTATAATTGAATGAGATTTTCAATGGTCGTTTTTATTAATACCACGACGGTGGCAAACAAGCAAACGGCCTGCCTGGTGGTAAGCAACTACCGTAGCCTATGGATGCCTACAACTCCAGAAGTCCTTTATTATAAATAAGGATTCACTGTGTTGAATGCTAAAGGGAAAAGAGCATCGCCCGTCGTCAACACTCTGCATCCTCTTTGAGCTCTCTGGCGACCTTACTCACCGGCAGGAACACAACACTATGAAGATAATATGAATGTAAGATGAAGGTACTTCCCCAGTCGGGCTCTGCCCCAGATTTGAGCGAGATGACATTCGCTGAGCTCTAAATTTAAGTACATACAATACAGAATGTTTCCTTTCAGTGAATTGAGCTATCTCAACGTTTTAAGGTGACAGGTATCACGATTGACGACTGCATTTTGCGTTTTTATAATCGTAGCTTCCGCTTCTGCCATCTAGTATACTTGAGATGAACTATGACAATTCAATGTTGACATGTTTAAATAGTCAAACAATCGCGGTCTTTTACAGTAAGATGGCGCTTTGATAATAATTTCATTTTATGTGTACTTACTTAATTAAAGTTACTATTGTATGTAGGTAATCAATGACGAAATAATTTAAGTTACCTATAATATAAAACGACTTGGCCAACGCACGCCATTACCTACAGTATCATAATCGCACAATTATAATGTTTTATTCTAAATATCCAAAATAAGCATTCATCATGGCGGTTATATTTCTATGTGTCAAGTACGTGTCAAGTCTTTCAAAATAAAAGTTCAAATAAAATGTACTTAACTGAAGATAATATTATTTGTAACTAATTTGTTTTATGTCCTCTTCTGCTCTGAAAAATCCAGGTTTTTAGTATCTATAACGAAATTAGAGATGGTCAAAAACGCTTTCAATGAGGACGGTGAAGTGCGTTGGGATAAGACCGCATCGGGAGAACATCGGATAATTCAATTACCTATATGGAAAATTAGCCTTTAGTTGCAAATACAAACCACACATCCTCCAACACTATTGTGTACCTCTACCTAGTTGCATTTTGATATAATGGCGATGGCGCTTTTTTCAGGTACCTACACATTTTACTTAAATGTTTCTTCCGGTATGCTTAATAACAACGACTGTTGGTTAACTGAAAGGTTAAAAAAACCGGCCAAGTGCGTGTCAGATCACGCATAGGAGGGTTCCGTACCTTCAATGGAATAAGAACCAAACTAATACCAAAAGGTCGTATCTGATGCCTATGGAAGAAGTTTTTTGGAAATAACTCAAAAATGGCCAAACAATTTTCGTAGAAAGTATATGCTAAGGCGCATCTCCTCAAATTTTTTCATATTTTTTGGACTTACGGTTCAAAAGTTACAGGGGGGGCTACACAATTTTTCTGACTTTCGAAGCGATTATTTCAAAAAATATTCATTTAATCACAAAAAGATCAAACAAACCTCAATATTATTTTTAAAGACCTATCGATTGATGTGTCACATGTTGATATTTGGTAAAAAGATTTTTTGAAATTTAGTTTCATGTATCGAGCGCCCCCCTTAAAATATTTTTTTTTTTCAAATTTCAAGTAGCGGCATACAGAAATACACCTTATGTGTAAATTTTATTCAGATACGTCGTATAGTTTCCGAGTAAAATGGTTGTGACATACGCGGACAGACAGACAGACAGACATAACGAATCCATAAGGGTTCCGTTTTTTGCCATTTGGCTACGGAACCCTAAAAATCACTTATTCTTTATTTGACGATCTCCTAGCCCAGTCGGTGGTGACCCTGCCTACGAAGCAGGAGGTCCCGAGTTCGAATCCTGGTCAGGGCATTTATTTGTGTGTTGATCGCAGATATTTGTTCCTGAGTTATGGATGTTTTCTATGTATTTAAGTATTTATCCATATTTATCTATTATATATATCGTCGTCTAGTACCCATAACACAAGCCTTATTGAGCTTACTGTGGACCTAGGTCGATTTGTGTAAGATTGTCGTATAATATTTATTTATTTATTTATTATTTATAGTAAATGTATGGAAAATATTTAATTTGTAGCTTTTTAGTACATTACCGTAAGTTGACCCCTAATAGGAAACTATTAGAAACGATAGGAATGGACTCGATTGGCATAAAAAAGCAGCATGTGAAAAATAAAAATAAATAATTTTCATAAAGTATGGGAAAAGTTTTTCTCAATTTGTGGCTTTTCTAGCCGCAAATTATTTTTGATCCCATACAAGAATGGGATCGATTGGCATCAAAAAGAAGTTTACCAAATGTGACCTCTTTCTCGCATCCTGTATGTTTTTTCCAAAATCCGTAACGTTATTAGTTTGAAATTGAGGGAAGGTCTTCTAAGACCATTTTCGCGTTGCAGCGAGGGATCTGGTAGCTGCCCCCACTGACCCAAAAATAAATTGAACTTGTATATTATTTCAAATTATCGAAGTTACAAGTAAAAGTAGTTAAGATAAAAGTAATTGCAATTACAAATTATATGTAATCGGAAATACTACTAACATGTAATCTCAATTACAAGCAATTTCAATTACTTAATATAATTGATTTTCTTGTAATTTAATTAGCAATTTAATACATTACAAAAGTAGGTACCATCTAATAAATTACGCCCAACACTGAATAAACATCAGGTTCAAGAGGGTCGTATGGAGGATGTATGCTATCTGCTGCCGAAGTCACGCATACATGTGATCTTTATAGACAAAAAAGTTTCGTTCTATAAATTCAATTGTTTGTCACAAAAAATGGTTTGATTTGTTTTTGCGTGGCATTTAAGACTGGATCTTATTAATTGTTGCTGTGAACATTTTTTAAATGTGTACCTAGTTGGTTACTAGGAACAGGTTTAGACACGGGTATGTTACGTCCAAAAGGGAGGTATGGGCACTCCGAATGTTATCTCGCTAACTGTGGTAAGGCACAGTTCAGCGAATGTTATCACGCTCAAATCTGGACCTGGCTCAGAGCTCGACTGGGGAAGTACCTCACAGAAAACCATAACCAAAAAGCAAATAACTTAATTCAACCTAAAGTTTAAGATTAATTTTTTAACATATTTTAATCATTTTCATTTATACATATACCATAAGTGTTCTTTACTAAAAAAAATTACAAATATAAAAGCGTTTGTGGTCTCACATAAGAATTATAAATTGAAATTACACAAAATAATTAAAAACATGAAAAGTCAGCACGAGTAAGTTAATAACATATAATACCTGCTTTTGCCCGCGGCTTCGCTCGCGTTAAATTCGGGGTAACAAACCATACAAACTTCCACCCCCCATTTTAGGGAAGTGGGGGGTTAGAAAGAGACAAAAAGTAGCCTATGTCACTCTCCATCCCTTCAACTATCTCCATTTAAAAAATCACTTCAAATCGTCGCCCCGTTTTGCCGTGAAAGACGGACAAACAAACAAACACACACGTACACTTTCCCATTTATAATATTAGTATGGATTGGTTGTATCGTGTCGTGTATAGGGTCGTCACGGTTTTTTGGGTACATTTTTGGGTTAGTTTTGGTTAATTGCCATCTATTTCAAAAGTTTTACCATATCAAAATCCATTACAATATTAAAATACTAGCTTTTACCCGTGACTTCGTCTGCGCGAAATTAACATGAGCGATATGGAAAACGCAAAATAAAAGTTACTAATAGTTAGTAAAATCTAAGAGCAAATATAAAACTAGTACGTATGCTATTTCAAGTCAACAGGGAGCAACAATTCCATATAAACTTCCATTCCGTTTTCACCCCCTTATACATACCAAATTTCATCTAAATTAGTTGAGCGGTTTAAGCGTGAAGAGTTAACAGACAGACACACTATAATATTAGTATGGATACGTCCATATAATATATCTCTTCAAGTAGGCTGGGAAAAAAAAAGAATTATAGCCAAAGAGTTTTTTAAATTTTTTTAAATTTTGAAACATCTTGCTTCAAGGTTTGAAACATCTTGTCTATCCACTCTTAATATTTTTAACTCACTCGTTTTTGAAAAGTTTGAGAAAATGCTGAAAGGTTGACATGAACATAATACAGGCGGTTTATAATTATATCTATTATTTGAAACCGTGCATAGGGTGGTTATGCTAGTTTCCCGTCCGGGTTGCCGTCCACCTGATTAAACTGCTACAAATTTATTGGACTAAGAGCTGGCCACGTCAGATATGACACAATAATGAGAGCAATGAAACCTGACTATTGTGTCATATCTGACGTGGCCAGCTCTCCGTCTACATGGAAAAAACTTTTTGAGGTCAAATTGGCCATTGATAATAATTATTTATTCTTTAATTGATATATTAATTATAAGCTTTAATTTGAAAAACTTGAATATCAATATATCAATAAGTATGGACGGAAAACTGACACATATTCCACTTTTACAAAAAATGTTTTAGTATAAAAAACCTTTCGAGTATGATTTATTTTCGTATAATATTAATCTAAACAAGATCATATAAGCTCTAGAACGGGCACTTCAAAATTTATTATTGCATTACAAAGCTGGCAAAATCGATAAGTGGAAGAAAACTAGCACCTAAAAACTTACTAAGAGTACATTTTATTGAATAGTCCAATCTTAAGTAGAAGAAGTAAATTTTGAAATTTTATACACGACAAACAGCTTAGGTACACTTCATACTGATTTGAAACAAGGATTAATATTTCGAGAAATTTTTACAAAGGTAAAGCATAAAAGTCAGCCCTGAAAGCTGACCAACTAGTTCAAAAATGGTCCGATCTTACCCCATCGTACCTTACGAGTACTTATTGGTTTTTTCATTTTAGGGATTTTGAGAAATTGTATTGGTAGGTATATATACTTATACGATTAAATTAATTCCATATCTACTTACCTACCTAATAATAACATTAATAATTCACTATATCTTTTAAATCGTACGAAAACGAACAAACAATAAGCCATAATAAACCTAATGGCGCGACCAGACATCGCAGAGTACCGGGACAGCCGAGCCGATTGTTTCTTTCTTATTCCATAGTAAAGAGAGAGATATATAACCTATCACGATGATGTGGACAAATCATTGACAAATGCACGAATGTGTTTCAACTTCAAGCGCATTTGATTCTATTCAATGAATCCGTCATTCATATCATAATATAGATCTAGCTTGCAACAGCGCAAAGCAAGAAGCGAAATGAGCAAATGAAAGTAAGCTGGCAACGTCGCCTCGGATGGAAACTGCTCGAACAAACGCGCTCTTGTAATACAAATTATGGTAAAAACATGGATGAAGCCGTCTATGGTAAAAAGTACCCATACCCACTGTAAAAATTTAATAATGAATTAGTCTCTTTTATAAGTTGGTAGTTTAAATATATTGGGTAAAAAAGTCAAAATAAAAAGATTAAACTAACTAGTAACTTGACTATGCTATAGTATGATTTGACTTTTTTTTGTCCAAAAATACCTATAAATCGCTTAGGATCAGGATTGAAAATATAAATGAGAAATGAGATAAAAAAATAAACAAAAAAGTTAACATCAGCCTAGATTTGAACTCGGACATATCTACTTAGTAAGCAAGCGTACTATAACCTAAGCTATGTGGAACGAATTTCCGCACTCAAAATTACTACTCAAATTTGACACATGAAACATGTCTCTGGCTGCAATAGAATAAACGCCTATAAGTTTTATTAGCAATTGCATAGTTCTGATTATTACAGGCTCTTACAAGGTTTTGCGTCTTAAACCTTTATTAAGCGCTTAATACGACTATAGTATCTGCCGAACATTAGTAATGTGCTAAGACGTAGTTATGTTTAATTTCGCAACATAGAATTATTTCTGACCGACATAAAACTTGCGACAAGTTTTCTCCAAAACAGTTTCTTAACGATGATATATATACTTAATTATGTTATACAAGACCAAGCACGTATCGGTACAGCGAACACAACTATATGCCCCTACAGAAAATGTAACATTCATGCTCCAACGTGGTTTGTTTTCTTCAAAAACCTTGCACAAAAACACCTCGATTTGACGTGTTTGCATATATCGTCGCCTTAAGGTAGTTTTCCTCCAGGGCCCGACTTATCTTTCCACCCTGTATATATCGTCGTCTAGTACCCACAACACGAGCCTTAGTAGTATAGATTCACCGTTTCTACCACATGGATTTCCCACCACCAAAACAATGGTTTTTCGGGATTATGGTGGTTTTTCGGGGCTATGAAACCTAAAAAAAAAAAAAGTTTGGTATGTTTTAGTACGTTTAGCCCCCCATTTGCAACAGTGCCCGGAGCCTCCTTCAGCACTTAGGCACTCCGCTAATTAAACAATACACGCTCTTCGACACCACAATAGAACCCTTGCTCACCTTTTTCTATTGTCTCTATTGTTAGCTCGACTCGGCGACATCGCATTGTTACCGAGCTCGGTAGAGGCATACTCCTACGTTGTAGTTTGTTCTTTACGTATTTGCAATAGGTTTTATAATTGCTTAATTGGTTACTCCTTATGAAAGACTAGGTATACTACCTAAATTTTCCAAAGTTTAGGTATTGTTTTGGTGGTGGGAAATCAATGGGGTAGAAACGGTCATATAACTTAACGAGATTTTTAATGATCTAACAAGCCCCGCGAACTGACACAATTACATTACCCTTTATTAGTCTGGACTGGAGTAGGTATCAATTTTATACCTAAAGTAATTAATTCACATTTCGCGAATATATATGCAAATTTCAACGTATCTATAAAGTTTCCATAGTTTAGGTATAGTTTTGGTGGTGGGAAAACGATGGGGTAGAAACGGTCATATAACTTAACGAGATTTTTAATGATCTAACAAGCCCCGCGAACTGACACAATTACATTACCCTTTATTAGTCTGGACTGGAGTAGGTATCAAATTTATACCTAAAGTAATTAATTCACATTTCGCGAATATATATGCAAATTTCAACGTATCTATATGTGTTACAGCACAATATGAAACTTCTGGTATATGTTTCAACCCCATCAATTTTAATTAATTAGTATCTATTCGTTTTCAGTTTTTGCCTAAAATTTATTATTTTATGCAAATCCAATTTTTGAAATATTATTTTATTGATTCTAGATTTGTGTTTATATATTTGTGTTGTCTTAATTTTTTTGGGTAAATTATTTTATGCAAATCCAATTTTTGAAATATTATTTTATTCATTCTAGATTATTTTTAGTCTAGATATTTGTGTTGTCTTATTTTTTTTTTTACTCGTAAATAACTTTGGTATATGTGACAACCGACTGCTATTTATAGGTATTGGTGGACAATAAACATGACTGTGTTTTGAACAAGTTTCAACCTGTAAGTATGCTGTACGTTTCCGTAAAGGAAGTTCCCATTATTTATTATAATATATAGATCTTTTGTTAATGTAGGATTCGGTGTGTGATTTATTGCATTCTTGTTTATACCAGTTAGGTGGGGCGGTGCGATGTTTAAAGACTCCTTTGGTGCTCTAATTTAAAGTCGCAATTTCTATTATTAGTTTTTTCTTGATGCTGTCGGCTTGAGAACTTTACCTTTTTTACTAGATGTCCTTTGAAGAAGGTAATAATTTACTTTTTATTCGTTTCTGAGAAATGTATAAATCAATCATCGGGTTTGAAGTCACACGCAATTTTAATAGAAAGTAAATGCACAAAAGATCTGTCGTTTAAATTCTTTAGAATTCTTTTGATAATTTAATCTTTTGTTAGAAAACATTCCGCTGCAAACAAAAATTTACCTGTCCCCGAAATCCTGTTTAAACTCGTCGCTACCTACCTAGGTGGTCCTCTGTCCCCACCAGCCGTGACCTTTTTTTCAACACAAATTCATATAAAAAGGCTGAGGCTGTGGGTAACTTTATATAGTACCTTCGGATCTCCAGTTCAGTTCAGAGCTCTCAGTTTCTACGCTTTGAAGTTTTAACGAAGACTATTCATAATGGATGTAAGTATTTAAATAGTATTACTCTATAATTATTGCATTAAAAAATTTATGTGTTGTGTGTATGTTTTAAGTCTTTAATATTAATTATGAATTTTGTTTCAGTTTTCCGACAACACTTTCAAAAACTTTTACGTTGATGAAAATGAAGACGAAGCAAGTGATGAAGAGGGGACGCTGGCTTTCAAAGTGAAGCAAGCTATTGCGAAGAAGCGTCAATCAAATAATATTGATGGCTTTTTAGAAAGGCCTAAGAAGAAGACAAAAGTGTATAAGAAATCTTCAACGGTCTCCAAAAAAGAAGAAGACGGTGTTTCATATCTCACTTCGGGTCAGGACGATGGGGCATATGCATCACACCTCATAAAGATCGAAGTATACGACATGAATAAAATACGAAACGTTGGACCTCTGGACCACTGGAAACACTGTGACTATCGTGTTAAATATTATGCTAACGAAGGTGACTCACATGAACAAAGTGCTCGGGATGTTATATTTAATATAACGAAAGAACTATCATCTAAAACCAAATGTGTAAAATATTTTATAGAGACTGATAAGGGTGATAAAAAATAGTTTTAATCAGTGCTTTATTTATATCTAGAATAAGTTCCTTTATTTTTTCACTTATAAAAAATGTTCACTTTCTTTCTTGTTTTATTGTATATTAATGTTATTACTCATTTATTGAACATGTTTAATATTAGATGTAGTTTTAACTGCTTATTTTGTGTTTCTTTCTCCGTCACTGCATTATAGTTGTAAGAAATAAAATAAAACCCAATTTATTTTCATAACACATTGTTTTAATTCACAAAAACTGATTTAAACATATTCCTTAAAACTAAATCATTACACAAAGAATTATCAGAAAACAGACATAAAAACTCAGACATTTTTTTCCCTTGAAGCTTAAAATAAAGATAAACTAAACAGTATTCTCCACAAACTGAAGTAAAATAATTCTGAAGTGATTGATGGTTATAAAACCACCTCTTAGAGTTTCTATTTAAAAATAACCTGTGATAACCAGGAGGCTTTCGACCAAAAGAGTCAAAGTATTCACCATATCCATTCACATCAATGTGCATTGCAATCCAATGAGAACCGGGCTTTGAATCAGGATCCAGATTGCTTATAATAAAAGTAGGTAGATTAACCCAAACAGGAATTCGGTTTGCAGCAAAAACATTTGACTTAAACCTCGGGTTTATTTTATTCATACAAAATTGTATTTCATTCGAATCCATAATAATAATTAATCTCAAAAAGTAAACACTGGTGGTTTTACAGACAATGTTCAAGTGGTAATGATAAAATTTAGTGAATGCATTGTATTTATTTAATTACTAACTATTATAATCTACAGTGATATCACGATTTTTATTTATTTCAATTATGTTATCAAATTCAGCATACACAATACAGTTGATAGTAGTACTTAAAGCTGAATCAAAACGAACTTCGATTCGAACACTTCCGTGTCTTACAAGATTCCAGTGTGAAGTTGAACTTGCAGATAAATCAGGAGTCAAATCGAAACATAATAAAGAATAACCACCCACATAGTTTGATCTGCTTATAGCATTACCTTCGTTATGGAAATGAATACCAGTTCCAGAAAACAAAGTATGATATGCAGTTGCTATTAAACCCGGAGAGTTAAATGAGGGTTGCAAAGTTTTAGAAGGAATTTCATGATCATCTACGTACAAACTAAATGAATTCATATGAAAATGTTGAAAATTGAAGGGATTTATAGCTAAATTACCATTAAACCCAGAGTTTGAAACGAATCCAATAATACATCTTTTAGGGACTTGCCCGAGAAATATATTATCCAACGTTTTACCTTGTATACCTGCGGGTAATGTCAGAACCTTAACTTCTGCCCTTGTTATCGGATATTTCGCAGTTGTTGATGCTAATACTTTTTGATGAGCTAACAATACACTAGGATTTATTCTTGCTCTTCTGATAATGAGACTGGCATCTGTTATTTGTACTTTAAATTTACCATCCTTATGACAAATTAAATTAAATGTTTCTTTCGAACGGACTCATTTTACTCTCATTTCTACACCATTAATTAGAAATTTCTCCTGGTTAAACATATCACCATGTAAATGACCAATCATTTCAACTTCCTTGCTTTCCTTAACAAAGTCCATTCTTTCGTGAAACCCTTTATTAGTCGAGTCAACGGCGTCCATATAGTTGGGGGTATCTTCATACCACAATCCACAAGTCAGATGAGATTTTTTGGCTGCTGAACCATAATTAAGCAGATTTTCCATGTAGGCTCGGTAAGCATAAGTGTTGTTTGGAGGTGATATAAGCTTCTGATTTAAATAAATGTCTAGTTGGCTAAACAGGGAATGTAACCAATTGTTTACCGGTGCAACATTTGCATCAGGTTTTATTTTTGTACCATCTTGATTCAATATTTTGGCATTTATATGCAACAAAGTGTGTGATAGATCAATGTAGTCATCACCTGACCCAGGAACTTGAAACTCAATAGGACCATCGTCACTTAGAGATGAAATTGGTTTGTAATGAATCCACTGGCCACTTTCAATGCTTGTTTGAGTTGATGGTAAAGCAAATAAGTCTAACTCAGATTTGGCACACTCACAAGAATGACTATGTAAGAATGACATTTTTTAGTTTGAAAATATATCTTCAATATTGTTTTTCCTATATTTTTTACCTCCTCTTCGGTGCGATGCTTTTAAGTTAATGAATGGTCCACGTCTTTTTGTGGACGTTTTATACCCAGACCCCGACATCAAAGAATCAATTTTTTCATCTGCTTTTCTTTTTAAGTTGGCGCTTGCTTCATTGAACCGAGATCTAATAGAACTATCCATTGGTCGTGAATTTACCATATCGGATAAAAGACCGATTCCTGCATCTAAAGTTTCTTTTCCCACTGTTTTAAGACCACTAGATAATAATGGTAGCACAGACCTAAAAAGACCACCCAAGAAACTCCCGATCCCATGTCCTCGTTGATATGGTACCCCTTTATAAACTATTCCTATACCCGTACCAGCTTGGTGTGAATAGTAATGTTCATATGGGCAAGACGTAGATGATCTTTTATAATTCATTTTACCCGTTGAAAGTGTAGCTTCACGCAAGAAGATCCAAACTGGAATGGTATTCTAGCTCCAGTAGTTGTCCTTATATCTATTTCTATAGTATCGAATTCTCTTCGTAATACGGGTACATAGTGAGCAGGTGAGAAAATATGTGTTTTGTAAGCACCATAGATAAATTTAGTTGGGTCTAACGGTATTATTCTCAGTAATGATGTAATTACATCTCCCACCACTTGTGGATGAATGATATCAGTATAAACAAATATTTGTGAGGGTAAACCTAAGTATAAATTTGCAGGATGTTTTCCAATTGACATTTCTTTTAAATTTGATCTTGGTCGAAATCCTAATTGTAGACTTAATATGGGTGTTGTTGTGACTGAGACTATTTCTTTATCTGTTGATATCCCCACCATTTTTGTAATTTTATCATATCTAAACTTAACTTTGCTTTTTAGCTGTGGGTTTTCATTTAATGCATCAAGAAAATGATCATACGAAGTAGCTGGTATGTGAGTTTTTGAATCAACGATTTTATCCGTCTTGTCTGCAGGTCCTCCAACTTTCTTTTTAATATAAATGGTATTTTCATGTTCTTGAACATTGTACATGGAGCATGGGTATTGAAATTCTACTAAACCCACGACCCATTCTCCTTCCAATTTAATGGTTTTAGGTAATTTTGTTAAAAAGTGCGCAGTTGTATTATCATTGTAATATTCCGATGAGCTATTGCTCAACAAAGTTAAGTAAAAACTGTTTTCACTCATATTGTTTCTAAACTTGATGACGGTATCCAGGAATTAAATTTATTAGGATAACCTCGCCACTTCACGAACACTTCCTTTCTGCCACCAATACGGCGCGAGCGTATTATTTTATCAATTTTATATTTGATGGAGGGGTGGTAAGTTACTTTTTGTAATTCTTTAGAATAAAATGTACCAATTATTGGTTCACCTTCCAAATCTTTTAAAGTATAAACAACCCACGGAGAGCTATTGATAACTGATTCAATCACAAATATTTCATCGCTCCAATTGGTTTCATAACCCTTTTGGAATATATGTTTATATTTAGTTATCCTAACATGGTCACCTACATTTAGCCTTGCATTTTCTAAAGAAGGTTGTTTATCATTTTTTCTTTCATATAAGTTACACCAAACAGTCCCTATATTACTAGAGTTAACATCAACTGGACGCATTTTTATGCTGGAATGATAGCTATGGTTATATGAATAAAGCAGATCTTGTAATATATTAGTGTAATTGTAAGTATTCTTATGAGTGAAATAACGCCACATTTTAGTTTTGAGAGTTCTTTGAAACCTTTCAACTATGCTAGCTTTAATGTCTGGGTTGTTAGTTGTATAATAATTTATGTTCTTATTTTTAAAATAATCTCTCACCATCTTTGAAACAAATTCTGTACCCTTATCAGATTGAATATGTCTAGGGGTTGCATTTGCTTCCGTAAATATGCTTTCAAAACACGTTTTAACCGTTTCAGCATCCTTCTTTTTCATAAGTCTCGCAAATGCATATTTGCTAAATACATCAATAACACAAAGAATGTATTTATACCCATCGTTGTATTGACTATAGGTACGCATATCACTTAGATCAGCTTGCCATAGTTCATTGTAGTTTGACAGGATGTATTTGTTACGCGAGAAACGTTTATGAACAGGTTTATGTTGAGTGTACGCTTCTTGGGACTGCAACCATATTTTCACTTCCTCTCTATTCATTTGACCTTTCATTTCCTTCATAACATTATTTAAACTACTATATCCAGCCGGGTTTGATATATCGTAATATATTCTATTTATGTCTAATAAGGAGTCCATCTTTCCCAATCAACTTTCTTTTGAGACCTCGTTTTTGGCTTAGTAGATAGAGGAGTAGATGCATTTTTTTCTTTAATTGATAGGTTGTGCTCGCTAATAGAAGCCTGTGAAGTGTTAGCTTCAGGTTTAGATTGAATTTTATTAATAAATTCTAAAGTCTCGGGGTTACCAATACATGACGATGGAACTTTTATATCATTTAAAAGACGAGCGAAATCCTCCCATCCCACTGGTTTTGAGCGTTTAAGCGGTCTAAGCACATCGCCTACCAAATCGAGAATATTGCTATTTGGTATTGTCTGACTGTTTATAACTACTTCACCGTTCTCCTTCCACCAAATTTTAGGTCTATTCAGAACAATGTTTTGCAGTAGCGTCTGACTTTTTGTCCTGTACGATTTAGGTATAACATCTATAATATACGATGGAGAATATCGTTTAGGTAATTGAACCTTTGATACACCAGGAGGTGTGGCATAAACATCTTCTTCCGGCACAGGTGAATTTGCGTCTCCGCTTAAGTTCTGAGTAAATGATTCCTCCTTTCGGATACTTTCCTCTTTTTTTACATTTTCCTCCTTTTTGTTAACTTTCGAAGCAACGTTGTAGTTATCGTTAGTAAGGTAGTTCACTTCATCCATCACTATTGGTAATTTAAATGGTCTTCGATCTGCCTCAGCAAAATGTAAAAATCGTTGTAGTGCTTGACAATATAATGCCCACTTTTCACGATCATTTATTTTTCTTCTAAGAATTGTTTGTATTTCTCCATCCAGACGGGATGATAAATTTTCCACCTGATTTTCACTTTTTTTAAGTCTTTCAATAAATTCAGGCTCTACTAACAACATTTTCTTTGTATTCTCCATTGTATCTAAGATAAGGAGTTTACCAATGCACTTAAAACTGCACCTAAAATTATTGGTAAAAATGCACCCCCTTTCTGAATAATAACGGTTTTTCTAAGCTTATTTTTGCCTTTTGAAACTAGTTTTCGTAATGTTTCCTTATATTTTTTTAATTTAGATTTTTCTATGTTATCTAAAGGAATTTTACCCTTTAGAACGTTATAGATACATTCACAAATGATGTTGATCTCATCTTCATCGCACGATTTAAGCAAAGCAGTGCGATATTTTGGTTTAAGTAAATGCAGGGCTTCCAGTATGTTTATAGGTGCTTACTCGAGAATGCATCATTTAGAACTGACTGAAACTTGATGATCCTTGTTATATTTAAATCCTTTCTTTGGGATATACACTGTGCAATGGCCATCAAATGGAAATATTTTAGTTTTAAAACGACACATGTCATCTGTGTTTTGTTTTAGATCAATCATAAGATAGCCGTGAGCGTTTTTAGAAGCATCCTTGTAAGCTTCGTCAACGAACTTTGAGTTTTCTGGGCATACTTGACGAGACAAATAACGTATTTGTGTTTTATCTCTAGGATTCTTAAAAAACACTAAATAACTTGTATTCAAAGACATATCACGTTGACCTTTACCCTGATGAAATATATTTTGAGTAATATAAAACAGGCTTAAATTTCTGTGGTGACTACCTTTTGTAAAAATATCAACTAGTCGCCCATTTGATTCCCGCATTAAATCATCTATTATAAGTAATTTGGGCTTCAGTCCATCAAACATGGACATATCAGGTATTCCTTGACTATAAATCACATTTTCTAGATTATATAGGGGTTGCATTTCATCATAACACCAAATGACTTCATCAAACTCAACATTACATAATTCTTTCGAATGTTCAAGAAAACTTGTAACAAATTTAGTTTTTCCACAACCACTCGGACCAGCTACAATAGTGGTGAAGGGATGGTAAAAATGAATCATTTTGAATTAACGGGAGGAGTGTGTTGTTATGAAAAGGAATTAATTTCAAATGACAATTTTTTTTAAAGTTTCTCCTTTTATCAAGAACATTTATTAAAAATAACACATAACAAAAAAAAAATTGACATAAGATAATTTTAACTTCTAAACTAAATCATACAATTTACAAAAATTATACACATTGCACAAAAAATAAATACATTTCATTGAATATTCTGTGTAAATTAAATAAATTTTAAAGTACACCATGATGACTTTTATAATGACCCCACGCAAGAGTATCAATAGAATTTCCTAACAAATATCGTTTCGTTTCATTACGGGAAAGCGTTATTTTGGTAATTTTCTGTGTAAATAAAATGTGTTTTATTGATTTGAAACGTAACATTGTATCATATTTAATTTTTTTCTTAAATAAACATTTTTTAAAACTATCAAGATCATACGTTTCCGTTATGCATTTATTGACACCTTTAGCTTTAGCTTTAATTTCTTTATTTTGTACATCTATGGCGTACATTTTTGAACGCAAACCAATAAATTCCTTAAATATTTCCCCATTGTTTTCATCTTTGAAAACTCCAAGTTGCTTTTTATTTACCAGAGGGAAACCATACACGTTGTCCTCTGGGTATTCAGAAGTATCAAAATATAAATTAAGATCTGATTTTATGTCATCATAAAAGTCCTCTGTGAATATTTGATATAGTAAACTATCAGTATCTGTGTAAAGCAATTTCAAATTATTTTGATATTTGGTTTTCATATAGTCGTAATGAAATTGATACATTAAAGTTTTAGAAAGATCTAAAATGCAAAAACCTAGGTAAATTGGTTTGTTGTATAAAACTTTAGTTTTTTTCAATTGAACAGCTACTAAATCATGTGAAAAACAGATAAACTATGAAATTCAGGTTTCGCAATTAAAGATTGAACTCCTTGAGATTTCCCACGATTTTCCCAGTGATTTAATAATTTGATGTTTACTCGTTTCATTACATTCTCCATAGTTTTACCAAACACTGAATTGTTCATGAGTTTGAAAAAATCTTTTTCGAATTCAGAAGATGCTTGGGATCGCATGTAGGTATTTAAATCTATGTAACTTTTTAACCATGGGGATTGCTCAAATTTTAATATTCTATGGATTTTAAGCAATTTTAATCCGTTTTGTAAACTTTGTTTAAGATTTCTGTAATGAATGACATAGTTTGTTTTCTTGTTTAGATTTGGTATTAATTTTTTTGCTTTAGAATTACCTAAACATACATTTTCGGGACAGAATGGTAGATCCGAATGATAATCATGTAATTCTTTAGGGTATTCAATGTCTACTTCTAAGATAAAGCCATGATCAGCATCATCTGCAATATTAAAATTCGTCTCTACATTCACCCATTCAAATTTACCTGTAGGAAGAGGTTGAGACATAGCCCATCCATACAAGTTATTTGCATCTAAATATACAAGAAAAGAAGACGGTTGGTTTGATTCATAGTTTGACATATATTTATTGTTAGCTTTTGCATGTCTGTGCTGCATTGGGACATACCTCCTCGAATATTTTTTGCTATGAAAGCAGTTTTATCAATATCCGTCAAAAGTTCAAGTTTTATTTTTGTAACTTTTAACATAGCATCCCAACTCAATCCTGGGGCAGTGTAATAATGAGCTGGATCCAAACCGTAGGTCTTAACACATACATTTCTAAAATTTTCAAATACATCAGTTAGTAGCAAAACATCTGTTTTCAGATATAAATCTGAATAGTCCCCCATATTTTGACAATTAAAGTGATTCCACACACCCACAGCATGTTCATAATCTTCATCTGAAATGTGGCTATTAGTCAGAGAACTATAAAATAAATCCTTACGAGGAAGGGCGGTAAGGTTTAAACTATCAAATGATGTCATGTATTCATATGGGTACACACCCTTACGTATCAAGCGCTTATAGTCTTCTTCACTTGGAAAATTTAATTTTAGTTCATTGAATTGGTTTGTTGTTAAGTTTTTAGCAAATTTTTCAAGACTACTAGACATGAATTTAAGGGAATCAACGAATCTTAATTTCACTGTACGGTTATTCACTTTTAACATTTTGGAAAAGGAAATATATTTTTCTTTGTTCTGTGGGATTAGTTCTATATCACCATCTTCAAAATTAAGCCCATGTACTATAAAGTGACTGTCATAGTTGCTTAAGTTATGAAAAAACACAGGTACAAAGTTTTGGGGCCTGTACTTTTCATTGCAAAGTGAATGTGCAACGCCTTCGTAAACACCGGTATGCCAGTTATAGGAAACGCAGGAATCCTCGTTTAAACATGTACTACAAATGAAACAGACTTTGCTGTTTGCAATTTGTTCTTTATTTAAAGTTGTTAAGGGTAAAGGGGGCTTGGAAAATGTATTCTTTTTACAAATACTCTCCAAATCATGTTTAATACATTTCATAAATGTTTGACCACAGTTTTCCCCTTTGTATGTTCTATAAATTGATAACTTGTCATCATATGCACATTTAATATAGTATCCAAAACTATAAACTTGATGTTTCTGAATGTTAATGGTTGAGGAACGCTTGTCTATACGTCTGCGTTTACGTTTGATTTTATCATCCACATAATCATCATCATCTCCATAATCTTTATCACTGTCAGGTGTTGGAGAGTGACTATTATCTTTAGTGGTTTGTTCATTAGATTGTTCTGACTGAATAGGACTTAAAAATGCCTCAAAATCTGCATACACAACAAAAGGAACTCGTAATTTACGCTCGTAATTATTGAAATTAAATTGACTTGAAGAAGTCATTTTGTCAAACCAATCTTTCCTTTTATCCTCTTCAGAGGGTAAATTGGTACATATATGAAAACAATCGTTCTTTTGATGCTCTACTAAATTCTGATTAGATGAAAAATTTGACAAACAACCATCACATATATTAACAGCATGTTGTGATTTATTTATTTGAGCGGATACTAATCGAGATAAATTGTTGATTAGACAATAGTGTCCTCTATTCCCCTTTGTTATATATAACAAATTAAAATGTTTTGTTTTTTTACATTTTGTAATGTGTAAAGGACCAACAATATCATGACTTTTATTTTGTGAATTATACTCCAAACCAAACACGTTATACTTAAATCATTTAAGTTTTCAAATTTCTGAATATCAGTAAACTTGATAGGAAAAGGAATGTCACCAAACTTCAATTTATCCTTGTATTTGACATAACAGTTCACCATATTAGCGTGATTGTTTTTCTTAGGTGGATATAAACCCGAAAGCAATGCCCAACGGAAACATTCATGATCATTGTTTTTGATGTTTATTACTGCTCTTTTGTTTGTTATATCACGTGGTAATTCAATATATGAAGAACCACGCAATGGTTTATATTTATTAACATTAACGTCTAAGTGGTTTATGTTTACCAAACTCCATCCACTATCTTTTCTTTCAAAGTTTGTTAATCTCTCTGTTATTTCATTTACGAGAGATATGAAAAATAAATCTTTATCACTGCTCACATTAAAAAGTTGATTGTTTAATTGAAAATCAAATGTATTTCTTAGCTGTTTGGTATCCTGACAAAAATTTGCATTTAAAATAAAATTCACTTTTAAAGCACAATGATCTGCAACTGATCGATTTAATAAAGTGAAAATTGTATCTTTATTTTTTTCTAAAAACGATTCGGGGGTTTCAAAGGGTTGGTAATCATTTTTATTACTTGATATTCTGTACGTAGCAACCCTGTTTCGGAATGCATTTTCAATTAGCTGAACGTTGATTAATTCGCTGTCTGAACTAAGAACATTGTTTTTGTGGTTATTGCTTTTCAAATGGTTTGCTAAATATCTTTTTACTACATACACATGACACACAGAACATTCAATTTTGTCATTATTTTTTGTGCTTACGTCAATACAGCAAGCTTGTGTTGTAGAAGTTGATGCTGAATCACTGCTAGTTGAAGGTTGACTCTTCTTTGTTGATGCCTTAGACACAGGATCCGTAGTTGCCATTTATATTCCGCCTCCAACTTGTTGGGATCTAAAGAAATAAAATAAAATATCACAGATAATATAATTACATCATTACTTATAATATGATTACCAGAAACAAAGATTAATAATAACTACAAAATACTAACTTGTATATTTTTTACAATGCAAACGATACGCTTGCATTGGTAGGACTCCGTCTACTACATCAGTAGCTGATATATGAATATCCTGTGTTTGATTCCTATGACCCTCACATGGAGTATAATATGGTTTAATATCTTGATCTTCGAAAATTGAATCAGGTAATAAGCCATCAATAAACCACAATCGGATGTGTCTATGAAATTTCTGGATTATTAACTTTTTGCTAAAACTTGCTATCTCGCTACGTTCTAATTTAGGCTCAAGATAAAATGCCATGTTGTAAAACTGAATCACACAACACCACAGGTACAAAACACTGAAACTTCAATTTGCTATAGATAATTTTAAAACTGGGGACCCACTTTTATACCACTATCCCCTCCGTATCCGTAAGTCAGGTAAGGAAACATGTAACAACAGGTTTTAACTTAGATCACCCACCCCAACAAGATGCATTGTAGAAAAAAAAATGTACAGTGAATTAAATATTTACACAAATTGATTAACTTACATTTCATATTTTTGTTGACTTAGAGATTCACACAAATTATATATTTCTTGGTCTTCAAAATATTCCTTCTCCGCGTCTTCACATAATTGAAGAAGTTCAACATCACAATTATCATTTCCAATTTGCATGCTATATATATATATAGATTAAAAATCAGGATACTATAAGTTTTTTATACTTTGAAATTTAAAGTGTTCCTTCAAATTCTATCTCTGATTAGTTAAAATTAAGAAATTTATTCACTTAATCGTAATTGAACACGTGATTTGCAGCTCACTTCGTTTCTAAAATTTAGCCCCCAGCCTCAGCCTTTTTATATGAATTTGTGTTGAAAAAAAGGTCACGGCTGGTGGGGACAGAGGACCACCTAGGTAGGTAGCGACGAGTTTAAACAGGATTTCGGGGACAGGTAAATTTTTGTTTGCAGCGGAATGTTTTCTAACAAAAGATTAAATTATCAAAAGAATTCTAAAGAATTTAAACGACAGATCTTTTGTGCATTTACTTTCTATTAAAATTGCGTGTGACTTCAAACCCGATGATTGATTTATACATTTCTCAGAAACGAATAAAAAGTAAATTATTACCTTCTTCAAAGGACATCTAGTAAAAAAGGTAAAGTTCTCAAGCCGACAGCATCAAGAAAAAACTAATAATAGAAATTGCGACTTTAAATTAGAGCACCAAAGGAGTCTTTAAACATCGCACCGCCCCACCTAACTGGTATAAACAAGAATGCAATAAATCACACACCGAATCCTACATTAACAAAAGATCTATATATTATAATAAATAATGGGAAATTCCTTTACGGAAACGTACAGCATACTTACAGGTTGAAACTTGTTCAAAACACAGTCATGTTTATTGTCCACCAATAAATAGCAGTCGGTTGTCACATATACCAAAGTTATTTACGAGTTCAAAAAAAAAATAAGACAACACAAATATCTAGACTAGAAATAATCTAGAATGAATAAAATAATATTTCAAAAATTGGATTTGCATAAAATAATTTACCCAAAAAAATTAAGACAACACAAATATATAAACACAAATCTAGAATCAATAAAATAATATTTCAAAAATTGGATTGGCATAAAATAATAAATTTTAGGCAAAAACTGAAAACGAATAGATACTAAATAATTAAAACTGATGGGGTTGAAACATATACCAGAAGTTTCATATTGTGCTGTAACACATATAGATACGTTGAAATTTGCATATATATTCGCGAAATGTGAATTAATTACTTTAGGTATAAATTTGATACCTACTCCAGTCCAGACTAATAAAGGGTAATGTAATTGTATCAGTTCGCGGGGCTTGTTAGATCATTAAAAATCTCGTTAAGTTATATGACCGTTTCTACCCCATCGTTTTCCCACCACCAAAACTATACCTAAACTATGGAAACTTTATAGATACGTTGAAATTTGCATATATATTCGCGAAATGTGAATTAATTACTTTAGGTATAAAATTGATACCTACTCCAGTCCAGACTAATAAAGGGTAATGTAATTGTGTCAGTTCGCGGGGCTTGTTAGATCATTAAAAATCTCGTTAAGTTATATGACCGTTTCTACCCCATTGATTTCCCACCACCAAAACTATACTTAAACTTTGGAAAATTTAGGTAGTATACCTAGTCTTTCATAAGGAGTAACCAATTAAGCAATTATAAAACCTATTGCAAATACGTAAAGAACAAACTACAACGTAGGAGTATGCCTCTACCGAGCTCGGTAACAATGCGATGTCGCCGAGTCGAGCTAACAATAGAGACAATAGAAAAAGGTGAGCAAGGGTTCTATTGTGGTGTCGAAGAGCGTGTATTGTTTAATTAGCGGAGTGCCTAAGTGCTGAAGGAGGCTCCGGGCACTGTTGAGACCTAGTGCAATCGATCTAAATGGGGGGCTAAACGTACTAAAACATACTTTTTTTTTTTTAGGTTTCATAGCCCCGAAAAACCACCATAATCCCGAAAAACCATTGTTTTGGTGGTGGGAAATCCATGTGGTAGAAACGGTGAATCTATACTACTAGCCATATTGAGCTTACTGTGGGACTAGGTCGGTTTGTGTAAGATTGTCCTATAATATTATTATATTTTTAGTGACAATCCCAGAGAAAAACAATATCCCTGAGAAGTGTTTGTTTGACATGATAAAACTAGCAAGGGTGAATTATTTAACTAAATAATTACTAAACACACAGCCATACTTGTTCGTCCGCTCTGTACAAACCTCCGAGGCTTATTAGGTTCTTGTTAGATAGTTGCTCTATTTAGGCAAATTATCGACTCCCCATACTCGTGGTACTCGTGCTCATTGCTTTTGTGGTTATTATAGACATCTATGTATAAGGAGATATAAGCAAACAAGTTCAACATCATGTATAGTTAGTTATAGTAATAATTTTAAACAAAAAAGAACCGACTTCACCTAGCCTCCACCTTTTCAAAAGCTCCAGCTGCTGTAAAAAATACTCAAATCACTATAGGTGTGCCTATAATAGTTGAAGAGTTCCCTAGATTTCTCCAGGATCCCGTCATCAGATCCTGACCTGGTCACAATGGGACTAACTGTGAAGTATACTCTTTCAAACAAAAAAAGAATTTTTCAAATCGGTCCAGCCGTCTTCCAATAATCGGTGAACATAGCAAAAACAAAGATCCCGACGAATTGATAAACTCCTCCTTCCAAAATCTTGTGGTCGGTTGAAAATAGCTAACTTGACTTTTTGACACGCTGTAGTTTTCAACCGACTTCAAGATTTCGCGGGGGAGGATCTAAATTCGTCGGGATCTTTGTTTTTTTAGGGTTCCGTAGTCAACTAGGAACCCTTATAGTTTCGCCATGTCTGCCCGTCCGTCAATCACGCCGACAAAGTGGTAAAATAAAAAGTAGAAAAAATGTTTTATTAGGGTACCTCCCCTATACGTAAAGTGGGGAGTGTTTTTTTTTCATTTCAACCCTAACGTATGATATATTGTTGGATAGGTATTTAAAAATGAATACGGGTTTACTAAAGTCATTTTTTGATAATGTAAATATTTTCGGAAATAATCGGTCCAGAAGTAAAAAAAAAAGTGTCCCCCCCCCCCTCTAACTTTTGAACCATAAGTTTTAAAAATATGAAAAAAATCTCAAAAGTAGAACTTTATAAAAACTTTCTAGGAAAAATATTTTGAACTTGATAGGTTGAATAGTTTTTGAAAAAAAATTACCAAATAATTTCTGAACTAAGTTTGTTTTAACCGTATACTTAAGCAGGTGTTTATTGTACCTGTAATTTCTATAAAATCACAATGTAATGACGTGCTTTCAAAACTCTTATAGTTCAAAATCTGTAAGAATGAACTTTTGACACATCGCAACGCCCGTAGAACGTAAACGCGCAAGACACTTTGAAATTATAAACAAAATCCCATAACGATTTTACAGCTTGTCATGTACGTAAACACAATATTTCACTTTTAATAAACATAACTTAATTAATGTTTCATTTTTTCATATCTTAGTTATTGAATATTTTACGATAACAATTTAGCATGCAAACAGTTACGGTCTACGCCTCCTTTTTTAGGGTTCCGTAGTCAACTAGGAACCCTTATAGTTTCGCCATGTCTGCCCGTCCGTCCGTCCGTCAGCGGATAATCTCAGTGACCGTTAGCACTCGAAAGCTGAAATTTGGTACTAATATGTATATCAATCACGCCGACAAAGTGGTAAAATAAAAACCGGCCAAGAGCGTGTCGGGCCACGCTCAGTGTAGGGTTCCGTAGTTTTCCGTCCGTCACAGTAAGTGTCCCCACTTAAGAGTTAATAACACCGCCATGTAGGATACGATATGAGAGTTCCACGTACAGCGACATCTATCGGCAAATTAAGTAAACTATTGCGCGCGAGCTTAAAGTGTGGAAGATGATTTTTACGGGATAATTCTTTATTGCGGGAACCGATTTTCACAGATTTATTTTATTAGAAAGCACGTCATTTCATTGTGATGTTGTAGAAATTACAGGTACAATAAACACCTGCTTATATGGTTAAATTACATACTTAGTTTAGAAATTATTTTGTATTTTTTTTCAAAAACTATTCAACCTATCAAGTTCAAAATAATTTTCCTAGAAAGTTTTTATAAAGTTCTACTTTCGAGATTTTTTTCATATTTTTAAATCTTATGGTTCAAAAGTTAGAGGGGCGGGGGACACATTTTTTTTTACTTCTGGAGCGATTATTTCCGCAAATATTTACATTATCAAAAAATGATTTTAGTAAACCCCTATTCATTTTTAAATACCTATCCAACATTATATAACACGTTAGGGTTGAAACGAAAATAAAAATCACTCCCCACTTTACGTATAGAGGAGGTACCCTAATAAAACATTTTTTTCCACTTTTTATTTTACCACTTTGTTGGCGTGATTGATATACATATTGGTACCAAATTTCAGCTTTCTAGTGCTAACGGTCACTGAGATTATCCGCGGACGGACGGACGGACGGACGGACGGGCAGACATGGCGAAACTATAAGGGTTCCTAGTTGACTACGGAACCCTAAAAAGTGGAAAAAAATGTATTATTAGGGTACCTCCCCTATACGTAAAGTGGGAAGTGATTTTTTTTTCATTTCAACCCTAACGTGTGATATATTGATGGATAGGTATTTAAAAATGAATAGGGGTTTAGTAAAATCATATTTTGATAATGTATATATTTTCGGAAATAATCGCTCCAGAAGTAAAAAAAATGTGTGTGTTCCCCTCTAACTTTTGAACCATAAGTTTTAAAAATATGAAAAACATCTTAAAAGTAGAACTTTATAAAAACTTTCTAGGAAACGCCACGCATAATGGAGGACCGTCAATGGAATAAGAACCAAACTAATACCAAAAGGTCGTATCTGATGCCTATGGAAGAAGTTTTTTAGAAATAAAATAACTCAAAATGGCCAAACTAAATTAAAAAAAAATTTACCAAATATTGACATGTTGCACATCAATCGATAGGTCTTTAAAAATAACATCGAGGTTTCTTTGAACATTTTGTGATTAAGTAAATATTTTCAGAAATAATCGCTTCGAAAGTCAGAAAAATTGTGTCCCCCCCTGTAACTTTTGAACAGTAAGTCCAAAAAATATGAAAAAATTCGGTTTAGCCATTTTTATTGAACTGTACTTTCTCCCAAAATTTTGTAAATGCAGTTAAGATTTGTAATACAAAATATATAGGCATATACGAGTTGCTACTTATATATCCGGAAACAAAAAAACAAACAAACGTACACGGCTGAAAATGGTTTTATTGTTTTTCAAAGTATTCCCCTTGATGATCTATGCACTTTTGCATTCGCGTGAACCAATTTTTAAAGCACTTCTGCCACTCCGCCTGAGGTACCTCCATAACGTGTTGTTTGAATGCGTCGACAGCATCTTCAGCGGTCGAAAATCGTTGACCGCGTAATTTATTCTTTATATTTGGAAATAAATAAAAATCGTTGGGTGCCAAGTCAGGGCTGTACGGCGGATGACCCGTTAATTCCACATTTTGACCCTCCAAAAATAGAGTTGTTTCGCGTGACGTATGACAGCTGGCATTGTCATGATGAAGAATGATTCTTCGTCGCTGGTTAGTTTTACGAATTTGTTCAAATACTTCCGGTAAGCAAATGGTCGTGTACCACTCTGAATTAACCGTTCTACGGTTTTCTAGTGGCACTGTAGCTACATGGCCATTAATACCGAAGAAGCAGGCCACCATTTGTTTCAATGTACTTTTTGCGCGAGTAGCTTTCGTAGGGTTCGGCTCATTTTGAAACACCCATACCGTTGATTGTTGCTTCGTTTCGGGATCGTATGCATAGATCCAGGATTCGTCACCTGTATAGATGTTATAAACGGCTTTTGAGTCACCACGGTTATATTTTTTTAACATTTTATTGCACCATTCGACGCGAGCATCTTTTTGCTCTTTTGTTAAGTTGTGGGGTATCCAACGCGAACAAATTTTTTTTACAGCCAAATAATTATGTAATATGCTATTAATGCTGGTCATAGAAATACCCAGAGTCGCCTCTATCTCGCAGTACGTAACATGTCGGTCGTCCATTATAAGTTTTCGCACAGCCTCGATATTTTGTTGCACAACGACCGATTTCGGGCGACCTGCCTTAACTTCGTCCGTAAGCATACTACGTCCACGATTGAACTCACTAAACCAGTGATACACAGTAGTTTTAGATGGGGCTTCATCACCAAAAGTTGAAGTTAGTTGATCTATGCACTGTTGTTGCGTTAAACCACGCCGAAAATCATAATAAATCATAGCACGAATATTTTCACGAGTGAGTTCCATTCTTGCTGCGAGATGACATTTAAAACCCGTCAAAAACAAAACACGAGCGTTAATAAGAAAGAAAAAATATACCGGCCAGTACTTAAAAAAGTTCAAATTTTACCATGGAGGTCAAATATGCTATTTAAGAAGATTGTAATCCCGGTTTCCGGATATATAAATAGCAGCCTATGTAACAAGAAAAGATCGGTTGTAGTAAAATCGATTCGAACAATTTATAAATAATCGCTAAATTTGACAAACGATACGTCTTAGCCTTACTAATGACGTCAATGCTGAAGTGTCAAAAGTTCATTCTTACAGATTTTGAACTATAAGTGGGGACACTTACTGTGACGGACAGAAAACTACGGAACCCTACACTGAGCGTGGCCCGACACGCTCTTGGCCGGTTTTTTTTTATGTATGTTCACCGATTACTCGAAGACGGCTGGACCGATTTAGAAAATTCTTTTTTTGTTTGAAAGAGTATACTTCACAGTTAGTCTCTTTGTAACCAGGTCAGGATCTGATCATGGGATTCTGGAGAAATCGAGGGAACTCTTTAAATATTATAGGTACACCTATAGTGATTTAAATATTTTTTACAGTAACTCGGGCATTTCCTATTGGAAAGGTGGAGTCTAAGTGAAATCGGTTTTTTTTTTATTATTATTTATGTAGGTACTCGCACGTTAATCGATTATTTGAAGACTGCTGGACTGATTTGGAAAATTATTAGTTGTTTGAAAGGGTACTTGACACTTGGTTATATTGTCATCAGGTCAGGAGAGGGATCTCATTATAGTTTCCACGCTGGCCCAAAGCGGGTTGAGGACTGCCATAGACTAATTAACCAAGACCCCGCATAGCCGGGCGACTCCCGCTGCCACGCTCGAAGTAATTTCACTCTATAGTGAGATATTAATATTAGAAGTGACAGTAAAAATAGTACGTTTCCATGGAAACCATTAATGTCTGACTCTCTCTTACGCTCCACGGAAGAATCGCGTGTTCCCTGTCTGGCATTGCGAGTTCCCCTCCCACACCCCTTCTTTTTGGCAGCTTAAGTTTTAAAGAAATAACGCGCTAAGCGGAGTATAGAGATACCTTGTATATGGAACTGCACATACACCCTTGAATTTCTACGCGGCGCCCCGACAAACACGTTTCCTCAGGATGTTTTCGTTCATCGAAAATATGATTATTTGAATAATGATGTTAAAATGAAGCTAAGTATACATACCTACAGTACTTATATACAGTAATTATATCTAATACAGATAAAATAGTATATAACACTGGTATTATCTGGTTTATACTGGAATGACGTCAATAACATACTCTATATAAATAAACAATAAATTCCATAGCAACAAGTAGAAATTCCGCCAAGTTCTGAGATAAAATTAAAACGAGCCCATCGTCAGTTCTTACACAAACCATGCATTAACCTATTATATTTTGTCATGTCATGGGTGATACTTGATTTTAGTTTTGTTAATTCGCTTTTAATATCCAACATGTGGCTTGTTTGTATAAAATATATTAAAAGGGGTATCAAGGACAGGGAAGATATCAAGGACACTTAGAAGATTTTTTGGATAATTACTGTGCGGAATGGCCAAGGTACTCAAAAACATCTGAACATGCCCACACGCCTTGACAATAAAAGCGTTGTTCAGATATTTGTGAACACATTGGCCGCTCCGATATATCTGATGGTTGTAGAATAACTGACAGAATTAGTTTAATCTACTATTTCAAGGTCACATGGTCATTCACATTATATACATATAATGTATATCCCCCATTCATTCATTCATTATCTTATTCCATTATAATATCCCGTTTCAAATAATATTTAAAATTTAATCTATTTTAACTAAATGCAAAACAAAATAACGAACAACACGATTACACACCTATGTATGTACCTTTTTTTGCCCCTGATGTTTCTAACGTGAAGTTTTAGTTCAAAATAAATAACCATTTTGATTAGATTTTCGCTGTTTCTACTATTAATTCAAGTGAATTTGTTAATGTATCTCCTTTTATTTGTAGTGTTTAATTTGAATCAAATCAAAGCTGTAGCTAAAGGGGCGCGGATAGTCATATAACATGATATGACTAAAAGTAAAGTTTACTTCACATAACTTGGCTGCGGCACTTCTGTGCACTCTGCAAACATTACACTACTTTTAAGCCTCAGATATCAGCGTCTGCGCACATTTCATAGTTGGTCTTCAGTGTCGTCTAAATTAATCGTTTTCTGTATCAAGTAACTTGTAATTATTATATTGTTCGTTTTTTTGAAAAACATTGATTGGTAAGTGAATTATTAATAAGTAAGTTAAAAATAATTTACTATAGCACTTGTCTCCGTTCGCGATTCGTCTTATCAAAAAACTTCTAACCCCTTTTTACCCTCTTAGGGGTTGAATTTTCATAAATCCTATCGTAGTGTGGCTTGATGGTTCACCGGTTTAAGGCTGTGTGGTTGTCTTGAAGTGTTTAGGTCATAATAATAACTAGTACTGGAGCGGGGGGTTTTAAATTTAACAAATTTCGAACATAACCGTATACAGTCCGCTACTCTTCTCGATGCTGAAAATATTATATATTAAAAATAAAACCAGCCAAGAGCGTGTCGGGCCACGCTCAGTGTAGGGTTCCGTAGTTTTCCGTCCGTCACAGTAAGTGTCCCCACTTAAGAGTTAAAATAACACCGCCATGTAGGATATGATATGAGCGTTCCACGTACAGCGACATCTATCGGCAAATTAAGTAAACTATTGCGCGCGAGCTTAAAGTATGGAAGATGATTTTTATGGGATAATTCTTTATTGCGTGAACCGATTTTCACCGTTTTTACTTTATTTGAAAGCACGTCATTTCATTGTGATTTTGTATAAACCTATCAAGTTCAAAATAATTTTCCTAGAAAGTTTTTATAAAGTTCTACTTTTGAGATTTTTTTCATATTTTGAAAACTTATGGTTCAAAAGTTACAGGGACACAGTTTTTATCAGAATTAAATATATATATATATGTTGAATAACCTTATCAAATGACTGATGTAATGAAAACTGGCCAAGTCAAATCTAACCTACTTTAAGATCTCACATTTCTAAATAACAGCAATTGTTATAGGTATCCAATAAAGCAAAGAAATAGAGTTTAATACTTGTTCATAATGTTATTTTGTTCCTATAAATACATATTTGGATTTTGCATAAAATTTGGCACTCATTTAGATCTCCATTCTTTTTGCGGCGAAGCCCACAGCCAAGCATAATTTTTGAATTGAACTTGGCTCTCTTTTTTTACATTTATGTTTTTGGTGGGATAAGGTTTTCCTTGCGCGCTCGCGCACGGTGGCGCTGAGGACAATATTTTTCCGTGCGATGCTTGGCGGTCGTGTTAATACCACCTTGCCTAGGCTTACTTAGACGCAAGACCCACTTAAACTGGATTCATCTATCATAGAAAAAATCTGCCAGAAGACGGTAAAATTCAACTTCCGGCTGAAGTTTGTCTGTGGGCCCAGTACAAATTCAGCAACCACAGACAAATTGCCTATTTTTGGCTGATTTTAATCTATGCTAGCCGAATTCCGATCAAGTGTATGTTGCGCCTTAAGTAAAGCCATTCTTTTTTCACGAAAACGCGAAATTACAAACATAATTTTTATGAAATACGCCCTTTTTTCATGTTTCAGCGAAAAACTTCGAATTAGTCTCAGCAGGAAGGAAAGACGTCGCGAAAAGTGTCTTTGAAGAGAAAAGTCGAGTACGAGAATGGAATCACATGAAAAAGTGGCCACCGTGCATATGGCTGGTGAGTGTTAATTTTTTTCATTTTTTTATCCTGATTTGGGCTTTATGGTACTGGGGCGGTAAAGTAAACTGTTTGGTAAGATGGTAGCCTGGAGAAAGTCTAGGACCCTTCCGCGGCTAGACATGATACAACATTATTTTGTCAAAAACGGGACTTAATCGCGTACACTTACTTTTATTAAATAATGCGTGTAAATCGTGTAAGTTTAAATCAGTACATGATACAATAAGACAGTCCAATAAGATCAGATTCTGTAGGTGAAATTTTAAGACCCATTTTACCTCCTAGCCTAACGGGATCGGGTAAAATTACCGATGTTAAAGCCAAAAAATATTACTTAGGTTATAAGAGCGTGCTCACTCCATTATTATTTCCCAAACTTACGAGCGATATTGAAGCCTTCGAGTCTAAGGAAAGACTTTGCCTGTATGTTCTAAACTTGTACAATGGGCCAGTCAACATCGCCTAACTCGCCAAGGTCTTAGCACTAGCAAAAAAAGATGAATTTGTGCAATCATTAAATTCCAATATCGTGTCGTGGTCGGGCCTGGATTTATTACACCGCCTTTCCACTAGTACCGAGGAAGCCCAGTTGGTTATAAGTAGTCTTTCAGGCAGTAAATATTTTGACAGGTTTCCCTTTTCCAAAATCCAAGAAAAAAGTAAAAGACTTTGACGACTTGCTGCCTCTGGTTGGAGAATTCGGCTGGTACCAGCGTCTGCTGTTCCTGATGATGATACCCTATGCGTTCTTCTTCGCGTTTGTGTACTTCGGGCAGATCTTCATGACGTTGGTCCCTGAGGAGCACTGGTGCTTCGTTGAGGAGTTGCAGAACTTGACTGTTGAGCAAAGGTGAGGCATGACGTTTAAAAAGTTTATTTACTGTCTAGATCTTGAGTGGTTGCCAGCTAGCCTTTCGTAAGAGACTTAACTATATTAACCGTTATCCTTAGTGTTTTACTCAGTTTTCTGCTGTGGCTTCCTAATAGTCTTATGTCCGCTCGGTAACTTTTTTTTTAGAATGAAACAAACAGTCATACAGTCACAATTTCAAGAAATATTCATCTTAATTTGTTTATCCGGCTCAAATTCGGGCCATTAAAGCCGGGAAAAATGCAAGGAGGATCTGAATTCTTTCTTTCAATTAAAAGTTTTATAGAATATTTAATAGATATTTTTTACAGACGACATCTTTCCATTCCCCAAATCGACGGCAAATACCATAAATGCCAAGTATACGATGTGGACTGGACGACTATTCAAAATGGCGTCACGGAGCCCGATCCAAAATGGCCGATCAAGGAATGTCAGAACCAGTGGGAGTACAACTTCACTGATGTGCCGTATGAAACTATTGCCACACAGGTAGGTTTATTGATTTTCAAGTTCCATATGAATCTTCTTTTTCTTCTTTCTCTTTCCCTCACTGCTGAGGATTGCGACCACATGAAGCATTGTTTCCATAAAGTGCGGTCATAGGCCATGTGGACTGCACGGTTCAGGCTGCCGCCAGCCGACCTTTTTGCAGCATTCGACCATTTCATCCGTGCCCCACCGCGAGCACGTTTGCTATTCATACAGCCAGAATGATGTGTTTCTCAACCTCATGTGTTCTCGACCGCATAATATGGCCGAAGAAACTAAGAGCACGCTCATGGCATATTTTGGAGAGTCGTGTGGCAATATTGAACATATTATTCTATAGGTAGTATAATTTTAAGTTCTCGTTAAGTGAAATGTAAATTTCTTATGAGACAATAAATTTAACCCGTATTAATAGCTATATGACAATGTCACACCACACAAGGTGAGAATTAATTGACACTTCGGGTGCCGTCGTATTCCAATTGAGAGCCGAGTTTTCCCGATGGAAATACATTATCCACAATATCCTCCTTTTTCGTTGTAGCTGAATTGGGTATGCGATCAAGACAATAATGGGGCCACAGCTCAGTCAATCTTCTTCTGCGGTGCGATCGTTGGTGGTTTGCTGTTTGGCTGGATCGCTGACAAGTATGGGAGAGTTCCTGCTTTGGTTGGTCAGTATGTGCACAATTTAGAAAGTTTGCAAGTAGTTTTATAGCCATTAGAAATCTTTCGTCGGTTTGTCTGATATAAAGATATTCTTCAGAGAATAAACCGCTCTATTTAATGGAAACGTTAGACTACCAGTTGATTATGCTGAATCAGTTGCCAATGTCATGACATGACTTAGTTTCATCACAGAACAAATAGGTATATGTACTTCAGTTGTCAAATTTGCGGTTACTTTACATTATACGGCGATTTGCATTATTTTATCACACTATATAATTAAATATCTTTTTACACCTTTCAGGGACGAATATGGTCGGGTTCGTGGCCGGGGTTGGTACAGCGTTTACCAACTCTTTCTGGTCGTTCTGTCTGTGCAGATTCTTGGTTGGCATGTCGTATGACAACTGCTTCATGGTCATGTATATTGTAGGTAAGTCCACCATTATTATTCATTAGTAAGGCTTCTCATAATAGTAAAACACTTTATTTTACAAAACAAGTACATGCTGACCATTAAAAACTACAGAAAGTGTGTATAAAGCTTCTAATTTTGTATTTCAAATCTCACGGAGAGAATGTGAATGGATGGTCTTTGAAATCCTTCCATGATAATTTGATAGTTAAGGGAATTCAATACAAAATTTGTGTCAAGTTTGCTTACATTATTTTCTTGAGATTTGAAATACGAGTGTAGTACACGCTACGGTACGAAATGTTTATTATTAGTTTTTTTTTATAAAATATAAATGGTCATTATAAAATGTTATTTAGAGAGTACCAGCTAATTTGGTTATTTTATACTTACGCTGTAAAATGGTTGATGCATATTAAACCCTTAATGGCTTAAAATTACTGTAATTGACTTTCTTTTACAGCTCTCCAGCTCTCTATTCTGTGTATTCAAGCTGTCACTGGAGATGAAGATGATAGCTTATGTACATAACATTTTTTCAGTGATTGAATACGTCGGCCTCAAATGGCGGACATTCGTCTCCAACATGTCCATAGCCGTATACTTCACGCTAGCAGCATGCCTGCTGCCCTGGATCGCGCTTGGAGTCGCAGACTGGCGCATTTACACGCTAGTAATAAGCGTGCCTCTTGTGCTAGCTGTGTTCACGCCCTGCCTAGTACCGGAAAGTGCCAGGTATTTATAACGCACATTTATATCAATCTAATATCTACGAGATGCTCTTCGTTTCTTCTCGATCTTTCCAAAGCATTTGATTGCGCAAGCTAGATACACTACTAAACAAGCTGAAGCACTATGCACTTTCAAGGGGAAACACAAAATATTGTCCAGTCTTACTTAATGAAATAACCTAGAAAGTGGTTGTAAATGGAACTGTTTCGAAAGGTTCTGCTGTAAAGTACACAGGGTTCAATTTTGGGGGCCCCACCTCTTTCTCATCTAACTGCTTTTGTCTGTTTCAGATGGTTGATATCTCAAGGCCGTATAGAAGAGTCGATCAAAATATTGCAGAAATGCGGAAAAGTTAATGGGAAGAAATTACCACAGGACGTTATCAAGGAGTTCAGAGTGAGTATGTTTCAAAGGTCACTTTTAAAATCAGACATTGAAAACGAAGTATTGTTTTCCTAAGTATTTTTTGTTATTATATTATTTAATCTTTATTCATCTGTATAACATAATTATACTCGAAGTAGTTCATTACAAAAATTATAACAAATACTAGTTTAATCCTTTTGAAGAATTAAAGACCCATTCGTCCAAAATTTGGGATAATGATTTTCTAAATAAATTGCATTATGTAAATTTAAAGTGCTACCTATAATTTCCTCCTAGTGATTGGGTAGGTTCTGACCTTATAATATGACCTCTTCTCTTATTTAAGGAAACAGCAGCAGAACTTGCAAAAACCGAACAGGAGACCAAAAACTACTCAGCACTGGATCTCTTCAAGACCCCTCGTCTCCGAAAACACAGCATACTGTTAATCGTCATCTGGTGTGCCACGGCTATGGTCTTCGATGGTCATGTCAGGAATGTGGGGTCTTTGGGGTTGGACATGTTCTTGACGTTCACTGTTGCTACTGCTACTGAGTTTCCTGCTGATATCTTGTTGATTTCTGTTTTGGATATGTGAGTAATGAAGCCAACAGGCTTTACTTTTTTAATGTACTTAGTTTTTATTTTTACAGGTTGCAATTTCTTCTTTAATTTTGTTTAATGGATCGTCATTCTAGCACTACTTTCTTTATCGAAATCCTCATCATTTCACCTATATTTCCTATTGGGACTCGCGACGGGCCTATAGATCCCGGTTTTTTAATGGGCTTGCTTTGGGATTCAGATTCAACATGTAGCATGCGTGCACGCACAGTCTCGTTGGAGAACTTTTTGCTGTGTAATACACCTGCTAGAAGCCATTTATGGGTACAATAATAAATGCCCCAGGTGTTGGACCTATTGTAAATAAAATACGAAAGAGTTCTGGGCTAGTGTTGATATTTGACCGGTTCATTATTTCTACCTATAAGATAGTAGGTATTTCGAAACCTCAAGATTATCAGAGTGTGTAAATTTTCCTATTTATTGATGATCAACGCGTTGGTCGTCAATTTGTTTAGTTTGTATGTAATCATAACATTCATAACGATTATATATAACAGATTTTGTAATGAAGTTTTTATTGCAGCTTGGGCCGCCGATGGCTCGCTTTTGGTTCCATGGTGATAAGTGGAATTTTCAGCTTCCTGGCTACAACTGTGTCCCAGGGTAGGAAAATTAAAGTATTTGATACATATTGTCTAGCCTCATTAGTAGTAGTAGTAGTAAAACACTTTATTGCACAAAACAAGTACGAGTACATGACCAACGAAAATATAGTGACTGTGTATTTATTTATTTATTTATTTTATTTATTTAAGGATCACCAACGGATAAAACATCTATGTATAGTACAGACAAGATACAAGAATCATCCAAAGATGCATAGCCACTTATAGGTGACCACAGCTTACACAGGGATCCATCAAAGATTTACAAAAAGATATTAAACTAGGTTAGAATTTTAACAATGAAGTTATAATTAAAATTAGATTATGTTAAACATATATTAAATTAGACTTATATCCCAATATATTATTATAGTAGGTACAGTACTTATAGAAATTATAGAAATTAACTTAAAGCATTACAATCACTTCCCAGACCCCAGTGAGTTTAGATGAGACAAAATTGCGGATCTAAACTGATTGGCTGAGTTATTAAATATGTCTATACCCCTGGAGTCTGGGATGCTGTTGTAAAGCCGAAACATCCTTGAAATTGGTGAGTTATTGCCATACCTTGTCCTCCTGAAGGGCTCATTGAATAATCTGTATGTTCCTTTTCTAGGTAACCTATTTGGTATGGTGAATTTTACTTCCCCCAGCAACTCGGAACAATTAATGCCTCTATAATTGACTAGCTTATATAAGAACATTAGATCAAGTATTTTTCGCCTGTAGTTGAGAGGAATCAATTTATAAAATTTTAGTCTTATTTTATTTTAGTGTACAAAGGTGAACTTATCCCTTTAAGGGATCTCTTCCAGCTAACCTACAAGAAACTGAGAGAAATTGGTCAGACATGGTAGACAAAGATGATGGTAGCCTAGGTTAGTGAACAAACAAATAAACAAACAACAATTTAAAAACAACAGGCAACAGACGAACAACATACAACAAAGAGAACGGGAACAGTACAGTAAACAGCATATTATACTTTTTTACGTAACATTTACCTTTTTTTTCAGGCATACCGTCAGCGTCCCTAGCCATCGTCGGCCGCTTCGCAGTGAACATCTCGTTCAACATCGGCATGCAGTACGCGGCGGAACTGTTACCGACGGTCGTCAGGGCTCAGGGCTTAGCTCTCATACATATCACGGGCTATGTGGCTACTATCGTAGTGCCGTATATCGTCTATATGGTAAGTGTGAATTATAAGGACAGACTGACAGACAGACAGACAAAGATACATACAGGCAGGCAGACGGAGGGACGGATGGACAGACAGACGGACGGACGGATTGACGGATGGACATACGGACAGATGGACAGACAGACAGACAGATAGACAGACCTGCCTACAAAGGCTTCAGCTTCCCAGATAAAGACCATAATAGTTGTAGAAGAAAACAATCTTCGACGCAAAAAAAAATTGTATCGGACGCGTCATCCCAGCTGGCCAGCCCTCCATAGAAAACAATTATTTTTATTGCATGAATTTTTTTCTTAGTTTTTCATAGTTTGAATACGATACCAATTAGGTATGCATGTTTGGCAACGTCGTGGTATAAAAAAAATCCTTTTTTCAGGCGACTATAGCTGTCGAGATTCCGCTCCTAATACTGGGCGCGCTGGGCATCCTTGGTGGATCTCTCTGCCTGTTCCTACCAGAGTCCATGGGCAAGGCCATGCCGCAGACCATCCGGGATGGCGAGGATTATGGCCGCAACCAGAGGTTCTGGGAGTTCCCGTGCTGTGGAAGGTGAGGTTGCATACATCATGCACTGCACAAGCTTATTCCTCCGTCCCCATTTTACCATCGGACTACCAGACAATCGGCACTCCGGCATCGCTTCATGGTAGATATTCCACACGCACGAAGCGTTTCGCTACTCCTTGGCAGTTCGCATAAGGAATGTCTTATGTGAACTGCCAAGGATTGGAACGGTCTGTCCGAGACTGTGTTTCCACTTGAGTACAATTTGGGTCTCTTCAAAGCGAGAGTAAATAGGTATCTCATAGCTAAGCGTGCTCCACCGTAGACCGCATCATAACTTACCATCAGGTGAGATCGTGGTCAAACGTATGTCTAACTTCCATTTAAAAAAATGCGAGTACAAAATTTCGAAGGAGGAGGTTTTTCTATGTATGTTCTCCGATTATTCGAAGGCGGCTGGACCGATTTGAAAAACTTATTTTTTGATTGGTCCCATTGTCATCAGGCAGGATCTGATGATGGGATCCTGGAGAAACCGAAGGAACTCTTCAAATATTATAGGAACATAGGTATATAGCTAGTGATTTGAGTATTTTGTACAATAGCTTGGGCAGGCTCTTCTAGTCCGAGTTAAAGTCATTATCATAAAGTCAGGTCCCGTCCGGAAGCAGGCATTAAAATTAAACTATTGATAAAGATAATAGTAGTTTATGTAACTGTTACGTAATAAGGGTCCTTAAAACATGAGTGTGGTTTTATGAAACGAGCCGCAGGTGAGTGTTTTAAGGCCTAATTACGTACAGTTGCATACACTGCTTTATCTACACTCATATTATTTATTCTAAATGCCGTATTCGGAAACTATAGAATGGCCGCCATTGCACCGCCGTGGCTAACTCGATTGTGCCAGCGGTCGGGGAGGCGCGTGTCGGCGGCCGCGCGGGAGCGTGCAGGTGTACATTATGTTATCAAAACTCATAACATAACACATCAATAGTTGAGCATGTAAAGTTAAAATTACGTTACTGCCACAGATAAAAAGCTTATCATAGTAAAATCGGTCGTGGTAATGCTAGCCATTGCCTACCGTTTTCGAACACGTTTTAGAGAACTTACAATATGAGTGTAGATAAAAGATATTTATTTTTTAATTTAGGCACATTACAATGCACTTATGAACGTCAGAGAGAAAAAAAAACTACCACCGGTTACCCTACACCTCTGACCCGAAAAGTATTATTTATGATCGACAAGAAACTCGGCGGGACTTATTTTTTCAAAACAGTAATACAGTAATATTATTATTAGTTTTATACCACGACGGTGGCAAACAAGCATACGACCCGCCTCTTGGTAAGCAGCTACCGTAACCTATGGACGCCTGCAACTCCAAAGGAGTCACATGCGCGTTGCCGACCCTTTATTATATCTTAAAGATACACAATAATGCGTAGTTCTTTATAGAACGCTTCTTATGAAGGCATATCAAAACAGCTTGAGAGACATACAATGTACGTATTGTTTAATTAAAATAAAATCTAAATATATGTAACTCAAAGGTGATTGACTGACTGACATAGTGATCTATCAACGCACAGTCCAAACCGCTGGTTCTAGAGATTCCAAATTTGGCACGTAGGTTCCTTATAAGGTCTAGGGGTGCCCTAAGAAAGGATTTTTCAAAATTCATCCCCTAAGGGGTGAAATGGGGGTCCAAAGTTTGTATGGGGAAACAAGATTAGTTAGTCTATTTTATTCGAAACTTCACAGAAGTATTCCTAACAATAAATGAGTACATATGTGTTGCAGGTTTTTTGAGAATTCAACCCCTAAAAGGGGGAAATGTGGTAAAAAAGTCTGAAAATCAACATGGGTATTGTTTCTATGGTTTATCGGGTCGTTGATTACGAAAACAACAACGATTTTAAAATCCGACGAGGCGGACGTGAAATACCATCTCCCCTGTTAGGGTACAATGGGGTTGAAATGTCTAATGTCTAAATATCCATATGGGTTTCGTTTTTGTGATTTTTTGGGACGTTAATTAAGAAAATGGCATCGATTTTGAAATTTAATATTGTGGACATGAAAATTCTTGAAAGTATTTGTGCCAAATTGCAATCTTCTTCTAAATATATAAAAGAAGAAACTGACTGACATATCAACGCACAGCCCAAACCGCTGGTTCTAGAGATTCCAAATGTGGTACGTAGGCTCCTTATAAGGCATAGGGATGCACTTAGAAATAATTTTTAAAAATTTACCTCCTAAGGGGGAAAATGGGGTTCAAAGTTTGTATGGGAAACGAGATTAGTTCAACTATTTTATTCGAAACTTTACAGGAGTATTCCTAACGATAAATGAGAAAACAAGTGTTTCAGCTTTTTTGAGAATTCAACCCATAAGGGGGAAATGTGGTGACAAAATTTAAATATTAACATGGGTATTGTTTCTATGGTTTATCGGGTCGCTGATTACGAAATCAACACTTAAGGGGGTGAAATGGGGGTTGATAGTTTGTATGGGGAATTTTTAAAAGTTGAACCAATTTAGATGAAACTTGGTATAGAGATAGTTTGTGTACCGGGAAACGACATGGGACAGTTTTTATCTCGAAAATCAAACTTTAAGGGGGTGAAATGGGGGTTGGAGGTTTGTATGGAGATTTTTTTACCGCGAACCGATTTAGATAATTTTGTTGTGGATATAGTTTGAGTCCCAGGAAACAATATAGAATATTTTTGCCGAAAATCAATCTTAGACGGGTAGAAAACATGTTGGTAGTTTGTATGCCGAATTATTAACCGCTGAACAGACGATTGAAATGAAACGTGGTACATATTATATAAATTGAGTCGCGGTAAACAATATAGGATAGTTTTTATCTCGAAAATCAACCCTCTAGGGGGTGAAACGGGGGTTGAAAGTTTGTATGGGAAATTAATAACTGTTGAACCTATTTAGATGAATTGGTATGGAGATATTTTGCGTTCTGGGGAAGGATATACATATAATAGTTGTTATCCCAGAAGTCATTCCTTAAGCGGGTAAAAAGGAGGGTGGATTACTAATTCCATGCAAACGAAGTCGCGGGGAAAAACTTCTATTCAAGAGTAGAAATCTGTATTAATCATAATCTCTCAGTAGTAAGTCGTTGATGGCGTAACAATTAAACAATTATTGCAATAATTTCTTTAAAATAAAAAACGAGGGAACCGCCGTCTTCAAAACGTGGTATACCGAAACCTCCAGAATGTAACGAATACTTTTCCGAAAACCGCTTCTAAATCAGTTCAGCGAAACGCAAGATGATCGCGGACAAACATACATTCCTTCATACAAACATACGAGTCTAACTGAGAACCTCCTTTTTTAGTACTTTTAGTACGCGGGCGAAGCCGCGGAAAAAAGCTAGTAATAATAATAAAATCCAAATCTGATTGCTTCACAAAACGTTTCATATGCTTTCCTATCTGAACTGTGTCCTCTAAATGTTAGATGATTTTGTAGTAGTTTCTGGTTTGGGCCATGCATCTTTGTCCGTCATATAGTCCTCGACCCTGTAATAACCCTTTGACATTAAACTTTTTTCAAATATTTCTTAAGAGCGGGAAATGATAAATTTAAAGCATCGACGGGTAACTTGTTATAAATGTGAATACCTTGACCAAAAAATGACTTATATGCTTTGCGGATACGACTACTTCTGATAGCAAGCTTGTTTTTATTTCTAGTGTTATAGCTGTGGATGTCAGAAATTTTTTTGAATGTGTGTATATTCTTTACAACAAAAATAATATTGTCATAGATATATTGGGAAGCAACAGTTAAAATATTAATTTCTTTAAATAGTACTCTAACTGATGCACCTGCCTTTTAGTTATACAGAAAGCGGATGGCTCTTTTTTGTAAAACAAATATAGTCTGTATGTCAGCTGCTTTGCCCCAAACCAGAATACCATATGACATTACACTATGGAAATAACTGTGATAAACTAAGCGAGCTGTGTCAATATTCGTTAATTGTCTAATTCTCCTAACGGTATGAGCGGCCGAGCTTAATCGAAGAGCGAGTTTTCTTATATGAGGACTCCATTGTAGATTTTTGTCCAACGTCGAACCAAGGAACACTGCTTTATCTACTATCTCTAAACATTCACCATTCAGGAGAATCTTAGTGTCCACCGGTACAACGTTTGGCAAAACAAATCTAATACATTTGGTTTTCTTAGCATTAAGTAGCAAATTGTTAATAGTAAACCAGTTCAGTACAGCAGCTAGTGTGTTATTGATTACAGTAAAATCGGTAGATTGCCGGTCAACTTTGAAAATTAAAGATGTATATCGGCAAACAGAACGATATCACAAAGGTTTTGTACTACACAAGGTAAATCATTTAATTGGGGTTCACTATTGTCTTGCAGATACTTTTTTGACATATATTTGTTTTGCATAACGATACTTGGCAGAAGTAAAGTTTGGCAGAAACAACTTGCGCAGAGTATGCTTTGGCATAAATCATTTCGCTGATTTTTATAATGTCGAATCTTATATTGACATAATGTTGATGAGCATAACTGTCTTCTAAATGAATAGTACGTTCGCAGAATTTTTTGTTTGCATAATATTTAGGCGGCATAAAGTTGTGCAACCGATTTTTTATTATTATAAGATAATCTTCATTGTCTTATCATATTGTACAAGACATATGCGGGATTGGATGTATATTACTCATAAGAACGCGCAGGCGCTGTAATAATGAGCATATTTGTGTCGGTACTCCGGTAAATGAAATTGTAATCTGCCAATTGTGACTGTAGTAATTTGTTGTGTCTTCCCAAGGCGTGCTCCCGGCCAGGCTGTTACGTGCGAGTTATCGCGGTATGCTCGAGCCACCTTGAGAGCAATGTCCCATTGCGGCCGCCACAATTACTTTTACCGGTTTACTAATATGTGGCCGAAAATTTTATGGCAAATTATCACTTCCCAAACTATTTTTCCCATAGTTTCATTTGGCAAAATCATCATATGGCAAACCAATTTTTCGCATATATAACATATCGCAAATAATTATTTAGAATATTATTATTTGGCAAAATATTTACTTGGTCATGTTTCAAAATGTCTTTTATTGTTTTGTCGAATGTATTGATTGCCATAAGTTATTTTTCTCATAATATTATGCTGCATAATACTAATATACCCTAATCTTGTAGTACTTATGGTGCAAATTACATTTGCATTATATTTCGTTATGTAGGTAGTTTTGCGTGCTGTGCAGTTCAATGGTGGTGGTAGTACTTTTGTTTACTACATTCCATAACAATTTCAATCATTCAGTTTATGTGTGTCAAAGTATTAAATCGTCTGGATTTGTATTATTTAAAGTGTACTTCTTCGTTGTGAAGAGTTAAATTATTTTCAGGTAAAAATTAATAACACAGCTTAACTTAACTCGTACGGGTACTTTTCTGGTGAAAGTGGGGTCTGTGCGGGTCGCAGTTCTAATCTAACCTAACCTACGTTTCTGGTAACAAGTCGTGTCTATGGGGGTCGCAGTTCTAACCTAACCTAACCTACTTTTCTGGTGACAAGTCGTATCTGTGGGGGTCGCAGTTCTAACCTAACCTACGTTTCTGGTGACAAGTCATGTCTGTGGGGGTCGCAGTTCTAACCTAACCTAACCTACGTTTCTGTTGACAGGTCGTGTCTGTGTGGGTCGCAGTTCTAACCTAACCTACTTTTCTAGTGACATGTCGTGTTTGAGGGGGTTACAGTTCTAACTTAACCTAACCTACGTTTCTGGTGACAAGTCGTGTCTGTGGGGGTCGCAGTTCTAACCTAACCTACTTTTCTAGTGACATGTCGTGTCTGTGGGGGTCGCAGTTATAACCTAACCTACGTTTCTGGTGACAAGTCGTGTTTGTGGGGGTCACAGTTCTAACCTAACCTACGTTTCTGGTGACAAGTCGTGTTTGTGGGGGTCGCAGTTGTAACTTAACCTAACCTACTTTCTGGTGTCCTCTTACCTAACCTACAGTCGCAAGTCTAACCAAAACTAACATATTTTCTGGTGACATGTCTAGTTTTTGGGGATCGCAGTTCTAATTTTTTTAAACCCTACTTAGAAATATGTATGCAGAGGTGCCAAACTGATAGTTTTGGTGACTGTAGATACGTTTAATAAAAAATAGCCACAGTAGGCTTCAAAATGTCCAAGGTGAGTATTTATGCGATGTTTAAATTTGGGCAAACGTTATTTACAATAAATAGTAAGCTTTAATGAAACATTTGCTTAGTGATTATTTGCCTTAATGAATCTCTGCTAAATATTCTTGTAATCAAATAAAAAGTATGCGAAGTTTAAATTTGGGCAAACGTTATTTGACAATAAATAATTAGCTTTACTAAAACATTTGTTTCTTGACTACTTTGCAACATTACTCGTGGTAAAATGAAAATCTGCTAAGTATTATTGTGGTGAAATACAACGTTTGCGAAATAATAATATGCTAAGCATTAGTTTGCCAAGTAAAAGTACTGCAATAAGTTGGTTGGGAAATAAAATTAGGCGAAAAATATTTCGGCGAGATAGCAGTACACCACTTTTACCTAGCCTAACCTAAGTCACTTTTCTGGCAACAGTTTGTTTCCACGCGGTCGAAGTTCTAACCTAACCTAACCCAATTTTCTGGCAACAGTTTTTTCCGCGGGGTTCCCAACTCTAACCTTACCTAACCTAACTCACATTTCTGGCAAGAGTTTGTTTCCGCGGGGTCGCAGTTCTAACCTAACCTAAGCCAATTTTCTGGCAACAGTTTTTTCCGCGGGGTTCGCAACTCTAACCTAACCTAACCCACTTTTCTGGCGACAGTTGTTTCCGCGGGGCTGGGTATCGCAACTCTAACTTAACCCAATGTACTTTTTCTGGCAACAGTTTGTTTCCGCGGGGGTCGCAGTTCTAACCTAACCTAAATAAATCTAAATTTGGTGGGACTTATTTTATAATATTGTACTACGTAAAATTTACCTAGCCCACTTTTCTGCTAGCAGAAAATAATTATGCTATTGTAATAGTATGCTATAGGATTATTATGGTACATAAAATGATGATAAACCAAAATCGGCCAAAGTAGTGTTCTGCAAAACAATATGCTGCAAGACGTGTCGTATGCGTAGTAGTAGTTATGCCAACTATACCTTTATGCAAAATTACCATTCGACCGAAAGTATTTCTGCGAAACATGTTATGCCAAGTGTATTTCTGACCAATATTTTTCTGCCAGATATACGATAACCCGCTATACTATCCTTATTTTTGAATTGGAAAATAGCAATACAAAAATAGGTAAAAATTGCCGAAGTTGACTCAGTTCTAAAAAAAAAACATGGCTTATATTTTAACATTACAACAAAAACATTGCGTACTATTACGGAAACAAAAACAGTAGGTGCCAAACTATGAATTACATTAGGTATACATCGTTTGGCACTAATTTCCCGCAACAAAAGCGTTTGGCAAATATATAATCTAATTATTTAAATAATTTAGGATTTGTTTTCTTAAAGTGGTTTACATTCTTTGACCTCCACCACTTTACAGCTGCCAGATGTCCAGACCTAGAAATAAGTATAGTATAGCAAACCTGACTTAAGGGGTTTCCTTGCTCTCATTATCGTGTCATATCTGACGTGGCTAACTCTCCGTCTATCAGGATTCTATTAGGGCTGTTCCTTATTCTACTGAAGGTCGAGGCATACCTCTTACCTCTTACGCTTTATTGCAAATGGGACCAAATTTTGTAAATTTGTCAGGGCCAAGAAACGAACTATGTAATTAATGACGACGAACTAAACATATTAATGTTTGCTTGCAGGAAGACGCTACCAAATAAAGAAGACGTCGAGAAATATAAAATTAGCCGGATTTAGAAAAAATTTGGTATTGAATTACGATTTGCTACGGGTTTGATATTGAAATATTCTTCATTTGTTTAATCTTCACCATAGAATAAAAGATAATAGACGCAAACAAAATGTCACCGAAAATATAACGTGACAATTCCTGTTATGTTCACAAAACCTATATATTATATCGAGTAAGTGACTAGTCTAACTTGACCTCCATATTAGCATTAACGTCTTTCGGTTGTCTTGCTTACGCTGGTCTAATTTTAACGAAACACTTTGTCGGTTGTTTGTCACCGGCAATTTCCATAGGACGATCGGCTGTCTACGGCAAATGTCGGTCTTCGCGACAAGTTTTACTGTACCACTTTTTGTGTGCTGATTGTGTTTCTAGAAATTATGTTACTTTAATGGATAAAAATAAAGAAAATGTATACGGTAACTTTGTTTTATTTGTTATCACAGAATAAATTCAAAGATCACAATTTTGCGTCATTTTTAAATTAAAATGGCATCATATAAAACTATTGCTAGAGAACATTCTGTTTTTAAGCAATTTACAATTTTTATCAATTTTGGCAATCACAAAAGAAATGTCTCGTTCTTTGTCATGTTTCAAAATCACTAAATTTCTTACAAATCGTACTAAATTAAAGTGTTGTTCCGATTTCGACATAAATATTTAAGATTAACGAGGGTGTCTTCGATCGGTTTTTCCCCAGGTGGCAGCACTGTGGCGAGAGGTCTTTTTGACAGCAGCTGTCTAAATCTACCAATTCAAAAACTATTAAACTTGATTGGTGGATTATGACAGCTAGACCTCGCACCACGGTGCTGCCAGCTGGTGAAAAAATCTATTGAACATACTCTCATTCTTCTTAAAATCGAAAGAATGAATTTCATTAGGACAAAATAAGTTTAGTAATTTATACCTATTATTTACGAGTTTTCTTTAAGCTACCTCCATATAAAAGGTCACGGAAAGGTAGTGTTTCGAATATATTGGGAAACTTTTTGAATAACACAACATTTTTGAACTTACAAAATTTTCTAAATCGCCCACCTGTCACGAAAATGTTAATTACATTACTTAAATTTAATCACTAACTTAATATAGCAAAACTTAAGTTTAATAATAACTTACTATTACTATTTTTGATCATAGATAAATCTATGTTATTGTCAATTTATCACATTCCTTAAATATTTACAAGAACCACTGATATTAAAACTACTTACTTAAGTACTCTCACGACCAATAGAAACGTATCACTTTGTATTGAAATTTTACACCTACATATTACATACTTAATAACGCCTTTTCACTGCCTTTTTGTGTCTAATCAGTTTTAGGACGATCTTTTGGTACTTATTATCAAATCGCAATAAATTGCAAATATCTTTCACTAGATGATATTTTATAAATACATCCATGATAGCCCATAACCATATTCTTTTAATGATAAGTATCAAGATTGGCTTTTTAATACAACAAATAAGTAATTCTCAAAATCAGTGGTTAAAGGCAAGAGTTGACTTAACACCTACAATAAATTAATAGCAATCATTGCCATACCATCACAAAATGCCGCGTTGTATAGCAAGGGATTTCAATGCTAAATTTATATTGAAATCACAGAATAAGTAATACTCGTAGTACAAGTACAGAAGACTTCCTCAATTTGACATTTAGCTACAGAAATGAAAACGGTAGCTGTCATACGATACCAAATCTTTCCCCATTATCGGGGCCAATTTTAAAATAGTTTTTACGAAAAACGCTTTTATAAATACCATGTCGAATTCTTATACGCAGGGAAACTATAGTCAGACCAAGCTAACTCTGCATCGACTTCGCAAATGACAAAGTGAGTAAAGCCAGCATACCTAAATCCTTTTTTATGAATTTACGTTTATGGTGGAATTTCTACACTTTGCCTCTAGGAAGTCCATACTGAGGGGATGGCTAGTCTTTAACCCTTATTTGGTGAGGACACCTAAGAACAACTGGCTACATTTAATATTTTGTACATAAGCTCGAGGAACTATACAAGCCAGGGTACCCACGACCTCAAGTTTGGAAACCGCCCCCTTACTATCCAGCGGTTGAAAGTAGATCTATGACAGCCCTCATATTAGCGTCTCCTTAATGTCAACGTCTAACAAGCGATACGGTTGCTGCTTGACGCAAGGGCGACACAACGGCGAGGCAACGGCAAAGCAACGCCATTTGCAAAAGCGCTGCTTAGGCGCCGACGCTCAAGAGGCGCTAGTGCGGGATGTCTTTATGAGGCTGTGGCAAGTATCCAGCGGATCGTCTAGCAGCGTCCTGCTTCTAAGGAATTGAAACAGCGTTGACTGAGGCTCGCATACATGGAAGCGGTGACGAATAGCCACGCACTAAGCGCCCACTCTGCACCCCAAGTGTAAGGCCTTAATGTCAGCGTTTGGCGTCACCGTAGCCACTTGACCAACATTGTATTGAACTTCTAAGGGAATTAAGCAGCGTATACTGTTAACACTCTCATACTTTTTCATTTGTTTGTAATGGACACGGCGCCAGACAGTCGCCGCCGCTCGAGCAGCCACTCAGAGGGCTTACCGTGAACCACTTCGTTCATCATTCGTCTATGGACCTCTCTATCGCTCGTATTAGCATGAACGATAGAGACGCTGATAGTCGATTTTCGATATTCGCGGTAGGCAGTTTGCACACACAAAACCCGGAAATCTCGTTCTTGCCATACGAAATCAGAACCGGCATTCCCTAAGCACCCTTAAGTATGATTGTAGTCAGTCCAAGAAACTATCAAATAATCACAACTCTTCAGACTCCATTCTCCTGTCTCCTAGATCTCACAGAGGCTCTGACGGACGCTCGAATAGATGCCCGGGAACCGATGGAAGGGATAGCTCTGACGAATTCTTGTTGCTGGTTGGTTACGGAATGTCGTTTGGTGTATGTGCCAGGGTTTTCTTCATCTTCGGTGTGTTTTTTGCTGGAAAAAATGTGATGTTGAGTATACATGGTAATTTTTGATTGGTCAATGAAGGCAGCTAATACTCGTACAGATTTCATGCTGATATAGATGATAAAATCATTCTAACATTTTTGTTGTTGTTTTTTTTTATGGAGAATAGGCAGACGTTTGACCGCGATCTCACCTGATGGTAAGTGATGATGCGATCTACGGTGGAGCACGCTTACCTATGAGATACCTATTTACTCTCGCTTTGAAGAGACCCAAATTGTACTCAAGTGGAAACACAGACTCGGGCAGGCCGTTCCACTCCTTGGCAGTACGCATAAAGAATGTTGAAGCAAAACGCTTCGTGCGTATATGTGGAATACTTACCATGAAGCGATGCCGGAGTGCCGATTGTCTGGTAGTCCGATGTCCGACATAATATTAGTTAGAATGATTTTAATTACTTAAATTGAATTAAAAAAAAACCGGCCAATTGCGGGTCTGACCACGCATAATGGAGGGTTCCGTACCTTCAATGCAGGCATACAAAATACACTTTATCTAAATTTTATTAAGCTATGTCTTATAGTTTCCGAGTAAAATGGCTGTGACAGACGGACGGACGGACAGACGGAACTATAAGGGTTCTGTTTTTGCCAAAAAGGTCTTATAGGTAAATTATTTATCAGCCAAATAACGTAAATTTTGTTTGAAACTGACCGGTTTTAGCTGTCGGGAGTCGAGTTCTATTCTATAGATATGCTGCCATTGCACTTGTGTTTTTTTCTATTATTTCACCAAACTAAACATACCTATTAAAACAAGGATTGTCCCAGAACTTCTGATTCTTGCCGAAGTCCTCTCCGTCCTGCAGGGTCTGGGGCATCTCCGTGTCCATGGTCTCGGGGAGGAAGAGGCAGAGCAGACCACCGGCGATGCCCAAGACACCGAGGATGAGGAGTGGGAGCTCTTGGGATACAGTGGCCTGGAAACATAAACATTAGTGTTGTAATCCAAGCAACTCGAAGTCCTGGTAGACTGTAAGAAGACCGACTTTGAATCCTGAGGTCTTGAGTACAAACCCCGGCTAACACCATTGAGTTTTTAGGAACTTGTGTAAGAAATATCATTTGATATTTACCAGTTGCTTTTAGGTGAAGAAAAAGTGAGGAAACCGGACCTAACCCCTAGGCCTAGTTTTCCCTCTGAGTTGGAAGATCAGATCGCAGTCCCTTTCGTGTAAACGAATGCCTACTCAAATTTATGGGATTAGGTTGCCAAGCGTATTCCAGGCTCAATTGAGCCGTGGCAAAAGCCGGGACCAACGCTAGGAGGATGATGAGTGTCATAATCAACCCTATGTCGTAGGAGATACACGCAGCAACTGCACTTTGCAGAGTGTTTATTCCACAATTGATGGAAACTACTCCAAAACCACACAGTGTGGGACCATTTAGAGTCCAGGATGTGAGGATGAACGTCCAGGGCCGTAACCAGACTTGAGTTTAAGATTTATTAAGCAGATAGCAGATTAAGCAGTAAATTTTAACCAGAAAGTGGGACAAGGGATTTCGTCTTCCTGGAATCATCAGCAAATGTAAGCGTGGAAATACTTGTATTTACAAACCATCGGATGTCATGAGTGTTTTGTGTAGGTGGCTAACCTGCTGATACAATTCCTCTCAGTCTGCTTGCGACCACGAGCTTATTTTAAGGTAAAGCATTATCCCTTAAAACTGCCCTAGTTATGGTCCTGTGAACATTATGCCAACTGCGAGAGATGCGGCATATCAGAGTCCACTTACCAAATAAACGACGAAGGGAGCCACTATACTAGCGACGTAACCCATGATGTGGATGAGAGCTACACCCTGAGCTCTCACTACAGTGGGTAACAGTTCAGCAGCGTATTGAAGCCCGATGTTGTAGGAGATGTTGACGGCGAAGCGGCCGAGGATGGCTAGAGACGCTGAGGGTCCACCTGGAAAAGAATATAATATTTAAGCTTTTATATGGCAGAGGGAATATATTTCCCACAATTATTTTGAACTTCATTTCAATTTTTTTTTTTTTATACCACGACGGTGGCAAACAAGCATACGGCCCGCCTGATGGTAAGCAGCTACCGTAACCTATGGACGCCTGCAACTCCAAAGGCGTCACATGCGCGTTGCCGACCCTTTACAAAAAGGAGGATTCACTGTGTTGACGACTAAAGGAACAAGAAGGTCCCTCATCGTCAACACACTGGGTCCTCTTTGAGCTCTTTGGCAACCTTACTCACCAGCAGGAACACAACACTATGAGTAGGGTCTAGTGCTATTTGGCTGTGGTTTTCTGTAAGGTGGAGGTACTTCCCCAGTCGGGCTCTGCTCCAGATTTGAGCGATGACATTCGCTGAACGTGCCCTACCACACTTAGCGAGATGCCATTCGCAGTGCCCATACCTCTCTTTTTGGCGTAGTTTAAGGACATACCCAGGTCCGGACGTAGTTTAAGGACATACCCCGGGTCCGAATTCACAGTGATATGGTTAAATTTTGCATTGCTGTCAAACTTATGCCTGTTAAAGTTACTTTTGGTTGAGTTGACTAATAAATTTAGTTCACTATTTGGTTAGGTGATTATTAATTTAGATGACTAATAGTTTAGTTGAATTCCTCTCATCCTCATCCATTTAGTCTGGTATCAAAAAATGGCAATTTGCAACACAGCGGAACCAAGGTTGGTGAAGCAGCTCTGGCCTTTTTAGATCGACGATAAGGGGACATGGATAATTGTTCGGAGAAGAATTTCCGCATTAATTTTAAATTTAGTGGTCTATTTTTGAGGGGTGTCAAATATCATATGGATTCAAAAGGAGCTTAGAACTTTGGTATTATTATTGAGGGTTGGCTTACCAACTGGTACAGCAGTAGCCAGCAAACTGAAGATGCCACTGATGACCATGGAACCACATGCGAGCCATCTTCTGCCCCATCTGTAAAAACATAAATAAAAATTGGGTAGTCTATATCAGAGACGTATCTAGCTGCAATGGCTAACGTGAATTGTGAGCGTTAACCTTTGAATGCCATATGTTATATACAGAATACGCCAAGATCACGGAAGCGAGCCAAAAAAATACCTTACGTGAAAGTATGACGGTTACTTTTTAACAGCATACGTCGTGATACCTTTAGGTTTCTTGGCATCCAAAAGGTTAAATTAAGGCCGGCCTTTAGGCCAAAGACCAAGCTGCAAAAGAACAGAGCTTGGTAACAAATCAATGCTCAAATATGTTAAAGAGCGACGCCGAAGGTTGAGCTCAGCAAGGAGCCGACGGCCCCAAAGGTCTCGCGCGAGGCCCGACTTTATAGTGTAAGGACGCCGCAGGTGCCCACAGAGTCAGTGCTCTAGATTCGCCTGATATACAGCATAAGATTGCCACAGGTGCCTATTGTAAGAGTGCAAAGCGGGCTGAATATTGGGCATGTCGCCTGATTTTGTCTGAATTTGGGCTCTGAATGAGGACAGCCGCAGGCGCCCTTCGCCTGATTTCATTTTTCAGGCATTTATATTAAGGGCGCGAAAACTCTGTAAGTCGGGTAAGACCTCGGTAGCAAGTGCTATCTATATTGGCCGAATTTAATAGTAAAAGGAGCTTACCTGTCCAAAACAGCAGTAAGGAAGGTATCCGCCGGCAACTCCGTGGCAGAGGCCACAGTGAACGTCAAGAACACGTCTAGGCCTAAAGATCCCACGTTTCTAACATGGCCGTCGAACACCAGCGATATGGCCATCCAGATGACGATGAGGAGGATCGCGTTGCGGCGCAGACGGGGGGTGCGAAAGAGGTCGAGGACCGAGTACGTGCGGTTTTCGGCCTCGTTTTCTTTGATGGTTTTTAGAGATGATTCCTGGAAGATTTTATAAGAATATTAATTATGTAATTTTTAGGTATATCAAGGAGGTTCTATGGTTATCCGTAATCGTACACGTTGTAAAAATGCGTTATTTTCGAAAATGTTTCAAGCATGCTCCCCATTAGCGCCCAATCCTATAAGTAAGGGATCCTACATTGATCAGTTCTGTTGATCACCCTAAGATTTATGAATATTTTATCTTTGTAACTGTATCTAAACAATGAAAAAAAGAGTATACATTACTTACCGTGAAATCACTAAGAACCTTCTCCGGAATCTTAGTCTTGTTGATCTTTTCAAATTTCTTCATTATTGTCAAAGCCTTCTCGATCTTTCCTTGCGACACCAACCATCTGGAAAATGATACAAGTATACAGATAAACGTCACATGGTGTCATTGGCTTGATGTTCTATACGTTTTCGGCCATTTGCATATCGACTTAGGGTTTCCCCCATCTATCGACGCGGATTCCGCAAAATCCGGTAGAAAGAAGTTTTATGTCCACCGTGTCCACGCAATAGGAGCGAAAAAGTCCTCGACGCGTCGGCAGGCGTCGGCCGAGCCGATCCGAGCCGAACCGTGCCTTGTTAGCTCTTATTGCGTGGACATAAAGCTTTTTCCCACCAGATTTTGCCGAATCCGCGTCGATAGATGGGGGGAAACCACTAAGGGTAAGGCACAGGTGTATGTTTTCGCCGAGTTGGCCGTTGTGTCAAGCTGAAACAATATATAGCGAGTCCAACTACTAAAACGCATTATCTACCTTCGCCCTGTCTCTTTCATGCGCTGTTTCGCGTTCGGTCTGCTAGTCCGCGTTCACATCTCACTGTTTTCGCCATTGTACCGCTAAGACGGAAAGTGTGCGGTGATGTGATTTGTGAACACAGACTAGCGAACCGAACCTAAAACCGGGCGTGACAGAAGAAGCCAGAGTGTGGTCTGATTTGGATGACTTAACTGCTGCTTCAACCCTTGTTCAGTGTGGTTTACCTAATCGTCTCTCACCACTCTCATTATGGCCAATGTCCAAGTGGAGGATAAGGATAAGGAGGAGGGTTCCTCCTTATTAGCGGACGTTCAATCATGACAAGCAATATTTTATTAAAGAACAATTTATCCGTGAAATTCATTTTAAAAAAACGGTAGAGGTATTATTTATGTAAACATTGTAACTATATATGTATTTTTTTTGTTTAAGCGAGAACTACACAGCCAATGCTTTTTATGTAAGTGAATCTTGTTTTATATTTAAATTAATAAAAATAATCATCTCTTCACTTCTCTCTCTCTCTCTTTTCTTCTCCTTCTTTTCTCTTCTTCTCTCATCTACTCAAAGGTTAACTGGAAGAGATCCCTTAAAGGGATAAGTTCGCCTTTGTTGTATTATTTTTGACTGGTTTTTGTACAGTAAAGAGTTTTTACATTACATTTACATAATAATCTTTCACTGTTTTAGTTATATTATAATTATAAATATCTAACATTGTAACCTTATGTAATGACTATAATCGGGAAGGAACTGGCTCTTGAGACACAGGGAAACCTAGTTTGAGAGCCAGGTACCAATCGTACCAATGTACACCTAAAGTTGCAATAAAAAAAAAGTGTTGTTTCTATTTAGATTTAATATCTCGTGACTCTATGTATTTTAAATACATATACGATGCGTTACATACCTAGCGCTCTCAGGCACCACCCAGGGCGTAGCAACCGCCAAGATGAAAGGCACGCTTGTCAACAAAGCGAATGTCTTCCAGTCATCAGCCCAGAGAGCGATCCATGGTAACAGAGACGCCGCCAAAGTGAAGAACAGGGCTATCGACATGTTCGCGACGAATGTACGCCATTTCGGACCCACGTATTCGAGAACTGGAAAAAACAATGTATCATAAAATAAATAGTGAATACTAATATGTGAAATCAAAATATTGTGTGATAATCGTAAATACGAAAAAAGAACAACTTGAAACAACAGAAAATACATAAGTAGTCTCTCGTGTTTTCGAAATTTAAGGGTTAATAAGTGTAACTTGTGACTTATACACGATGTAACAAAAATAGAGAGGCTTAGAGAATTCAACCTGGAGCCATGTCTGTCATTTCCAATACAAAAAAAAGTCTGCTGATTTTTGCGGGGGAGGGGAACGTCAAATGTATGGCTATTCGTACGTAACGTACAAATAGCTACGTCAGATAAACGTCAGTCCATACATGTGTATGACCATTGGTCATATGTTTTCGGCAGAGCGGAACGCCTGTCCGGTTGGTTGAATTCTCAAAGGTTTATAGGAAGAAAAAATATTTTGACGCGAAAATATTGTTTTTGTATGGGTCACGTCATCCCAGCCGGCCGAACCTCCATACAAAACCATTTTTTTTTTAGAATACGGTACCAATTATGTGCGTAAACGGATTACCAGCATTTTTATTACACCTTGTATATCTATAACCTTACATTTCAAATTATTCCTTTTTGAAACTTTTCTTCAACCGTCGGCGGGGACCACGTATCCCAAACAAAAAAAATTTTTGCGTCCAAAAAATTTTTGTGTCCAAAAAAATTTTGCGTCCAAAAAATTTTTCTCCTACTTTTTCGTAGTCGTAATACGATACCAATTATGCCCTTAAACGGATCACCAGTATTTTAGTTACACCCTGTATGTCACATTTTAAAAATAATAGTTAAGAAACGTTTTTAAATATTATATACACCGTGGGCTGGAATAACCCGACAGATCTTAACCACGAATTTCTAAGAACAAAAGAAGGAAAAAATATTATATGACTTTAGGTCAATTTCGCCAAAAAAATATATATTTTTTTCGTTTTTTTTTTCAATTTTTTGAATGTTTATTGCACATGAAAAAATGTTATTCATAAAATTATTGCTAAAACAAATTGGTACATTTTTTTTTGTAAAAATTTAGTTTCTGCAAAGTTTTCCTTGTCACTTTGATATCTGTCAATAAGGACGTGTAAACTATGTCCGATAGTGGCAACAACGCCATTAGAAAGGCGGTTTTGTGATGAGTTATAACAAAAAGTGTATTTTTTTCAAATTGGTATTAACTCTGAAACTAGGCGTATTCCAGAAAAGTTTATAGGACATTTTAGTATCTAAATATGATCAGGAATACACTGTTAAAATCTGTCTAGTTATATGGGCCCACGGTGTATATTATATTGTCATTACTGTTGTATGCTAACGTAGACACTAAGACATGTATCTAACAATTCTTATGGGCTCCTGAAATAAACGTATATTTAATTTAATTTAATTTAATTTAGATTGATGAGGTATTGATAAACTTTGGTATCATTTTGCGATGTTGCTAAAGATGCTGCGTAAATTCATCGGCTTTTTTTTGTATAATCTTAACTTATTGCATGATCGCATTTTTGTGATCTTCCGTGAGAGCCATTAAAACTTCCCACTTCATGTAAGAAAAAAATAAGACATGGTCAACCCCCCCTCACTCGTCTTACGTAATAAATGAATGGCGCCAAATGTTGTTTTAGTAGGTTTATGGCGACTTAAATTAAGTTGTTAAATCATTTATTCAGTCCTTCCATTTAATAGCACTTTAAACGACTTCATTTTACGTGACAAATATTTTTGCCTTGGTAATAAATAATGCTTTATTACCTAGTATTCATTCACATAGGTATAACCAGAAAATAAATTTTATAAGCGTAGTTAAGGAACAATATACTTCTATACGCGACTTTATCGCAAACGTATTAGAGTTAATTTTCAAACGCACCTAATTTCTAGATAAAACATTTGAAAACTGAGCACGATATAAATTAAAACCACACAAAACAAATGCACATCATACTAAAACTTCTTCATAAATCATGTCTATCATGAGCGCTTAAGGTTCAAATTCAAATAAAATCCGAGCGAATTTAGTGCATTTTAAAATTCAAATATGCAATGCAAAGTAACAGCAAGAAACTTTGCCCTTTAATAACCGTTTTTACCGTTTTATTTTGAATCTTATTTCCATGTTTATTAGGGTGTTTTTTGTTTGTGTAAGTCGTGAGAATCAGAGCTCAAATATTATATACATACCAAGGTTAGTGCGTGATTTGGAGTAGCGTCGCCTTGCCCGCGATCACGAACTAGTATTACAAATCCTTGTTATCACAAAAGAGCCTATTTTAATAGGAAAATCTTGTCGCTTACGACCTTTTGTGGCAGATATATTAGAATTACTTAATATCAAATACGTGCATAGGAAACGTAATCCTTCTAATCCTTGTACTAAACAGTATTAAAGCTATATGAGATGAGATTTTATCGGATAAGTGGTGTATCTAAGGTCCAAACATCATTGTCAAAATAAATAAACAAAATATTACATATGTACCTCGGTACGAGGTATGAGCTACTTACGTGTTGTATATTAATCTATGTAAGTAAATACAATACAAACGGCCTCCTAGCCCAGTCAGTAGTGACCCTGCCTACGAAGCAGGAGGTCCCGGGTTCGAATCCTGGTCAGGGCATTTATTTGTGTGTTTATCACAGATATTTTTTCCTGAGTTAAGGGTATTTTCTATGTATTTAGGTATTTATTCATATTTATCTATTATATATATCATCGTCTAGTACCCACAACACAAGCCTTATTGAGCTTACTGTGAGCCTAGGTCGATTTGTGTAAGATTGTACTATAATATTCATTTATTTAATTAGGTATCATTGATTGAAAAGTAATCTCGATAAAGTATGGGTTGACAGCTAACTCAATCGTATTCTAATCGCGGTTGAGTAATATCTGTACGCCATTTCTTACTGGCCTTTGACATTATAAAAAAACAGTTATAATAATAGACTAGTCTCCAAAGAAAATATAAAAACCGGCCAAGTGCGAGTCGGACTCGCGCACCGAGGGTTCCGTACAAACCTTTACAACTTAAAGGTATTATAGACCTGAGTATTTGATATGAATTTCAATTTAATACCTCTACGCGTTTACGAGGAAAAAGGTAGTAAGTTTAAAATTTTCAAAAATATTTATTGTATGATTTTACAAAATAATTTCACTTTTCGTAATTTTTCCTTTGTCTGTACTATATGAAGTTTCTTCGTGCCAAGTTTCAAGTTTCTGAGTTTACGGGAAGTACCCTCTAGGTTTTGAGTTTCTTGCGAGTACTCAGTTTCAAAATATGCGACTTAAATTGCTATTTCTTTTGATTGCGTTGACATAAAAGTTTGGTTTTGCTACATTTGAAAGGTCCTATAGCCCTGAGTATTTGACATGAATTTCAATTTAATATCTCCACGCGTTTAGGAGAACAAAGGTAGTAAGTTTAAAATTTAAAAAACTGTTTTTTGTATGATTTTATTAAAAATGTCTACTTTTTGTAATTTTTCCATTGTCTATGCTATATGACGTTACTTCGTGCCAAATTTCAAGTTTCTGAGTTCACGGGAAGTACCCCGTAGGTTTTGCGAGTGCCGAAAAACTAAAATTTGCAGCATAAACGAATGTATCTTTTGATTGCGTTGGCTTTTGAGTTTGATTTTTTCACAGCTCCAAGGGACAATAGACCTGAGTATTTGGTATAAATTTCAGCTTGATACCTCCACGCGTTCCTGAGAAAAATGGTCTTGACAGACAGACAGACAGACAGACAGACAGACAGACAGACAGACAGACAGACAGACAGACGGACAACAAAGTGATCCTATAAGGGTTCCGTTTTTTCCTTTGAGGTACGGAACCCTAAAAATTGAGTGAATTTTCGATTTTTCGCAGAAAAAAATGTGGGTTTGAATCAGAATCAGCCATAATTGTATACAAAAGTATTAAAAATAAAAACAAAAGAAATGTAGAACATAGTACACAGTTTACGACTAAACGGTTTGATACATGTTTTGTTTGAAAAACCTTTGCAATAGCCCAAATCGTTTCGGAACATTTCAAGATCCTGCCATTTCCTAGGTTTTCCGTGACGTCGTTTCCCGTGTGATGCCCATGTGGTTTAATTCGCCCATAAGTCGTTTGGCATACAAAGATGTGTTCTGTCCAGTCCACTTGAGTCCCACCTACGAGTATATAGTATGATTTTTTTAAGATGTCGCAATTGGAGGTAGAACTCTTTAGTACGATTCCGACATCTTAAAAAATGACCACTATACCATCATATGGAACAGGAAAATAATTGCCAATGAGAGAGAGAGTTCTTACCCAAAAGGATTGGCGATAACTCCAGTGAAGGCTATATAGCTCTTAAGTTCTAGAACTGCCAAGAAAAAAGAGACAAAGATACAACTCTTACCCAAGATATACATCATGGTGAAACAGTTGTCGAAGGCGAAGCCAACGAGGAACCGGCAGACGGAGAAGGTCCAGAAGCTGTGGCTGAAGGCTGTTCCGACGCCCGCTGCGAAGCCGATCAAGTTGGTTCCTGCAATGATTAAAACAGTGTTCAATACTGCTGATACAGTTCGTTTTGTCTTGTAAACTTAATAGCAACGAGTTAAGGTTTACTTTCGTGTAAATTTATGATATACGTACTATCATAGAATCAAACAGAATTTGTAACTAACTTGATGTAATATAACTTTTAAGAAAAAAAAACAGACTTCCATGGGGGTGAAGCATTATTGTAGATGGTGCACTTAGATTCCATACAGTGAAATAACTTGCTTAACAAACGCAGCGGAGAGGACAAATTGCCAAACGTGAACTATGCGTCGCTGAAGAGTTCCATTCTGATCATCATCAGCAGTTCCACTTCATCAAATGTCACTCTTTTGAATGAAAATGCTTGACTTGTTGATAAAAATACAAAAGTCACTTTATGTATGCCTTTAAGATTTGAGGAATTCCCTCGATTCCTCATGGAACTCATCATCAGAACTTGAGCTTAACGAAAATTGGTCCTCGGCAACTGCTTACTATCAGGAGATTCAGGAGGCTGTATGCTTGTTTGACATCGATCTAGTATTAGCCTCCTGAGACCCAGAAACAGATGTGTTGTTATTTAAATTTAGAACCCTTAGTAATCTACTCAATAAAAGGCAAAGTGGTGTGGAAGGTGTACAAAACTTTTATCGTGGGGTCTTGTGAATATAATATGACATGTTCTTACCAACTAAGGCTGGTATTCTGCCATACTTGTCAGCGATCCAGCCAAAAAGCAACCCCCCCACTATTGCCCCGCAAAAGAAGATAGCCTGAGACGTCGCCGCTAGGTTGTCCTTCTCGCACACCCAGTCCAGCTGTAACAAAAATAATCGTTTCATTTTATTTGAAGGTTATGTTTAAATAACATATCCTGGTTAGCTATAGTTTGATATGATTCATATTACATTTAAACGACGTAATATCATTTGTGTTTTCTTCCAACGTTAGGTACTAATTTGCTAAGGTACCTACGCATTTAACTGTGTCCGTGGTATCACCATATTGATGAAATAGGCCTATGATGATGATGAGTTACCTAGACTAGGATATGTTACTAAACGACCTCACTCACTCGCCCGTCCAAATCACGCTCGGCTGGCTATTGCCTATTTCCCGGCCTCTTTGGTAATGTTATTCCTACCTGACTAGCAATAGTCTCGTACGGCACATCGCTCCTGTTATACTCCCACTTGGTACAAGGAACGATCGGCCACTCGTCGTCCGGCGTCGTTCGGCCCTCGGCCAGTGCCTGCGTCCAGTTAGTCGAGTACATTTTGCACCGGTCGTGGGAGTAGGGGCCGTCCGATTTGGGGGGGATGGCGAGGGCTCGTCTGAAAGAGAGTTTTTAGTTTAGAAAAAGTGATTTTGCAAGTGAGAAGGAAAGAAAGAAAGGCACATAGAAAGATCATGTTTTTAAAAATTAGATTCTTATATCAAAACGTAGAGCTCGCAATGGCACATATTACAACTTTTGCATGTTAATAAAAATCCATTTTTTGCATACAAACGTATACATCTAATTACAAAAATAGATTGGTTAATTGAATCGTTCTTACGGCGGCTTTCACATTGCTGCAGTTTCCGCACACGGCGCCGGTGCGCGAGCGAGATAGCGCTCTGCATGCAGAGCGCTGTCACACTTGGCCGCCACTTGGCTTAATATCACTTGCAGAAATCCGCTTAGCATCCTAGGCTACAAGGTGTATTCAGTTTTCAGTTTTAAAAACATTACCTTACTTACTGTTTTTGTCGCAGTTGGTTAAAATGTTGATATTGGTGTAGCTGACATACAAAACTATAAATAAACGTTAACTTTGTATTCTCACAAGTTTCATATCATGAGAATATCCCCTGGAAAAGCATTGACGATACAGTTCACTTCCTCAAGTGATTTCTCTAAGGAGGTACATTAAAAGATAAAAAAGATAAAAGATATTTATTCTTCAATTTAGGCACATTACAATGCACTTATGAACGTCAGAGAGAAAAAAAAAACTACCTCCGGTTCTAACCCTACACCTCTGACCCGAGAAGAATTATTTATGACCGGCAAGAAACTCGGCGGGACTTATTTTTTCAAAACAGTAATACAGTAATATTACATCTTAAAGATACACAATAATGCGTAGTTCTATAAGAAGGCATATCAAAACAGCTTGAGAGACATACAATGTACGTATTGTTTAATTAAAATAAAATAATAATAATAAAATCCAAATCTGATTGCTTCACAAAACGTTTGATATGCTTTCCTATCTGAACTGTGTCCTCTGAATGTTAGATGATTTTGTAGTATTTTCTGGTTTGGGCCATGCATCTTTGTCCGTCATATAGTCCTCGACCCTGTAATAACCCTTTGACATTAAACTTTTTTTCAAATATTTCTTAAGAGCGGGAAATGATAAATTTAAAGCATCGACGGGTAACTTGTTATAAATGTGAATACCTTGACCAAAAAATTACTTATATGCTTTGCGGATACGACTACTTCTGATAGCAAGCTTGTTTTTATTTCTAGTGTTATAGCTGTGGATGTCAGAAAATTTTTGAATGTGTGTATATTCTTTACAACAAAAATAATATTGTCATAGATATATTGGGAAGCAACAGTTAAAATATTAATTTCTTTAAATAGTTCTCTAACTGATGCACCTGCCTTTAAGTTATACAGAAAGCGGATGGCTCTTTTTTGTAAAACAAATATAGTCTGTATGTCAGCTGCTTGGCCCCAAACCAGAATACCATATGATATTACACTATGAAAATAACTGTGATAAACTAAGCGAGCTGTGTCAATATTCGTTAATTGCCTAATTCTCCTAACGGCATGAGCGGCCGAGCTTAATCGAAGAGCGAGTTTTCTTATATGAGGACTCCATTGTAGATTTTTGTCCAACGTCGAACCAAGGAACACTGCTTTATCTACTATCTCTAAACATTCACCATTCAGGAGAATCTTAGTGTCCACCGGTGCAACGTTTGGCAAAACAAATCTAATACATTTGGTTTTCTTAGCATTAAGTAGCAAATTGTTAATAGTAAACCAGTTCAGTACAGCAGCTAGTGTGTTATTGATTACAGTAAAATCGGTAGATTGCCGGTCAACTTCGAAAATTAAAGATGTATCGGCAAACAGAACGATATCATAAACTACTATTATGTAACTGTTACGTAATAATGCCTAATTATTTACGTATAGTTGCATACACTGCTTTATCTACACACATATTATTTATACTAAATGCCGTGTTCGGAAACCATAGAATGGCCGCCATTGCACCGCCATGGCCAACTCGATTGTGCCGGCGGTCGGGAGGGAGAGTGCCGGCGGTCGGGGGGGAGCGTGTCGGCGGCCGCGCGGGCGCGTGCAGGTGTATATTATGTTATCAAAACTCATAACGTATCAATATTTGAGCATGTAAAGTTAAAATTCCTAAATGAAGTGTTCGGAAACCATTACAATGACCGCCATTGCACCGCCATGACCAACTCGATTGTGCCGGCGGTCGGAGAGGAGGGCAGATTTTTATTACGTTACCGTAGGTAATTAATTTTCATACGTTTTTACCACACTGTCACAGATAATACACTCATGTTACGTTACAGGTTGCAATTTGCAATAATGGTATTACATACGGTTTCCGAACGCGGAATAGAGGATTTATGATATTGGTGTAGATAAATTAATTTAGCTACTATTTTGTCTTGGTTATACGTTATACTAGAGTACATCTAGATACGCGGCAGCGTGTCAAGCCAAGTTCAAGCAAAGGAACTGGCTAGCCAGCGCCAAGTGTATATTACACGAACCACTTGGTGCCACTTTTGACCCTTCTATAACTCAAAACCTCTTTAACGTAAACACATAAAACGACGTGTGTTTAATTATATCCATAAGGACATCTAGAAGCCCAAATTTCAGGAAGCTAGCTCAAACGGTTATAAAGATATGAAGGTCAAAAAGTCGTAAATTTTAGCACTGACTGACTGACTGACATATAGTACCTAAATCTAACCTACTCCCAGATGACCTAGAAGGATGAAATTTGGAATCCAGCTCGGTAATCGTGTGTAAGCGTAGGAAAAAATCTAAAAATAAAACAAAAAGTAAAAAAAATACGGGTTCCCCCCCACCCCTCATTACCCCATCTTAAAGTAGGTTAGATTTGACTTGGCCAGTTTTTATCAGAATTAAAATATATATATATATATATATATATATATATATATGTGGTGTACTTTAAGATCTCGCATTTTTAAATAATAGCAATTGTTATAGGACTTATAGGTATCCAATAAAGCTAAGAAATAGAGTTTAATACTTGTTCATAATGTTATTTTGTTCCTATAAATACATATTTGGATTTTGCGTAGAACTTGGCACTCATTTAGATATCCATTCTTTTTGCGGCGAAGCCCACAGCCAAGCATAATATTTGTATTGAACTTGGCTCTCCTTTTTTACATTTATGTTTTTGGTGGGATCCAATATACCACCTTCGTTATAGGTACTGTGGTTATACAGTTTCCATATTGTATCTAAACGAGCAATATTGTATATTTCGTGCTGCTACACCAATACGTCTTTATTTTGTTTGTCTGTAAATTTTTATGTAATAGTGTGTACGTCATGAATAAATATCTTGTATCTTTTTTTTTTTTTTGTTTTTTTTTTTAGTTAGGATACTAGTTTTATTTTATTAACAATAATATATATAATGGCTTGTATCTTGATCTTGAATCAATAAAAGCTTGAACGGCTGCCACCAAACCAAATGGTAAGTACCTTATGATGTAGATTGTATCGAATATTGAATTAATTAATACATTATGTTGCGGGTGCTTAATGAGACGCGCCGGCAATTGAATGTCAAACAACATTGTCGGCCTATCTTCGAGCAATGCGTCACGCTAGCGTCGTACATTGACCTTTTATGTTATTATTGGTTTTACCTGTTTTTTTTACGCATTTCCAATAAAAGCTTTAGCTATACACATTAAAAATAAAATCGGTATGCAATTCTGCAGCTGATACTTTATATTACGTATCAGTGACAGCGCGTAAAAATTGTTCTTAAGTAAGCCGGAGCTTATTAGCTTTCCTTTTCTCCACGAGCCATAGTAAAAGTAAGTACCTGCTTAACTAAGCCAAGCCGGTGGGATTTGAGTTTTTGGGCCCTCCGCCGCTGGTACGGTCAAGGACTTTAATTGTTGAGGTTCTTTAATGGTTCTCCTTTGGTAATTGGTTAGGATTCACTTTACACTGGATATTACATAGAGTAAGTACTAAACAAAGAAAATATCTTGAACCGTGAATAGCTCAACAGTTTTAAAGTCACTATTGGTTTATACCCAGTGAATCCTCCTTTTTGTAAAGGGTCGGCATTGCGCATGTGACACCTCTGGAGTTGCAGGCCTCCGTATACGGTAGCTACTTACCATCAGGCGAGCCGTATGCTTGTTTGACACCGTCGTGGTATAAAAAAATACCGTTCCCTATTTCCCGACTTTTACGACAGAAAAATATAATATAGATGGAGAGCTAGCCACGTCAAATATGACACAATAATGAGAGCAACGAAACTCCTCTAGTCAGTTTGCTATACTATGATCATTTCTAGATCTGGACATCTGGCGGCTGAAAAGTGGTGGAGGACAAAGAATGCAAACCACTTGAAGAAAACAAATCTTAGAGATCTGGGTTTGATGCAATATTATGATAAATTATATAAATAATTTATTATATAATGATATAATTAATTATTTATATAATTTCTCATTATTTGGCAATGGCCAAAAGTTACTGTTGGGGGAAAGTAGTATTCCATATAAATTTTTAGCACCGTCTACATTTTTTTGGTACACCCGTATACATAACGTTTTAGTTTGACATAACATTTTATTTTCATGAACGAATAATAGGGCTCTCTAAAGCACCTTTTATATTTTCAAGAATCATAATTTTATTAAGTTTTTTATAAATTTCAAGATAAGTTATTGTATTATTTTACATGTTTTTGGTTTGGAACGGTGTCAAAATGATATCATAAATGTATTTGGCATCCCCAATTTATACAAAAACGATACCAAACTTGGCCTAGTAGCTTAACTGATGTAGATATCAAGATAAAGTTGGGACCCTCACCCCCTAAAAATTTACATCAAAAATCTTGATGACTCCACTTCTCAAATCCATCTTTGGGTTCTAAGGAATTATCATGCCAATGGAAATCTTTTGTTAAAAAAGCCGTATTTTTCTGCTACAACTGGCACTATTACGTTTAATCCTAAAAAAATAAATAAATATTATAGGACAATCTTACAGAAATCAACCTAGGCCCACAGTAAGCTCAATAAGGCTTGTGTTATGGGTACTAGACGACGATATTTATAATAGATAAATATGGATAAATACTTAAATACATAGAAAACATCACAATCAGCACACAAATAAATGACCTGACCAGGATTCGAACCTGGTACCTCCTGCTTCGTAGGCAGTTCCTCCTGCTTCGTTCACTACCGACTGGGCGAGGAGGCCGTTCATATAAAATATATAAAATAAAAACAAACAAAATTAACGAAAATTACCAAATTCGGCCGCACGTCACATATTTTTACTTTAGTATCAATAAAACAACATTCACTTAATATCTTTATACATTTGTACACATTAAAATTGCACAGATAATGCTTCTTAATTGATTTAATGTCCATAAACAGCTTAATTCCTTTCAGGGCCAGATTTTAAAAGTAAGACAATTGACGCAACTCAACTGATGTTATTGACAATTTATGTACGAAATTAAATAATATACGAAGGTAAAAAAACAATACCGGTACGTCGTTAATAATTTGCACAGACTTTCGTCTATAGACTCCGATTGGTTTTACAATCGAGAGGTACTTACTAGTACTGGCCAATAATATATCACCTTTGTGTTTTTTTGTACGAGCATGTATAGAGTAAACAATATAGGTTAGTTTGTAGACTGTATTTAACTAGTCATTTTATAAAAATATATGATGAATACTGCAATGAACCACTGTGAATTACAATAAGAGACTCAGCATATGACTAAAAAAATATTTAGAGAAATGTCTATGAGGAAACAATTACATGAGATCAAAGGAGATCGTCAATTTTTGTTAGGTGATCTGGCCCAGAGTATTTAGGACCATTTAGGAACGGTTCATACCTTTAAAAAATCGTCATAATTTCTAGATCAGGACGGTGGTAAAAATATTGCGAAATCTAATGGGAAAGTTAAAAAATCATGCATTTAAAACTTGAATCTGACAAGGACAATATTTGAAAGAGTGTTTGCCTATGATTTATAGATTAATGTAAAAAACGTACCGATTTTTTAAAGATAATGTACCTACAAAAGCGGACTTGAAAACAAAACGGGAATCATGATGAAATAATAAAAAGTCATATTTTGATCGTATTTATAGTTCCTGTATTTCGGTAAACAAAGACGGCTGTCAAATCATCGTTGATACTATTAACTGAACATTCCTAACACCTATTGCGAAGGGATAAGGTTTACCACCGTTAAGTGCCGATACCACTAGTATCTGACATTGCAAAATTGAAAAAAAGATGCGTTTCGTTATGGAAGGAGCATGACATTATGCCATTAAGAAACTCACTTTTAATATTCAAACTCCGATCAAAAATGCAAAAATACGCATTTTCAATCTTTAGGCGTTTTAATACAGTCGATTTCTAATTTAAACTTCCGTATTCGTAGGCTTAGATACTATTTTAATATTACAATGTTCTAACTTACCGAACAGTATCAAAACGCAGATTATGTAACGGTATACATTGACAGTGTCAAACCAAAAAACAATCCCGTTTCAGGCCAGGGTGAAGTTAAACTTTATGTCAATGCCATAAGGACGTTAACGACTTGTCTTGCTGTATTTTAATCGCGGAAAAATCAACATTGTTTATTTATTTAGTATTTCTAATTCCCGTTTCATTTTTTTGCAATATTTTGTCTACTTTAGTAATAAAATGAGTATTTATTTTACATTGCAGTACAAACTGTATACGGTTTATATCAGGTGGCCCAGAATTGACGATCTCCTATTCTCATCATCCTCAGTAAAGACTACTACTAGACTACCTAAACTAGTGAGGTGGAAATCAGTTACAAATAAAAACAAAAGTACTACCGTAAAACATGGAGGTGTCATATTATTGGCCGGTGCTGTAGGTACACCTAATCGATCCATTACTTGTTTAGCAATGGCATAATTTTAAAAACAATAATTGCATCAATATATTATTATGAATGAAGCTTTGAACAATTAATTCGCTTAAGTATATTTTTGTCACAATATTAAATCTCTTTTTAGGGTTCCGTAGTCAACTAGGAACCCTTATAGTTTCGCCATGTCTGCCCGTCCGTCCGTCCGTCCGCGGATAATCTCAGTGACCGATAGCACAGAAAGCTGAAATTTGGTACTAATATGTATATCAATCACGTTGACAAAGTGGTAAAATAAAAAGTGGAAAAAAATGTTTTATTAGGGTACCTCCCCTATACGTAAAGTGGGGAGTTATATTTTTTTTCATTTCAACCCTAACGTGTGATATATTTTTGGATAGGTATTTAAAAATGAACAGGGGTTTACTAAAATAATTTTTTGATAATGTAAATATTTTCGGAAATAATCGCTCCAGAAGTAAAAAAAAATGTGTCCCCCCCCCCCTCTAACTTTTGAACCATAAGTTTTAAAAATATGAAAACATCTCAAAAGTAGAACTTTATAAAAACTTTGTAGGAAAATTATTTTGAACTTGATAGGTTGAATAGTTTTTGAAAAATAATTACAAAATAATTTCTGAACTAAGTTTGTAATTTAACCGTATAAGCAGCTGTTTATTGTACCTGTAATTTCTACAAAATTACAATGAAATGACGTGCTTTCAAATAAAGTAAAAACCGTGAAAATCGGTTCACGAAATAAAGAATTATCCCATAAAAATCATCTTCCATACTTTAAGCTCGCGCGCAATAGTTTACTTAATCTGCCGATAGATGTCGCTGTACGTGGAACGCTCATATCATATCCTACATCGCGGTGTTATTTTAACTCTTAAGTGGGAAGGGAACACTTACTGTGACGCACGGAAAACTACGGAACCCTACACTGAGCGTGGCCCGACACGCTCTTGGCCGGTTTTTTTTTCAATTTTTAAACCATTAGCTTTCCGACATATGTATTTGTGATAGTCTTAAGCTTTCATTGTTCGAGTAAAATATTGTATCTGCATAACGTACAACGTAAGAGTCTTCCGCCAGTTGTACACCTTTTAAAAAAAGTGTCACTTTTTTTACTTTAACTTTGTGTAACTCTACTACGCTGAGTTACATTCTACACTTTTTTAACACACATTGGTATATACCTCTTTACTACCAGAATGATTTTTTGTTGCTATAAACAAGGATGGATAACTAAAATGAGCAATCGCAATATTTAAATAATTGGGTCATATACACACTTGCAGAACAACAAATGTTGTCTCTTCTATTAATATTGAAAGCTAAGAATATTATGAGCCTCATTTCTGTTAAAATTGCCCCATCGACATTCTTAATTTTCTGGAAAAGAAAGTTTTGTGTGTTTCAGATGTATTCTTATATTTTACTATTGTAAAAAATATTATAAAAACCTAACTTAAGAACAAAAACAAATAGGTAAAGTAAATAATAATAATATGCGTGTTTTAGCCCAAATTAGTTTAGAAGCACTAATGACTGTTGTTTTATGCGGCATCTGGCAAGTAAGTGATCAGTGTGAATTGGTGCAAAACCCGTTGAGATCGCTTTGAGAGTGCCGCGAAGGCCGACTAGGCCCAAGGCTTGTCCGGGGAACGGATCCTATGTTGCGTTTCAACTTTCCATAATACGGCAATGGAAAAATATGATATAATTTTAAAATATTGGTTTAATTGAAAACGAGTGCCTCACGCGATCCCGTCAACTGGGCTGTAAGGCTTTAACATTGAACAAAATTTCATGGCTAGGAATATTTTTAAATATTTCGATACAGCTTAGGAGCGGAAAGTACTTATGAGTATGTACTATGTTTTTCTTTTATCATGTTTGTACTGCAAAAATACATACATATATCTTACCATGAGTTGTTAAAATTGGCCAAATGCGAGCCGGACTCGCCCCGATGGTTCCGTGCGTCATACAATAAAAAAAATGTTTTGTTTTTCTTAAAGTTTGTTCTTTCGCCAACTCACGCTTGACCGTACCGTTACTTACTTATTATTGTTCTTATTATCTACAGGTATAACTATTTTCTGTATTTTTTCAGAATTTTAGGTCTGAGAATGACCATTTTTCGCCTTTCTTCTTGAACTTAACAATAATGTATTTCAAAATTATCTAAATATATAAAAGAAGAAACTGACTGACTGACTGACTGACTGACTGACTGACTGACATATCAACGCACAGCCCAAACCGCTGGTTCTAGAGATTCCAAATTTGGCATGTAGGTTCCTTATAAGGTCTAGGGGTGCACTAAGAAAGGATTTTTCAAAATTCATCCCTTAAGGGGGTAAAATGGGGGTCCAAAGTTTGTATGGCGAAGCAAGATTTGTTAGACTATTTTAATTGAAACTTCACATGAGTATTCCTAACAATAAATGAGTAAACACGTGTTTCAGGTTTTTGAAAATTCAACCCCCAAAAGGGGCAAATGTGGTCACAAAATCTGAAAATCAACATGGGTGTCGTATCCTTTTTGATTACTTATAGTACGCGGGCGAAGCCGCGGCAAAAGGCTAGTAAAATATATATATTCAAAATTCGCACAGCAATTCCTTTCATTTGATATATTATTTTTTCTATCCATCAACTGGCGAGATCCATGATTTAAATATTATGTAAACCATGTGGAAATTAAGTTAAAACCATATGTCAAACACGAGGCCGGCTGTCATTTGACACGATAATAACATACAAATCGTTAAAAACTGTGTCAACTTAATCACCTGCCATGAAAGTGACAAGGTTGCATCGCACTAAACATTAAATTGGGTGTGAAGTATATTCATAAAATTATGAATTTATTTTTAACACGTTTTTTTATATTACGAATCAAACGATCGAAATAAAAAAGCCACATCAATATCAATATACGAGTATAAGGTGCTAACAAATTAGTCACGGATATTTTAAGAGATAATACATTACATTAAAACAATTAACTTTTAACTGTAATGAAGGAACCCTTGTATATCAGTTTTTTGTTTTCATTTACCGAACAAAAAAAAAAAAATAATAACCATCCCCTATAATGTACCTGTCAAGATGTTTAACACTGTATGCCATGTCATGTCAAAAGTTTTTTTTTTCTTAAATGTCATTATGATATTTATGATTCGGGTCTAAAGAGGTCTCATTTAATTATCTTATTAACAGGGTGTTTTAACGTAGAAAATTTGTTTCCTAGTTTTCTCCAAAAAAACATAAGAAAACCTATGATGTTTCATACTTAAATATACTCCGAGAACCGAGTACTATCAGCGGTAAAAATATCCGTGACTAATTTGTTAGCACCTTATATTATTATATAGCCATATCAATATGCTCTAAGCCTACCTTTTACCTTTAGTTTTCAATATTAACTAGGAAGTGCCGATTAATAACTCCAGGGATACACAATCAGCCCAAAAATTGCCCCACAATACTGCCACAAGAACGACTTATAGTTGTATATACGGAGAGCTAGCCACGTCAGATATGACACAATAATAATAAATAAAAACTTTATTGCGGACAACTTATAGTCCACTAGCTTTTGCCCGCGGCTTCGCTCGCGTTAAATTCGGGGTAACACGGTTCCCCTTTGCCCACCGTAATGCTCCATACAAACTTCCACCCCCCATTTTAGGGAAGTGGGGGGTTAGAAAGAGATAAAAGGTAGCCTATGTCACTCTCCATCCCTTCAACTATCTCCACTTAAAAAATCACGTCAATTCGTCGCCCCGTTTTGCCGTGAAAGACGGACAAACAAACAAACACACACACTTTCCCATATATAATATTAGTATGGATATATCTTGTTAGTTACAGTTTTGCTTATAATCTAAAGTTAGTAGCTACGCTAATGGGAATACAATTACACACTTATGCAAGCGTTATGGGCACTTTTGCACCGGAAACGACAACGAACGGTAGCAATGATTTTAGTTAAGGTGTGTTTGACTGAGTGTATTATCTATTGTTATGAATAAATAATTCTCTCTCGCTATACCAGAATCACGTAAGTGATTCGGATAGGAGGTGCAAGCACGTACTGCGCATGCCCTTAGAGTATGGTCAACGGCGCCTAGCCGTTTCAAATTCAGAGATTGCATATACATGAGAAAATTTGTCAAGTTCCGCCGTGACCGGGTGGTCTAGTGGTCAGGACGTCAGCCGCGAAAGCTGAAGACGCCAGTTCAAATCTGGCCTCGGACACCGGAGGGTTTGGTCACTTTTTCTGAAGTATATGACATCTATTTTCAGTTTATATATAGTAGTGTAACTACTTAAAAATTGCAAATCAAAAAATATTGAACAAAATAATTTGATTTGCTTCAAGATTCATAGATGGCAGCACCATCTCTCTCGCTATACCAGAATCACGTAAGTGATTCGGATAGGAGGTGCAAGCACGTACTGCGCATGCCCTTAGAGTATGGTCAACGGCGCCTAGCCGTTTCAAATTCAGAGATTGCATATACATGAGAAAATTTGTCAAGTTCCGCCGTGACCGGGTGGTCTAGTGGTCAGGACGTCAGCCGCGAAAGCTGAAGACGCCAGTTCAAATCTGGCCTCGGACACCGGAGGGTTTGGTCACTTTTTCTGAAGTATATGACATCTATTTTCAGTTTATATATAGTAGTGTAACTACTTAAAAATTGCAAATCAAAAAATATTGAACAAAATAATTTGATTTGCTTCAAGATTAATAAATAATTGTTTAAACTTTTCCTAATTACACACTTATATTATATCTTTAACGACGTGCATCGACGTCCACCGGGCTAGCATAGGGCTGTCCCAGTGGTTTACAAACACGCTCAGGATACGATTGGGACTGCCACGAAGCCGAGACAGGATCCCAGCACTTCGTTTTCTCATGATGGCAGCAAAGCCATCAGTCCGTGCCTCGGCAAACATGCCGGACGCGCTGCAATATCGCGGCAGCCCCATCAGCACCCGGAACGTTCAAATGAGAGCGACGAAACTCCTCTCGTTATTTTGCTATCCTATGCTTATTTCTAGATCCGGACATCTGGCAGCTGTAAAGTGGTGGATGTCAAAGAATACAAACCACTTTAAGAATACAAATCCTAGAGTTCTAGTTTTGATGCAGTATTATGAGAAATTATATAAATAATTAGACTATATCATTGCCAAAACTTTCTGATGGGTTAAAGTAGTCCAATACGATGTATAATGTAATTAATAGTTTTTCGCCTACTGTTTCTATTTCCGAAATAATACGCCATGTTTTTTGTTCTAATATTTAAATATAGGTCCCGTCCTATATAAATGAGACAACTTCGGCAGTTTTTACCTATTTCGGTATTACTATTTTCCAATTTAAAAATTTTGTTGGTCTGTCACTCTGATCTCCACCCATTAAAAGCTGCCAGATGCCCGGATCTAGCAATAAGGATAGTATTGCAATCTTACTAGATGGGTTTCATTGCTCTCATTATTGTGTCATATTTGACGTGACCAGCTTTTAGTTCATTGCGTTTGCAGACGAGTGAAGACATAAAATGGTCAAATACGGCTTTTTGTGAATCGAAGCTTTCCTATGGCATGATTACTCCTTAGGATCCAAGGATGGATTTGAGAAGTCATCTGCTCATGAAGTGATGACATTTTTACCAAAAAAAGTGACCTAAATAATAATATAAGAACACAATATAAATATGATGTATGTACAGTTAGATCTTCTAGTTTTATACTTAGCAAGAGCTCTTATGTCTCCGGAATTAAGATTTTTAACCATTTAACTGAATATATTAAGTCTCTAAATGGTATCACATTTAAAAATAAGCTCAAGAAATGGCTATTGTTGTTATTGTTTTAGTATATTTGACTAGTTTTAAGCTTATTATTGTACAATGGCGTTCATAATTGCATGGACACCACTAGGTCGACTTTAGTATGCAGCCGCTTGCGCTCTGATTGTATGGGTTGTTCAAATACCAAACTAGATGGCGCTGCTAGCGAAATGCATTAAATAAAAAAATTGTTTGGTAAATATTATTGACCAAATAATATTACTTAATAAATCATTAAGGGGAAATCTGTAGTAACTTAATGTAATTTTATGTAGTGTCGACCAGTCGCACAACTTTAATAATTACCTAGTTTAAGGTAGTTTTGACTTCTTTGCTACCTACCCTTTTTAACCGGAGATTTAATCTGGCACAATATGGCGATTCAGTTGAATGCCTATATGCTTGTGTAATTTTCTTGAAAAAGCATATGCGAAGCTGCAATTGGTAAAGGCATGTTGTGCCGGTTGGCAATAACGACGATTGACGATTGCCTTGTCGACAACCTGCATAATGGGTCTCTTCTAGATTTACTTTCACATTTAATTAGATTGTGTTTATTAAGGAATGAACGTTAAAGGAATTGAAACATTTAAAAAATAAAAATACTTGTTTTTCTTTTTCCTTTATTTATATATTACTTATAGCCAATCTTAATCTTAATAAAATAAATTATTATTTTAAAAGTATTTCACTCGATGAATAGCCTTAAAAGTTCCAGCGAGTTGAACTTTAATGCACATTAGGTTGAAAGAATTAGGCTTAGTTAGCTAATTGACACGGTAAACTAGAAAAAAATACTGTTATGTAAAACGACCTTTTTACAGAATTAGCTAAATTAGGCCGTAAACTACAATAAAACAAAACTGTTAGTGCTAACAAGGCAATTACCTTACATTTTATTGAGGTTTAAGCTTAAGTAACTTTTCCGAAAACGGAAAAGGATTGAAGCTTCACCACAATAAAAACAGTAGGTTACCTCAAGGGTTACCATATATTAGCTACCATAATAGAGGATCGGACTGTTATCAAAAGTAACCATTCATACTTATTAGCAACTGAAACAAACAAACGGAAATTCAGTGAACATAGATTACACAATTATTACGACTTTGCTTTCGACAACAATTTATTAAAAATATGACTTTACTTAAGTTAAATATGACTTAAGTATATACGAATAAAAAGACACTCACCAATCCGAGAATCCGACCCTCTAGGGTCAGGGAGGGAACAGTCACTAGGATTTTTTCAACAGGCTGTTGCATGAAAAATATAAATCCCTGAATCAATTGTTGCAAGCACAGAGCACCGTGCATTATTACACTTTCATATGTAGCAAATATATTTGCTGTTACTTTCACCAAAAAAGATATATCCATTCTTTTTTAGAAATTGGGAATCGAGCCGCTGTGTACCGGTTGCTGTACACAGTGACTAGGACCCGCTAGTACACAGTGGTTCTAACAGTACACAGTGGCTCGAGTCACTGTATACTACGCCCTGTAAACAGTAGTTCTAACAGTACACAATTGCTAGGTACGTAGGAATCGAACCTAAATTTGTTGAATAAAACGGTAATTAGAATAGGTAAGCACAACCCCCGGAATAATCGTTCCTGATTTCATTCTTGATTTAAAATAGGTACCTACCTAAATGTCGCATGATTTATTCACTTTCATTTTATTTAAAAAAAAAAGTGCATGAATTACTTTTAATAATCACAGAATTTTTATTCTTATTCATATTCAAGTAAATTTTAGTCCAACTCTGTAAGGTGCACAGTGGTTCGCGAGCCACCGTGTACTTTTCCAAAACGAACGTCTGTTGACCTTGGCGTCAATTTGTATTTTAGTTCAAATTAAAAACACAAACAAACACCTAGGGCCTTGAATTATCAGCCAATACTAAGTAGATTAGACACACTCTTCGATAATAACATAAGTAATTGAAAATCTCGTACGAGTTAAGAAAAAAGAGGAGTGAAACTGATCTGGAAATGTAATTTTGATAGCATTAAACACAAAAACGCACCATAACACATTCGCATGGTGCCGGAGCGCCTCACTAACTAGTTCGTACGTGGTCGGGTACGGAACGGTTCCGATTGATGTAGAGGACAGACATAAAGCTCTTTCTGTTTCTCGCACAGCACATTCGAGTCACTGTTCCCACCGAGCGACTGTTCCCTCCCTGACCCTATCTTATTTTATAAACCAGCTGAGGCCGCGAATATGTTATAATACCTACTTAAGTTTTGCATTTATAATAACTACTTGCTTATCTATAGATAACATAAACTACAGAACCTCACTGCAATTTGCAAGGAGAAATTTTCAGTAGGTAATTAATATAGGTAGTCAACATGTTAGGTATATAAGTTCGAATTTTTACTGTTGTCTCACATTATGAAGCATTATATATTTATCTTATTCATTAATACTACCTAAGGTCAGTGTCAAAAGAAGAGTAAAATAAAGTAAACCAATGGCTCAATTTCTAAGCAAAAAGAGAATTTGACACATGACAAAATGTTATTAAAGAACCCCGTTTTCACTGATACATAAGTAATTAACGGATATGTTTCCTAAAAATAATGTAAAGATTACGTTTAAACTGCGTAAGTGCGAAGCAATGAAGGTAAATGTGTTTGTTTACATTATTTTACTTTTCTATTGACAGCATTGACACCAAACTTACTTACCTACTTTAACTAGCGTTTCGATAAAAGGCCACCTCAAAGTAACATAGATTTATCAAATAAATAAAATACTTTTACGTTGAAATTAAGCACTTAATCCAGTTCTCCAAATGTATTGTTTTATGATTGCCCTAATATTTAGTACAGCCTCCTCCGTTATCAATAACTGCTTGTAAGCGGGAAGGCATCGATGAAATAAGATTTTGACAGAAATCTGAACCACGAACACTAACCCATATTTTCATGCAATGTGCTTCCAGCGCTTCCGGGTTTTTTCATTTTGATTATCCCAGCGTTGGACTATAAAACCCCATAAATTTTCTATAGGGTTTAAATCCGGTGATCTGGCAGGCCAGGGAATGACCTTGATGTCATTTTTGTGTTTTTTAAACCACTCTTTCACACCACGCGAGTGGTGTATTGGGCAATCATCTTGCAAAAACAATACCAACGGAAATTCAGTCTCTGGTATTCTCCTAGACCGGCTGCAGTCATCCAACCCCACATGTTCACTGTTATACGACCCGATTCCAGGTCGGGCAAGACATGCTCGTTGTCATATCGCGTATTATTTCGACGCCACAAAGACAGGCGTCCTTGTTGACTGGATTTAAAAGTCTTTTCGTCAGTAAACATGACATTAATCCAGTCGTCGTCTCGATGTGTGTGAGCAAACTTTGCTGTTTTATGTGCATCTGTCAACAAAGGTTTAACGGCGTGTCTGCGATGATGGAGTCCCTCGTTATGAAGGGCACGACGAACCGTGAGCGCGCTTTTGTCAAACAAACTAAGCCTTATTAACAACTGACGTTGCTGTGTGTCAATGAGGCATGGTCTACCAGTTCTATGCTGGTGTAACAAAGATCCTCCTCCTTGGAATCGTCCTACCCATAAAGTAACAGTTTTCCTCTGAAACAATAAAAAAAATATAATCATAATTGACGTATAATATACATATGTCGATATTTTTAATGAGGAAAAGAAGTAAAAAAAACTACTTACGTTTACACCGGTTTCTCTAGCTATCTCTGATATATTATAGCCTTCATTATGCAATTCAATTATTCGCGATCTTAATACCAGGTAAATATTGCTTCGAGAACTCATTTTGTTTTGATAATTGATAATATGAACTAAGCAATGAATTCAGACGTATAGGTATAGCAACGAACAATGTGAATAGAAAAACATTTAGTATGGTATTTAGAAAACTTAGATCTACCCTCTTTCATTTACTTGACATATTACTAACAAAAATAAAGCGTGTCGCAAATTAACAGTACCCTAATTTTGGTATGCCAATTTGACGTTTGTTTCATTCTAATAAAACTCTAAGTCCATTGGCATGTTTTACGGATTTAGTTCAATAATGACGAGCTTGATATGAATGGTCTCAACTAGTAATGAATTTCACCAGCATTGTTAATAGTGCTTTGGTCCAGTGGCTGGCGCATGCGAGTTGAACGCAAGAGTGTCCGGGTTCAAATCCCCGCCAATAATTATGAAATTTTGTGTTTTTTAATGTCTTGGAATGAAAGGGCACTCCATGGCGCCATCCAATATGGTAAATACAGAGCATTTCTAGGTATGTGGATTCTGAATAACTGGGCGATTGAAATGGAATAACAGTAAGAGAAAAAAAAAAATGTTCTCAACTTCAAAAACCGATATTAATGTATCTTTGAAATATAGAATTAAGCAAAATTGGCAAACAAAGTTTGTAAATATAAACTGGACAATATTTTATTTTTATTTTTAACTGCATTCAACGCCATCTAGTTACAGCTTACTGTACTAGTAAGATTTACAGAAATGTGTAATAGCCTTATTACATAAAGAACGCATAGATGGCGTCTAATTTAGCTTCAAACGATTCTGTTGCTGAATTGGGTATGCACTTTTGAACGCGAGTGTACGTCCGAAATGGGCAAGCTATTGGACTATATTTTACCCACAACATCTAAATGTACACAATTATGACAATAAAGCTATCTTATCTTAAGTTAATTATCGTCTTGGCAGCGAACTCCTTTAGTAACTGATTGGTTACTTAGTTAAGTTTTAGAATTAAGTTATGGTTTGTGACTGAAAACCAGCGGTCTTGCTGAGTTTCCATCCATTTCACTACACAATTTTTGTAATTTATTGTATTAGTTACTGTAATTTATGTCGTTTGTGTAAATGAATAAATATCTTTTTATTTTAGTTATTTATTTATTTAAGTGGAGCCACCAAGAGGCCCTCAACTTTATCTTGATATCTACATCAGTTAAGCTTCTTGGCCAAGTTTGGCATTGTTGCATAAATCGGGGATGCCGAATTAATTTATGGTATAATTTTGACTACGTTCCAAAGCAAAAATATGTAAAACAAAAAAAACTTTTTTGAAATTCCCTATTTCACAAGGAAAATATCCATAATCAGCATACACATTAGCAAGGATGATTAAGACATGGATTGATAATGCCTATACAAAATCGCGTTCCTCGAACCTTCAGGCTATACGTCTGTTTTCGGTACTAAGTGCCACAGCGCCATCTGTTGAGTCTGGAGTCGAGTTATTCTGTCAGCGTTAATCGCTGAACAAAATATTAGAAAATAGAATTTATTTATTTAATCTTAATAGCACAAAATAAGATGGTACAAATGGCGGACTTAATGCCATAAGGCATTCTCTACCAGTCAACCAATGGGCTTAACAGAAAGGTTAAGTAGGAATTTAGTTTGTTTGTGGTGACCGATAGATGACGCTAGTGCTTTAGCCTGAGATAAGGGAACGCGATTTTGTATAGGCATTGTCAATCCATGTCTTAATCATCCTTGGTTGTGTGCAAGACTGAGCCGGAATTAGGCGACCGGAATATTTAGTAGTATGTGGGCTTAAATAGTAAGTAAAGGTTGAACACGCCAAAACCTGGGCATATAAAAATAGCTATAGTTATTCGAAAAATCGAGACATTTAAACTTTTGAAACAACAATTTCCTCACAAGGAACTGGGCTATAAAATGATGATAGCTTTATTTTCTTTTATTTATTCGTTGGCAAAATGTCGAGCGTACAATATCAAAAACGTGAACGCATTTTGCACGAACATATAAAAAATCCCATGTTAAGCTACATAGATATAGCGAAAAGGCTGAAATATCCACAATCTACTGTTGGTCACGTATTTAAAAGTTTCCGTGAACGCTTGACAATAGATAGAAAGCCAGGAAGTGGTGGGTTGCAGGGAGTCAAGAATAAGAAACAGGAAAGAGTATTTTAAAGATTTTTGCCTCAAATCATACGATTTCATCTCGTGATGTTGCTAAAAAAGTGAAAATGTCTTAGTCCAATGTCCAAAAAGTGAAACAGATGGCAGGACTAAGGAGTTATAAAGCCCAGGCCGCACCAGATCGAGACTCAAAACAGAACTTATCCGCAAAGATACGGTCGCGACAACTCTATGAAGATTTTCTTACAAAATTTAAATGCGCGGTGATGGACGACGAGACGTATATAAAATTGTATTGTAAACAAATACCTGGTCAAGAGTTTTATACTAGCAAATCTCGAATAGATACTCCTGAAGATTTTGAATTAAAAAAATGAGGGCAATTTCCAAAAAAATACCTTCTTTGGCAGGCAATATGTAGCTGTGGTAAAAGAAGTCGCTCGTTTATTACCACCGGGACAATAAACGGCGATATTTATCAGAAAGATTGTTTACAGAAGCGTTTGCTGCCTATTATAAGACAGCATGCCTCACCACCGCTGTTTTGGCCAGATCTAGCCAGTTGCTAATACGCAAAATCAGTTATGGAATGGTACAACGCTAACAGGATAATGGTGGTACCCAAAATATGCAATCCGCCAAATAGGCCGGAACTGCGGCCTGTTGAAGAGTACTGGAGTATTATGAAAAGAATTCTAAAAAAGAAAGGCGGAGAAGTAAAATCGGTCCCTGAGCTACAAAAAATATGGACCTGGGCGACAAAAATCTTTTCTAAAGAGATGGTGCAAAGTCTTATGAGCAGTGTGCGTAGAAAAGTCCGATCTATGGCTTACTTTAACATTAATTAAAATTAAAAATGTGATTTTAGAATTCATTAAATTTGTCATTAAATGTGGTATTCATAATGTAATTATTTTTATCTACACTCGTATTGTAAGTCCTCTAAAATGCGTTCAAAAACCATAGGCAATGACCAGCATTACAACAAACGATTTCACTATGATAAGTTTCTTATCTGTAGCAGTAATGTAATTTTAACTTTACATGCTCAAATATTGTTAAGTTATGAGTTTCAAATTTGGAACAGCTGTCAAAACTAACACAATTTCAATGGGTTTCTATTCTAGTATCCATAGATTTTAAAATGTTGTCGATACGAAACGTCAGTACGATATATTTTTTGACATAAACCGCGCGACATTTTGATCTCGGATGACATGAGAATAAGGACTTCGTTCGTTGGCTAATATTTAAAAAAAACTCGCGACAGAAGTTTGTACATATATATATTTCTCTATGGTTTGTACGGCCCCCATTTCTGTTATCAACTTGTCAGTTATTGTTTGTCGAAACATTTTTAATTGCGAAAATGTAAATGTTTACTATTAACTATAGTATAATAAATAAATATACTTTCCTTATCGGTTCAAATTTATTTATTTTTATTAAGCTTACACCTGTGGGTATGTTTCAGCACTTGTATCTATCTACCTAGTAATGCAGGTCAATTGCCTTCGGCTTCTGAACCCATCTTTGAGTACTTGCAATATGTGTGTAGATAAAGTAATGTATGCAACTGTACATAATTAGGCCTTAAAACACTCGTGTGATCCTATAATGAAACTCGCTGCGCTCGTTTCATTAAACCCCACTCGTGTTTTAAGGCCCCTCATCAGTGCATAAACTACTAATTTTCAAACTGGTTTTAAAACAAATTTTGCGTGCCCAAGTTTTGGCGTATTCAACCTTTATTACACACTAAGTTATAAATCAAAACAACTAGTAGTCCGCCTCGAACTCAGAACTCGCTATTTCCTTGCAAAGAAGATGACCAATATAACAAGACCCTTATGATGATTTTTTCGTGCCTTCTAGTTCCATGATCCCTTGGTCGATCCTGCTCATATACGACCCCAACAAATTTCATGAAGATTAGAAAAGCGTTAGTAACGTTATCGCGGAACAAACTCTCAAAATCAAAATGCCGAGATGTCCCAGTAGCCAGAAGTTGTTTGTAAGAACTTCCTTTGCTTACGCTCCGCTCGTTCGAATATCAGAATGATAATAATGACTCAGTAGAACCGTAAACGCCTGCTGTGCAGATCGCTTCCTTCCGTACAAATTAGTCGGTCTATTAGACGCGACCTCGTACGCTCGATCGACCTCTATTAATGACGAATGTTTCGATTTCAGCAGACATGTGTTTGATTCAATTCAATTAGGTATAGACGTTATTCAATTATTTTTCCATTCAATAGTTGCATTGAACAAAAAAATCTTCCAGTCAACCATTAGGGCAAGTAATAAGTTCATGGTTTATTTATTACTTAATCGTAAAAAAAGACGGATGATAATATTTACTCGTAGAACGTGTTCGGATTAAATAAAGAATGAATAATTAAGTACCTATACAGGGTGCCATCTGAGACGTAATCAGTTATGTTTTTCTAACTCCATAAACAACTAGCAGTTGAATGCCCCAACTTTTACTAAAATCAGACATTTTTTTTTCTTTTTTTTTACATGATTTTGTAATTTATTTTTCATTTGACGGGGTTTTCGGGATATTTAAACTACGTATTAGAATATTTAAATAAGTCAATTGAATTACCTCTTTGAAATGGAACTGTCGTTAATAACAATTTTGTCATTTATTCTGGATAAAATGTAATTTAATATTTTTTTTACCTTAAATATCTTATAAAACTTTTGATGCACACTTGATTTTTATTTACCAGACAAACAAACGAACAAACAAATAAATATAAAAGCGAGTACAAATAAAGACATAAATACACATAAGAAATATCAGTCTATGTGGGGCAGGGCGGCACCGTCGTCAAAACCGAGCCATCTTGGTTTAAATTTGTGGCGTGTGCCACGAATACACATGCTTGTGGCGCGTATAATGGCGACGCTTATTCGGGTTCTAAGCCGTCCTAGGACAGTACTCAGGGATCTGTTCCAACGGTCGGCAATGGCTTCTCCCATGTGTTTTATGAAGGATGACATTTGGGGAGCGAAGACGCCATCTACTGAGGTTACTACTCGTATTGGTGTGAAGGTAGCGTGTTGTATTTCACAGGCTATTGCGTATTTTCTCTTCTTTTCATCTTCGGCTGACTTTAAAACAGATGCTACGGGTCGCGAGACGTAAGAAGGAGCGTCGGTGTCAACGACACGGATATCAAACAACGCCTCCCTCTGAGCGTCCCACACGCCGCGGCAGGATAAGTCTGCTCGCAGTCCGCCTTCGGTTTCAGAAATTAGTGGTTCTTTTGTTACATTGCCCCAAGCCTGTTGACAGAGTTCGCAGAAAAGGTCTCTGATTTCGTTGTGGCGTCTCGTTATTAGGCCACCTGTTTTACAACAGAGTGCGTGATCAATGTCGAAGTTGTCATTTCCACAGCCGTCGCAAGATTGTGGCATGGAGATCGGTATGCGGTGGTAGCGTATTGCTAGCGCATCTCTGAACTCTACAGGAGATAGGTCAAAGTGATTTTTTCTTGTAGGAATCACGGACAGCCAGTTAGATGACTTTGTTTTCATTTTCGCTGCGATGGATCTTTCAATTGCCCTTCTCTTGTTGGGAGTAAATTTTGCCAGGGTTGATTCCAAAAAATTGTCATCAAGGACTTCTTTTTCTTTGCGACCTTCTTTCCGTGCATCTTTTAAGTATGTAGTGTGTTGAGATAAGTTGATGTCTTTTTTCTCTGTTAAAGCGATAGTCAATGCAGTACAACCTTTCCTAGAGATGTCGTAGTTTAAGTTGGTAGAATTGAAAGGGTTAGAGATTGCAAGGCCACCTTTATTCACGGGTAAAGAAAAAAGGTCGGCTTCTATTGAAGATACGTCACCACCGAACAGTGTTGGTAAGAAGATCGTGCGTATTGCTTGCGTTAGTGGTTCAAAGTATTCATTTGAATTTTTTAGTACACGTAGAAGAAAGGCCCATTGAAATTGTACAGCTTTGGTGAGGGTGGTATAGGCAGCTTGGGGTGAGTCTTTGCAGATTTGCGATATTTTTTCAATAGTGGAAATAAATTTGGGTTTTTTATTTTTAATGAAGTCTTCTTTTCCTTTACCTATGTAGCTTCCTAGATAACGAGAACCAGTTACAATGGTTACGTTGGTGTCCTTGAAGATCCGGTCAGCAATATTTTTGTCATCCTCTGATACTATGAGCAAAGTTTTTTTGGCTTGTGGGTAGTATCCAAAGGACGGACCTATTAAGTTGATTTTGTCCCACCAATTACGGATACTTTTCAAATCGCCTTGGGCTGAGGAATCATCTGCATACCAGGATTGTATTGTGTTCTTTTCTTCTTTCATTTTGTTTATTATTGGTATAGTTGCAAGGGCATAGAGTGGCATTGCTAGCAGGTCTCCCTGAGTAACACCTTCTTTGCTGCATAACCTCATGTCGGAGTCACGGATGACAAGTTCTGCGTGGCCGTTATAAGTGTTATATAGAAAGCGAGCGCAATGTGGCCAATATATTCTGGCTTGCCAAAGTGCTAATTGTCTATTAACGGAGTTGAATGCGTTGTCTGCGTCAACGAGAAGCATTCCCCAATTTGAGCTAGGAAGACATTTATTTTGAAAAATATCGTTCATGGCATGTATTCCGCCTTCAATACCGCTACTAGGGCCACTGCAGAGTTGTGATTGGCCGCATGCTTCAGTTACTTCGGAGCCGGTGGCTAATATCATGCATTTGGATATGATTCTCCGCAGGCATTCACCTATGCCAATCGGTCTTACACCTGGACATTTGTCTAGGGCTACAAGGCGGCTTGACATCAGTGCTTGTATCTGATTCCATGGAACATATTCGTTATTAAGTTTCATAGTTAGTTCGGCGATGGACTTCCTTAAATGTAAGCTCGCTTCCCCGAATCTTAAGAGGAAATCTTTCCAATTTTCAGAGGTTGTACCTGTAGGGCCGCCGCCGCCATGTAGTTTTCTAGCCACCTGCTCAACATTGTTGCTTGTTATGTCAACTTCTAGTAGTGGGGGTATATTGGGGAGATCTTCGGGCAGGGTAAAAAGGTCAGGATTTGGCGTTTTAGGAGGTGGGTGTTTTTCTTTTAGGGCATCACCTACGGTTTTCCCGGTGTCATCGATTTCGTCATTCGTGTTGAGAATTTTGCTAGAATCTTTCGTCAGCAACCAGTTTAGAGCTTCACGTATTTTTCCTCTTAAGATTAGGCGTGTGAAAGTTTGCGTTATGTTGTCATTGTGTTTCTTTCGGTTTTTAAAACTACAAAGAGGGATGTTTGATTTTATTGCCTCGGTTATCAAAATGTCTATATGATCATCTGACCACAACTTTAAGCGGCGATCGATAAGTCGACTTATATCTTTCGCTTGTTTAACATTTTTATCTCTTTGTAACAGGATGGCGGTGAATATTAGTAATCGTTCGGACGGATATTGGGATTTTGTTAGCATATCGACTTCATCGGCAAGCGTGTGAATGAATTTCCTGCTTGTGGTATTGGAGGAGGGCAGATCATAAATTTTGCCTTGTAGGGTACATACTTTATTCCAACGTGATTGCCAAATGCCGGCCATCGAACCTGTATTGTTGAGGAATGGTGACCCAAAAGCTTCTTCTAGGGGGGATGCTTGAACTGAGCGTTGTGGTGGTGGTTGCGAAGTAGAGTGTTCACTGCCGTGAGCGGCACGTATATGACGTTGCAGACCTTCCCTTTTATAGGGTTTCGAGCAGATTAAGCATGATACTATGTCTGTGTTTTCATCTTGGCTTAGTGGGATGTTAGGTGTAATGTCCATCGTACCCACTTTATTTTTGCACGTTCATCATGATTATGAAGATAAGTAGGTATATAAATATTAGAAATAACGAACACTGATTTAATAAAAATAGCTCAAATAACGATATGTAAACACTTCATTCCAAAATTTTTACATATAAAATGTCAAATATGGCAATGTCAAAAATTTTCTTATTTTATTATTTAGTTCTCTGGTTTTATATTTGGTATTATATTAGGCAAATACTTTCACTGGATAATTAGGTAACGTCTATTAATTTGGATAGCGTAATTGTCCGAACTTTTAAATAATTAATTTATAATTCAATAAACAATTAGCTACAGCAACTGACGCTGACACTGACGTATTTAAAACTGTTTTACACTAATATTATCACTTTTGAAAGAAAAAAAATACAAAAACATGTAAAAAAAAAGAAAAAAAAATTTCTGATTTTAGTAAAAAATGGGGCATTCAACTGCTAGTTGTTTATGGAGTTAGAAAAACATATAACTGATCACGTCTCAGATGGCACCCTGTATATTGAGTCTGTTCTATATTTAAGACAGTAATTTATTTAGTTTGGCTTCCTGGACAAATTAAGAGCACTGTTGGGATTTAACAAGTAATGTTTTATTATTTTATTTAGACTGTTCTATATTTAAGACAGACATTTGTTTTACTTCTTGCACAGATTAAAAGTCGTTCAGGAAGTCGCAAAAAGGTGACCGATGAAGCATGGCCGTACGGTATGTTAAAAAAAGATAAAAATATATTTATTCTTCAATTTAGGCACATTACAATGCATTTATGAACGTCAGAGAGAAAAAAACTACCACCGGTTCTAATCGTATACCTCTGAGCCTGAGAAGTATTAGGACCGGCAAGAAACTCGGCGGGACTTATTTTTTTAAACCAGTTACGGTGTCATGTCGATTAAAAAGGTTTCAACCTTTTTATTCATATCAATAGGTTTTATTTTAAGCATTGAATTACCATAATATCGAGACTCCAAAACGCCCCACCCCCCTGTAACTTTAAAACCATGGATCCAAAAAAAAAGAAAAAAAAGTGAGGCCTAATAAGGTACTTTAAATGAAAACTATATTGAATAAAATCGGTTGAATAGTTGAGTTATAACTCAAAAACGTGTAGTAATAAAAACTTTTTACAAAAAAAGATAAACCGACTTCAAAAAGGACAAAATAAAATATTATATTATTTATATGAGTTACAAACTGATAGGTGCCAAGCCAAATTTGGAAGAGTTAATACGAACGAGCCTATGTGTTCAATGAATTGTTCTTCATACTATAGAACTATTCTAATACGGTATTGATTGCATGTAGGTATTAATTCAATTACAGAAAGGAAGTATAATCATGCGACTTATGATGTTTGTTAATTTAATACTGATCTTTCTATACTCAGACACACTGGGTGTGTGGGGCCCACCTTGTCAGTAGAAAAAGGCGCACTATTTAAATTTTCTATGGAATATCAACCCTACGCCTTTTACATTTTATTAAATTTGCCGCCTCTGATTTTTAACAAAGTAGACGTGCATCAGTGTATATATACATAGGTAACACATTTCATCAACATTGGATTAGTACTTTAGACGAGAAAATGTAACAGATCCAATCACATTCACCTTTGCAATATAAGTATGTATAGATGTTTTGTGATTTTCAGACTTAAAGCTGATTTGACCGGTATTGTAACTTTTTGGCTTGGCACCGACTTCAAACATATCAGTTTGTATCTCATATAAATAATATAATATTTAATTTTGTCCTTTTTGAAGTCGGTTTATCTTTTTTTGTAAAAAGTTTTTATTTTTCCATTTATAGTAGTTACTATATAAGTATCATAATCGGATAACGGTTCTCGGAATAATCGGTCAAGATATATAAGAAAAAGTTCATAATACGGACTCAATCTAAGGAAAGTTCCACATATAATATGTGGTCTTCATCATTAGGTCCACTCCATCAAATTGGTGGTTTTTGAGAGGAAATGCCCGAGTTGCTTAAAAAACTACCAAATTATCATATCTCATATTATACTTCTCAATTTTTAAAGGCACATGTGCCTTTAAAAATTGAGAAGTTCTCTCAATTCCTCATGGATCCCATAATCTGAACAGCGCCAGATTAATGTGGGACCATCTTCGAAGTAGTTCCTTTCAACCAATAAAATAATTGCTCAAATCGGACAATGGGTCTCGGAGTAATCGCTGAACATCCTACATTAAAAAAAAACATCATTATCATTAAAACAATCATAATCTTCATCATCAGGTCCACTCTATCAAATTGGTGGTTTTTCGAGAGGAAATGCTTGAGTTGCTTAAGAAAACACTCAAATCGCCATACATGTGTCTTTAAAGATTGAGGTGTTCCCTCAATTCCTCATGGATTCTATCATCAGAACAGCACCAGATTAATTTGGGACCACCTTGGAAATACATCCTTTCAAACATAAAAATAAATATTCAAATCGGACCACGAGTCTCGGAGTAATCGCTGAACATCCTACATTAAAAAAAATCATCATCATTATCATCAAAAAAATCATCATTATCAGGTCCACTTCATCAAATTGGTGGTTTTCGAGAGAAAACTCTCGAGTTTCTTAAGAAAACACCCAAATCGCCATACATGTGCCTTTAAAAATTGAGGAGTTCCCTCAATTCCTCATAGATCCCATCATCAGAACAGCACCAGATTAATATGGGATCACCTTGGATGTATATCCTTTCAAACAAAAAAGAATTATTCAAATCGGACCACGCGTCTCGGAGTAATCGGTGAACATACATAAAAAAAAGCCCAAACCGAATACACGATGCAACACAACTCTAATGCATTAACTACGTAATACAGTTAACGCATAAACGTTTGAATCAGAAATACAAGAATTTGAATTTCAGTTGTACTGACGGCAACGCCATCTCTGTCGCTTTCAATAAACTCCTAAGAGTTCGGATTGGAGGTACGGACTCATAATGTTCTATCTTAGATGATTGGCTGAAATGCGCCTTACCATTTACAAAGATTGCATATACACGGGAAAATTCGACCGGTGCTGCTGTGACCCGGGTGGCCAAGTGGTTAAGGCGTCTGCCGCGAATGCAGAATACGCTAGTTCGATCCCAGCTCTGGGCACCGGAGGCCTAGGTCACTTTTTCCTTTGTATATGACATCTATATAAGTTTACAAGAATTTGCTTGAGAAATATTCCAAGGCAACTCCAATACAACTTCAGTAATGGTTGATTATTTGTTGTGAGTTTATGTTTTTAACATATTGTTTATGTATTTTTTTAGAATACAGCATTTGGTTGATTTCAATTCTTTCTGAGGTTTTTTTTTAATGTAATTTATTATTTTGTATGTAATTCTATGGACTTCTGGTCTAAATTAAACGATTTGAATTGAATTGAAATTAAGTATACAATTACATTTGAAGTGATAATCCCAAAGAAAACTATAATTGTCTTTAAGAGGCGTTTGTTTACATATTAAGACAAAAAAGGATGAATTCCCTGACCTGTACCGAACCCAATAGTTACAGTAATTAAATCTAAAATTGGCGAATATCAGGATATCCGGACAAGAATTAGCTGGCCGATTAGTCGCGGCCTCGCACCCAACCTTTGCGTTGACCTCTGTCTAAGGCCGGTCTCACGTTTGCTGAAACTTAGATAATGTATTCTGACAGGTCTATCCCATTTTTATTAGGGTTCCGTAGCCAAAATAGCAAAAACTGGCCAAGTGCGAGTCGGACTCAGGCACGAAGGGTTCGTATCATTATCTATAAAAAATTATGTCTGTTCTATGGGAGCCCCCTTAAATATTTTTTTTTCGGTTTTTTAGTATTTGTTGTTACAGCGACAAGGGAATTTAAACTGTCTAACTATCACGGTTTATGAGATTACAGCCTGGTGACAGATAAAAATGGCAAAAAATGTATGTCTCTTGTATGGGTCCCCTTAAATATGTAAGTATTTGTTGTTATAGCGGCAACAGAAAAACATAATCTGTGAAATTTTCAACTGTCTAACTATCACGGTTCATGAGATATAGTCTGGTAACAGACAGACGGAAAGTGGAGTCTTAGTACGGAACTCTTGTAGTTTCGTCATGTCCGTCTGTCTGTCCGTCCGTATGTCACAGCGATTTTATTTGTAAACTATAGAACATTGATTTATGTTTTTTTATCCAGAGGTGAGTTATATGTGCCGCTACTTATTTTTGTAGCTAAATTGCTGAAAAACTACTTTTAGAAGGGGCACTCCACTCCATGTAACTAAAATATAAATAAAAAAAAATTGTTTTTTCAAATATGAATCAATCGATATTGGCTTTAAAAATAACTTTAAGGTTTCTTAAAACACATTTTAATTAAATCAATATTTTCAGAAATATTCGCTTTGAAAGTCTAAAAAATTGTGACCCCCTAACTTTTGAACCGTAAGTCCAAAAATAAGAAAAAATTCAAGGAGATAAGACATATTTACTTTCCACGAAATTTATTTTAAGTAATATTGGTTCAGCCGTTTTTGAATTATCTCCAAAAAACCTACTTTATGCGTGGTCCGACAGGCACCTGTTTTGTATAAATTAATTAAACTCGTATAAGTTTCACAGATAATCACGGTTAGCAGCCGATCGGTTTTCTTCGGAAAAAGGGGCCTTAATAAAGTATATCATTCATTATCCGTATATTTCCATTTTATTATATGTATAAGTAAGTGAATATACAATTTCACAACACGCACCATTCAGTTGTATTTCGCTTTGTATAGTCTGTTTGGTATTGTTTTGTGTTTGTATTTTAAGTGTCACTGGGTACACTGAAAACCGACACATGCTGAGTGTTATCCTCTTCAGAAACCAGTCATAGCATTGTAATTTTTATTTCTCTAGTTTAAGCATAAGTTTACCTTATATTGTTGTGTCTGTGTTTTGAATAAATAAATAATTCATTCATTCATTCAATTCATTAATTCTTATTAGGACACGTTTCCGAAAGTTTCCGCCTTTTGTATGGGGTATGTTTCCATTTGGTAATATTCCCCATACAAAACGAGGAAACTTTCGGAAACTTGTCCATCACTAATTAGGAGTATTAGGGCCGTTTTTAGGGTTCCGCACCTCGAAAGGAAAAAACGAAACCCTTATCGGATCACTTTGTTGTCCGTCCGTCCGTCCGTCCGTCTGTCAAGATCCTTTTTCTCAGGAGGTATCAATCTGAAATTTATATCAAATACTCAGGCCTACTGTCCCTTAGAGCTATGAAAAAATCAAACTTCTAAGCCAACGCAATCAAAAGATACAGCCGTCTATGCCGCAAATTTCCGCAAATTTTCAAAACCTACCGGGTACTCCCGTGAACTCAGAATCTTGAAATTTGGTACGAAACAACGTCTTATAGCACAGATAAAGGAAAAATTGCAAAAACCATAAATTTTTAGTTACATCATATATAATAAAAATATTTTTAATAATTTGAAAGTTACTACATATATAGGTATACCCCTTTCCTCATGAACGCGTAGAGGTATTAAATTGAAATTCATATCAAATACTCCGGTCTATAATACCTTTAAGCTGTAAATATTTGTACGGGACCCTCAGTGCGCGACTCCGACTCGCACTTGGCCGGTTTTTTCTGTCCTGTGTCGAATTTCGGTGAAAGGCAAGTCTCACTTTTATTGAAAACTTTAACGCTGCTTAACTTAGATGACGTGTTCTGACATGTCAGTCAATTTTTTTACTCATCAAGTTATGATTACCGGTCAACCAGTTTTTATGTGTTTTAAATATTAGGAGGAAAAGATAGTACTTTTTATTTTTTATATCAAATGTATTTATGCAAACTTCCTCGTCTGCGTCCTAACTGGTTTAAAATTTTAGGGCGATGTTATTCTGCAACTTCTATTTATAACATGTCTGTTTTTGTTGTTTTTGTTTACATAATATACGACCAATTGTTAATGTATTCTCACGGGTGAATAACACGGGTTCTATGCTTATATGTTCACTTATCAAACGTCTGAGAACGTTTTCAACTAAGGGTTTTCCCCCCATATATCGAAGCGAATTCGGCAAATCCGGTGGAAAAAAGCTTTATGTTCACGCAATAAGAGCTAACAAGGCACGGTTCGGCTCGGCTCGGCTCGGCCGACGCCTGCCTACGCGTCGACGTCTTTTTCGCTCTGATTGCGTGGACGTAAAGCTTTTTTCTACCGGATTTTGCTGAATCCGCGTCCATAGATGGGGCGAAACCCTAAGGGTTCAATATTTTTTTGTATCTACTTTTACGATCATAAAAAAAATAGAGTAGTTTATATCACATGAAACGGTGTTATTAATATTTTTTTTGTTTTGTTCCTATTATTTATATCAATACATTGTTTATGCCAATATGAAAGCATAAGAGCCAAGGTAGTAGAATCTTATGAATATCCGACTATGTAAATGCTATGACACGATTCCGCTGACGTAGTCGTGACGGTTATAGGTAGTGATTAAATTATTTGCATGAGTAAAAATACCTTTTTTTTAATACTACGACGGTGGCAAACAAGCATACGGCCTGCCTGATGGTAAGCAGCTACCTTACGGCTTTCATCTTTTGAACAAATACGATAGTGTAAATCCAAGTAAAGCTGGCTTAGATTAAGTTTTGATTTGGTTTTGTGTTACTTTTGTGGAATGATTATGGAAAAAACAGTCATTAAGGTTCCAGCTGATTTTCGCCCAAGAGTGTGTTGCACCTAAGAGCCATGAAAATGTTCAACCTTATTATCACCCACTTAGGGTTCATATTTCAAACAATCCTGTGGAGATTAACGTCTTGTAAAAATATTGTCAAGTTACGATTTAGGCTGTGACATGACATCATCATCAATATTAAGAGGGCCTGGCCCTCTGTCATTGCAGCATTCTCCATTCCAGCCTATCTTGGGCTTTCGTCTTCACTTCCTGGTATGTGCGGCTACAGCACCATTCTTTATTATTCTATTCTAAATTGGGCTCCGGAATAATTCCAGGCTCCATAATTAAAGGGTCTGACCTTCCAAGACGGGACTGGTGCAATGTCAACAGACTCCGCACTGGCCACGGTCGTTGTGCTAACTACAAATACCGCTGCGGATGGGTGGAATCCCCGGCATGCACCTGCGAGGCGCCAGTACAAACAATCCAGCACATTATCGAGGACTGCCCCAACCCGCTATGCTGATGGACCTCCTGAAGACCTGATCACCCTTAGCGACGAGGCCATTAAGTGGCTGACTGGTCTTAATCTCTACATATAGTTAACCACTCTTTAATCTGTGTCATGTATGATATTCTGGGTCTCCCTCTGTCATGACATATCACAGCCTAAATGGTAACTTTTACGTAGAGCTTAGAGACAATGTCTCTGTACCGTAACTGTTTTATCTGATTGAAGGTCAATGACAAAAGTTGCATGATTCGCGTCTAGTTCCTCAGTAACAGAGGTCAAAAAACCGGGTCTGAAATAAAATCGCTTTACCTTGATAGATATTAGTGAACTATTTCTGGGGGTCAATATTGTGATAACTCGTGACATGCTAGATATTTTGGCGCGACGCGTGACAGCCATAGGCATAGTGAACAGAAACTATTTTGTTTGTTTGTCTTTGCCGGTTAGGACGTGACGCATAGAAAACAAAATTTTTTTTCGCATCTAAAATTTTTTTCTCCTTTTTCTCAGTCACAATATGATACCAATTATAACCTGGAACGGATCACCAGCATTTCTGTTGCCACCAGTATAATCGTCGTCTTGCTCGAATACAATACTGAGAATCAGTACACTTTGATTAAAGCTAGTTAAAACTTAACGGATAGTTTTTATCCGTTTGAAATTCTACCTTATCGAGAACAAAATAAAGTCGATATTTAAAACACTGCTACCTGCTGCTGCTGCTGCTACTGCTATACCTAATAGTGTCATGCTTGTAATGTTGACTTTATGATCAGGACAACAAGGTAGAAAATCAAATGTATAAAAATCATGTGTCAATCGTAAACTAAAGATGATCGCAGTGTACAACGTGCGACGTACGCGCCGGGCGCCAGATGGTACCTTTAGCAAAACAATGTCACAAATCCCTTCATACCTTCATAGCACATTGTTTAATCTTCAATGACGTAGATATTGGTATAATAATGAGTGTAGATCTAATTACCTACGTATAAAACATTAATATGGAATACTACAATTAGCAATAATAATGTGATGATCGCGCATTTCTGGTATGCGTTAGGAATCCTCAAATCTGTATTCTACTAATTAACTTTAGCACTAATACTTTTTTTTAAATACCACGATGGTGGCAAACAAGCATACGGCCCGCCTGATGGTAAGCAGCTACCGTAGCCAATGGACGCCTGCAACTACAGATGTGTCTCATGCGCATTGTCGACCCTTTACATAACGGGCGTCCCTCATCGATAACACACGGAGTCCTCTTTGTGCTCTTTGGCAACCTTATTCATCAGCAGGAACACAACATTATGAGTAGGGTATAGTGCTATTTGGCTGTGGTTTTCTAGAAGGTGGAGTCGGGCTCTGCTCCAGATTTGAGCGAGATTACATTCGCTGTGCTGTGCCCTACCACACATAGCGAGATGACATTCGTAGTACGCAGTTCGCAGTAGTAGTATACTTGTTTTAACATTAACCTCCTTTTCCGAAGCGTCACAGTCTTTTAAAACTCTCAATCTACCCCCCCTCCCCCCAACCGGGTTAAATAAAAAAAAATTTTTTTTCATAGTCGAGCTCGAGGATATTTAATAATATTTAATAATTATGTTAATCATAGGTGTATTTGACGATTTTTTTCAATAGGTAGGAAATGAGCAATTTATTTTAAAGATAAATTGCTCATTGTATATCACAACATCGATATTTTGTTATAAAAAAAACTTTGCAGCACCATATATTCAGCACCGCTTCACGCTTTAACCGCGATTAAATTTCTGAATTTAGGATTTAGGGGAATAAGTCAAATTCGCTCAGCGTAAAAGGGTGTAAGTGCCGTACATTTTAAAGGACTTGTGCTCTTTTACACTAAGCTGATTTGACTTATACCTCTTTTCACTTGAACCACCGATTTGTTAATTATGGATATCCTTTAATCATGAGGAGTTTTTTCTTTGTTGATTGAATATGTATTTTTAAACGTTCTGCTATATTCTGGTATTTTTAAATACCTAATAGCGTGTATTTAAAATTTTCCACTGTTTATTATTATAATGACGTAGGGGGCCATGGTACTATTATTCTTGCATGACGTGTTTGGATGGATTCCATTCGGATAGTTTTCCAGATAAAAAAACAGATGTAAGGTCAATGAGGCTAATACAAAACTGATAATTTCACCGACAAAGCAGCGATTGGTTTTAGTTTCAGCTATCAAAAGCAAATGGTTTATTATTCCTACGGTTGAAAATCAAAGAAATATATGCTCGTGGACGGAATAGCCCCCTACCATTTAAGGTTTCTCTTAAAAAAAGATAATGAGGGACTTTGCAAATACACTGACGTCGACGTTTCAAAGTGATTAGGAAATATCACATATACCTTATATGTGATATTTCCCAATCTCCGCTGGCTTGGCCACCTCGAGAGGATGGGAGAAGATCGGAAAGTGAAGAAGGCAAACCGTGGTTGTCCGGAAGGGCGACGCCCTGTTGGACAACCATGGTATCGCTGGAGCGACATGGTCGAGGCGGATCTGCGCGAACTCCAAATCAGCAATTGGCAAGAGCTAGCGCGGGATCAAGGAAAGTGGCACAATCTCGTATCGGAGGCCAAGATTCACTTTGGGTCGCTGAGCCAACGGAGTAAGTAAGTAGTAGTGTGCCTTAAAGGTGTTGCATTCTAAGAAAAGGCCATACTTAGGGCCAATCTCAAAGTGAGATTGACAAGGGCCAACGATATACTTATTAAGAGCTTTCTCTGTCATACACATTTGAAGTTCGACGACCCCGTTCGATCGCGGATAATGCGGTCTTGTGTTATTTTTCATTTCCATATTTACAATTACTTACACTAAAATTAATGAGTTATGTAAAGCCTGACCACAAATATATGATCATTGTCAAGAGGGCGCTATTATTCGCATTTATATGGCAACAGTTCAATATAGTCAAAAAGTATATTACTCACTATGGTATAATGTCATCTAAATTAATTTACCTGTCAGCTCTGATGTAAATTGTAAATGTTTCGTAGCGAAATAGTTTCATTTGCCGAGCGTTTTATTTCTAGCAGTTTGTTACATACATTATTTACCATGTTTTGATGTTGACTATAAATAGTTTCAGGCATTTCTACTCATTTATTATTTAACATTCAACACGTAAACTGCCACAATGACACTGACAACACTGACAACCTATCATTCAAATTATTGCCAGTGTAAGAAATTAGTTCCAATAAAATTCCGCAACATGGCGCATGATCAAAATTATATTTCTGGTCAGGATTTACAATCGCTAGCCATAACGTATGGATCTGTCTGGCAGACAAGTGGTGCGTCTGTTCGTCCCTGCACCCACGAGATTTGAGTTCCGGTCTCGTGACCGCTGTCTTCTAGCGGAGCCCGACTGTCGTACTGTGTCACGCAGGCAGTCTCCGTTGGTTCGTGATTTACACAGCTTGAATGCACTTCTAGCATCGGCTCCTGTATGCAACGTGTTTGCTAGTAGATGGGAGGGAGTGCGCAACGAATGTCTGAGGTTCAGCGAGAAGATGGATGTTCGGCCCTCAACTGTGCCTGTTTGACATATTGTGTAATATTCATATGTGTTTATTGTTTTTAGGTCTTATGGTTTTGTAAATTATTTTGTTCTTTAGCCTTAAATTGTAATTTCACTGTGCTTTAGTGTAGTAACTGTCATGCTGTGTAATTAAATTGTATAAATTAATTAATTAATAGCACAAATACGTCATAAACCCGGATCTTTGCACTAAAACACGTGACATACTGCAATCAGTTTTGAATTATGTCCGTCGTTTAAAATAACTCGGTACTGTCTAATAATGCTAATAATAATAATGTTGTTTTTTCCTGTCCAAGGACAATTAAAACAAGATTCTTTGCGTCAAATTATAAAAAATCTACAGTGAACATGTGTAATTAAAATTACAATACCTGTATCATTTTATAATACCGCGATTTCTCATCGAAGTCCAAGTTTGAAAAATAAGCGCAGTTTTTCGACACTTTTTTGGGTTCCGTAGCTAAATTGGCAAAAATGTAACACTTATAGTTTCATCATGTCCGTCTGTCCATCCGTCCGTCCGTATGTCACAGCCATTTTACTCGGAAACTTTAAGACGTTTCTTAATAAAATGTTGACATAAGGTGTATTTTGTATGCCGCCATTTAGTTATGTAGGTAGTTAAATTACAAAAAAACGCCAGTCAGAAAAATTGTGTCGACCCCCCTGTAACTTCTGTAGGCCTAGCACAAGAGTGTATCGACAGTATCACGCGGTCGAGATAGACATCTATCACTGTCTAACTATATTCATCAATCTTGAAGCAAATCAAATTATTTTGTTCAATATTTTTTTGATTTGCAATTTTTAAGTAGTTACACTACTATATAGCCCAGTCCAGAGCCGAGGCCAGATCCTCTGGCCTCGGACACCGGAGGGTTTGGTCACTTTTTCTGAAGTATATGACATCTATTTTCAGTTTATATTCATCAAAACAAAATTATTTTGAAAATTATCGGTTCAGCTATTTTTGAGTTATCTCCAAAAAACTTCTTCCATAGGCATCAGATACGACCTTTTGGTATTAGTTTGGTTCCTATTCCATTGAAGGTACGGAACCCTCCATTATGCGTGGCCCAACATGCACTGGGCGGATCGTTTTTAAATTTGTTGCTAATAATATACCTTACCCTTAAGCAACAAGGTTCACAAAATCCGAATCATCGGCAATATTGCCTCTTAATATAAAAAGTACCTAATAATATATAAAAAAAAAAACATCTTAAAGGCAAAACCTGTGAAGCATTATTCTCAAAATGTTGATATGCTTAGATTTAATAGTAGATTGTACATCAAGGGGATAAAGCACTGTTTTATGTCACGGGCGCAATATTGAATCCTGAACGTAACGAAGGACTCCAGATTTTACTCCCGAGCGCAGCGAGGGGGTTATGAGTTAATTCCCGAGCGAAGCGAGGGAATTAAGACTGAGTCCTGAGTGCAGTGAGGGGTTCAAGCGCGCCCGTGACAAAAACAGCTTTATCCCCGAGGAGTATACTCTACTTTTCTCACCTCTTGCGAGACAATAAAATAGCTAAGGCTACTAGAAACGGATTTTTATTAAAGTAAATCAATTTAAAAGTAAAAACCGGCCAAGTGCGTGTCGGACCACACATAGGAGGGTTCCGTACCTTCAATGGAATAACAACCAAACTAATACCAAAAGGTCGTATCTGGTGCCTATGTTTTTTTTGGAGATAGCTCAAAAATGGCTAAACCGATAATGTTCAAAACAATTTGCGTACAAAGTATATGATAAGACGCATCTCCTCAAAATTTTCATATTTTTTGGAGTTACGGTTCAAAAGTCACAGAAACCCTTCTGTGCACAATTTTTCTGTCTTTCGAAGCGATTATTTCAGAAAATATTCACCTAATCACAAAATGGTCAAAGAAACCTCAATGTTATTTTTAAAGACCTATCATTGATGTGTCACATGTTGATATTCAGTCAAAAAAAATAGTTAAGTACATGTATGGAGCGCCCCCCCCCTAATTTTTTTTTAAATCTACATAACTAAGTAGCGGCATACAAAATACACCTTATGTGTAAATTTTATTCAGATACGTCGTATTGTTTCCGAGTAAAATGGCTGTGACATACGGACGGACAGACATACAGACAGACATGACGAATCCATAAGGGTTCCGTTTTTTGTCATTTGGCTACGGAACCCTAAAAATTGATTCTTGATACATTAGTCCATTTTATTCGAATTTTATATTCAATTTTTATAGAACCTGCAGTTTTACTCCGTATACTGCAGCGTCTTATGACACTCGCGGCATTTGTTTTAGGTATTTAAAAAAGGTGGCCAGCACGATTTTCCGAATAAATTCGATTTTCAAATCAGCTCGACGCGGCGGCGCGGGCCCCGGCTGGCGTCGCGGGGCTGTGCACCGTGCGGACTTTACCAAATTAGACTTTAAGTACATAACAATAAGAACTATGGGAAGTGAAATCACATTATTAACCAGCGGGTTATAATGAGATTTAGTACAACATTATAACCCGGCTAAAGCCAATGGCTATAATGATTTGCTTTCGGTGAGGTTTGCATGATATATAATTTGGCATTGTCGAGCAGGTGGTGTGAAAACGAGATTACAATCAAGTGTACGATTATAAGTAATAAAATAACATGAAAAATACCTATTATATGTTTTCGACGAAGAGTTTTTGTCTTATCTTCAATACATCCGGAGTCATGATTTTGATACAGTATACCTATTGTGTTGTGCCTTTTATAGCTTTGTGTATTTTTATTGAAATTAATTTGCGACAAAATAGATATAAGTAAATACAGTACCAGCCAATAATATATCACCCTTGCGTTTTTTTGTATGAGCATGTGTAGAGGGCCGTATGCTTGTATGCGACCGTCGTGGTATAAAAAAAAAACAACGGGGTGCACTCCGGGAGTGCCGGCAGAAGTGAAAACTTTGATATTTTGGAATGGTTAGGAAATAAATTTGCATGAATTGCTTTAATTATCAGTATAAAAGTACTATAATTTATGTGGTAAAATACAATATTCATTTATTGCGCTATCGTACACAAACATGAAAATTTATATTAATTAATTAAAAATTTAACACTTCAGAACTATTACAATTATTTATTCAGACATTTTACTCGGAAACTGCTAAACGTATCTTAATAAAATTTGAATATTAGTTGTAGTTTATATGCCATACTTAGTATTGTAATAAAATTGCTGAAAAAATATTTAAGTCCATGTACTTATGCATGTAACTAATTGCCAAAAACATTTTTTTTACCAAAAATCAACATGTTGCATATCAATCGATAGGTCTTCAGAAATAACATTGAGCTTTTTTAAACATATTTTATAATGAAGTAAATATTTTCAGAAATAATCATTCCGTCTAAAACATTGTATAGGGGGGGCTGTAACTTTTGAACCAGAGTTCCAAAAATATGAAAAAAAAATTAAGGAATCTTTGCATATTCTTTCGAAAGTGGTTTTGAACATTAACGGTTAAATCATGCTCGAGTTATCTCCTAAAACCCTCTTCCAAAGGCAGATACAACCTTTTGATTATTTTTCCTTAATCTGTTGAAGGTACGGAACCCGCCATTACGCGTGGTCCGACACGCACTTGGCCGCAACCGGCGTCAACCAGCCACGGCCTTACTGTTCAATTAGCACGTACTACTCGTACGTATCATTTCGCGATGCGATCAAATCCACTGCCAAACTCAGTCGATTTTACGCGTCGCGAACCGATCGTTTGCTCCACATTACAACGTTACGCCAAAAATAAAAAAGAACCGAGATTTCCTACTTTCTTGAGATCTAACTAATAGCGTGCTATCGACTAAAGATAAGCAAAGCCTTAAAACGGCTATTAGACATGGCAATTTGTAGGGTCGAACCTGTCGGGTTGGTAGGTGTAATGGCACCTAGGGAGTAGGAGTCCCGATCTAGGGCGATCGGTGCGATCGGCAGTGCCCCGACACCCGCTGTTTATGGAGGTCGTTAGAGTTATTTTACCTTTTTTATTTATAATGTTAGCCATTTGCTACACATTCCGTCTGGTTTTATATTTAAAATAAAAGTTAAAATGTGTAGATTCGCTAGTAATTAATATATTTATCTAGTTTTGTATTTAAATAATAAAAGGGTTGGGCAGAAGAAGATTCAGGCAGCTCGAGCGGTCATTTAAATATCTATAATAATAAAAACAGTTTCTTTTTTAACCGACTTCAAGATTTGAAAAGAGGAGGTTCTCAATTCGGCGTGTGTTTTTTTATTTATTTTATTTTTTTATTTTTTTGTTTGTTACTCCATAACTCCGTCATATCTGAACCGATTTTGAAAATTCTTTTTTTGATTGTAAGTATATATATATATACAGATTGGTCCCGTTTTTGTCAAAACGCAGTTCTGATGATGGGATCCATGAGGAATCGAGGGAACTCCTCAAATCTTAAAGGCATACATATAGTGATTTTTATATTTTTATCAACAAAACCATCATTTTCATTCAAAACAGTGACATTTGATGAAGTAGAACTGCTGATGATGATCAGAACGGAACTCTTCAACGACGCCATAGTTCTCGTTTGGCGATTCGTCCTCTTCGCTGTGTTTGTTTAGCAAGTTTAATTGTCAGAACAAATGTTCGTCAAGCTCAAGTTCTGATGATGGGATCTATGAAGAATCGAGGGAACTCCTCAAATCTTAAGGGCTTACACATAGTGATTTTTGTATTTTTATCAACAAATCAAGCATTTTCATTCAAAAGAGTGACATTTGATGAAGTGGAACTGCTGATGATGAACAGAACGGAACTCTTCAACGACGCATAGTTCATGTTTGGCGATTCTTCCTCTTCGCTATGTTTGTTAAGCAAGTTAGATTGTCAGGACCAATTTTCGTCAAGCTCAAGTTCTGATGATGAGTTCCACGAGGAATCGAGGGAATTCCTCAAATCTTAAAGGCATACAGTGACTTTTGTATTTTTATCAACAAATCAAGCATTTTCATTCAAAAGAGTGACATTTGATGAAGTGAAACTGCTGATGATAATCAGAACGGAACTCTTCAACGACGCATAGTTCACGTTTGGCGATTTGTCCTCTCCGCTGCGTTTTTTAAGCAAGTTATTTCATTGTATGGAATCTAAGTGCACCATCTACAATAATCCTTCACCGGCTACCCTCATTGAAGTCGGTTTTTTTTTCTTAAAAATTATTTATTTAATGTATACATACTGTTATGAGTACTATCACCGTGCTTCACCAATACATTTTTTAGATGTTTTGGCATCTCTGTAAACGTTGATAGGGACGATTTGTTGGTGAGGTAGGGTTTGTAGGGACGATTTGTAGGGAAAGTGTAATAACGGGCCCAACGCCGACAGGAGTTGGACACAACAGTTTGGGCCCTACAAATTGCCATGTGTAATAGCCGTTTTACCCTATAAAGGGGTTCGTATGGCTTTGTGTCGCGTTTAGGTGACGGTCACGTGACTTTTTTTCGCCTAGCCGCCCATCCGCGAATCGTCCGATAAGAAACTTCGTTCCAATAAATGACTAACTCTTATTGTGCTATGCGACCCTAGTCTGTACTGTATTTCATCATATTTGCGTAGCTCACTGTGGCGATCGTATTACACATCTACTACTAACGTATTATGTGACCCTGGTACTGTTAAGGATTGCTCCGACCGACTAATGCCGGTATTACACCTCCCTAAATCAGGCCCTAACGACAAGGATGCCGCAATATGTTAGACACGTTAGCAATATCTCCAAACGTGTCTAACGTAATGCAGCGTCCTTGTCGTTAGGGCCTAATTTAGGGAGGTGTAATACCGGCATAAACTTGAAACTTGCTTTATCGGTAAACTAAGTTCATTATGTCTTGGGCGACCTGCTACGATTTATGTGATCCTAGTAGGTTGTTAATGTTTTTTTTTAATTTTTTATAAAGATCTGTTCATACCATATACACACATTACCAAACATTATATAGAAAAGTAACACATCCTTTATAGGTACTTATTAAATACAATCGATATCTTAATGCTGAGCAACTCACGCAGTCACAAATATTCAGAGCAGAGAGTTCTAAACCAGGAGAGGCCTTAGGTATCATTTCCCCTCTGTCAAAAGTATTGGCAGGAAAATCTAGTACATCTATAAAAACTATTTCAATAATCGAATGTCACGCACTTTCGTCATCGCTGTCGATGGATAACAAGCTCCGTGAAAATGCCCTTATGCGCTGTTTTTGGATGTAAAAAATGTTATATTTCGTCTAGTTTACAAAAAGGTGAAATACCATTTCAGATGTAAGTAAAGTTTTACTTTATTTATCATTACTTTCGTAATAAAAGATTTAACCTAAATCGAAAAATCAAGCTTCGTTTACAGAATCGATTCAAAGACAATCGTTTTCTTTCTGACGGGCAGTAACTATTTGACGTTTGACATTTCTCCATATTTAACGCGCTTAAGGATTGCTGTCTTCTATATTTTGTTTGAAAATACAATCAAAAATGATCCTTGGCTTTTTTGTTTGACATTTGCAAAGACTGCATCCAATAATGAACCATATGTTAACATTGGTTTAGTCGACTATCTATTGCTCCATTTAGTGTTAGGAAGTATAAAAAGAATATGTCAAATATGTTTGGTGTTTTCAAGTCAAAGGTACATCTTTGTCGGTTGTCAATAAAGCGTTGCTGCCATAAAAAATCATTTAGAAATAAACTGTATTAACAACCGACAATGATGTACCTTTGACTAGAAAACATCGCATGCGTGCTACCTCGCCCCCCTCAGATTTTGGCAGACTTTTTTGTTTGGAAAGATGAGGCGAAGCGTACTCCATTTATAGAGCTTTATGATTCAGAGCAATGACGCGTAGTTTTAGTTTCAGTGACCGCGAGGCAACCGGATGGCTCGCGGTATTTAGACTCCCGAAGTGATGAGGAGCCGCCTTGTGCAATAAGCTTCTTTTTTTATAAAACCATAATTAACATAACGCCTGATCTTTTTATAACAAAAACAAGATGTTATGTAACCTAAACTTAGCGCCTGAACTGCAACAAGATGTTACGTTATTAAAGGATTTTACATTTTAAAAGAGGCGCTTTGTTTTTTCATATATCTACAATCTTTTGATGCTGCTGCCACTGACAAGGCCACGCAAGGGGGCTTGCAGCACCGTATTATCGTGTAGCCCTGCCCCTCCCCTGCTTCGAGGAACAAAGGAAATCTAGGAGACTTATCGTACTAGAAACCGGGTTATTAATTTAAAAAAAAAAAAAATTGTAAAATACGCCACCATTTTTTTCGCATTGCAGCATCAGCATTTCGTGTTCCCCCATTAAAGACGCGTCTAATTATATATATCCATGTCTCATATAGGAGACTTATCGAACTAGGTTCAGTGTCATGGGCTCTCCTACTATTAGTTGATAGGATGCAAAAATTATCAAATTATCCAAATGAACTCTTATTGTGCCATGCGACCCTAGTCTGTACTGTATTCATCACATTTGCGAACCTAGCTGGGCAGGTCAATCCTTCTTAGCACTGTGGCGATGGTATTACAAATCGACTACTAACGTCTTATGTGACCCTGGTGTGCACAGCGCCGCTAAAGAAGTTTTCACTTCAAAAATTAGGGCTAAGTCACAGTCTAAAAAGTGCTAATTTAGCCCCAAAAGTGCTAAATTGGCAACACTAAACCTGTCGAATCTGTCGGTCACGTGACCTTGACGCGAGTTTAAAATTTTTTCCCCATCACAAAAAGTGCACAGCGCCGCTAAAGAAGTTTTCACTTCAAAAACAATGTAACCTAGTTTGTAGATTAGATATATAGATAGATAAACACTTTATTCATTCCCACAACATACATCTAGACACACGGCAATGTGTCCGCCAAGTTCGAGCAAAAAAAAGCGACACACCGGCCGTGGGTTATATTACACGAACCATTTCGGGCCAATTTCGACCACCCTATAACTCAAAACATATTTTATCTACGCATATGAAATTTCGAGTGTCTGTTGACATCCCCTTAGTTGTCTAGAATACAAAATTTCATTATTCTACCTATAGCAGTTCTTGAGATATTGACGTCAGAAAATCGCTATTTTTACTATACACTCACTCACTGACTCATCAAAAACCTAGACCACTTCCAATGGTCGTACTGACTTGAAAGGAGATCGTCAATTATGGGCCACCAGATATAAACCGTATACAGTTTGTACTGCAATGTAAAATAAATACTCATTTTATTACTAAAGTAGACAAAATATTGCAAAAAAATGAAACGGGAATTAGAAATACTAAATAAATAAACATTATGTTGATTTTTCCGCGATTAAAATACAGCAAGACAAGTCGTTAACGTCCTTATGGCATTGACATAAAGTTTAACTTCACCCTGGCCTGAAACGGGATTGTTTTTTGGTTTGACACTGTCAATGTATACCGTTACATAATCTGCGTTTTGATACTATTCGGTAAGTTAGTACATTGTAATATTAAAATAGTATCTAGACCTATGAATACGAAAGTTTAAATTAGGAATCGACTGTATTAAAACGCCTAAAGATGGAAAATGCGTATTTTTGCATTTTTGATCGTAGTTTGAATATTAAAATGGGTTTCATAATGGCATAATATCATGCTCCTTCGATAACGAAACGCATTTTTTTTCAATTTTGCAATGTCAGATACTAGTGCTATCGCACTTAACGGTGGTAAACCTTATCCCTTCGCAATAGGTGTTAGGAATGTTCAGTTAATAGTATCAACGATGGTTTGACAGCCGTCTTTGTTTATCGAAATACAGGAACTATAAATACGATCAAAATATGACTTTTTACTATTTCATCATGATTCCCGTTTTGTTTTCAAGTCCGCTTTTTTACATTATCTTTAAAAAATCGGTCCTTTTTTTACATTAATATATAAATCATAGGCAAGCACGCTTTCAAATATTGTCCTTGTCAGATTCAAGTTTTAAATGCATGATTTTTCAATTTTCCCATTAGATTTCGCAATATTTTTATCACCATCCTGATCTAGAAATTATGACGATTCTTCAAAGGTAAGAACCATTCCTAAACGGTCCTAAAATATTCTGGGCCAGAACACCTAAAAAAAATTGACGATCTCCTTTGGTATGGAGATAGGTCTTAAGGTCAAAGTAAAGGGAAAAATCTGAAAACGGCCAAGTGTGAGTTAGTTTTAAAAATAGCGAAGGTGTAACTTTGTTCTACTATGAAGTCATAATGAACTAAATGGGTCTATCTTCCAATGGTCGTACCGACCTGAAATTTGGCTGGAAGGTTTGTCTTTAGGTCGAAATAAAGTAAAAATCTGAAAACGGCCAAGTGAGAGTCAGTTTCGAAAACAACGAATGTGTAATTTTGTTCTACTATAAGTAGGTATGGAGTGGAAATGAGATAAGACTTATTTAAATTTAGGTACATACCAATTTAAGACAATACATGTTTGTCTTAAAGACAAGAACAATAAAATTGTTCACCACTCTGTGTGTGTCTGTTGCGGGAACCGAACCCACGATTTACGAAGTGCAAAGCAGGTCACTAGGTACACTAGGTGCGCTAAATCAGTCAAACAAAAATGAACAGACTATTTTTTCTCGCATAGTCTAAATAATTTCTAATTTTACAACTAATAAAATCGCAGATTCAAGAACATGGAAATCATATATAGTCTAAGATGGAATTATATATACTACTGCCCATCTCACCCTCCGATACGCCACGGGATGAGATGGGATGGTGCACTTCTAGGGCTACATAATAGGCCACCAATTATAATACCTACTGGTAGGTAGGTATTACCAAGTTATTAATTATCTATGTAGGTAGCGTACTTACAAACAGAATAAAGTACGTTATTGATGTATGTAATTATATGTAAGTAGGTACATTTTATAGGAGCCAGTTTATTTGTAAAAATCACCTATAAATAAATAGTAAAATAGAATTAGACGCTTAGTATAAAGGGTTATAGTATAAAGTACATACCTAAGTGGAATGAGACATTTCCTAAAGCAAAAGTGATAAAAAAATAATAAAGAACCTACACCTAACAAAAATAAATGAAATCCTATCAAAAACATAAATGTGAAAGGCTGCCAAGTTCGATACTATGGGAAAGCTTCGCCTATATAATTTTTAAGAAAAAAAAACCGACTTCAATGGGGGTAGCCGGTGAAGGATTATTGTAGATGGTGCACTTAGATTCCATACAATGAAATAACTTGCTTAAAAAACGCAGCGGAGAGGACAAATCGCCAAACGTGAACTATGCGTCGTTGAAGAGTTCCGTTCTGATTATCATCAGCAGTTCCACTTCATCAAATGTCACTCTTTTGAATGAAAATGCTTGATTTGTTGATAAAAATACAAAAGTCACTTTATGTATGCCTTTAAGATTTGAGGAATTCCCTCGATTCCTCGTGGAACTCATCATCAGAACTTGAGCTTGACGAAAATTGGTCCTGACAATCTAACTTGCTTAACAAACATAGCGAAGAGGAAGAATCGCCAAACATGAACTATGCGTCGTTGAAGAGTTTCGTTCTGTTCATCATCAGCAGTTCCACTTCATCAAATGTCACTCTTTTGAATGAAAATGCTTGATTTGTTGATAAAAATACAAAAATCACTAGGTGTAAGCCCTTAAGATTTGAGGAGTTCCCTCGATCCTTCATGGATCCCATCATCAGAACTTGAGCTTGACGAACATTTGTTCTGACAATTAAACTTGCTAAACAAACACAGCGAAGAGGACGAATCGCCAAACGTGAACTATGCGTCGTTGAAGAGTTCCGTTCTGATCATCATCAGCAGTTTTACTTCATCAAATGTCACTGTTTTGAATGAAAATGATGGTTTTGTTGATAAAAATATAAAAATCACTATATATATGCCTTTAAGATTTGAGGAGTTCCCTCGATTCCTCATGGATCCCATCATCAGAACTGCGTTTTGACAAAAACGGGACCAATCTGTATATATATACTTACAATCAAAAAAAGAATTTTCAAAATCGGTTCAGACATGACGGAGTTATGGAGTAACAAACATAAAAAAAAAACAAAAAAAAAAAAACATACACGCCGAATTGAGAAACTCCTCTTTTCAAATCTTGAAGTCGGTTAAAAAGAAGTGAGATCTGAAGAAGTACCAAGTTCCATAAAAATACCTCAAATCATAAATAGTTATAGGAATGCACACTTGATTTCCAGCAGTTTTTAAGGTACATTTTGAATAAGTATCACGTTACATAGAAATACCTAAAATTATAATAGTCAGAGAAACGCACACCGGTTTTTTTAGCAGTTTCCTGAAAACATTGATTATTTTCAGTACTTTTTAATGATGTAACTTGGCAAGTTTTAATAGAATATTATATACTTGACACATTGCAGTCCAAAGGTGTCGATTCATTGCATTGAAAAGGTGTGTGGTGTGTGAAAACTTGCCAAGTAACATCATTAAAAAGTACTGAAAATAATAAATGTTATCAGGAAACTGCTAAAAAAACCGGTGTGCGTTTCTCTGACTATTATAATTTTAGGTATTTCTATGTAACGTGATACTTATTCAAAATGTACCTTAAAAACTGCTGGTTATAGGTGTGCAGTCCTATAACTATTTATGATTTGAGGTATTTTTATGGAACTTGGTACTTATTCAGATCTCACTTCTTTTATAGGCGAAGCATTCCCATAGTATCGAACTTGGCAGCCTTTCACATTTATGTTTTTGATGGGATGGTAATTACAAAGACAGTTTTAGGTATTGAAAATAGGCATGCAGCTTATAAATAAATATTTAAAACTATTTAAAATTACAGTTCGATATCAAAAACAAAAAAAAACGTAAAAGAACATTAACCATGTGTCGTGGCAGAGAATTGGCGCTGGCTCAGCATAATGATGCGGCAAGGTAAGCCCTCAGAGAAATAAACCAATGGATTGGTAATTGTCAGGCGTCCCCCTCTGCCAAAAGTACAAGACCACTGGTCGTAGCGGTTATATAAAACTAGTTGTCGCGCGTCAAACGCCATTCAATGAATGTCAGTCAGCCCGGAACGATCTGAGGTAAAAATGCCGAATTGCTGCGTGTTTTCATGTAAGAAAAGATCTGAATTATCTAGTTTACATGAGGATAACGTTTCTTTTCATCTGTAAGTATAATTACGTCTAAATATCATCAAATAGTGCACGAAATTAGCAAAAAACTAAAAAATATTGTCAATCAAAAAGTGTTGCCACTTAATGGTACTACATCTGTTTTAGGGTAATTTTATAACTTGACTCTTCATAGTACATTGTACCATCGGGTTCATAATCGCATACCCAATTTATCAATGAATTCATTCATAAATTTGGTAGGTATGCAATTATGAACATGATTACATCGAGGGAGGTAAGTGAAATATTGCAAACAAGAGTAATCGACGCCAGTGCGGCAGAAATACGTCCGCCATTATGTCATTTATTGTCATTGTTATGACAGGTTAGGCAATACACTTAAAAGATACTCCATGGGTTAGGCAGAGACCCATTCGGCATACAGCCATAATTGTAAAGCATTGCTCTGTTAAAAAAGCAGTGTGTCTGTGTGTGTGTGTGTGTTGTTATGAAATTGTTTCTAAACATATTTTAATCTACTTTTAAATTATTCAAATTACCTACATATTATTTTTAATCAGTAACAAAAATGAAAAGATTAACGTCAGTACTTCAAAGGTAAAACTCATTCACACGCATAGCTTTTTAAATTATATATGTCGTCGAGGACCGCCGAGGGCAGGGCTGTAAGGTGGTTTGGAACTCAAAAAACTGACACTATCAGGATAAACTAGCACATTATGCACGGACGCACGGTAATGAAATAAAACATAAACACTGGTTTAACAACTGTAGTGAAATCAAATCTTTTTAAAACCGTATTATGGGAAGGGCAATAAACTACTACTGGTTCGGAAAGGAGCCCCAACTGAGAAGAACCAGCGTAAGAAACTCAGCGTATGTGTGCTTGTAGTACGGCACAATAGCTGAAATTTGTCTATGGTCTCAAAAATACAGCTACCATAAACAAATTTCCGTTTTAATAGACAAATTTCAGCTAGTGTGCGGAATTCCGCACTGAATTCCGCTCTAATGTGTGGCGCCCCTTAAGTGAAATATACTTGTAGATGCTTAAAATAACGATATTTCTGTTTAGAAATTTTATGTAATAAAATGCTGGATTTTGTATGGATTATACTTTATTTATTATAAGGTAGGGTATACACACTTATCCCCTTAAATAGGCACTTTTAATTTCTGACTCTGGTATCACTGTACCTAACAGATAAGTTTTAGTGATGGGACAGCACAAAAATAAATGTCGATATTAATATTAGCAGTATGTTATACTTTTTATTTATAATAGAAAATGAAGAAGAGAAAATAGAAATAGAAACACAAATTGGAAACAGATGCCCATTACAATCAAAATATCAACTGTGAAGGACTCTGGAACATCACGATGTCGCTAGTGACTGATTCATCATTGTTCAGTACAGTGAAAAATTCACTGAGGTGGATAGAGGAACGTCTAGTGTAATTGGAAGCACATTGGAACGGTAATCTAAACACGTGGGTTCGAATCCCGTGATGTTCCAGAGTTCTTTGCAGTTCAATGTTTCATTGTCATAGTTATTTGTTTCCCATTTGTAGTATTTTCCACTAAATTTAAAAGCAAATACACATCAAAATATTAAATTGATAATATAAAAGTTATTCTAAATCAGCTTGCAAGATTTGTCCTGAACAAATAGACAAACTAACTTACGTAGAATACTAACATTGTAAGTAATATGCTGGTAGAAGAACTTGATATTTAATCACAATTTAACATTATAATTTTATCAATAGCTAAACCTCATACTAGGTAAAGAAACAAAAATATATAACTAACCTACGATCAATGTTTCTCTGCGTCCGTAGGAAACACCTTAGACAACCCTACACGTAATCCCTGGGTGGTGCTAAAAGAGTTACAAACTTGGCAGCTCTACTGTCCTACCTGGACCTCGCAGCACTCACTGGATTTTCTTCATCATCTGCTTTCCCACTACCCTAGGGAAGAAATGCCTATCTATATCCAGTGACATGTAGGTATACGATAAATAAATCTACGATAAAATATGACATTTTCAAGTCAAAGGTACATCATTATCGGTTGTCAATAAGGCGTTACCATAAAAAAATCATTTAGAAATTAACTCTATTAACAACCGACAATGATGTACCTGTAACCTGAAAACGTCACAAATATCGATACTTAAGTATATTATTATCGACGCGTTCCTCGCACTGTGTACGTTTACTTAAAGATGACATTATCTCGTTCACGGACAGGTTGTCTGTGTTTATACTTGTGTGAGTATATTTTATGCTAGTGTTTTATAATTTTATCGTGTGCGTGTGTAGCGACGTCAATGGAAAATGCATTAGTGTTAACAGTATTTGTGTGCGTTTCCTCGTCCCCCGCGCCGAAATTGGCAGACTTTTTCTGATAGAAATTAGTGCGCGTCTCGCATCCGGTTGGTTTAGTTATCAAAGGGTAAGCCACATCGCTGATTTTCTGCCAGGACCTTACAATAAAGTTTGTGCAACGCTTTATGACGAACCTTATGTAGTATATGTGCGAGTGTCGTATTAATGTAAGTATATAAAGTATGTGTATGTCTGCGTGTCACGGCAATATCTCTAATTTTTGTGTTACTTATATGTATTTTAACGTAGATGTAATGTAACATTTTTGTAACTTAGAACGAAATAAATGAAGAAAAGGGAGTTTCATTCAGCCTTTTTCTTTTTGTTCGTTTAAAAGATGTAGACGATATTTGTTTTTAAACTAAGATTACATGTTTTACTAGTCATTTTATACAAATATATAATGAATATTGCCATGAAATACTTTGAATTACAATAGAAGATTCAGCATATTACTAAAAAGCTCTAATAAAAAAAATTACTATGATAAAAAATGTCTATAAAAAACCATTATATTAGATATTTTTTTCTCATTGCTCTCACAAAAGATTACTGGACTACTGGACTATCTAAAGGAGTGAGGTGGAAACCACTTATAAAAAAAGTTCGACCGTAAAAACATGAAGGTGATATATTATTGGCCGGTAAGGTATGTTAATACCAGCAGAAATAAACTGAATTACATTCGCAAATGATCCTGCGTCTGCGTCTGTGTCTGATATTTCTCCCACCCAATAACTCCCGCTTTCTAAACGGTTGCTTAACGGTTTTACTTAAGGATATTCTCAATTTGTGGCAACATTGTAAAATCTCTTTAGGTTTAATTTAAGCTTAAAAACATTTATAACAGATGTCAGTACCGGCTAAACGGTTGTTTAATGGTCGTTCCTTAAGGATTACTTCAACTTGTAGCAGCATTAGAGCAACTTTTCACGTTCGAATTACCTTTTGTTTTAGCTACCGCAGCCTATGGACGCGTGCATCTACAGAGGTGTCCCATACGTGTTGCCAACCCTTTAGAAATATGTACACACCTTTATTGAATAACCTGAATAACCCCTATACTGTAATCCCTTGGGATTGGGAATAACTCGTCAGAGAGTTCATTCCACAGCCGTAGCCGGCTTAAAATATTTAACACAGGCGTCAATATCTGCTAAACTGTTATTTAACGGTCGTCACATAAGAATTACCTCAACTTGTGGCGACAATGTACATTCAGGTTTAAAACATTTTTTCTTATCACAAACGTCTCAAAGCTAAAGTTTTTCACACCTCGGATGTCCGTCTATCCGGTTAGCATATCGAATCTAAACAGCATATCTCACTTCAAGACACACCATCATATAACGTTTTAGTATCAAACAGTGTTACCTGCAATTACTTTGAGAACTTCGTATCTCAATACAAACGTCATAGTTCTATACGACGTTTTGGATGAAATGGCGACTGGCCGCGGTGGCTGACGAAGCGTACCAAGGTCGTGTATTCCAATAGGTAATAAAACCACTGTAACCCGTACTTGAGAAGTATAACGTATGCGTAATAGGAGGGTCTGTTTATACTGGTTATTAACGACTAGCTTGAGTTAGGTGAGTGTTTGGAATTTAATCCAAGGGCGGTCATTATTACAAAATGTTAAATGACTTCTTGATTGTTACAACGCTACGTTTTGAGTGAAGAACTCTATAACGTTATTAACGATTAAAAAATCGTGCGTTTGTCGTGCGATTTCAAAAAAAAAAAATTGACTATATCAAAAATGTTAAACCTGGAGCAGATCTCGACTGGGGTAGTACCTCCGCCTTATATAAAACCTCAGCCAAATAGCACTAAAGTACTCATACTCGTAGGTTTGTGTTCCTGCTGTGCTGGTGAGTAAAATTGCCAGAGCTCAAAGAGGAAGCAATGTGTTGACCAACAAGTCCTACGATTCACAGATAAATACCTATTTTACACGGGCCCTTTTAATTAATTACATTACTCCTAGCCCTGTCGCTAATGATCCTGCCTAAGAAGCCTACGAAGGCATTTTTTGTGTTTATCTGGACCCGGGTATGGCCTCCTTAAACTATGTCCAAAAGACTAAGAAAGGAGAGCTGTAGGTACTGCGAATGTCTTCGCCGTATGTGTAGTAGGGCACAGCTAAGCGAATGTTATCTCGCTAAGATCTGGAGCAGAGCCTGACTGTGGAAGTACCTTACAGAAAACCACAGCTATATAGCACTAGATCCTACTCATAGTATTGTGTTCCTGCCGGTGAGTAAGGTTGCCAAAGAGCTCAAAGAGGGCCCAGTGTGTTGACGATGAGGGACCCTCTTGTCCCTTTAGCCGTCAATATAGTGAATCCTCCTTTATATTTAAAGGTCAGCAACGCGCATGTGACACCTCTGGAGTTGCAGGCGTCCATATTAGGCTACAGCAGCTGCTTACCATTAGTCGGGTCGTATGCTTGTTTGCAACCGATGTGGTATTACAAAAAAATCACCTACTAGCTGACTATTTCCATAAAAATATTCCACTTATTTTTTGCTTTACAAAAAACTAGGAAGTACTTTTATGCACGAACATAATTGATTATGTAATTTTGGACGTAGAGTCTGAGCTACTCGTACTTAATTCTTATGGTCACGTAGGTATGTATCGATAAAAAATATTGCCAAGCTCGATTCTTGAACATGGGGCGTATATTTTATCAACAGACTTCAAGATTTCGAAGGAGGAGGTTATTAATTCGTCGGGATCTTTGTTTTTTTTTTTGCAATTTTTTTGAAATGTATGGTTACCGATTATTCGAAGAGGGCTGGACCGATTTGGAAATTTATTTTTTCGGTTGAAAGAGTTCACAGTTAGTCCCATTGTAACCAGGTCAGGATCTGATGAGGGGATCCTGGAGAAATCGAGGGTACTCTTCAACTAAGTATAGGCACACCTATAGTGATTTGAGTATTCTGTTTAAAATTATTAACTTACAAATAAAATCAACGAAATGTAAAAGCTAAAGAAAGCTTGTATAGGAATTTCCATAAAAACCTGACTTTTTCATTTGTCTTGACTGTAATATTAAATCGACCTGTTCTCACAATAAGCTAACTAGGATTGTGCAGTGGTCTAGGCGACGATATATGTAATAAGTAGATATAGACAACGATAAGGTCAATGTGGCTAATTTTGTCATAGAGACTATTCGGTCCATTAGCGTTTTTATCAAATAATGAACCAAATTGATAACTTCATCGACAAAGTTTTAGTCTCAGCAATCAAAAGCAAATGGTTTTTTTTCCTACAATTGAAAATCAAAGAAATATACGCTCCTGGACGGAATAGTCCCTATGACGGAATTAGCCCCATTGACCTTACATAAAAATATCCATAAGTCATTAACACAATATCCGTAATAAAGACTTACGAGCAACAATTTAAAGGAGGTACAGACTCAAACAAGATTTACTGAAAATATGGCTCGTGAAAATTTGTCACCGGCCAGTCTTATACCGTAATAAGACTCAAAGAAAGTACCACACGAGTCGTTCTAGCCTAGCGGGACTATTGTGGGGCCATATTTTTGGGCTGCTTGTGTATCTCTAGTATTATTTGATCGGTGATAAAGACCCAAATTAATGCCCTTACCGGGATTCAAACCCAGGACCTCCTGCTTCGTAGGCAGAGTTACTGACCGTATTGTTACGGAATCCTAAAAATGCGAGTCATAGTTCCAGATTAAGTGATGAATGATCCGGTACAGTGTTGCTATTTTTTTTGCAAATTGTCAATACAGTAGCTCTTATCAACTCTACCTCCTACACAGATAGGTGACATAACATGACATGACTATGAAAAAACTCGGAAATGACAGGTATGACAGTTAACCATACCATTGACGTGTTTATTTATGGTTTTGATTGCATAATTATTATGTGTCAAATCAATCATACATCATTTAATGGTTAATAAATAACAATGATTCTCGTTTAATTTAAATCACAGATATTATTATTAGCACAGACGTTTCAAAGCTAAGTTTGTTACCAGCTTGGCCTCTCCGATATATCTGCGTGGAGTGGCCTAAGACTCTAACCAGACGTAGAAATTTTTGTGGGAAAAACCGCCCAAGTGCGAGTTGGACTCGCGCACCAAGGGTTCCGTACAAACCTGTAGGTATAAAGGGGTAGTAACTTTAAAATTATTAAAAATATTTTTATTATATGATGTGAGTAAAAATTTACGGTTTTCGCAATTTTTCCTGTATTTGTGCTATAAGACGTTGCTTCGTACCAAATTTCAAGATTATGAGTTCACGGGAAGTACCCTGTAGGTTTTGATTCCCTTGCTAGTTTGAAAATTTGCGGAAATTTGCGGCATAAACGGCTGTATCTTTTGATTGCGTTGGCTTAGAAGTTTGATTTTTTCACAGCTCCAAGGGACAGTAGACTTGAGTATTTGATATAAATTTCAGCTTGATACCTTCATGCGTTCTTGAGAAAAAGGGACAGACGGACGGACGGACGGACAACAAAGTGATCCTATAAGGGTTCCGTTTTTTCCTTTCGAGGTACGGAACCCTAAAAATTACAATTAACTAGGGACTTATTATAAAATTTATCGATAATGTTTCGAAGTGACATTTCGTAGCAGATATTAAGTTCATCGGGTAAAGTGTAAATTAAAATGTATGCTGATATTTGCCTCGATGTAAATAATGGTATTATGTTCTATTTTAGCACTTATTAGAAATTTTTAAATTTAAACGAAAAATAATTTAGGAACTAAAACGTAACGGGTGAAAACAGTTTTCTTAAGTGATTTATAAAAACTTTAACTTGCAAATTAATTTCATTTGTACATCATAAATCATAAATATCATTAGTTGGAAAGTCCATAGGTGGCGTATTCTAATTTTAAAATACATAAGCAATACATTAAAAACACAATCTATTTCAAACATAGCTCCAACACACAACAAATAATCAATCAATATTGAAGTTGTATTGGAGTTGCACCGGAATAATTTCCAAGTAAACTCTAATATTTCTGATTCAGAAGTTAATGCGTTGGCGTTGTACTGAAGTTCTAAACGTGTTTTAAGAGTCCGGTAACGATTTGAAAACGAAAATCGCAAATAATTAAATAACGCGCATGAAATGTATTTAATAAGATAGATTGAAGTCTTGTTATTGCAAAAAAAAACATTGGTATACATTTTTTATTATTTAACTAGCCTTTTCCCGCGGGTTCGCGCGCGTACTATAAGTACTCAAAAAGGATACGATATCCATGTTGATTTTCCGACTTTGTGACCACATTTGCCCCTTTTAGGGGTTGAATTTTCAAAAAACCTGAAACACATGTTTACTCATTTATCGTTAGGAATACTCCTGTGAAGTTTCGAATAAAATAGTCTAACAAATCTTGATTCGCGATACAAACTTTGGACCCCCATTTTACCCCCTTAGGGGGTGAATTTTGAAAAATCCTTTCTTAGTGCACCCCTAGACCTTATAAGGAACCTACGTGCCAAATTTGGAATCTCTAGAACCAGCGGTTTGGGCTGTGCGTTGATATGTCAGTCAGTCAGTCAGTCAGTCAGTCAGTCAGTCAGTCAGTCAGTCAGTCAGTCAGTCAGTCAGTCAGTCAGTCAGTCAGTCAGTCAGTCAGTCAGTCAGTCAGTCAGTCAGTCAGTCAGTCAGTCAGTCAGTCAGTCAGTCAGTCAGTCAGTCAGTCAGTCAGTCAGTCAGTCAGTCAGTCAGTCAGTCAGTCAGTCAGTCAGTCAGTCAGTCAGTCAGTCAGTCAGTCAGTCAGTCAGTCAGTCAGTCAGTCAGTCAGTCAGTCAGTCAGTCAGTCAGTCAGTCAGTCAGTCAGTCAGTCAGTCAGTCAGTCAGTCAGTCAGTCAGTCAGTCAGTCAGTCAGTCAGTCAGTCAGTCAGTCAGTCGGTCAGTCAGTCAGTCAGTCAGTCAGTCAGTCAGTCAGTTTCTTCTTTTATATATTATATTTAGATACCCGAAAACTCAATTCTTGCAGAGCTTATTTAGTGAGGACGTTGATTCGTGCAATCTTGTTGCTATTTTATTATTATTATGTGTTATGCTCTTCAATATGTTTTGTATTATCTGATTAGAGCATGAAACCAAGTTTATTTCTTCATTTAAATTTTTATAAAATACTTTAAAAAAATTCCCATAAATACCACCTAAACTTCGGCAATTTTTTCCTTAAATCGTTCTAAATAGGTAAGCATACTCTTGCTTAAAAAATATGACTGTATGAAAATGAATAAAACTGTTCCACTTATTCCTTAAACGACTCATTTTCCAACGTATTTATATATTTTACATACTAGTTTAACATCATTTTAATCAATAAAAATCGTACTGTATTCACCTCTCCAAGCAAAAATCACGAAACAACTGTTAGATTACGGTGAATTATTTATAAATGAAACATAAAATCAAAAAAAGTCTTCCACTTATACAGTTTAAAAAGGAACTATCTTTCAAAATACGTATATAAACTAAAAGTAGTCCTATTAGTTACTGTAAAATAGTATCGAATATTTGCGCGAAATAAAAAAAATACTGGACTCTAGTTAGAATTTAATTTCAACGACAATTAAATTATTGGCACTAAAACTTCTATATCTGAATTATCTGACTCTACGAGTAACATTCAAACATAGGCCTTATCATGATCCAGTTAAAAGTACTTTAATAGGAAGTTAATCAAAACGCGGACATGACGTGCAATATGACCTTAAGCTTATTAAACGGCAACGTAATGTCTCCATTTTCAGTGAGTCATAAACACTCCGTTGCTTTTTAAATAGGCTTTTAATGAATGCTTATTTAGCAAGACTTCAAATTTATTAAGCTACTACATGCTATTAATGATTAACAAATCAGAGCAAGTGACTCAGCCATTCAGCCATATAGGTAATCGTAGGTATATGTTACATAGTGTAGTTCTATAGTAAAGTATAGTATACAAAGAACATACGAGTATGCACATATTATTAGAATATTAGAAACCTAATATACATATATGTTGTATAAATTTATCTATATTTATTTAAATATTTATCACATATTTATAATTGTGTAAAAATTATATGTATTGTATATGTAAATAGGTAGCTGTAAATATTTCTTAGTTAGAAATTAGTATATTAAACAAATTTCACAATCTCATTTTCTCGCTGCACCCGCCTTAGCAAATATCTGTTTGGCCCTATGGTTGGCTGGTAGAGAATACCTTGAGGCATTAAGTCCGCCTTTTGTACTTATTTATTTTTCTCAAACATGCTCGGAAATGTTCCTGTTACGTTAGTAATTAGAGACCAGTAGGGACTCTATTCCAAGGCAGGTTCAGCGCGACGTACGTAAAGGATTTTCATACAACATTAAATCACTCAGCCAGTAACTGAAGCATTAAACAAGTAATTTTATATAAATAAGTTTGAAAATTATTCGTTTAAGGAATAAATGTAATTTTTTTTTTCATTTTCATACATATTTTTTAAACATGAGTACGTTTACCTAGAGCAATTATAAGAAAAATTGCTTAAGTTTAGGTGGTATTTTTGGGTATGTATTAAAATATTTCCTTACATGTTTGAGAAAAGCACTATACATGCTTCGACCGTAATCAGCTTACCTGGCTTCGTATTGTAGCCGTCCTCGTCTTCGACTCGGACGGCTACTAAATACTCAGCCAGGAAAGCTTACTTACTGGTCTCTGCAGTAATGTACTATTTGTGCAATAAAGTTTAAAATAAATAAATAAACCTAAGAGACTTGCCAAAAGGCATGTGTAATTTATTGATTGATTTACCGAGCTTGTATGTTTTTTTTCGTCGTGTTTTTTTTTAATTGTTTGTATTATTATTGTATAAAGGTATACAATAATAATACATATGTATGGAGATATACTCAATCTATTTCATATATGTATTGTTCTTTTCCCTTTAACATGCGCTTTAAAAAGTCCAATATATCCCCACTTAAATCGTCACATCCATCCTTGCTATACTGCCAATGTTTATTTCGTACTAAAATATTACAAATTAAAAAGATTTCATAACACTACGGCATACTCCATTTTACTTAGTCGGTTCATAAGTTCTGTCACTAGGGTTAGGACTGGTAAAATAGGAACTGTTAGAGGTTGCTTACTATTTCAATATATGGTTAAAAAGCTTATTTCACACTGATTAATTTACGATATTATTTAAGGCAGTTGTGGCAGTTTTACACAATTCCCTTTAACATTCGAAAAAGCGCAATAAAATACCACGTCAAAAACACGCGCCCTGTTCGAGATGGTTTTGACCATAATTATTTTTATTCAATTTTAAGAGGCTTTAGTCTTGCATAATGCATTAGATTGATCTTTTACCTTCATTTTAATATATAATTAACATGGCTCTGACTAACATGAAGGCTAGTATACACAATTTTGGATGACTACCTTGATGTATGGCATCAAAATCATCGTGTTTTGCTCAAAACTGAAAAATACGTTGAGGTTCATGAGAAGAATAGCTGAAGCACAGACTTGTAAGTCAACTAAATATTGGGTTTCAAATATGCCTTAATCATCTACTTACATAAAAATAACAATTTGTAACTCTGGACAACTATAACAATGATCTTAACCAACTTTTGTGAAGTACAATTTTCATAAATCATCGGCGTGTTTGGGTCTGACAACAATCTTCAAGTTTACAAGGATCTATAAAATACGCTATCTTGATTATAAGTTAACCATATTATATTTTAATCTGTATGAAATAAGCTTTCTAATCAGGTCTACATTTTTTTAATAAAAGCTTTGTATTATATTTTATCACTTAAAACCCTTGTGACAGAACTTAGGGACCGACTAGGTATATTCAGTTGTGAATGTCAAAATCTGGTCCTTCGACCCGGATACTTATTAAAAAAAAGTTAGGGCAATTATTACATGCGTTGTTGTATTGTATCATTTGTATTTTGTGGCGTTGAATAAATGATTAATCGTTGTTTTTTTTATGGAGGATAGGCAGACGTTTGACCGCGATCTCACGTGATGGTAAGTAACGATGCGGTCTACGGTGGAGCACGCATACCTACTGAGATAGCTTTTTACTCTCGCTTTGAAGAGACCTAAAATGTACTCAAGGGGAAACACATTCTTTCTTGCATATACAATATATCTCGCATAATATGAAAAAAGTCATGAAAAAAAATTAGAAAATATGCTTACCTCTCCTCAACAGTCAAATTCGCCAGCTCAGGAACCCAGCACCAATGCTGCTCCGGCACCAGAGTCATAAATATTTGCGAGAAATATACAAAAGCCACAAAAAACGCGAACGGTATCATAAGTAAAAACAAAATCTTCTGATACAATCCAAATTCTCCCACATATGGCAATAAGTCATCGAAATCCGTTGCCTTTTTTTCTTTTTTCGGGCTGGCAACATTGCCTGGGCTGGCAACATTATCTGGGCTGTCACTGTCAGGTTGGTAGCCCTTGTTCACGAAACCGTTCAAATCTATGTTCGACAGGTTGTCTATGGCATGGTTTTGGCGGGAATCCTCCTCGCAGCACGAAGTTCGCTCTTGTGGCGCCATCTTGCTTGCGTTTTGTTAGTGCATTGATTTTTGGTGCGTTTTGATCTGTAACAGAGAAATAATGATTTTAATGAGGTTGAAATAACATTTCCAAAAATGTTCCTCAAAAACCCTAAATTTGTATAGTAGGTATAGTTTTGGCAAACCATTTCTGTCAGTAGAAAACCGCGGCAAATTCAAATGACGTACATGTGGCAACACTGTGTGATGAGACACCGTATTTCATGACGAACATTTCAACTCACATTTCTTTTACATTGAATCTGTATCTAGCGCATTTCACTCTCTCATCTTAAGCGCGAATGAGATAGAACTCCCGCAACGTTCTCCATTAAATTTAAATTAGTTTTTAAGGCATACGGCAATTGCCTCAACCAGATTATCTGTTGCAGTTGATGACAGATTACACGAAATCTGTCCGTCTCCTTTTTATACACAGTAAATGTCACCTAATGAAAGGGGCGGAAATGCTAACAAAAAATTAAAAACATAGAATTCGATGATCATTGCTGCTTTTTCCACTGATTCTTAGTGTTATCATACTTTTGTTTGCTGTACATTGCTACTTCGTTCGTTGGCTAGCCAGACTATATTACAGTGTTTTGTCTCGAAATGGAAATCACCAGTTTCCAGAAAACACTCTAAATAAATTGCGGTAGATTAACCCTACTGGGAAGGTTTTTGCTTAAGAAAAGCTTTCTTTCTGTAGTTATATGGTTTATGTACCACCGGTTTATGTACCACCTTCCGTCTCTTTTTCTCATTGTATGGAATCTGGAAACAATTTTTATCGGCCTTGCCCATTGGTTCAAACTTTTTTTTTTAACCAAACATAAGCTTACATTTTGTTGTATAAGTTTATTGGATTTAACATGTCCAACGTCATGTTTATTACACGATACGACTCGTATCGTTACGATTACGAGTAGTAGCTGTAGCTGCAGAAGAGCATAGGTACTGAAAATTTTACAATTCTTTTCCTGCGCCATTATCACAATTTACATATTAGCCCAAATAGAACCAGCCAAATACGAGTTGGACTCGTGCATGAGGGGAACGTATATCATGCAATTTTAGCAATGTTTTTTTCTTAAGTCTGACTCACGCTTGTAGGTATATTTAGATCATGGACGAAGCAATCTATACATATAATAAAGCTGAAGAGGGTCGAAAGTCTGTTCATGGAATATATTCGAAAAAAAGTCGTCTGGGGATACTTAGAATCGATAACAGAACACGATCCAACAATTTTTAGAATTTTTGTCTGTTTATCTGTTTATCTGTTTGTCTGTTTATCTGTTTGTCTGTTTATCTGTTTATCTGTTTGTCTGTTTATTTGACCGCGCATCACGTGAAAACGGCTGAACGGATTTTGATGAAATTTTGGATAGATATAGTTTGAGTCCTGGGAAAGGATAATATATAGTTTTAATCCCGAAAATCAACCCTGGTGGGGGTGAAAATGGGGTTGAAAGTTTGTATGGAGAATTTTTAACCGCTGAAACGATTTAGATAGAAATGACTATGGAGATAAATTGAGTCTCGAGAAACGTCATAGGATAGTTTTCAAACCCTTGTGGGGGTGAAAAGGGGGTTGGAAGGTGGTATGAGGATTTTTTTACCGCTGAACTGATTTAGATGAAAATTGGTATAGATATAGTATGGGTCTCGAGAAATGACAAAGGATAGTTTCTTCTTTAAACCCCCCCCCTCCCCCCAATCTTACTTTAGAACCGTAGGTCCAAAAAATTTGAAAAAAATAATGGAAGTGACGCCTATACTATACGTGATACATATAATAAAGCTGAAGAGGGTCGAAAGTCTGTTCATGGAATATATTCGAAAAAAAGTTGGCTGGAGATACTTAGAATCGATAACAGAACACGTTCCAAGAATTTTTAATTAGTTAACGGCTGAACGGATAATGATGAAATTTTGTGTAGAGATAGTTTGAGTCCCGGGAAAGGACAATGAACAGTTTTCATCCCGAAAATCAACCCTGGAAGGGGTGAAAAGGGGGTTGAAAGTTTGTATGTTGAAGGTTGGTATTGAAATAATTTGTAATTTTTTGGTCAAGGTGTTCATATTTATAACATGTTACCCGTCGATGCTTTAAATTTACCTTTACCCGCTCTTAAGAAATATTTGAAAATGTCATGAATGTCAAAGGGTTATTGCAGCAAACCAAAAAACTACTACAAAATCATCTAACATTTATAGGACACCGTTTAGGTAGGAAAACATATCAAACGTTTTGTGAAGCAGTCAGATTAGGATTTATTTTTCTTTATAATTAAATAATAGGTACATTATCTGTCTCTCAAGCAGTTTTGATATGTCTTCTTGAAGAACTACGCATTATTTTGTATCTTTAAGATCTAATAATGTATTACTGTTTTGAAAAAAATAAGTCCCGTCGAATTTCTTTTCGGTCATAATACTTCTTGGGCCAGAGGTACACCTACAGGGTTAGAACCGGTGGAGTTTTGGAACGAAGTTCCTTATCGGACGGTTCGCGGATGGGGGCCTAGGCGAAAAAAAGTCACGTGACCGTTACGAAAAAGCGTCACGTCACGAAAACGCGACACCCATACGATTGAGAAACATGTAAAATGGAATGAAATAAAAAATATATAAAATAGAATAAATAAAATGAAGTGAAGTGTAGTGAAACTGAGAAGTGGCTAAGTGATAAAAGTCGAGAACCTCAAAAGTCGAGAATTTTAAAAATGTCGAAAATGTCAAAAATGTCAAAAATTTCGACTATGTCAAAAATTTTAAATTTCTAAATTTCCAAAATTTCCAAAATCTCCAAAATTTCCAAAATTTCCAAAATTTCCATAATTTCCATAATTTCCAAAATTTCCAAAATTTCCAATATTTCCAAAATCTTCAATATTTCCAAAATCTCCAAAATTTCCAAATATTCCAAAATTTCCAAAACTTTCAAAATTTCCAAATTTTCCACTATGTCCAAAATTTCCACTATTTCCAAAATTTCCAAAATTTTTAAAAAATGCAAAAAAAATAAAACCACAAAATTTACGAAAAAGTAAAAAATGAAATAAAATTAAATAACATAACTTCGTTCCAATCGCACTTGATTCACACACTTTCCACGACACTCACGTATTTTATTTTTCTCTGACGTTCATTAGTGCATTGTAATATGCTTACATTGACGAATATGATCTACACCAATATCATAAATCCTCTATTCCGCGTTCGGAACCGTATGTAATTAATTACCAACATTATTGCAACCAATAACGTAACATCAGTGTATTATCTGTGACAGTGTGGTAAAAACGTATGAAAATTCATTACCTACGGTAACGTAATGAAAATCGGCCCCCCCCGACCGCCGGCGCAATAATGTTGGTCATGGCGGTGTAATGGTGGTCATTCTAATGGTTTCAATGGATTTTTAATATGTGTGTAGGTAAAGCAGTGTATGCTTCTGTACATAATTTGGCCTTATTACGTAACAGTTACATCGCCATGTCCGTCCGTCTGTCCGCGGTCTAGCTCAGTTACCGTTCGCACTAGAAAGCTGAAACTTGGTGAGGCCTGATAAGATCATTCAATAAAAACTATATTGAATAAAATCGGTTCAGCCGTTTTTGAATTATTAGTCAAAAACGCATAGTGAAAGGAAGTGCCGAATAGTAAACGACGTAAGCGCCGCCAAATAAACGACCTTTAGAACGGATGTTTTGTAACAGGGCAGTATCTACGAAACTCTACACTGAGCATCGCCCGACATGCTCTTGGCCGGTTTTTTTTTCAGTGCTATCCCGGAAATCACCCAATTAAGGATTACTAATTCCAATTCTAGAAAATCCCCAGCCAGGCCAGCCAGCCTATAAAAATTCAACGTCTAAAAGGGGGGGGGGGGGTAGCCACTACACTCGATTGAGTTAAATTTGCATGGGTCATGGACCCCCCCCCCAAGTGCACCCAAAATTCTGCATTTGTGACACCCCCCGCCCCCAACTGATTTGACGGGAGGATCGATTTGGATGATATTTGCCGTGGACATGAACGTATAAATACAAAAGTGGTCCTGTATCGTCCGATATACATACACCTAACTACTCTCTATGTCGTTTAAATCATGCCAAAAACAAATATAATAAAAAAAAGTATACATTTATGAGTGTAGTTTCATTTAGTGGTAATTGTAAAATATTTTATTAGGACTACTGTCCTCTAGCGTATCCATCTGTCAACTTTACTTCAAGTTCCGCCTCCAGGGTAGCGGGAGAGAAATTAGGGGTGAATTAGCCGCTTACTGACACAGACCGAATTCCACGCGGGCGGAGCCGCGGGCACAGCTAGTATAGAATAAGTACCTACTCATTACACTTCGATTTATTATAAATAGGTAAACTGTATATACATTAAGCAGGTGGTCAAGAGATTACGCCTACATTAAATCCATTTAAGTTGTCTAATTAACTTGGATTCTTATTTAATGTACGGTCAACCAATTTGATTCCTAGGCCACTGTAGAACCTTGTCGTAATGACAGTTGCCCGTGGCTACGTATAAACGTAACCCATTCGCTACCAAACTAGTATTGTGACAAGATTCTAGAGTGGCCTAGGAATCAAATTGGTTGACTGTACGTTTATGACACATGTCAAAATCCAACATTGTATGTTCTAATCCTAAATAGGCAAAGGGTGCATTTGAGCTCAAGATGGCGATGACGTCTTGGGAATAGTGTTTGTTTTTTATTTATTTACGTAGTTCAGTGTGTAATATTGATAGGGTATTGTGCGGTGATCTAAGGAACAAGTGTGCAGCTAATGAAAAATTAGTTTCAAAACGAGCGTAACCTTCCTTTAGTTGAACAAACGTTAAACGTATGAGCACTAGACCCTACTCATAGTGTTGTGTTCCTGCTGGTGAGTGTGGTTGCCAAAGAGCTCAAAGAGGACCCAGTTTGTTGACGACGAGGTACCCTCTTGTTCCTTTAGCCGTCAACACAGTGAATCCTCCTTTTTGTAAAGGGTCTGCAACGCGCATGTGATTCCTCTGGAGATGCAGGCGTCGGTAGCTGTTTACCATCAGGCGGGCCGTATGCTCGTTTGTCACCGTCGTGGTATAAAAAAAACGTAAACGTTATCCGTGGCTACTGTGTGGTACAGAATAAAGCGTGCCGTAAGGATTATGTTTCTCCTTGCTCTGAATAGTAGTTTACAAGATTATCTTAAATTCAAGTGACATACCCCCAAGGCTGAGCGGTGCAATGTTGCAACTAGGCGAGGCGAAGGTGAATTAGGATTTATACGAGCTGACCTGTTAGGGGCCCAAGGTTTCAAACATGGCGGCCAGTTAAAATTAACGTAAAATTTTAGTTTCCTTTTTACCATATTCCAAAGGAGGGTTGTTTGGATTGTTTAATACACTAGCAGCTATGAGCTGATGCGTGTATATCACTGCACTTGTTTATAAGAGTAAAGTTAATTTTTTTTTATTTCAAATATTTATCTAGTCTGTTTTTAAAATTGTTCACTGAGTGGGCACTTATCACTATCTCTGGTAATTTATTCCACTCGCGCACAACTCGATTACATAAAAAGTTTTTTCTAGGATTGCATGCGCTGGGACCTCGGTTAATTTTTAAGCTATGGGCTCTCAGACGATGATTCTCACTCAAAACAAACATGTAGGACACAAACATAAGTTTTAATGAGGTCGCCAAAACAAACATAAGTTTTAATGAGGTCGCCACGCTGTCTTCTTTGCTCCAGAGTTGTCAGCCAAGATATCTAAGCCTTTGTTCATATGGCGTGTTACCTAATCCATATTCCATTTTCATTGCCCTGTTGTACCTTTTCAAGCATATTCATATCCTTCACGAAGTATGGACTCCAAATTTGTGTAGTATATATGACCATTTCTTTGGCATGCTCTACATACTACATCGTTTCACGGTTTACGACCTTTACAACGTACGACTCTCTTTCTTTTGCCCTGGGTTCTAGGCCTTGACCATGCTGTTTCTTTAAGTGTCCATCTTTTATCTCTGAATCTTACAATGTGGCCTGCCCATTTCCACTTGCCATAATGCATGTTCAAGAGCGTCTGTGAGTTTAGTTTTATTCTTTACTAGCGACCCGCTCCGGCTTCGCACGGGATAAAAAATGGTTATTGTGGGTTATCCCTAAAAGATAGACATATACCATTTAGGACTTTTTTGTAGACCTTTTTAAGGTGTACAATACTGTACTACATTATTTTGATCTATCTCTTAGGACTCAGCCAGCGTTTGCAATGTAAGCGCAAGAAATGGGTTTATTTACGACATCACATTAGAAACCTCTAAAATCATCAGTGTTTCTCTACTATATTATGCATGTATTATACATATAAACCTTCCTCATTAATCACTCTATCTATTAAAAAAACCGCATCAACATCCGTTGCTTAGTTTTAAAGATCTAAGCATACATAGGGACAAGTAGCGGAAAGCGACTTTGTTTTATATTATATATGTAGTGATGTCTTTGTTTCTGATCTTGTGTATTTTCCTTAGATGCAAGCTTCTTTTCATAGAGCGCTGACATGACATGTTGCAATTTTATGTTTTCAACCGACTACAAGATTTCGAAGGAGCAGGTTCGTCGGGATCTTTGTTTTTGCTATTTTTTTTATTTATTTATGTATGTTCACCGATTATTCGAAGACGGCTGGACCGATTTGGAAAATTCTTTTTTTTGTTTGAAAGCGTATGCTTAACAGTTGGTTGATTGTAACCATGTCAGGATCTGGTGATGGGATCCTGGAGAAATCGAAGGAACTCTATTATAGGCACACCTATAGTGATTTGAGTATTTTTTACAGCAGCTCGAGCAAGCTGTTGGAAAGGTGGATGCTAAGTGAAGTCGGTTCTTTTTTGTTTAAAATTATTATTTGTAAATTAGATGTTGCAAGTTTCCAGGTTTCCAGTCAACAGATTAGGTAGTGCGTTATCAGTAAGTAGCTTTGTATTTGGATTTCTTATACAGATGTGACAAAAATACTAGTGATCCGTTTAAGGACATAATTGGCATCGTATTGCGATTAAGAAAATGTAGAAGAAAATTTTTTGACGCGAAAAATTTTTCTTTTTGTATTGGACACGTACATAATAATAGAAGGTAAAATCGAAGGGAAAAGAGGCGGAGGAAAAAGAAGAACAACATGGATAGACAACCTCAAGAGTTGAGAGAAAGACTGCAAACCGAGAAGAGTTCCGGGCTGTGGTAGCCGACATTCGTAGAGGATATGGTACCTAAAGAAGAAGAATGGGACACGTGGTCCCAACCGGCCAACTCCATACAAAACCATACATACTAACCAATATTCTTAGTTTTTTATAATTAGTATGCGGTACTAATTATACCTTTAAAAGGATCACCGACATTTTTGTTATACCTTCTAAATACTTACAGGGTAGATTTTCTAAATGGGACACTGAATAGGCATGGTGAATTTTTTTCATACGGTATCAATCGATTCGTTTTGTTGTGAGGATCAAATGTCTATATGGGGCCAATTGCGTTAAATCAACACCAAAGTCAGAAAGAGACTTAAAGTCCGAAATTTGCATTTGTTTCTCAAAACCTCTAACAAAATGACGTGTAAAAGTGACGTCACGATCACATAGTCGCCCTGTTTAAAGTATGGAAAAAATATGAAATTGTTATTTTTACAGTGAAATGTTGCGTTTATGTATATGGTTGCGATACAATTTATTTTACAGTAAAATGTTTAAAATCTAATGGTATCATTGTTTTTTTTTTAATTTCGCACTTTATAAAATCGTTAAATTTAGAAATTTTGCAGCTTGATATCTTTGAGCCATTTCAATAGAATTTATAAATTTTCACTTTAGTTGGATATATTAATCATTTTGCATCCTATCAACTAAATTTTATTGAATAATTCAACATGTGTCATCATGCCTTCTACCCTTACTTTTGAATTAACGACTATTGACGTTCACATGTTTTGGAAAAATGTTCCTATACAAATAGTGTTTATTTAAGATCAGCCGTTAATAACAAAATATCCTAGATCTAAAACGGTAGAATATGGCTACCGTGTACAGTGTTAAAGTAGCTACTTGTTAAAATAACATTAATTCAATATTATAATAATGGCCACGCAAAAAACAAGTACTCTAATTTTTGCAATAACTAATTTAGCTGTCATCGTTTTAAAGGTCACTTGTTTATCAAATTGTAGACTATTCGTCATTGAACATGACATACTGTTCAACTTAATTTACTCGTAGTTATAGACTAAGCTAACTCTGCAGTTACTTTGTAAGTGACCAAAAGTAAATAGCCAGAATGACGTAAACTATGGTATTCCATAAGACCATCAGATATATCGGAGCGGCCAAGGTGGTCACGAATATCTGAACAAGGCCTCTATTGTCAAGGCGATAAACTGGGTGTTCAGATATTTTTGAGTACATTGGCCGCCCTGATATATTTGATGGCGACTGTAGTTAAATAGGTGTCATCCTTTTGGTACGGAACCTTAAAAATATTAATTTTTTTTAGGGTTCCGTAGTCAACTAGGAACTCTTATAGTTTCGCCATGTCTGCCCGTCCGTCCGTCCGTCCGCGGATAATTTCAGTAACCGTTAGCACTAGAAAGCTGAAATTTGGTACTAATATGTATATCAATCACGCCAACAAATTGGTAAAATAAAAAGTGGGAAAAAATGTTTTATTAGGGTACCTCCCCTATACGTAAAGTGGGGAGTGATTTCTTTTTTCATTTCAACCCTAACCTGTGATATATTGTTGGATAGGTATTTAAAAATCAATACGGGTTTACTAAAATAATTTAATGATAATGTAAATATTTTCGGAAATAATCGCTCCAGAAGTAAAAAAAAATGTGTCCCCCCACCCTCTAACTTTTGAACCATAAGTTTTAAAAATATGAAAAAAATCTCAAAAGTAGAACTTTATAAAAACTTTCTAGGAAAATTATTTTGAACTTGATAGGTTGAATAGTTCTTGAAAAAAAGTTACAAAATAATTTCTGAACTAAGTTTGTAATTTAACCGTACATATAAGCAGGTGTTTATTGTACCTGTTATTTCTACAAAATCACAATGAAATGACGTGATTTCAAATAAAGTAAAAACGGTGAAAATCGGTTCACGCAATAAAGAATTATCCCATAAAAATCATCTTCTATACTTTAAGCTCGCGCGCATTAGTTTACTTAATTTGCCGATAGATGTCGCTGTACGTGGAACGCTCATATCATATCCTACATGGCGGTGTTATTTTAACTCTTAAGTGGGGACACTTACTGTGACGGACGGAAAACTACGGAACCCTACACTGAGCGGGCCCGACACGCTACTAGGCGGTTTTTTTTTTCTTATTTACTTATTTATTTATTATCGTATAGCTACATGTCACTGGATGTAGAATAGATAGGCATTTCTTCCCTGGGGTAGTAGTAGTGGGAAGGCAGATGATAATGAAAATCCAGTGAGTGCTGCGAGGTCCAGATGGGACAGTGCAGCTGCCAAGTTTGTTTCTCTTTAGCACACAAAAATATTGACTTCATGACAATCATGACAATTTCAATAAACAATACTGTTTCATTTTTTTTCTTATTTACTGACAACTATTTAAGTACAATTTATTAATGAAAAATGCACTATTGTATGTTAACTAAACTTTTTAATTGCTCACTTACCGCTCCCCCAAAATAAACCCTATGCCTTTTTCATAAGATTTAAATTCCTTCAATGGACTAACTAGCACCATTTGGCGTTAAAATTGATACAAACACACTTTTGCCGTTAACAAAACAAAACAAAGCTCTTAACACGTCATCTTAAGATGCATTTTCGATTAACTTTCACTTATTGAACCGCTTGCAATTCTTATTACGTTCAAACACGTACCAAGTTAACTTTGCTGCTGTTAACATTAGGGATGGGTCTTAATGTATTGGAATAAAGGTGATCTTTGTTTGGGTTTTATCGATCGGTCGTTGACAATGACCCCGATGGCTACTGATTAGTCTGGCTGGAAGTTCTTGGCGGTAATGTTACGTGATGATTATCGGACAAACTTACGGCGTCTTATATTTGACAGGAGCTGCATTCGACTTTGTTTTATGGCAGTGGCGACATGGATGCGTGACCAACAAAAATGCATATTTATCCATTTTTTTTTTCTTTGTAGTATAATGGATGAAAAACATAACCTCGAAATGGAGACAAACATTGATGCTATCGTTTAAAAAACCCCTGTGTGTTTTATTCGAAATCCATAACCATAGACAAAAATGTAATTTTTTGTATGGCGCAAACCAAAAGATTGTTTCAACCAATAATATAATCTGTGGGTGTTTGGCAAAAAATAGACAAATGGCAAAAACGGAACACTTTTAGTTTCGTCATGTCCGTCTGTCCGTCCGTATGTTACAGCCATTTACTCGGAAAGTAAAATACGTATCTTAATAAAATTTAGACATAAGGTGTATTTTGTATGCCGCTATTTAGAAACTGGCGGAAAAAAATTTTAGGGGGGGGCGATCCATACATGTAACTCAATTTAATTTTTTTTTTACCAAATATCAACATGTTGCCCATCGGGTCTTTCAAATTGACGATATATAGATAGGTCTCTAGACATGAAGGAACTTGTGGAAAAATTCATCAAAGTTGAGTAAGCGTCGATAGCTGAGTTGGTCAGAGCGATCGGATCGGTGTTCCGAAAGGTCACAAGTCGATCTTGCTCGACGCGGTGAAACCCGGTCTAACTTCAATACAACTCCAATTAACTACGCAATACAGCGTCTAAAAGTCAGAATCAGAATTTGCTTGAATATTATTCCGATGCAACTCAATACAACTTCAATATTGGTTGATTATTTGTTGTGTGTTGTAGTTATGTTTGAAATAGATTGTGTTTTTAATGTCTAATTTATATATTTAAAATCAGATGGCGGCCACAGGGTTGCCATTTAGCAATTTAAACGACTGATGTGCTGTGAGGTCGCAGGTGACAGGTACCGCAGCCAATATGGTTGTTGCTCGTTTAGCGCCACCCAGGGGACACGTGTAGGGTATAACTGGCAATCTCCTACAGACGTGAACAACGTTTATCCCCCGGAGTTGACATACCAAAGACTTCGCTAGAAGTTGTAAAACCATACTGTATAAATTAGTCTCTTCAAAACCGAGGTCGCAGTTCTGATACATAAAATTACAACATATACACGTTGAATAACTTTAAACCAGGAAACGCATTAGCGCGCAAAGGTATTAAATTGTTTAACGAATTTTTATATTTGCGTCTAAAATAACTTTGAATGCAATATAATATTGGTGAAACTAGTATTTTCTGCGTATCCTTAATATGATATCTAAATATACGAAACACTCATGTTACTTAGGGTTTAAGGTACCTATAAGGTGTAAGTACCTATAGACGGAGAGCTAGCCACGTCAGATATGACATAATAATGAGAGCGACGAAACCCCTCTCGTTAGTTTGCTATACTATGCTTATTTCTAGATCCGGACATCTGGAAGCCTGAATGTGGTGTAGGTTAAAGAATGCAAACCACTTTAAGAATACAAATCCTAGATTTCTGGTTTTGATGCAGTATTATGAAAAATTATATAAATAATTAGATCATATCATTGCCAAAAGTTTCTGATGGGGGAAAGTAGTGCAAAACGACGTACTTATAATGTAATTCATAGTTTGTCGCCTACCGTTTCTGTTTCCGAAATATTACGCAATGTATTTTGCAATAATAAGATAACTTCGGCCCTTTTTACCTATTTGGGTATTACTTTTTTCCAATTCAAATGCGAGTTTGTCACTCTGACATCCACCCATTAAAAGCTGCTAGATGCCCGGATCTAGCAATAAGGATAGTATTGCAATCTTACTAGATGGGTTTCATTGCTCTCATTATTGTGTCATATGTCATATCTGACGTGGCCAGCTCTTAGACCACTACGAACCTAATTACTATTTAACTCTGTAACTAGGCAATCCCAGAATATTTATAGGACATTGTAGTTTCAAAATATGACCAGCTTAGGTTACTGTTATACAGGTGTAACAAACATACTAATGATCCGTTTATGGGTATAACTGGTATCATATTGCGACTAAGAAAAAAATTGATGGACGCGAAATAGTACATTACTGCAGAGGCCGTGAAGTAAGGGATTTAAAGACGAGATTGTGGTAGACGAGTCGTAGACGAGGCCGGATAAAGCGAGTCCTGCAATCCCTGTTCCGGCCAAGGATTGTATAGTGCTTTTCTCAAACAATGTAAGAAAATATTATAATTAAAATAACTACTAAGTAATCAAGTAAATAAGTTTCAAGTGCCGCCTTTTTTATTTTTTAAACTTGACATTTGAAAAAGCTATTCGAGCACCATGTTTAACCGCTTATAAATTTAGTACCATAGATTTTGTTTTTTCTTTTTTAATTTTAATGTCGCAAGTATACTTACAGAGAGAGTGGTAATTGGCTGTATGTAATATTTCCTTTGTCAGTCTAACCTTAGTGAGCAAATTTAAAAAGTTAGAGCAGCGGACAATAATGTACGTTTCATACTAACTCCCTAAATGAGCAACTTCATGTCTTCATTTCGTGACATTAACGCATACATTTCGGAGTATGTTTGAGAAAATATTTTTTTTTTGTATGTGGCACGTCGGCCAACCCTCCATACAACCCCCCTTTTTTGAGTAATAGTTTTTTTTTCCTTATTTTGTCATAATTAGAATACGACAGCAATTACGCCCTTAAATGGATCAGCAGTGTTTTGTTACACTATTTATATGTATAAGTATACAGAATTCATCCTTACTTATATTACTTATCATGTAAACAGACATTTCTCAAAGACATTATCACACTTTTCCCTGGGATTATCACTTAAAATGTGGTTGGTGGTTGTGGCTGTGGTCCATCATGTACAACTATCGAATAAAATAACATTTAAAATAATATCTATTTTTTTTTTCGAATAAATGCCGTTTCGTTTCATTCGTAAAATATTAAAAAGAAAATAAAATCTGTAAGAAGCCCGTGTAATTCTCATTCCAAAAAGTATATATACAATATATTTTTAAAAGTAATATGCAGGGAAAAAAATATTACTATCTCGGTACCAAAATGTCTGAAATAAAAATTACCTATATATGTATTTGAGAATGGTTTCATTTTCGTATAAAATAAGGACGCTTAATATATTTATGATTTAATTTTTTTCATGTAAAAATACCTACTTATGTATTTTATTTATTTTATTATTTAATAAGACAAAAGCCCTTCTTATCCTCATTATAAAAAGTATTAATAAATCATATTAGGTATATTGGTTTAAGTAATGTCAGTAAAAAAATTGTTAGAGTGAATCCTTATTGAATCATGTTATAAACAAAAATTTATAACATGATTCAATAAGGACTGCCTAAATGCCATATAAAAACACTAGTAAGAATAAAATAGGTGTTTCCCTCACTTCCCACAAAAGTATGGACTTTTTGTGCCCATTGGAAATTATCAAGTCCGTGGAAATTGCTCATTGGAATTTGGTTTCTGCAAATTGTTGCAGTCTTTCGTATTTCTTATAAAAACTGGCCAAGTGCGTGTCGAACTCGCGCACCGAGGGTTCCGTACAAACCTGTAGGTAACAAAAATTTACGGTTTTCGCAATTTTTCCTTTATCTGTGCTATAAGACGTTGCTTCGTACCAAATTTCAAGATTTCACGGGAAGTACCCTGTAGGTTTTGATTCCCTTGAGAGTTTCGAAAATTTGCGGCATAAACGGCTGTATCTTTTGATTGCGTTGGCTTAGAAGTTTGATTTTTTGACAGCTCCAAGGGACAGTAGACCTGAGTATTTGTTATAAATTTCAGCTTGATACCTCCAAGCGTTCCTGAGAAAAAGGGTCTTGACAGACGGACGGACGGACAGACGGACGGATGAGAAAGTGATCCTATAAGGGTTCCGTTTTTTCTTTTCGAGGTACGGAACCCTAAAAACGGTTAAAGTTACCACAAAACTTTCAATGAGAAATATATTATTTATGAAATTCACTACAACACTTTTCTTTGCAGTATGTTGCTAAGACTTTTAGTTTTCTATCTATGTGACTTACAAATAAACCTCCCCTTTTTACCCCCACCGCACCATAAGTTTAGGGGGCTCCCCTTCCTAAAATGGCCTATGGGTCCTAAGGTCTCACCACGGTCTCACTATGCAAAAGAGAATCCCACTAAAATCCGTATAATACCCTTTGTTATAGTGTAGGTACACCGACGACTAGGTAATAATTCATATAGTGACCATATTTAATAAAAAAATCTATTAGATAAAATATTAAAGCACAAGCAACATACTCAGGTACTTAAATAGATAACCTATTATAAATTTGCGATTATAATTTTTTCACTATTTTTAAGGTTCCGTACGAAAAAAACGGAACCCTTATAGGATCCCTTTGTTGTCCGTCCGTTCGTCCGTATATCCGTCCGTCTGTCAAGACCCTTTTTCTCAGAAACGCGTGGAGATATCAAGCTGAAATTTATATCAAATACTCAGGTCTACTATCCTTTGAAACTGTGAAAAAATCAAACTTCTAAACCAACGCAATCAAAAGATACAGCCGGTTATGCCGCAAATTTCCGCAAATTTGCGAAACTTGCAAGAGAATCAAAACTTACAGGGTACTTCCCGTGAACTCAGAATCTTGAATTTTAGTACGAAGCAACGTCTTATAGCACAGATAAAGGAAAAATAGCGAAAACCGTACATTTTTAGTTATAGACATCATATAATAAAAATATTTTTAATAATTTTAAAGTTACTACCCCTATATACCTACAGGTTTATACGGAACCCTAGGTGCGCGTGTCCGACTCGCACTTGGCCGGTTTTTATATCATAACATAAGTAACATCATTGAATATTTAATATAATTAATATCCTTGATTCTAGACGCAAAGGACAAAATATTTGGTTTATTTTTATAAATTAAAACAGGAAAATAAAAACCAAACTATTGTTGGATCCAGACGGTAAAGACTTAACTTAAAACTACCATATCTTATTTTATATCTTCATACTTTAACCAAGGTCCTAAAATTAGCACTTAATTAATTACTGTTAATGAACAGGGCAATTGTTTTGTTGATTTTAAAACAAAATTAATTTAAACCTTCTCATAAAGATTTCGATTTCACTGTTTTTTCTTAAACGGTAAAGCAGTGGTTGATTAGGGTAATTAGTAAATACCCCCCGCGGGGGTAAAATGACTCTGTGGGAGTAAAATCGGTTTTCCGTATTTTCCCGTGTTTCCCGTTCATAGTGGTAACGGGGTTAATGAACTAGAGGCTAAAATATAAAGATAAACGATCTTTCTTCAATTTAGGCACATTACAATCATTGCACTTATTTATTTATTTATTTAATCTTTATTGCACAATATAAGATGGTACAAATGGCGGACTTAATGCCATAAGGCATTCTCTACCACTCAACCAATGGGCTAAACAGAAAGGTTAAGTAGGTGCAGGGCCCATTAAATATGACAGAATTAATAAGAGAAAAAAAACTAACAATAGACACATATTAGGCTATATTCATAAACTTATACAAATACATATAATAATAAACATACATACATATATTTCATATACCTTGTGTGAACCATCAGGAGGACGATGAAGAAAGCTTATGACTTATGAGCGTCAGAGAGAAAAAACTACCACCGGTTCTAACCCTACACCTCTGACCTGAGAAATATTTTTCATCTCTCCTGTTCGGAAAGTTTTATTTTCCTAGGTAGATAGCCGGGTGGAAAATTGCTTTTCCATCCCTAGGGTGGAAAGTAACTGTATTAATTGTGGATTGAGCCGGTGCCCACCCGGATGTCCTCCTCTCTGACCACCGGCAAAACATTGAATTAGTCTTTTTCAAATTTTTCAAATTTTACTTAACATTTTTATAGATTATTATTTATATACCTGTTTTATAAAATGTGCGTGTAGTATTGTACTTTCCTCACAGTCGAAATGAAAAGCAGAGTGTTTAACTCGGGTGAAATTACCCATTTCACCCTCGAACTATTGGCGCTCTCACTTCGTTCGAGCGCCAGAAATATCTCGGGTAAAATGGGTCACTTTCAACCCTTGGTTAACAATCTACTAATGACTAGCTCCTTGCTAGTCATAACTCATAATACTTCTCGGGTCTCGGTAACTCGGCGGAACTTATTTTCAAAACAGTAATAAATTAAATGTTAAAAATACACAATAATACTGTAACTAGAACACTCAAATTACCTTAGTTCCCCTTTCAAAAGCTGGAAATAGAAACACAAACACTGCAATATTGCAAGGGAATCAAAACTTACAGGGTACTTCCCGTGAACTCAGAATCTTGAATTTTAGTACGAAGCAGCGTCTTATAGCACAGATACAGGAAAAATTGCGAAAACAGTAAATTTTTAGTTACATAATATAATAAAAATATTTTTAATCATTTTAAAATTATTACCCCTAAATACTTGCCGGTAACTCGGCGAAATTTTTTTCAAAACAGTAATAAATTAAATGTTAAAAATACACAATAATACTAGAACACTCAAATTACCTTAGTTCCCCTTTCAAAAGCTGGAACTAGAAACACAAACACTGCAATATTTCAAAGTCCGCGGACTATCTAAATACTACAGGCGAGGCGAATACTAGCGACCGACGACCGGGTCGATTTACTCGCGCGAGTGCACTGGTAGGCAAGCACGCAACCTTGCCTTTAAAACTACTAATAAAATCCCCCACCTATTGGTTTTAAAAATATTTATATGACAATTAATAGTATTAGGTATTACTATTGGCATTATATATATATAAGGTTGACTGGAAGAGATCCCTTAATGGATAAGTCCGCCTTTGTACAAAATAGTATGTATTATTTCTGTTGTATTTTTCTTTGTACGATAAAGTATTATACTACTTCTATTATTTTAACAGGAAAAATATGCCATACTTCGTCCCCATCACTAATCCGTCGTCTATTTATTTATATATATATTTTTTTCTTATTGTTTATACGTAAATTATAGTAGTTTATGCAACAGTTGTATAAGAGGGGTCAAAAAAGGTGAGCGGCGTGGGTAACAATTTGAGCCGTAGGCGAAAATTGTTAAGAAAAACGCCACGAACATTTTTTTACCTACTTATACGACGTTGCATACAATACTTTTTCTACGAATACACTTACTTTTACATAAAATGCGAAATTGAAATCTTCATGGATATCGCAGTTATTTTGTCAACATAATCAACAATCATTTAAGTTTTACGTTTTAAAACACTATTTTTCAAGAATACTAACATCACTAACACAAATACACACCGTCGTCATTTGATCAATTATTAAAGGGCTACAGAGATTAGTAAATATACCTGAATTACTTTCAAAGTTTGCAATTTGCCCCAACAAACGAACGGGAAACGTAAAAAACTACGAAGTAGGTCTGTGGTTCTTATATTTTTTTCTTTTTTAAAGTTTTTTTTTTCTAAAAACGCTGCGTTTATTTAGGTTTCTTAGGTTGGCAGTAATTTATTTTATATTAATAGCCGTGTTTGCACGCGATTCCGCGATACTATTTTGGCGCTTTTATAGAACAAGTGTTATTTTGGGGAATAGACTAGATAGACTTTTCATTGAGTGTATTATCTATGTTCTTATAAAGGTGTTAACGAATGTATAAATGACAGATAAAAGTACAGGAGTAGAAAAAATATATAAAAGGTGTAACAAAAAATATGGTGATCCGTTTAACGGCATAATTGGTATCTATTCTTAAAAAAAAAGGTTTTGTATGAAGGGTTGGTGGATCGAGACGACGTACCCCATACAAAAAAAAATTTTTTTCGCGTTTAAAAAATTTTTGTCCTAATTTTTCCTAGTCTCAATATGATACCAATAATGCCCTTAAACGGGTCACCAGTATTTTTTTACACCCTGTATGGGAAATGTATTAAAATCTATACGTGCCGACGACGGGGGACCTGCTTGCACCTTTAGCCGTCAACACAGTGAATCTTCCTTTATATTAATGGGTCGGCAACGCGCATGTGACACCTCTGGAGTTCCAGGCTTCCATAGCCTACGGCTAGTAGCTTGCCATCAGGGGGGGCGTATTCTTGTTTGCCACCGTCATGGTATGAAAAAAAAACACAAAAGATCCTTCGTCCCCATCGCTAATCTGTCTTTTATTATATTATTTAAAAAAAATGTTACTCGTTGTTCATACGCAAAATAATTTTATCGAAATTATAGTCTATTTAAGATTTTTTGTAATTTAAGATCAAATTTCGAGTTTTATTGTAATTTTTTTGGCGTTAGCGTGAGTGAGATCATTAAAACTTTTTTAGTGACATAAACTGCTCTATAGCATTTTCTATTTTTGAATAAAGGTCTACTAAACTAGAATACAGTACTAAAATATATTCATCATTCAGTTTGTCCATGGATTCTATAAAATTGTCAAATAAACTACTTACAAAACATAAAAACCGGCCAAGTGCGTGTCGAACCACGCATAGGAGGGTTCCGTACCTTAAATGGAATAAGAACCAAACTAATACCAAAAAGTCGTATCTGATGCCTATTGAAGAAGTTTTTCTTCGATAACTCAAAAACTCAAAATACTTATATTCAAAATAATTTTCGTAGAAAGTATATGATAAGGTGCATCTCCTCAAATTTTTTCATATTTTTTGGATTTACGGTTCAAAAGTTACAGACACAATTTTTCTGACTTTCGAAGCGATTATTTCAGAAAATATTTACTTAATCACAAAATAGTCAAAGAAACCTCAATATTATTTTTAAAGACCTATCGATTGATGTGTCACATGTTGATATTTGGTTAAATTTTTTTATTTAGTTACATGAATGGAGCGCAAAAATATTTTTATTTTCAAATTTAACTACATAAATAAGTAGCGGCATACAAAATACACCTTATGTGTAAATTTTATTCAGATACGTCTTATAGTTTCCAAATAAAATGGCTCTGACATACGGACGGACAGACAGACAGACAGACATGACGAATCCATAAGGGTTCAGTTTTTTGCCATTTGGCTACGGAACCCTAAAATGTGTCATGAATTACAAAGACGAGTATAAAATTAATCATTACCTATTTAATAACTTCAGGCGGCACGTTTGCATATTTGCTATTTATTACAAGTTTGGTTGTAATTTATAATTCATTAACAGATAAATATCGGTAAGTAATTTTTTGTTTAAAACCTAAATGACAGAATTTGGTTTATAAGTTGTGTCGTTTTCGTGGGTTTAATAAGAAAAAAATATTTTTGTTCGTTTTTTTACTTGTTAACAGTAAAAATGTACCTACTTACAAGTCCCGGCCTTTTCAATTTTAACTACTCTGCTCTATATAATCACCAAATTAAAAATTTTAAAAACCGCCTTCAACACATTTTTGTTGATATTTCATAAACTGCTTGACCGATTTTGATAAAAATTACATGGGACCATCTCGGAAGTATACCCTATCAAACACAAAAAGAATTTTGTGAATCGGTTCACGATTCACGGAGATATCGAGTAACATACATACAAAAAAAAAAAAAAAATTAAAAAAAATCAGTCGAATTGAGAACCTCCTCCTTTTTTGAAGTCGGTTAAAAATGAAGTTAATGAATGTAATGAATGACAAAGTAAATTCATATAATATTTAAGTTATAGTATTTAGCATATTAATGTCATCAAATAATTATTTCTCTTACTATAAATCCCTTGCATGTACTGCCGTAAAAACGCTATAAGTACATGCGAGGGATTTATATTAAGAGAAATTATTATTTAATAGCATTAGTGTGATACATAGGCATTACTGTAATTTAAATATTATACGAATTTACTTTGTCATTACTTTCATCGATCAACTTCATTTTATTACGTTATTTCCTTATATCACGACAAGATTTAAAAAAAGTGCGTGTCGGAATCGAGCGCCGAGGGTTCCGTACAAACCTGTAGGTATATAGGGGTAGTAACTTTAAAATTATTAAAAGTATTTTTGTTATATGATGTAACTAAAAATTTACGGTTTTCGCAATTTTTCCTTTATCTGTGCTATAAGACGTTGCTTCGTACCAAATTTCAAGATTCTGAGTTCACGGTTTCTGGGTTCAAGTACCCTCTAGGTTTTGATTCCCTTGCGAGTTTCGAAAATTTGGGGAAATTTTGGGGCATAAACGGATGTATCTTTTGATTGCGTTGGCGTAGAAGTTTGATTTTTTTACAGCTTCAAGGGACAGTAAACTTGAGTATTTAGAGTAGGATATAAATTTCAGCTTGATACCTCCACGCGTTCTTGAGAAAAAGGGTCTTGATAGACGGACGGGCGGATGGACGGACGGACGGACAACAAAGTTCCGTTCCGTTTCCGTTTTTTCTTTTCGAGGTACGGAACCCTAAAAACTACTGTACCATGGAAAATATTAGGTATTCTGCATAAATAAATAACAAGGGAAATATGTTGCGATTAGCTTGGTAAAACAGGACACAAAAAATGACAAAAATGAATTGCATGATCCAGGAGTTAAACTATCATAAATAGCAATATTGCTCCGTATCTTATGGTAAAATAATTAGTCAAATTTACGTTGTAATGTCTCTATGATTTCACTTGACAGTGAAAATGTACAATAAGTGAAAATTAAAGGTTGGAAGGACGTATATTTTACCTAAATAGGTAATATCTTCTTTAGCAAAAGAAAAATACGTGAGTGTCGTGGAACGAAGTTATGTAATAAAATTGTTGGCTTTTTTTAAATTTTTGCATATTTTAGTTTTTTTTTTTGCATTTTCGATTTTTTGACTTTATTAACTTCGTTGACTTTTTTGACTTTTTTGAATATTTTGACTTTTTTGACTTTATTGACATTTTTGCCTTTCTTGACTTTTTTACCTTTTTGACTTTTCACTTCATTTCACTTTGTTCTATATTATTTTATTTTATTTATGTTTCTCAATCGTATGGCTTTGTTTCGCGTTTTCGTGACGGTCACGTGACTTTATTTCGCCTTTACATTTTTCTCAATCGTATGGCTTTGTGTCGCGTTTACGTGACGGTCTCGTGACTTTTTTTCGCTTTTACATGTTTCTCAATCGTAGGGCTTTGTGTTGCGTTTTCTTGACGGTCACGTGACTTTTTTTCGCCCCCCATCCGCTAACCGTCCGATAAGGAACTTCGTTCCAAAATCACCTAAAATGTTTGCTGGGATTGGTGTTGTCAATAAATAATGCACACTTCTACGTTGGAGTATCCTAAATATAAACGTAGGTAACAGTAACGAGCAGGCAATTTATTTAGTTTACGATTCATAAGGAAAACTCACCGAATATTAAATACATTTCCAAAAAATTTCAACAAAGAACGTTTGTAGATGAAAACACGAAAAATTACTTTTCTAAAATGTAAGTCACCAAGAAGTATTGCTAGGAAAATGTTGGACTTACGACCATAGGGATGACGACAAATGTTGAATTATGGAATGAAACTTAGTTGATGGGATGCAAAATGATCAATATATCCAAATAAAGTGAAAATACTTCAAAATTTCAAAATATTTCATTAAATTTCAAAATTAAAGTACGATATTAAAAAAACAATGACACTAATACATTTTTTCACAGTTAACTGTAAAATTAATTGTATGGCAACCATATACATAAACGCAACATTTCATTGTAAAAAAAAAATCATAACTTTTACACACTTCAAACCCGGCGCCTATGTAATCATGACGTCACTTTTACACATCATTTTGTTACGAGTAGGAGCGTTTTGAGAAACAAATGAAAATCTCAGATTTCAAGTTTCATTTCTGACTTTTGTGTTGCTTTAACACAATTGCCCCCATTTGATCCTCACAACAAAACAAATCGATTGATACCATACATAAAAAAATTCATCATGCATCACCAAAAATAGTTGATATTTTGTACATTACGGCTTTTTGTCAATAAGGAAGAAATATCAATACCATTTTAAAAAACACTCATGCATTTTGGCGTGACGGACATGCTATTTCCGTAACTAAGCATCGTAGCATAAAACACATCAACTAGCATAGCATAAAAGAGCTCTTAAATATAGAAATAAACCACCAACAGGCATACATTTATACAAAGAAACGAATGTGTTATAAGTTTATTCTTATTCCAAAACAGTGTTATGGCTCTCCTGAGCTCTTTGAGCCTACGGTAGTCGATATGCATATTAATGGATCTAAATACATCTAGAATAGATTTGACCTTATGACGAGTTTTTTTTCTAACATTTTGTATCTATAAAATTGCAGCGCCGGCCTAATAGGGTTCCGTCACCTTACGAACGCTGAACGTTACGCTGTGCGTTATCAGCGCCATACTAACCTTCCGGTTTGATCACTCTGATTTGATATTTGCTTGATATTTTAACGAGTTGCGCGCGCGGAAGCCAGGCATTCATACTAAGCGGCTTACATGCATGACGCAAAATGCTATGTCTTACTTTCAAATATTAAAGTAAAGGGCTGCGTTTGACGCATGTGTATATTGCATTACTTTGTCACCTTTCTGCAGTTGAGCTCAACACAGTAGAAATACATTAAAATATATCGTGTACCTATTCCATATCAAATTTAATAATAATTTTTGATAATCTATTATAAATGTGTTTTTTTTTCTTTATCCTTTCTTTATTTTCACAAAAATAGATACATTTAATCAATTTCACCTATCTGCCAAACTGCACAGCAGCTTGTTGGCAGAAAACTTATTTTACCCTCCACCATTATACTATTAATTTAGGTACGTACTTATGTGGCTGTGGCAGTGTCTGTTTACTCCATTTGCAATAACAGGTAGGTATTTGCAAACAGAGTAAGCAGGCACTCGCCGTGCGGCCGCTATGTTTTTTTTATGTTAGGCATTGGTAATAATATTTTATCTACACTCACATTGTAAGTTCTCTAAAACGTGTTCGAAAACGGTAGGCAATGGCTAGCATTACCACAACCAATTTTACTATGATAAGCTTTTTGCCTGTGGCAGTAACGTAATTTTAACTTTACATGCTCAAATATTGATGTGTTATGAGTTTTGATAACATAATGTACACCTGCACGCGCCCGCGCGGCCGCCGCCACGCGCCCGCGCGACCGCCGGCACAATCGAGTTGGCCATGGCGGTGCAATGGCGGCCATTCTATGGTTTGCGAATACGGCATTTAGGATAAATAATATGAGTTTAGATAAAGCAGTGTATGCAACTGTACGTAATTAGGCCTTAAAACACACGCGTGATCTTATTACATTTACACACATTAGAGGTAATATACTGTTGTAGATACCTACGTAACAGACTGATGACTAATGGAGATAACAAGTTCTATTACACTTAACTATAGTAGACTGTAAATAATATGCTATTATAAATATATACTAAATTTTAAGCAATAAAAAAAGAACCGACTTCACTTAGCCTCTACCTTTCCAAAGGCAAATGCCCGAGCTGTTGTAAAAAATACTTACGTAGGTGTGCCTATAATATTTGAAGAGTTCCCTCGAAATCTCCGGGATTCCATCATCAGAACCTGATCTGGTGACAATGGGACCAACTGTGTATTCTTTCAAACAAAAAATAATTTTCCAAATCGGTCCAACCGTCTTCGAATAATCGGTGAATCACTACATAGTATAAACCTAAGTCGCTTTCCGCTGTCTGCTTAGATCTTTAAAACCACGCAACGGATTTTAATGTGGTTTTTTTAAATAGATAGAGTGATTCAAGAGGAAGGTTTATATACTTATATGTATAATACATGCATAATATATAGAGAAACACAGATTTTAGAGGTTTCTAATGTGATGTCTTAAATAATAGTACATTGTTGCCAAGGGATGGAAAGAAAGGCATTTCCTGACGAGGTACCTAGATGCCTAGTACCTAGATGCCTGGCAAAGGTCCGAGTCGCATAATGCCTGTTTCCATTGAGGTCTACATAGTGCTTTTCTCAAACAATGTGAGGAAATCAAACAAATTAAATTTCAACTATAAGTAATAAGTTTTTAATAAGGGTTAAGTGACATAGTACAAGGCAAAAAATTAGTTAATGTTAAATGTTATATTAGACACTCCGGGGCAATTTGTGAACGAAAAGGTAGGTATTTCTAGCATTTTGGCTGTCCTTCCATAGCATGTACGTACCATGTCGTAAGTCCTGTTATATTTGTCCCGCGACTTAGCAGAAAGCAAGTTGTTCATTATTAAGCTTGCTTCTTCTTTCAAATGAGACGGTGTGCCGTCTATTTCCATCTCAATGTCGTCATTTGAGCTCATACTATTTACGATTTTAATAAAATGTTAAACCCTAAAATCAATATATCTATTTAATTAATACACCATTACAAACTATTATATGTCTACATTAAAAAAAAAAACAAATCACAATAATAACACACAAATAAATACAAAACATGAAAACCTAATAATTAACTATTTCTAACTTTAATTAAACACTAAACCCAATACCTATACAAAACAATAACTTGTGACCTATCCTAAAAGCCCACCCACGACCCTCCAGATGCAAAGGTGCCCATCACGCTCGCCGCGTTGCCGCGTTGAACGGCGATAGACAACCTTTGCATCAGGAAAGACCCGGAGCGAGGATCCAGACCTCTTTCTCGTAAGCGCCTCCCCACTTCCCTCAAAAACTCCTTGGCATCGGCACACCAACACCCGGTGGTTTCCACGGCAAGTGGAACAAACGAGTAGTTGGACAGGACCGCGTACTTTTCCCGCTTCCGAATCGCTGCCAGCTCAGCCGCCGCCCCCGCTGACCTCATAGTACGGCTAATATGGGACGCCGCAAAAGTGCTGACGCACGTCGCGTCCCACAATAAGCACTTGCCTTTCTCCCATGGGATCAGAGTCAATCCGTCTGGCCTCTTACCATCCGACCGATTAAGGCCCGGAGGTTCTAGCACGCACGGGATATTCGCTGAGACCAGAGCCCTTCGCACGATATCATTAAGCGCGTGATGACGCGGAAACCTCCCTGCACACCGGCAACAACTCAAGGCGTGATGACCGTTACTCTCCACCATAGCGCCGCAGATACATAGGGGCTGGCAAACATCACAGCCCAGACGGAGAGCCACTGCCACCCGCATCGAGTTGTCGTCGAGGAGGGTACCTAAATGTGGAGAGGGGAGCGCATGAAGCCACGCCCCCGACTCAGGCCTCGACACCGCATTAAGCCTCGCCCTGTCCACACCCACTGCACCCTCAAAGAGGCCTTCATACACGCGCTTCACTCCCATATCGTCCCACAATCGCTGCTGATCCTGTCTATCCGGCATTGACGCATCCGGGTTGAGAGCCCTCCAGGCCGCCATAGCATCCGCAGCGTAAGGTATGGAAACCCTGTCACCATTTGAGGATAAAATCTGAGTGACAAGGTCCACCACCCCAGCCGCCGATGCCAGGAAAGCTGGTAGACTCACATCCCGCAGGCGCCGGATTCCCAAACCACCGTTCCGTATGGGCAGAGACGCCAGGGCTCACTGATCTGCATTGAGGGAGACATTAAGCAAGCGCTCTACCGACTCCCTCAAAACACAGTCAAAAGAATCAACCAGAACAGGGTGCAACCAAACCGGCACCGTCCGCAGGAAGTAGGTTAACCTGGGCACGGCGAAGCTAAACCTCAAAAGGACGAGAGCGACATGAGCTGGCAAACACTTCAAACGTTCTCCTGCCAACAGTAAAAGCTGTCTCCTCAACTCGAAGGCTTCAGGTATGGCTTGTGGAAAAATTGGAGAACCTAATAGATAAAAAGTTTGAGGCGATAACTCTCTGAGCCCGGGAAGCAACTGACTGAAACTAGAAAACGAACCCCGGGAATCAGCGTCGCAAGGGAAAAATTCGTACTTTCCAGGGTTAACATCAAGCCCCAGATCCCGAAACCGGGGCAGAAGAGTGAGTAAATCCTGCTTCACTACTTCAGGCTCGCCCCCGAGGGTTCCATCATCAAGGTACAAGGTAGGTGGTATATTTTAATTAATTTTAAAGAAAAATTTCACAACGAATTGCCGCCTTTTATTTTGCATATTTTTTTTCAAATCTATTATCACAGACAAATAATCGTCCGATACGCGCATGCGCCAATGCGCGCGCATCTCGAATCGCGACAACGTGTTTGCGATTATTTTGACATTTGTCTGGTTGAACGAAGGTTTCACTTGGCTGAATGCAACATTTCCTTAGTCATTGATTTGCAATCGTAGGATTTAAAAAGTTAACGCAGCGGATAACAATGGATTTTCATACAGTCAATATTCCTAGGAGTAAAATGATTCTATGGAAACTCATTTTTTTCCGCTGCGTTTTTACTTTTTAAATTTGAAAAGAATAAAATTGAGCACTTTGCGTCCTCAATTTACGAACAAAATGCTTGAGAAAACACATTTTTTGGGCTTACATTGCAAACGATCAAAATAATGTACACCTTAAAAAGGTCTACAAATAAGTCCGCGATCGTATATGTCTATTTGTTAGGGATAAGCAACATTAACTATTTTTTTATCCCGTGCGAAGCCGGTGCGGGTCGCTAGTATACATATTAAAAAACCGGCCAAGTGCGTGTCGGACCACGCATAGGAGGGTTCCGTACCTTCAATGTAATAAAAACCAAACTAATACCAAAAGGTCGTATCTGATGCCTATGGAAGAAGTTTTTTGGAGATAACTCAAAAATAGCTGAATCGATAATGTTCAAAATAATTTTCGTAGAAAGTATATGATAAAGTACATTGCCTTAAATTTTTTCATATGTTTTGGACTTACGGTTCAAAAGTTACCGGGGGGGCTACACCATTTTTCTGACTTTCGAAGCGATTATTTCAGAAAATATTCACTTAATCACAAAATGATCAAAGAAACCTCAATGTTATTTTGAAATACCTATCGATTGATGTATCACATGTTGATATTTGGTTAAACAATTTTTTTGAAATTTAGTTACATCTATGGAGCGCCCCCCTAAAAATATTTTTTTTTTCAAATTTAACTCCATAACTAAGTAGCGGCATACAAAATACAACTTATGTGTTAATTTTATTCAGATACGTCGTATAGTTTCCGAGTAAAATGGCTGTGACATACGGACGGACAGACAGACAGACAGACATGACGAATCCTTAAGGGTTCCGTTTTTTGCCATTTGGCTACGGAACCCTAAAAACAAAGATTCCGACGAATTGATAACCTCTTCCTTCAAAATCCTTGAAGTCGGTTGGAAACATCAGCCGGCTGTATCGCAGTGAAAAGACCATCAGGTGTTACTTTGCGGAAGTCCATATAATCAACAACAATAATATTTTTTTGCAATTCCGCGGTATAACAACGTGCTAGTTGATAAGTACATACTTGCGTATTTTTGCACGCATTAACGTTCTTACTGCAAAAAGAAATACGCAATTAATACATCAAAGAACCACCACTTATAATACCAAAACTCGATAAGTACCTGTTTCGCCTCTCTACGAGGCATCCTCAGGAGCTGTTGGAGATAATGTCGGTCTGACGTCCGGCAACGAAACCGGACCGGATGTTTTAGTTCTTTTTGCGGTGGTGGTAAGCCACGGAATAGCAAAGCAACATTATTGTTGTGGCCGCTCGTTGACGTCAATATATGCCCTTCAAATAACATCTGACGGTCTTACCACCTCGATATAACCCCCAATTCCTACTCAGTAGATTACCTATGAATCCAATCATGGCGGCGGACGATCATCGCAGAGGCGGGGACCATTGGCAAGACGTGGAGCGAAATAAAGCGAAGCTCAAGACCGAACGGGATGGCGAAGCACTGTGGATGCCTTCTGCCCCATCTGGGGACATAGGATCATAAGTCAAGTAAGTCAAGATTACCTATGCACTATGTATTGAAAAAGCATGTCATCATCATCATCATCCTAAGGCTTTGTCTCGACTTTTTGCCACGGGTTTATTGAGCCTGGGGTCCGTTCGGCAACCTAATCCCAGAAATTGAGGTACAAGTTTTTACGAAAGCGTCTGCCATCTTACCTTCTCGGAGGGGAAACTAGGCCTAGTTGAGATTAGGTCCGGTTTTCTCACGGTGTTTTCCTTTACCAAAAAGCGAACGTTAAGGTAAATATCAAATAATATTCCGTAGTTCCGAAAAGCTCAGTGGTACGGGGTTTGAACCCGAGACCTTCGGATTGACAGTAGGACATCTTACCGCTTTATAAATTTTAAACAAAAAATAACAGACTTCACTCAGCATCCACCTTTCCAACAGCAAATGCTCGAGCTGCTGCAAAAAATACTCAAATCACTATAGGTGTGCCTCTAATAGTTGAAGAGTTCCCTCGATTTCTCCAGGATCCCAACATCAGATCCTGACCTGGTTACAGTGGGACCAACTGTGAAGTATACTCTTTCAAACAAAAAAGAATTTTCCTAATCGGTCCAGCCGTCTTCGGATAATCGGTGATCATACATAAAAAAAATAGCAAAAAAAAAACAAAGATCCCGACGAATTGATAACCTCCTCCATCGAAATCTTGAAGTCGGTTGAAAAAGAGATAACCCGTCAATCGAGTGATAAAAATAGCAAAAAATGTTACCTTCAAGAGAAGGTCTGTAAAAGGCCAAATTAATCTAGACATTATTAATTAGCATTACTCATTAGTCGCAAAAACTGAGATGGCACGAATGCGTCACGGATCGTAAGGTAGGTCAAAAAAGTTCCAAAAAATCTAGATAAAAAACTAGTTCTAGGTATCAGCTGTGGTAGTATTTTTCCGAATGCATTAGACCAGAAATTATTTAATGGTTTGGTCTGATGATCCCTTTTACCAGGCTGTCGAGGAAGGGTTATGTTTTTCGAGAATACAGGGTTTAACAAAAATACCGGTGATCCGTTTAAGGGTATATTGGTCGTATTGCGGCTAAGAAAAGGTAGGAGAAAAGAATTTTGACGCGAAAATTTTTTTTTATCTACACTCATATTGTAAGTTCTCTAAAACGTGTTCGAAAACGGTAGGCAATGGCTAGCATTACCACGACCGATTTTACTATGATAAGCTTTTTATCCGTGGCAGTAACGTAATTTTAACTTTTCATGCTCAAATATTGATGAGCTATGAGTTTTGATAACATAATGTACACCTGCACCCTCCCGTGCATCCACCGACAGCCCGACACGCGCCTCCCCGACACAATCGAGTTGGCCATGGCGGTGCAATGGCGTGGCCGCCATTGCCCATTCTATGGTTTCCGAATACGGCATTTTGGATAAATAATATGAGTGTAGATAAAGCAGTGTATGCAACTGTACGTAATTAGGCCTTAAAACACTCGTGTGATCTTATTATGAAACTCACCTGCCGCTCGTTTCATAAAACCACACTCATGTTTTAAGGACCCTTATTACGTAACAGTTACATAAACTACTATTTTCTACTCCTGTACTTTTATCTGTCATTTATACATTCGTCAACACCTTTATAAGAACATAGATAATATACTCGATGAAAAGTCTATCTAGTCTATTTCCCAAAATAACACTTGTTCTATAAAAGCGCCAAAATAGTATCGCGGAATCGCGTGCAAACACGGCTATTAATATAAAATAAATTACTGCCAACCTAAAAAACCTAAATAAACGCAGCGTTTTTAGAAATAAAAACCTTTAAAAAAGGAAAAAATAAAAGAACCACAGACCTACTTCGTAGTTTTTTACGTTTACCGTTCGTTTGTAGGGGCAAATTGCAAACTTTGAAAGTAATTCAGGTATATTTACTAATCTCTGTAGCCCTTTAATAATTGATCAAATGACGACGGTGTGTATTTGTGTTAGTGATGTTAGTATTCTTGAAAAATAGTGTTTTAAAACGTAAAACTTAAATGATTGTTGATTATGTTGACAAAATAACTGCGATATCCATGAAGTTTTCAATTTCGCATTTTATGTAAAAGTAAGTATAGTCGTAGAAAAAGTATTGTATGCAACGACGTATAAGTAGGTAATAGTAGTTTATGTAACTGTTACGTAATAAGGGTCCTTAAAACATGAGTGTGGTTTTATGAAATGAGCCGCAGGCGAATTTCATAATAAGATCACACGAGTGTTTTAAGGCCTAATTACGTACAGTTGCATACACTGCTTTATCTACACTCATATTATTTATTATAAATGCCGTATTCGGAAATCATAGAATGGCCGCCATTGCACCGCCGCGGCCATCTCGATTGTGTCGGCGTGGCCAACTCGATTGTGTCGGGGCTCGCGCGGGACCAATCGAGTTGGCCATGGCGGTAACATTATGTTATCAAATTCGATGTTCCAAATTTGAAACTCATTGCTTAACAATATTTGAGCATGCAAAGTTAAAATTACGTTACTGCCGCAGATAAGAAACTTATCATAGTTAAATCGTTTGTTGTAATGCTTGTCATTGTCTACGGTTTTTGAACGCATTTTAGAGTACTTACAGTATGAGTGTAGATAAAAAAATGTTCGTGGCGTTTTTCTTAACCCCTCTTATACAACTGTTGCATAAACTACTATTTCATAATTAGAATACTATACCAATTATGCCCTTAGAAGGATCACCAGTATTTGTGTATATACAGGATGATTCATGAGACGTGAGCAGGATCAACCCTACACACTTAATTAACGATAATGAATCGACCGCCATCATGTTTAAGTGAAACAATAACGCCTTTAAAATTTTTTTAACCTTTTTGTTTCGTAGAAAATTTTATCCCCTGTAATCATGGTCACCCCACATAAACAAATCAATAAAGATAAAACCTCTTTGACAATCATGACAGCACTTTGATTATGAAAAATTAAAAAAAAAAATTAAGTGAGATACGATGTTTCAAAAGTAACCAGACATCAATCTGACACATATCACAGAAAAACAAGAGAATATCAGTACTCGACGGAGTATTCTAATTGTAGAGTGACCATGCGTGTCGTAAATAATTTCAAACGTTTTATTTTTATTAAAAAAAATTTTTTTGCGCTTATCACACTAATACTGATATCAAACAATAGCTTATTTTTAACTGAATCCGTAGTGTTTAAGCCTGGTCACGTATCATGAATCACCCTGTATATGTACGAGTATGTATGTCTATTTCGTTGGCACGCCCTACACTCCCTACAACTTACATTTGATAGAATGACGTAGGGCATATGAAAAAAAAACTAAATCTGTCAAAATTAAATCGCCTGCCGTCATACCATACCACAGCCGGGTTTTTAGGGTTCCGTAGCCAAAATGGCAAAGACGGAACCATTATAGCTTTGTTCGATTCATGTTCGTCTGTCCGTCCGTCCATCCGTATGTCACAGCCATTTTATTTGTAGACTATAAAACATATATAATGACATTTTATCCAGAGGTGTGTTTTATAAAACAAAATTAAGCTTTCGCTCATATCACCGTGTTTATTTATGTGCTGGCTTTGTAGCTAAATTGCTGGATTTTTTTTTCTTTATACTCTATATTACAAAACTAATTTTTTGTATCAACATGTTGCGCATCAATCGGTACGGTTTTAAAAATAACTTTGAAATTTACTAGAATAGATTTTGATTAAGTAAATATTTTCAGAAATAATCACTTCGAGTGGCAAAAAAAAATGTGTCCCCCCTGTAACTTTTGAACATTAAGTCCAAAAAATATGTAAAAAATTCAACAAGATGCAGTTTAGCCTTACTTTCTAAGAAAATTATTTTGAACATTATCAGTTTAGCCGTTTTTGAATTGTCTCCAAAAAACTACTTTCTACGGAACCTTTATGCGTGGTACGACACGCACCTGGCCGGTTTGATCAATGATCAAGAACAAGCTAAATTGAAGCTTCTTACAGTACCCATAATATATGGCTTATTTATTTATTTATTAAGGTAATTACAACAAATATTAAAAAAATATTACTACAGTTAAACCAGTGTGTTTTTTCTCGACACTCGAATCCGCAATAGCTTGTATAATAAATATTGAGCTTACTGTTAGACTTCGATTTGAGTATGGTTATTAATATTAATATTACCTACATTTATTTGGGGATCAATGTTACTCTGCGTCCGTAGGAAACACCTTAGGCCACCCTAAACGTGATCCCTGGGTGATGCTAAAACAGTAACAAACTTGGCGGCTGCACTGTCTCATTTGGACCTTGCAGCACTCACTAGATTTTATTCATCACCTGCTTTCCCACTACTACTACCTGAGAGAAGAAATGTCTATATATATCCAGTGATATGGCGCCATACGATAAATAAATAACCTACATTTATTTATTTATGACCTACAGAACAGACTATACCACCAGCTACATACCTAAGTATGTAGCTAAAAATAAAATCATCGAAATTCTGCCACAATTTTGTGGTTTGAAATGAGGCCATTTATTAAATGACATCACACGTGACGTTGGAATGGATCGTGTGCCGTATTCTATTTTAAAATACGTAAACAATACATTAAAAAGCCAATCTATCTCAAACATAACTTCAATACACAACAAATAATATATCGAAGTTGTCAGTCAGTCTGGAAGTTTTGTCAATAAAAGATAAACTTAACGTCTGGGAGGAATATATTGCCAAGTTGTTTTATGATACACGTGCCGATATTGAACCTCAGGAATACCCGGACTTATCTGGTCCTAATATAACTAAAGATAAATTAGCCCATGTAATCAAAATTGCAAAATCTGGGAAGGTGCTTGGGCACGATAAAATACCGTCTGAGATTCTGAAACTTCTTGAATATAAGAATTTAGATATTTTGATGCGGTTTTTTAATGGAATATATGACACCGGAAAAATCCCAAAATATTGGCTGTTGTCAACCTTTATAACCATACCAAATGTGAAAAACGCCAAAAGGTATAGTTATTTCTGCACCATTTCATTAAGGCGCTAGGCGCTGATTGTGGCCGAAAACTGTTACTTTCTAAGGGATATATCTCAATAACGGGTCATTCAAAAAAAAAAAAAAAAAAATATGTTATTTACCATTTCATGTACAACATTTTCAACGTTTGAATAACTCGTGTAACGTATAGTTTCTCCGGTATGTAAATGTAACGAAATGTCGTTTTACGGTTAATTTTGCTTATATCTACTGAACGGCTCATTCGATTTAAAATATTGTTGAACTGAAAAATATGTACTACAGAACACTACAAACTCAACGTAGGATATTTAAATTGAATAAATTTTCTTAAACAACTTGATCATAATTCCACATTTCGTGCGTTATTAGCTCGAAAACGGCGTTCCTGGCAGTCGTGAGCTAGCTTTGAGACGAGGAGGCTGTGTCGCTCGTTGCTCCGTGCTTCCCTTGTACTACATATACTTGTGCTTGGCCCGTGAGCAATAATATCGGACTTACTGTGCCTAAAGACTAAATAACTACAGAGGGTTCATGCGGTGCGGATATAACGTGTCTTCCCGGAATGAATAATGTATAGACGTTTTATCTTTTAAGATAATGTATACGAGTACATGTTTATGTACGTTCGTATAAAAAGTGTATTTTATTTAGATTATAATACAAGTAAAATACAAATGAAATAAAAATGGAGAAAAAACAAAAATCATGAATCTCACATTGCTCTGAAAACAAATTTGGTCATGTAAGTAAACTAAAATTATGTTGTATGTTTTAGTAGACGTATGCATCACGCAAAATAGGCATTAGTCGTCGAGTTGCGGAAATCTGCTAGTACTGCAATACAATAGACTAATAATTAATTTAATAAAAAACTCCAAAGAACCGAATATATTTAAACATATTTATTTAAGAATACCGTGTTCTGAACGAATGTAATATGCGTTTTATTTTAAGATTAAACACAATCTTTAATGTTATACTTTATACTAATTTCTCAAATCCAGAAATTGCGAAGTAAACTGCAAAGGATTGCAGATAAACCGGCCAAGAGAATATCGGGCTATGCTCAGTGTAGGGATCCGTAGTTGCCGGCCTGTTACAATAGGTACATCCATTCAAAAGGTAGTCTATAAAGAAATATTTTGTGGCACTTACGTTATTTTACTATAGGCATAACTCAAAAACGGCTCAACCGATTTTATTCCATATAGTTTTTATTGAAAATACGTGATAAGTATTTCAAAGGCCTCACTTCCAGGAATTTTCCCAATTTTTTTGGACCCACGGTTCAAAAATCAAAGAGCATTTTAACTTTCGAAGCTATTATTTACGAAAGTATTCGTTTTGTCCAAAAGTTGTTTAAGGCATATTCGTCTTGAAAGACCTATCCAACAATGGGTTTCAGATACTTATTGTTTTACCACTTTGTAGGCGTAATTAAAACACATAATTACTCATACCAAATTTCAGTCTACTAACTACCACTGAGCAAAGCCTGATTGAGAATCTAATAAAAAATTGCTGATATTTAAGAGTTCAATGTATGTAAGAATAAAGCAAAAAAACCTTTTTTTTATACCACGACGCTGGCAAACAAGCATACGACCCGCCTGATTGAAAGCAGTTATAAAGCCTATGGACACATGCAACCCCAGAAGATTCACATGCGCGTTGACTACCCTAAAAAAAACTTTACTATGTCGGTGAAATGCAAATAAATACAAATTTATATTAATTATCAACACAAGTGAATAAATAAATTACTACCTATCAAATATCTTTAAAAGACAGACCAAGTTTGTATCGGACCATGTATAATGTAGGGTCCCGTAGAAACTAGTTTCTTGGAGATAACTCAAAAACGGATGAACCGATAATATGTGAAATAATTTTCGTAGAAAATTAAGTACTAAGCCTTCTTGGTATTTTTTCATATTTTTTAGACTTACGGATATACTGACTTAATAAGATATATTTTTAAAGCCGTATCGTACAACATGTTCATATTTACAAAAAAAATATTTTTGACATTTAGTTTGGCATATGTATGTATGGAGTGCCTCACCTAAAAGATTTTTTAGCAATTTAGCCAGAAAACTAAGTAGCGGCACATGAAACACACCTCTAGATAAAATTTCAGTAATATATGTTTTATAATAAAAATGGCTGTGACATACGGACGGACAGACGGACATGTTTCAAAAAACTTTTAAGGGTTCCGTTTTTACCATTTTGGCTATGGAACCCTAAGAAGTGTTTGCGCTGTCTTATATTTTAAAGATCTAAATTTAATAGGCTTACAGCTTTCATTTGTATGACGATTTCGTGCACAAATACCGCTCCTTACATGTGCATTTTTACTATTCGCAACTCGCAACAGGCTGAGTTTTGTTAATTTATCGTAATTAAGTGAATTTTTATGGTTAATATTTAAAATGGCAACAAAAAAATAACCATCTATTAAGCTCACTTGCACAGCAAAAAAAAATCCAAATTCACATGAAAACACCGCTTTGATGTGCATTCAGTGTTTTTTGCTGTACTAGTCAGTATTTTTTTATTTTTTTTCTGATATGCGGAATATTTTTAACCATATTTCGTAAATTCATAAATATTTTGCCGCTCACTGTACTTCAAATTCAAAATTCATTTTTTTACATAAAACTCTACTAATCGAGAACGTTATTACTTATCTTATTTAGTAGCATTCCTAAAAAATGTCACCGTAGTACTTAATCACAGTATTCAAATCACAAAACATCCACAAAAGGATTAGGTATGATTATTATAAATCTGCCCGCGCGCCTCTGAGTAAAGTCATATTCTTTGAACATTATTGCGGTGCATCGCGGCGGATTTACGCACGATCGCAATGAGAAGGGTGGCGCGGGTAGAGAGCGCCCAAACGCTCAAGGACACTCCGGCGACAATCGTCTTAATGAGCCAAGTATCCATACTAATATTATAAATGGGAAAGTGTATGTGTGTGTTTGTTTGTTTGTTTGTTTGTTTGTTTGTCCGTCTTTCACGGCAAAACGGGGCGGCGAATTGACGTGATTTTTTAAATGGAGATAGTTGAAGGGATGGAGAGTGACATAGGCTACTTTTTGTCTCTTTCTAACCCCCCACTTCCCTAAAATGGGGGGTGGAAGTTTGTATGGAGCGTTCCGCAATTTTCAAGGTAGAAAGCTAAAAATTGGTATGCGGACTATTTGTGACTAACAAAAAAATCGTGCATCATTTTTTTTTGGAAATCTGCACACAACCTTTTAAAAGAGGGGGTGAAATTTTATATGGGTGTTACCCCGAATTTAACGCGAGCGAAAGCTAGTTAAAAATATTATTGAAAGTCATCCACGCCAGAATCCACAAGAAATTGGAAAGCAACATCTCTAATACTCAATTCGGTTTTTGTAACGGCCTGGGGACTCGCGACGCTCTTTTCGGCTACCAGGATTTATAAACTAAGAAAAAGCATTTGACCGCGTTCAACACTAAAAACTAATTAATATTCTACTTTAAACGTGATTGGCCTTGACACGAAAGACATAGCAATCATTCGTAATCTATACTGGCAGCAATCTGCAAACCTGCGAGTGAATAGTGAGCTTTCGGAGGATGTAGTCATACGACGCGGGGTCAGGCAAGGTTGCATTCTTTCTCCCCTCCTCTTTAATATCTACGCTGAAGCTATTTTCTCTGAAGCTAGAGAGGATGCGGAGGAGGGTATTGTTATTAATGGTAGACCACTTAACAACATACGATATGCAGATGACACGATCCTCTTGGCCGTCTCAAAAGAAGATCTACAGAACTTGGCAAATCGAGTGGAAATAATCAGCGCGAATTACGATCTAAACATCAACCACAAAAATACCAAATATATGGTTGTTCAGCGTACACCACCAAAGAACGCTGATGTATTTTATATTAATGGACGACCAATAGATACGGTTCACTCCTAGAAATATCTTGGATGTATCGTAAATGTTAAAGCAGATCACACCGTCGAGATCAAGTACCGCATTGAGCAAGCTCGCAATGTTTGTTTTGAGAGTTTCCATTGTTATTACTCAAGGCTTTTGTGAAGCTTGGCAATCTTCTCTGCAATCGTTCACTGAGGATTTCCACCAGAGTTCGAATACTGCGTTGCTATGTGTTTCCAATTCTGTGTTTTCCAAGCTTACTGGAACAATGTGTGAGCGTATTCAAGCATTCGAAATGTGGTGTTATAGGAGAATGCTGAAAATATCATGAAAGGACAATCTAGAAATAATGAGCATAAAGTTAGAAGTTATGAACTGTATGAAACAGCGAAAGCTGGAATATTTGGCCCTCATATCGAGACAAGACAAGTAAGAACTTTTACAGTTGATAGTTCAGGGGAAGATAGGGACGCCGCCGAAGAGGCAAACGTAGAACATCTTGGCTCAAAACCTTCGGAAGAGGTTCGGGGTGAGCGGCCGATAAAGTACGCATTGCACTGATGATCGCTAACCTCCGGTAGGAGATGGCACCGCAAGAAGAAGCGATTGAAGTTGTATTTGGAGTTGCATAATTTTTAGGCAAATTCTGTTATTTCTGATTCAGGCGTTTAGGCGCTAGATGTATACTACTCAAGCTGAAGTGGCAGTGGGCCGGCCATATCTCTCGAAGAACCGACAACCGCTGGGGTAAACGAGTTCTTGAGTGGAGACCGCGTCTCGGCAAACGTAGTGTAGGACGCCCTCCGGCCAGGTGGGATGACGATCTGCGAAAGACTGCTGCTGGATGCGGCAAGCTGAAGACAGGGCTCTATGGCGCTCGTTAGACGTTTCAGGACCTCGAGGAACCGCCAGCACCTTGGAAAATGTCCTCCATCCTGAAGAAATTCGCCTTTCAAAACTATCCGAGGGAGTTAGAGTTTTGTCGTATTTTAACTGTATTATATTGCGTAGTTCATGAATTTATGTTGTATTTAAGTAGGACCGTATCTAAACGTGTTTTAAAGTTTTTAAAGTTAGAATACGGCCCTAGGTCGGTTTGACTATGATTGTTAATATTTATTTATTACCTACAGACGGCGACTATGCAGACAGCTACAAACTTAAGTATTGAATAAATAAAAGCATTGAAATTCTGCCACAATTTTGTGGTTTGAAATGTGGTTATTTATTTAATGACGCCACATATGACGTTGGTATTGACCGTGAATTTTTGTACAGTGATTTTCTTAAAATAGCTTAACAGCTATATTCAACCTTATTATTAATACACTACTTGAAATGGAAAAGGAAATTCTAAAAATGACATGTCTAAAAATGGTCATCAAAGAATCTGAAAAAAAAATGAAACGGGAATTAGAAATACTAAATAAATAAACATTATGTTGATTTTTCCGCGATTAAAATACAGCAAGACAAGTCGTTAACGGCCTTATGACATTGACATAAAGTTTAACTTCATCCTGGCCTGAAACGGGATTGTTTTTTGGTTTGACACTGTCAAAGTATACCGTTACATGATCTGCGTTTTGATACTGTTCGGTAAGTTAGAACATAGTAATATTAAAATAGTATCTAAGCCTACGAATACGAAAGTTTAAAGTAGAAATCGACTGTATTAAAACGCCTAAAGATTGAAAATGCGTATTTTTGCATTTTTGATCGGAGTTTGAATATTAAAAGTAGGTTTCATAATGGCATAATATCATGCTCCTTCGATAACGAAACGCATCTTTTTTTCAATTTTGCAATGTCAGATACTAGTGCTATCGCACTTAACGGTGGTAAACCTTATCCCTTCGCAATAGGTGTTATAGTGCAGTCATTGAAGCATTATTGCTCCGAATTTTTTTACTGTGAACCGAATTGCATACAATTTTGGAATTAGGTTCATCTTACCCTTAACTTCAAAAGTGAAAATGATTTGAACTCCGCAACCACCCTGGGGGTGGTTGCCACCCCTTCTCGGGGGTGAATTTCTTTTTTTTCAAAATAACCTCGGATATCGATAGAAGGCCTAATTTTAAGCAAAAAATCGTCTATAAAGTTTTTCAAAAAATCCAATACTTTTCAAGTTATTGGCAATTGAAAATTCGCAATTTTTTCACGTTTTTCATCGGTTTCTTGCAAATATCTCCAAAAATATACGTTTTATCGAAAATTTTATAGAAAACAAAATTGTAGCAGGTAAAACAATGAATAATTTGGTTTTTTATAAAGTATTCTAAGTGCAATATTAAGCTAGATATTAAAGATCAAAGCCGTTTTTTATTTTGTCTGAAATTTAATCGATGTGGTCAATGCCATCTAGCGGCGAGCAGATGCATTTTATGCATTCTAATACAATAGGGTTTTGTAGTGCTTGAAATAAGCTTTAAAATGAGCACTATTAAAAGTCTTTTGCACGTAAAATAAGTGAGCTGTATTGCAAATAAGGGGAGCATCTAATGTTTTTTCTTTTAAATCAATGGGTTTCATAAGTGCCATTTCCACCAAAATTAAAATTAATCGTATTCCGCCTAGAATTAACTTTATTATGAAGAGTTTGATAGATAATATCAGTTTGGCTGCTTCAGGACATATATTTTTCAAAAAAGTCACGATTTAAAAAAAAACAAAATTTCAAATTTTTTAAAAACCCACTTTTTTTTCATAATATCTCAAAAATGACGACAGATACGTATAAAAATGTTAAAATTAAAAATTTTGGTATTTTTCTGACAAACAATTTGGTTTTTTGTTTTTTCTGTCAAACAAAAATTGACGGAGATATGATTGTATAAAGAGCGCGTGGCAGCGCAATCACAGCCTCTCTTAAGCCCTTTAACCCTTCACCGTTTTAGAAAAAGGTTTTTTACTATATATTGCAATGAAGGATGTTGTAGCTCTCTTAATTACCTTTACAATGGTTTTTTATAAATTGCGATAGCATGAAAATTGAAGGAGTTATGGTCCTAAACAAACCTGGAGTGCGATTTTTGAATCTCACCAAGTGACTAAATCTCACCGATGTGAGTGATTTACTATCGGAAATCACTCACATCGGTGAGAATTAGTCACTTGGTGAGATTAAAAAATCGCACTCCTGGTAAAAACTTATCATATTTTTTTCTACTTAGTAACTGAAAATTTCGGAGTGTGAATATTTGGAGCAATGTGAAAGTACGCAGTATAATAGAGACCCACAACTATTGTAATGTGTATATATTGAAATGATTCTTGGTTTTGTAAAATGAAAATCCCAGGTTGTGCGACAAGATTTATTAAACATCCCACACTTATATTCAGCATTTGCAGTAAATACCCCTCCACTACACTTCTTTTATATCTTAACTCCCTAATTAATAACAAACAGGGTTTGTGCTTACAATTGGTCAGTATATTCTCGGCTGCGGAATCCCGCGCTAGCTAACGGTTCGGTACCTGGTTACACTACGGCAGGCCTACAGCTGTCGCAGGCCCACGGCGTACCCGTTGAACTCTCGTGCTGGACAACCGGCACGTCGAGCGCCAGCGTCGCCGACAGCCTGCTCGCAGGAACAGCGAGCCACCGTCGTGCAGCTTCCATCAGTTTGACGCGACGTGGTCTATAAAGACCATAACTAAACACCTCCTAAGAGGGAATACGAAACCCGCGTATGCCGCTCGTTGTTCCGATGTCAACCTCCGGAGGTGTTAGGCCTTTAGGGACGCTACCGCATGCGGCCCAGCGTCCGCATCACCGCCTGCGCTACCGGCAGGTTACAGTTTTGGGCTAAGCGAAGAAGGATAACACTTTATTCAGTGTCATGGATCGATTCGGAATCGTAGAAGACTTTCATATTTCATCAATCTAGAACGAACCATAGACTATAATATTTTTAAATTATTTTTAAATATGTAATCATATATATTTACTGTTTTAATTTAGGGGTAGTTTTAAGGGTAGTTTTCTACCCTTAAAACTACCCCTAAATTAAAACAGCTTCTTCAGCCTTCTAAAGCTTAAGAATATGATAATCATTTTCGAGAGTGTGGAATAATATTTAAATCCTTTTCATTTTATAAAAAAAAAAAAAATTTTTTTTTATCAAGGGGTAGTTTTCAAGGGTTAAAAGGGGGTTAAAAATTTGATAATTATTATAGAGAATATAAAATATTACTTACTCTATACTTACATCTTTTTATGTCATACCAAAGTATTTTTTTGTGATTTTTTCAATTTAGGGGTTGTTTGCAAGGGTTGTAAGATTTTCAAAGGGTTGAAAATGATTTTAGTATGAGGTAATTATGTTAGAAAATACTTTACAATTTCACCACTTACTATTAGACATGTTTTCTTGCGATAAAATGGCTCAATGTCAATTTTTCCATTAAGGGGTTGTTTACACCCCTTAAAAATAATAGGCGGAGTTCAGATCATTTTCACTTTTGAAGTTAAGGGTAAGATGAGCCTAATTCCAAAATTTCATGCAAATCGGTTCACAGTAAAAAAATTCGGAGGTAAGACCGTATTTTTCGCTTCAATGACTGCACTATTAGGAATGTTCAGTTAATAGTATCAACGATGGTTTGACAGCCGTCTTTGTTTACCGAAATACAGGAACTATAAATACGATCAAAATATGACTTTTTATTATTACATCATGATTCCCGTTTTGTTTTCAAGTCCGCTTTTGTACATTATCTTTAAAAAATCCGTACTTTTTTGCATTAATATATAAATCATAGGCAAGCACGCTTTCAAATTTTGTCCTTGTCAGATTCAAGTTTTAAATGCATGATTTTTCAATTTTCCCATTAGATTTCGCAATATTTTTACCACTATCCTGATCTAGAAATTATGACGATTCTTCAAAGGTAAGAACCATTCCTAAACGGTCCTAAATAATCTGGGCCAGATCACCTAACAAAAATTGACGATCTCCTTTGTATTTGCGCTGTGGATATGATATGAGGTGTTTGACAATTTTTACTGTAGAATATAAATTTTAATTTGTATTGTGGGAATTAGTTTTTATTTATTTTCGCGAATATGTTTTAGTGTCAGTCTTCTCGAATTGTTCCGAAATAGAAATTCACCGGTTTCTGGAACAAACTAAAAATTAATTGCGGAAGATTAACTCCAATAGGGAAGGTTTTTGCTTAAGAAAAGCCTTCTGACTGTATTCAGTTATTAACGGCCTCCATAAACTAATCGGTAGTGACCCTGCCTACGAAGCTGGAGGTCCCGGGATCGAGTCCTGGTAAGGGCATTTATTTGTGTGTTTATCAATCAATTCATTTAATTGCTTTAAATACATGTCAAGTGTATAAAGTGTATTCAGGCTGCTGTTGGGCATGCAAATATTATACAATCTTAACACTACGACTAAATTTACTAAACGCATGCAACATACGAGCACATGGACTTTAGACAGTTTAATATGCTTAACTTAATAAAGAGACGGCGTATATTCTAAATATTCTCTAACTGAGTAAAATGCATGTCGTGCTAAATAGTCAAATAAATTATTTTTAAACTGAGGCATTTCGGATTCTCTTATGTCTTTGGGCAATTTATTATATAATTTAGGTGCTATACCGAATATACTTTTAGCGTGTAAGGCTGAGTCTGATTTCGTAGACCCGATTTTGTGTTGATTTTGTGATCACAAATAATTGTTCCAGAGTTATGAATGTTTTCTATGTATATAACTATGTATTTATTTATTTAACCTTTTGAACGCTTATCCTCTCGCGTCTAGACGTGGCCTACACGCCAATATCTCGACTAGTGAATAACGAATATAAACCTTATCTGTCAGCAGGACAATTGCTTTGACAGCGTCCGCCATGACCACTTTAGTGGTCGCTGGCATTGCAGGCACGACAGCACACGACCCATTTATTTTTTTAAACTTTATTGCACAATAATACAAAGTACAAAGGGCGGACTTAATGCCAGAGGGCATTCTCTACCAGTCAACCATCAGGCCAAACAGATAAAAACAATAGTGCGGGGAACGGGTAGCAAACAGAAAACTAAAATCCGAAATTACATTACGTATAACTAAATATAAATTTATTCTACAGAAATACAATTATTATATATATATATATACTTTTCACATTACTACATATAATAATATATAACCTGATACTAATCTACTATGAGCCTTAGTTAAGAGACTTTTCTGTAAGATGCTTGCGCAACTTGTGCTTGAATGAGAATTTAGTGCCATTTAGTGGCTCTTGGCGTTCAAAGGGATAAGACATTATGTATATCGTCACATCACCTAAGGTACAAGCTTTGCTTAGCAAACTAAGCAAAGCTTGTACCCCAAGGGGTTAGGTTGATGTGTAAAATTATCCCTAAATTTGTAAATATATAAAATATGGTTTCCGTAGTTACATAGTGTTAAGGACCAATCCACCTTCCGTCACACTGCTCACACTCTTTCTCTCATTGTATATTGTATGGAGTCTGGCAGAGCGCTCCCCACAAAAAGTTTTCACCGGCTTTCCCCATAGAATTTTAGAGAAGAGAACGAATCTTGAAGAAGAATGGGTGTGGTGACTAATTAAAATATTTTTCAATAAGGTTAAGGCGATAGGTGTGAGATAGGTATATACTTTATAATATTCTGTTACCATTCTGACATATTAATATACCAATCCTAAATATATAATATTGTATTGTAAGAACGAAAGAGTTTTACTAAACATTTCTTATGCCAAAAGTAGGAAAAACATTATATTAGGTAGGTATCTGACTCTAGGTAAATTTTGACACTAAAGAAACTTTTTTTTTAAGTTCTCGAACATTTTTATATATAAAAAGCTAAATAATTTGATTTTTCGCTACTTAACTAAAGACTTGTATAAAAGTTTAATGGATATTTTAGTCTCTAAATTTTATACGGAAAACACTGTTAAAAACTTTTAGGTTCAGTTCAAATTCAAACTCGTTTTATTCAGATAACAAAGATCCACTGATAAAAATAAAATAGACATATTGAACCCATAGAAATTAAATTAATACATACAACTAAAAAATACCGTGCGTAATAGCCGTGTGTATATTTATACGAACGATTACGAGCTATTTTTGACCCCCCCACAACTCCAAACCTAGTTAACCTACATTAATTAAATTTGGCACGTTTATTAAAATCTCTCAGCTCGTCTAGAATTCAAAATTTCATAAAGTAGCTCAAACGGTTTTTGATTTATTGACGTTCAAAAACCGGTATTTTTATGACTGACTGACTCACCTATAGATCAAAAACATGTGAAAAACCTAACAAACTGCTAGATGACTTAGAAATTTGATATTTGGCATCAAGAAATACTTTTAGGCGTATACACAGATCAGGTTCTCTGCGGGCGTATATAAATAACCAGAAAAGTCTGAAACTTGAAAGTTATTGATAATTAGTATCAAAGAAATAACAATATCAGAGAAGTGTCGTGATTTATATATGCCTTCATATAAACTATTACACTTCTCTTTCACCACAAACTCTAGATCAAAACCTGGCAAAAACCTAACCCACTTCCAGATAACTTAGAAACTTAATATTTGGCATCAATATAGACTTCTATGCGTATACAAACAAAGAAAATCAGAAAACAGAAAATTATAGATTATTAATAAGAAAAAAATTATGTCATAAACCTGTGGAAAATGTAACGCATTTCTAAATGACTCAGGAACTTGATATTTGCCATCAAGATAGACGTATACAAACAAAAAATGAGAAAACTGAAAAATATTCATAATTAGGATTAAAAAATAAAAGCAAATCTCAGTATAGTAGTAGTGCCAAGACCATCAGGGCCAAATAAAAATTAATATTCTAGCTTCACAGCACTCCAAAAAGGATTTCAGGTTATTTTGGAAAGCCACAAACAACAAGAAATGTCGACCTTCATGCCCTGTCAGTGTTAATGTCAAAACCGACACCAAAGACATAGCTTGCACACACTTTCCCAAGATCATTTCATAGTTAAATCTTCTCTTGGACTATCACAGGAGAGGGTGAGCGATGCTGAGCCCAACGACGAGGAATCTGGACTGGGATACTCTGCTAAGGATGTAGCCAAGGCTATTAAATCTACCTCGCGAGGCCAATCTCCAGGGCACGATGGCCTCGGCATCGAACATCTACAGAGTCCCCAGAGGTCAGAGAATATTATAGGGCAAATCGACCTAGGCCCACAGTAAGCTCAATAAGGCTTGTGTTATGGGTACTAGGGGACGATATACATATATAATAGATAAATATGGATAAATACGTAAATACATAGAAAACATCCATAACTCAGGAAAAAATATCTGTGATAAATACACAAACAAATGCCCTGACCAGGATTCGAATCCGGGACCTCCTGCTTCGTAGGCAGTGTCACTACCGACTGGGCTAGGAGGCCGTTAAACAAGAGTATTAGGTTACATATCAAGAGTGTTAGCTTTGTTTTATACGCGGTGTGTAAGGCACTGTTATTTGCCCGAGGATATGATGAAAACTGTAGTTATTCCTGTACCTAAAAATAAAACTGGAGTTTTGTCTGACATCAATAACTACAGGGCATTAATAGCAACTTTATTGCTAAAGTATTTGATAGTGTGCTTAATGTAAATAAGTGCGTGAGTCTAAGCCCCAACCAGTTTGGTTTTCGACCAGGGTTATCAACAGAGAGTGCAATAATGTGCCTTAAGCATACTGTCATATCCATACTAATATTATAAATGGGAAAGTGTATGTTTGTCCGTCTTTCACGGCAAAACGGGGCGACGAATTGACGTTATTTTTTAAGTGGAGATAGTTGAAGGGATGGAGAGTGACATAGGCAACTTTTTGTCTCTTTCTAACCCCCCACTTCCCTAAAATGGGGGGTGGAAGTTAGTATTGAGCATTTCGGTGGGCAATCAGGAAAGGGGAACCGTGTTACCCCGAATTTAACGCGAGCGAAGCCGCGGACAAAAGCGAGTATTATTTAAATATGAAGACGACCGTATGCGTGCTTCTTATGTGCCTTTTGATCTAGTTTCCTATGGCAAAAACTGGATGCCATTAAACTACCTAATAAGGCCATACAAATTCTGAGGCATTGGTATGGAAATGAGGTCAATAGCGTTAGATGGTCAGTTTATCGGACCCGTACAGGTTGGAGTGTGGGGTGAGGCGGGTTGACCTCACCCACACTTTTTTACCTTTACTTAAATGTTTTGTTGAGCGCATCGGCTTGTGGTTTGCGAAAACTTTTGAATATTTGCTAGTCCTCCGGTATCTAACAGGGGCTAACATACAATGTAGGTAAACCTCAGTTCATGGTGTTTGAACCTATTGGTTATCAGATACCCATAGTACCTCCCATCAAGTTGAATGGTAGGTCACTGGAAAGGGTGAGGACTTTTAAATATCTAGGTTATGTTGTCACTTCATGCCTAAAAGACGATATGGATCTTGAGTGCGAACGGAGGGCCCTGTCGGTGAGGGCAAACATGATTGCGCGTAAGCTTGCGCGCTGCACTAGGGAGGTGAAAGTAACTCTTTTTAGAGCATATTGCGCTTCCCTGTATACGTGCAGCCTATGGACATACTACACGCAGCGGGCCTATAGGGCCCTCCGGGTATATAACTACGCGTTCAGGGTGTTGGTGCTGCCGCTTCTGTAGCGCATCAGGGGGCTTAGCCAAGATGAAAATCGTTTGCAGAAAACGAATCAATACGCTATCCGGCTCTCTATCGCACTAATATGGAAGAGTGAGCGTAAGCGTGTAGCGTTTCGTTTCGTTTTCTGCAAATGGTTGTCATCTTGGCTACAGGGCCAGGAATGTTTGCTGAAGCGCGCATATGCTGCTTTTATGCAACTATGAGTAAGCGATGCACATCCCTGGTGCGCCAGGTGCGGGCCAGCTTCAACCCGCACTGCACTCGATAGCCGAGAGGTTTGACTGCCCATATTTGAGCATCTATAAAATATATACTCTCTGCTGTATTATACTATATATATAAATAAATAAATATTATGGGACATTCTTACACAAATCGACCTAGTCCCACAGTAAGCTCAATAAGGCTTGTGTTATGGGTACTAGACGACGATATATCTAATACATAGATATTAATAAATACTTATATACATAGAAAACAACCATAACTCAGGAACAAATATCTGTGGTAAACACACAAATAAATGCTCTGACCAGGATTCGAACCCGGGACCTCCTGCTCCGTAGGCAGGGTCACTACCGACTGGGCTAGGAGACCGTTAAATATATTACATATATTACTATATGTCTATACTTAAATATTATAAATGTGAAAGTGTGTCTGTCTGTCTGTTATCTTTTCACGCGTATACCGCTGAACCGATATAATGAAATTTGGTATGAAGATAGTTTAAGTCCCAGCAAATAGGATAGTTTTTATCCCAGAAATCATCCCTTAATGGGGTGAAAGTTTGTATAGAATTGTTGCTCACTGTAGACGTAAAATAGCATATGCCCTAAATTAATATTTGCCTTGGGAATTTACTAAGGCGTTTCATTCATTCCTAATAACGAATGTTAATCCCACGCAGACGAAGTCACGGGCGTTGCTAGTTATATTTCATCCTTCTAGCGTTTGCTGATGCCGCGAGGCATTCTGCCACGGCTTTATTGAGCCTGGGGTCCGCTCGGCAACCTAATCCCAGGAATTGGCGTAGGCGACTGCCATGCTGCCATCTGACCTTCCAGCTCAGAGGAGAAACTAGGCCTTGTTGGGATTATGTCCTATTTCCTCACGATGTTTTCCTTCACCGAAAAGTGACTGGTAAATATCAAACGCTATTAATTTCGTACATAAGTTCCGAAACACTCAGTACGAGCCAGGGTTTAAACCCGAGACCTCCGGATTGAAGTCTTACCGTCAGGCCACCAGCGCTTATAGTTATCTTATATATGTATAATATAATGAACAGATGATTATAAAAACAAAATATTTTATAGTTTTTGACGCGTGAATCTATTGCAACTAGGGTTGCTACCTGTAGTATAATATATAGTACCTATCGTACTATATTTTGGCTTGGTGTACTGTTAAAAAAATGCAAAAAAGGCGAATATACAATATTGTTGTAACGTCCCATTAAATACTTTTTTTTTTAATGTAGGTGTTGAAAATAATATATTTCTTTCAAAAAATGGTGGCAACCCTAATTGCGACTCACTGTCCACATGACCAGATGACCCTGCCCTAGATCTCGCGCACGAAACTATAGTGTTATATAATCGATGCACCATTATGGTCGCTACCGTAACGAATACGATACGATTGCTTTTTAGAAAAAACGCTGTTCCGTGGCAAAAACATGTTATTATATAATCTAATGTTTTTGTAAGATTATATTTGTGACATTATTTTGGTAAATATACCACTTGACCGGCGGCGCTTATTCTTTTTGATACCACGACGGTGGCAAACAAGCATACGGCCCGCCTGATGCTAAGCAGCTACCGTAACCTATGGACGCCTGCAACTTCAAAGGAGTCATATGCGCGTTGCCGAACCTTTACAAAAAGGAGGATTCACTGTGTTGATGGCTAAAGGAACAAGAAGGTCCCTCATCGTCAACACACTGGGTCCTCTTTGAGCTCTTTGGCAACCTTATTTACCAGTAGGAACACAACACTATGAGTAGGGTTTAGTGCTATTTGGCTGTGGTTTTCTGTAAGGTGGAGGTACTTCCCCAGTCGGGCTCTGCTCCAGATTTGAGCGAGATGACATTCGCTGAACGTGCCCTACCACACTTAGCGAGATGCCATTCGCAGTGCCCATACCACTCTTTTTGGGGTAGTTTAAGGACATAAGGGCTTATTCTTTTATTGCATGAATACAATATTGAATCTGTACAATGTACGACGTCACATTTGACGTCGTACATTGTACAGACCATTGTACCGGTACCAATTATACCGTTACTAAACAATGTTTCATTTATTCGATCCATGTATGCTCTCCTTGTCTTTCCTGACTTTTTCTTCGTGTTGTCAGAATAACTAAGGCCTGGCAATGAGACGTCAGACTTTCAATCCGAAGGTCGCGAGTTCAAACTCCGACCCGTACCACTGAGTTTTTCGGAATTTATGTACGAAATATCATTTGATATTTACCAGTCGCTTTTCGGTAAAGGAAATCATCGCGAGGAAACCGGATCTAATCCCAACAAGGCCTAGTTTCCCCTCTGGGTTGAAAGGTCAGATGGCAGTCGCTTTCGTAAAAACTAGTGCCTATACTAATTCCTGGGATCAGGTTGCCGAGCGGACCCCAGGCTCAATAGAATAAAAACTGGGACAAACGCTAGGAGGAAGAGACAGAATAACTAATACAAGATATCTCTATACTCCGCTTAGCGCGTTATTTCTTTGAAACCTAAGCTGCCAAAAAGAAGGGGTGCGGAAGGGGAAGACGTAATGCTAGACAGGGAACGCGTGATGTTCCGTGGGGCGTAAGAGAGAGTCCGACATTAATGGTTGCCATGGAGACGTACTAAGTTTACTGTCACTTCCAATAATTAGTGTCTTCTATAGGGTGAAATTACTCCGAGCGTGGCAGCGGGGGTCGCCCGGCTATGCGGGGTCTTGAGTTAATTAGTCTATGAATTAATATTACAAGTACAAAAGATTCTCCTTCCTGAATTTGACATTTAGCTACAGAAACGATAACGTTAACTGTCATGCGCATAAAAAAATAGGGTTTTCAACGTGCTTCATATCTCCGTGCCGTGTTTGAGATATAAAATAAATAAATAATAAATATTATGGGGCAATCTTACACAAATTACCCTAGTCCCACAGTAAGCTCAATTAGACTTGTGTTCTGGTTACTATGCGACGATATATATAATAGATAAATATTTAAATACATAGAAAACATCCATAACTCGGGAACAAATGTCTGTGATCAACACACAAATGAATTCCCTGACCAGGATTCGAACCCCCGGGTTCGAAGTAACCCTGCCTATGAAGCAGGAGGTCCCGACCTCCTGCTTCATAGGCAGGGTTACTACCGACTAGGGTAGGAGGTATGTCATACGCATATCATAAACACTGGCTGAATTGATACTATTTTTGAAGTTGATAAGCGACGTGCTAACCCTTCCCTCATTAGCCCTCATATGCGGTAAGGGAAAAACGGGTACAATGGAGACTTGGAGAGAGATATAGTGAAACCCGCCTGGTCTCGTATCAGGCTGTATGGCTGTAAAAGAGAAAGCAAATGATAGACAGGCATGGAAACTGCTTCACCGACAAGCTAGGCTCTTGAATATATGATGATGAATACCAAAAAAATGTATTGTTGTAAAATCTCGTAAGCCAGATTTGAACTAGTTCCTGACGCCTGATTGAGCTAAAATTAAGCATACGAGATGCCCCGGTTTTGGCCACTTTAAGGAAAGTTTGTCCATTCAGAAGTCCATATTTTTGTGTCAATAAGGAATTATGACAGTGTTTATCAAGGATGATTAAGACATGGATGGACAATGTCTATACAAAATCGCGTTCCTCGAACCTTCAGGCTATACGTCTGTTTTCGGTACTGAGTGCCACAGCGCCACCTGTTGAGTCTGGAGTCGAGTTATTCTGTCAGCGTTAATCGCCGAACAAAATATTAGAAACTAGAATTTATTTATTTAATCTTAATTGCACAAAATAAGATGGTGCAAATGGCGGACTTAATGCCATAAGGCATTCTCTACCAGTCAACCAATGGGCTTAACAGAAAGGTTAAGTAGGAACTTAGTGTTTGTGGTGAACGATAGATGACGCCAGTGCTTTAGCCTGAAATAAGGGAACGCGATTTTGTATAGGCATTGTCAATCCATGTCTTAATCATCCTTGCTCTTTATGTACGGAATCATTGAAAATATATTACTTTATTTATATGAATCTCTGCTGTTAACATTCTGCCATTAGATTTTTTTTTCTTTAATGAAATGTAAAAACGGGGCCCAGGAGCCAGTTTTGGCCACTTTTTTCCATGGCTTCTGACAACTGAATGATAACTGATACATAACATATAACAGTGCCATCTGTGCTACCATAATTTACTCTTATATTAACTACAAACTATATACCTGTAAATTAGTCTATGTATAAATAAAGTTGAAAGTAGCCAAAACCGGAAAAGTGGGCACAACCGAGGTATCTGCCCTACCTGCCTAACTTGGATGACAATACAATGTTTTCGTACCATCGAGGGTCTGATGATGGAGATGGAGGCTGTATCTCATGAACCGTGATAGTTAGACAGTTGAAATATTCACAGATGTATTGTGTATGTATGTATTTCTGTTGCCGCTATAACAAGAAATACTAGGAATCTGAATACAATGAACATTTAAGGTGGCTCATATATATGTACAACAGACATGATTTTTTTTGCTTTTTTTATCTGACACCAGTCTGTATCTCATGAACCGTGATAGTTAGACAGTTGAAATTTTCACAGGTAATGTATTGTAACAATAACTAATAAAAAATATAATAAAATAAATATTTAAGGGGGCTCCCATACAACAGACATGATTTTTTTGCTGTTTTTATAGATAATGGTACGGAACCCTTCGTGCGCCAGTCAGATTCGCACTAGGCCGGTTTTTTCTCTCTCCCTGACGTTCATAAACGCATTGTTATGTGCCTAAATTGAAGAATAGTCGCGACATGTTTCGGAGAGCTTAGGTCTCCATCCTCAAACACTAAGAGTGTTAGGCGAACCGGTCCGTGACCCGTCGCTGCGGGGCCGTGACATGTCGCGCGTAGTTACTAAATACAAGTGAGTACAGGCTTATGAAGGGAATATACTGTTAGTATGTCTCAAGAAACTTTAAATTCAATACCTAATTCAAATTCATGTAAGTATACTCGTAGTTGATATTTTGTTAGTGTTTTGTTTTGTAGAGCTCAAAGAGGATCCAGTGTGTTGACGATGAGGGACCTTCTTGTTCTTTTAGCCATCAACACAGTGAATCCTCCTTTTTGTAAAGGGTCGGCAACGCGCATGTGACTCCTTTGGAGTTGCAGGCGTCCATAGGTTACGGTAGCTTACCATCAGGCGGGCCGTATGCTTGTTTGCCACCGTCGTGGTATAAAAAAAAAGTGTTATTTACATTAATGACGGCCAAACAGGAGGTCCTGGGCTCGAATCCTGGTCAGGGCATTTATTTGCGTGTTTATCACGGATATTTGTTCCCGAGTTATGGATGTTTTCTATATATTTAAGTATTTATCTATATCTATCTATTATAAATATCGTCATCTAGTACCCACAACACAAGCCTTATTGAGGTTACCGTGGGACTAGGTCGATTTGTGTAAGATTGTCTCATAATATTTATTTATTATTAATAATTATAATTTTGCCTCATTATTGACTTTATAATTATAATTAATAAATAAACAATTATTTGCACAAGTGCACAATAAGATGTTTACAATACAGTTAACATTCCAACAAAACTAACTCACTGTTAGTCAATCCAAAATTACCCTTATCCCTTTGTATTAAGATCTTAGAAGATGCAACTGTGTTGTACTTTCTTATAACTATACCATCTTACACGTGATCGATGTCAAGGTGAAATGAACTGTAAAGCGTAGAAATAAGCGTCATGGCAAGTGCATAGACCACGGCCTTGTGCAGTTTGGCAGTTTCTGAGGGTGTGGTACCACTGCACGCGTTTTTCAAAGACTAATTTCAAAGTAAGAAAAATTGTAGAGGTTACACGTGTGTTTAAAAAAGCATAGAACATATATTATGCAATACGACTCATTTGAAATCACTTTTGCAAATAGCTGACAACATACCATATATTACCTACATAGATAACATATTTTATTCGGTTTATCATTACTGCCAGCTTTGTCTGAAAATAAAACAATTGTACATGTAATATTTTGTGATATTGTGAATACTTAATTTTTTTTAAGTTTAGACTAAAAAAAATAAAAATAAAAATTTTAAAAATAGGTGACGATTTCAAAGTGAGACAGACAAGGGCCAACGATATACTTATTAAGAGCTTTCTCTGTCATACACATTGGAAGTACGATCCCGTTCGGTCACCAATTTATATAATGCGGTCTCGGTCTCGGTGTTATTTTTCAATTCCATATTTACAATTACACTAAAATTTGTGAGTTATGTATGTGAAAGCCAGACCAGAAATATATTATCATTGTCAAGACGGCGCCTTTATTCTCATTTATATGGCAACCGTTTAAAATAGTCAAAAAGTATATTATACTCTTTTTTTTTTTTTAATACCACGATGGTGGCAAACAAGCATACGGCCCGCCTGAAGGTAAGCAGTTACCGTAGCCTATGGACGCCTCCAACCTCAGAGGATTCACATGCGCGTTCATTCAGGAGTTCATTCCACAGTCGCAGCGTTCGTGGGAGGAAATTCCTCTTAAACGTTACAGTACGCGACCCATTAGGCTCCAGGGTGTGAGGATGGACACCCTGCCGGCGGCGAGCGGTGCGGTGATAAAAAGCTGCCGTGGACATCATATCAAACAGTTCTTCAGAGCACAACCCATTGTACAAGAGATAGAACACACATAAGGAGGCAAAGTGAGTTTGGTTTTACTCTATGGTATGGATGTTAATTTGTAAATGTTTCGTAGCGAAACGGTTTCATTTTCTGAGTTTTATTTCCAGCAGTTTATTAGATACATTGTACACTGATTTGCTCTTGACTATTAATAGTTTTGAATTTCTTGTCATTTATTATTGAATATTCAACACTTTACTATTATTCAAGTAATCCACCACAATGACACGAGGTCATAGTTAGGGGATGACAACAGCTAAATTCCATCCCTATCTTTTTCAGCGCGAGTAAAAGAGAAAGCTAAATGCAAATTTTGCAAAATGATGGATTATAATATTACGACAATAAAAAACTACGCATTAATTGAGAAATAAAAAATAATAAAGTTTTTAGTATTAGTATGATGGAATTTTGTTCTTATTTACAGACGTATAAGTCTAGAAACTAAAGACATACGACTGTTTAAAACTAAATTTAAGATGTAACTTTTGAATTATTTTCTATCGAGCCGATTACGTCCAATCGTGTATCGGAAATCGGAATTAACAAAGTTGTTAAAAATATAATGAATATTAACATATATTTTTTTACTTTCCCAAAACAAGTAGTTATAGGCTATAGCTAAAAAACTGTTTAAGCAAAGTCAATTTGAAGGTCATCGGGTGTTGTCAGCGTCTTAAGAGAAACTTAAAAAAAACATATTTTTTCATAATTACACGAATAAATCCTTTTGTCCGGTCTAATTTCATGCTCGTATTGAATTCACACTATACACGGTGAATCTAAGTAACCCGAAAGATTTTAACCATAAATTCCTGAGGTCATAAGGAGTAATAAATGTAATATGAATTTTGGGTCAATTTCGCCAAAAAAAATATTTTCTTCTTCTTTTTTTTCGTTTTTTTAAATGCTTTTGAACATAAACGCTTTTTTGATGGCGATTTCACCATTTATGGGGTATAAAGGGTGAAATCGCCATCAAAAAAGCGTCTAGACGTTCTTATTGACAGATATCAAAGTGCCAAGGATTACTTTACGTAAACTATTACGTAAACTATAAATGTTATTGTTAAAACTGTCGATTAAAATAACTTAGTACATTTCACCCTTTATGGGGTATAAAGGGTGAAATCGCAGGAATTTATGGTTAAAATCTTTCGGGTTAGTCAGATTCACCGTGTATAATATTAATTTAATAACCGTTACTATTAGGTCGCTGACACTTGCACCACGCCCTGTGTCTAATTGAACTAATATCAATCGGGGGACAACCGGATATCATTGAAGGTCTGCATAGACCAGCCTTATCTCACAAACCATCTTAACAGCCTTGGAGTGTTATTAGCAACTTCGACTCTAAACCAATATCATAAGGTCCATATTTTAACTACCTGCGATTGAGTTAGGATTTTTTTCTATTTAAGAAGCTATTTCCAGTTACACCCTTAGCTGTAGGCTAAACGTGGGTAGTTTGTTCCGCGCGGAATTGGGAAAGTGCGAGACGGAACGTATATCTGGTTCCGTTTAAAATTATAAGAGCACAAGGTATATTATTGTATATTACTTATTAGCAGTGATCGTACATTTTCCAGCAAAATTGGTGCAAAGACGTTGTTTTATTAAATTGTTATTTAATTATCAACCATCTCTACATTATTACTTAGTTCTAAGTGGCTTTGATTTTATTTGATTCTTGGTTCATACATTTAATAGCCTCAAAATAATAATATTAGCACTGCACCAAAAATGCTGGAAAATGTACGATCATTGCTTATTAGTAATATTAAATAAGGCAAGGGGGCAAGTTTTGCGAATTTAAAAATAGGAAACATGTTTTAATACTACATATAAGATAAAAATAATATAAGCCTTTTATTCGGATATCTGGGGGCACGGCAGTGCCCCCGCCAAGTCGAGCGCGAAGCAAACACTGCCGTACCATCCTTTACTGGAACCATTTCGCCGCATTTTCAGGCCCCTATTTGAGAACCTCTGGATAAGACCAGACGCAGAAATTTTCGTCATCCAGTAAGCTATAATCACATACTTAAATTCCAAAATTTCAAGTCTGTAGGTCATTTACTTCGCATTTATGACACTCACTCACTCACTCATGATCATCCAAATAGAACTTGTACTTCCCATAAACTCAGCTGAAATTCGGTACATAGTTAGGGTTTAATGGCCACATAAAGGGAAAACTATAAAAACTAGGATAATCGAAGATCTGGAGTACCTGGTGACCCTGATTAGAAAAAAAAATTGGTCAAAATATAATGCATTGGACTAAGAGTGACGGTGATACCCGCACACGTCGCTAGATGGCGCTGACTATCGCTGTCGTCTAAATAAATCAATAAGCCCACGTTTCTACAAAAAGAAGTGAAATACCACCAAAAACATTCTGTAAAAAACTAGCCAAGTCTCGATGGAGCTGCTTGTTTATCTCTAAAAAGTAATGAAATCTAGACAAAGTCGTGCCAAGTCTAAGGTTCCTTACTGCGATTTCTTTATTATTATAGTTAATGTTGTGTGACTTGGCCGTTGAAGGGACACAAGGGTACAAAACCAGGTTCTCCATGACACCATTGCATTGATTATTGAATCAACGTTTCCCAAGTGGCAATTTTCCATCGTCAATGGGTAGCGGTTCTGGCGACAGATTGGTGCAATGGTGTTATGGAGCACCTGGTTTTGTACCCTTGTGTACCCTTCAACGGCCAAGTCACACAACATTAACTATAATAATAAAGAAATCGCAGTAAGGAACCTTAGGCTTGGCACGACTTTGTCTAGATTTCATTACTTTTTAGAGATAAACAAGCAGCTCCATCGAGACTTGGCTAGTTTTTTACAGAATGTTTTTGGTGGGATAAATATTTACAAGTTACAGTTTGCACATTTAGGTACCTAAATAGTTATTTAGTTTGGTTTAGTATAAGTAATTAGTATTCATCTAAATATTTTTTTTAATACAATCGCTCAAACATTTTAGTTTATGTAGCTGCAAATCGTGCGTAATGATTTTATACACTAGTGCTAAAAAGTAATCTGATTGATACTTTTTAAATAAATGAGTATTATGCGAGACCCAATAGTATTACTTTAACAACGGGCGATTGAATGAAGCTGTCTTTCGTACACTGCACTTAAGAATATAAATGTAATTTTATTTCATCGCAGTTTTTTCGCAATTGTATTAAAAGACGTTGTTCGACACACGTGTGGAAGTGTCATTTTCACTAGTCCCGAGTCTTGACCCTTGTCTCTCGGCTCGGGTCAAGTAACCTCGGTACTCGTGCAAAATGACATACTTCGCGCACTTGTATCGAAAACTACTATTATGTTTATCTACACTTATACTGTAAGTACTCTAAAATGCGTTCAAAAACCGTAGACAATGACAAGCATTACAACAAACGATTTAACTATGATAAGTTTCTTATCTGCGGCAGTAACGTAATTTTAACTTTGCATGCTCAAATATTGTTAAGCACTGAGTTTCAAATTTGGAACATCGAATTTGATAACATAATGTTACCGCCATGGCCAACTCGATTGGTCCCGCGCGAGCCCCGACACAATCGAGTTGGCCACGCCGACACAATCGAGATGGCCGCGGCGGTGCAATGGCGGCCATTCTATGATTTCCGAATACGGCATTTATAATAAATAATATGAGTGTAGATAAAGCAGTGTATGCAACTGTACGTAATTAGGCCTTAAAACACTCGTGTGATCTTATTATGAAATTCGCCTGCGGCTCATTTCATAAAACCACACTCATGTTTTAAGGACCCTTATTACGTAATAGTTACATAAACTACTATTTCTCCACAGTTGCTCGTCCGTTCGCCAAGTGGCAAAGGCCTCCTCCAGTCTTCTCCATTCTGGTCTTCCTGGCTCCTACTACATATCATACCTGCATTAAAATGTGTCTCTGTGTGTATTACCTCATAATGATATTAAATATACTGTATTTAGTACCGTTAGCATTTTCATTTCATTTTATAAATAAATATAATAAATATAAATATTACCTGACAATCTTACACAAATCGACCTAGTCCCACAGTAAGCTCAATAAGGCTTGTGTTGTGGGTACTAGACGACGATATACATAATAGATAAATATGGATAAATACTTAAATACATAGAAAACATCCATAACTCAGGAACACACAAATAAATGCATTGACCAGGATTCGAACCTGGGACCTCCTGCTTTGTAGGCAGGGTCACTACCGACTAGGCTAGGAGGCCGTCAAACGAGCCGTATTTTGTTTCATTTCATAGCATTCCGGCTATGGACTAAATTCTCCCTGTGACTTCTAAGAGTTCTAAGTTAACTTATTAATTAATAAGTAGCTTAAATAACGTGATATTATTAATGTAAAAAACTATAACCACTAGGTACATATTAACTAAATCCTATAAACTAAATTAGAAACCATAAATAACTAAAAAGAAACAAAACCTAAAGATAAAACACTTGGATTTAACTTCTTAACAAAGTAGCAAGATTGGAAAGTCAGACTATCAAGATGGAACTACAACTATATATTTTTTGTGATTCTGGGTAGAGAACCCTAAAACGGTAGATTTTATTGCAATATATTATTAGTGACATACGGGGTCATGCGAGTACCAACATTACAAACATGTGGTTTCCTATTAAAACAGGTTTAATTGACGAAATCAAAGTATACTTCGTAAATTTACAGACTCTTTGGCGACATTCGAACGATGAACCTTTTAAAATTCATTTTTTATTTAAATAAATGGTTTTTGTAAAATAAAAAAAAAGATTAAATATGTCAATCAATCAATCAATAAATCAAATATTTCATTTGTAGAATACGGTAACAAGATCTTAAGTTAATCATTAGGTCACGCGTATTGCACCTGCATGCACGTGTACAAATCCTTTCTACAATCTAAATAATCAATTACATATACTATTCACATATTTAAATTCTCTTTAAATTATGTCACATGTTTATATATCAAATCAAATTACACTTACAATTACAATAATAAACAAATAATTACATATTCGAATTTTAATTACTATTTATACCTAAAATTGCTAAGTATAAGCATACTAATTTACAGGCAAAAAATCGGTGTAACAACATGAAACGACCCTATGCACCAAAATGCTTGCTTGGATACATATAATTTAGGTATTAATTTTCTACATACTTATGTGTGACGTTTTCAAGTCAAAGGTACATCATTGTCGGTTGTCAATACGGTGTTACAGCCCTAAAATAATTCTAAAATAAACGCAATTAACAATCGACATTGATGTACATAGCTTTGACTTGAAAACGTCACATTTAGGTATACAAAATAAAGATATATCGGGCTAACGCCACGTAAATACCCTACTCAGCAAAATGCTAGCTGGTCTTCCATAAATGGTGATAAAAGAAAATAAAAACCGGCCAAGAGCGTGTCGGGCCACGCTCAGTGTAGGGTTCCGTAGTTTTCCGTCCGTCACAGTAAGTGTCCCCACTTAAGAGTTATAATAACACCGCCATGTAGGATATGATATGAGCGTTCCACGTACAGCGACATCTATCGGCAAATTAAGTAATTTATCGCGCGCGAGCTTAAAGTATGGAAGATGATTTTTATGGGATAATTCTTTATTACGTAAACCGATTTTCACCGTTTTTACTTTATTTGAAAGCACGTCATTTCATTGTGATTTTTTAGAAATTACAGGTACAATAAACACCTGCTTATAAGGTTAAATTACAAACTTAGTTCAGAAATTATTTTGTAACTTTTTTCAAAAACTATTCAACCTATCAAGTTCAAAATAATTTTCCTAGAAAGTTTTTATAAAGTTCTACTTTTGAGATTTTTTTCATATTTTTAAAACTTATAGTTCAAAAGTTAGAGGGGGGACACATTTTTTTTACTTCTGAAGCGATTATTTCCGAAAATATTTACATTATCAAAAAACTATCTAACTAAACCCCTATTCATTTTTAAATACCTATCCAACAATATATAACACGTTAGGGTTGAAATGAAAAAAAATCACTCCCCACTTTACGTATAGGGGAGGTACCCTAATAAAACATTTTTTTCCACTTTTTATTTTACCACTTTGTCGGCGTGATTGATATACATATTAGTACCAAATTTCAGCTTTCTAGTGCTAACGGTCACTGATATTATCCGCGGACGGACGGACAGACATGGCGAAACTATAAGGGTTCCTAGTTGACTACGGAACCCTAAAAACGATTGTACGGTGTATTAAAATTTACGTAGTACGAGTGTAAAAAAATCAGTAGCAAGTTTTTGCAAGATATTTCGAAGGCTGTTGTGTATCGAGGGTGGTCTTTTAAAATTAAATATCTGAAATTATTATACTTTTAACAACAATAATGATAATATCATAATGTTAAGATAATCAGAGTAAAATTACTCTATATTTGGAAACATAATTATACAAGTGTTTAAACCCCGAATGACGACAAAAATATAACTACTTAAAGTCAGTTTAAGTTTACGCGATTTTTATGCTAATTACTAGAATATTTTAGCTCAGAATGACTTGAAGTCAGATGGAGTTACGTCATTATGACTTTCAGAATCGTGTATTAAACTGTTACGTGAAAATGATACTAGCAATTAAAATAAGCATGCAAGATACGTATGCTACTTGATAACTACTTACAATATGAGATTTTAAAAATAAGAATAATAATAATGGGTTCGAACAGTCCTTACAATTCACTACAATAGACCAGATATAACTTTATTTAATAAAACCATCGACATATAAAAACCATCTATATCATAGACATAGCCATCCCAAATACCCATAACCTTCAGACTACAATCAACGATAAACTAGCTACTAGCTACAAAGATCTAGCCATTGAAATAAAACCCCAATGGCAAGCTAACATAGTACAGTCACGTCTGAAAATATGGATACATTTTATGTGACAAAAATATGTACCCACGACTTTATTACCAAGGCGTAAAGTCATGTTTTCGTCACATTCAATGCATCCATATTTTTACACGTGACCATAGTTCCCATAGTTTCGTCCACAACTGGAGTAGTCCCCAAAAAACTGATAAATAGTTTAGAAACACTGCATAGTGTACGACCGAAGTTTCGGTTTCGGTTTCGGCCAGTTTCGGCCAAAAAAACGCGTTTCGGCCCAAGGTTCAGTTTCAGCCAAAAAACAGCAAAACCTTTCGGCCGCGCCGAAACTTTCAATATTGTACTTAATCTGACCATAAGTTCTGTCACAACGTTTTTAGGGTTCCGTAGTCAACTAGGAACCCTTATAGTTTCGCCATGTCTGCTCGTCCGTCCGTCCGTCCGCGGATAATCTCAGTGACCGTTAGCACTAGAAAGCTGAAATTTGGTACTAATATGTATGTCAATCACGCCGACAAAGTGGTAAAATAAAAAGTGGAAAAAAATGTTTTATTAGGGTACCTCCTCTATACGTAAAGCGGGGAGTGATTTTTTTTTTCATTTCAACCCTAATGTGTGATATATTGTTGGATAGGTATTTAAAAATGAATAGGGGTTGAATATGTGTCCCCCCTCTATCTTTTGAACCATACGTTTTAAAAATATGAAAAAAATCTCAAAAGTAGAACTTTATAAAAACTTTCTAGGAAAATTATTTTGATCTTGATAGGTTGAATAGATTTTGTAAAAATTACAAAATAATTTCTGAACTAACTTTGTAATTTCACCGTATAAGCAGGTGTTTATTGTACCTGTACTTTCTACAAAATCACAATGAAATGACGTGATTTCAAATAAAGTAAAAACAGTGAAAATCGGTTCACGCAATAAAGAATTAGGTATCCCATAAAAATCATCTTCCATACTTTAAGCTCGCGCGTAATAGTTTACTTAATTTGCCGATAGATGTCGCTGTACGTGGAACGCTCATATCATATCCTACATGGCGGTGTTATTTTAACTCTTAAGTGGGGACACTTACTGTGACGGATGGAAAACTACGGAACCCTACACTGAGCGTGGCCCGACACGCTCTTGGCCGGTTTTTAACTGATAAAATCGCCGTTGTACAGTCACCATCAAATATATCAGAGCGGCCACGGTACTCAACAATATCTGAACATGCACTTTATCGCCGTGACAATAAGGGCGTTGTTCAGATATTTGTGACCACTTTAGCCGCTCCGATATATCTGACGGTGACTCAGGCGCGGATCCAGGATTTCGTTCAGGGTGGGCACTTTCCAGAATTTCGTTCAGGGGGAGCACTTTCCAGGATTTCGTTCAGGGGGGGCACTTTCCTTCACAAAAAATCTCGCGGTCCGCACCTATGAGCCCATAGTATACGAGGTTTACGTTTCGGGGGGGGGGGGGGGGGGGGCAATTGCACTTTAAATGTAGCGTCACTGAAAATGGACCGTAAGCCAGGAACAAATTTCATGACCAATCGCGTCCCAGGCGATAACTTGTGAAGTGGTTAAGGGCGATGTCTAATGAAGCCTCGTGAAGGTCAGCTGCCGGTCCGTTGGTGGGTTGAGGAACGGCAGCTATTTAATCACTTAAAAAAAAACCGGTAATCGCGTCACGATTGAAAATTTGTCAGATGATAGTTTATATGCTCTTACAAACATGAAAATTGGTCAGCCGGCGTATCTAGGTGGAAAGAACGTCGGCTGATGCCCTGAAGATCGTATGTTCACGTGACCAGCTGACGGTATTTTCACTGCGATACAGCTGACTGACGATTTTTTAAATTTATAATAGGATATAGATTATCATGTGACAAAGTTTCAATCGAGACGCGATGACCAATTTTTTTTAAATCGATAAAATGTCTGCCGTTCCTGAAACCACCAAGGGAGAGGTAGCTGACCTTCACGAGGCTTCATTACACATCGCCCTTAACCACTTCACAAGTTGTCGCCTGGGACGCGATGACCAACGAAATTTGTTCCTGGCTTACGGTCTAAAAGGTTTCCACTCAGCTTGGTGTTAAGGTACCCTAGGGATACCGTAACGCTGGTCTTCCGAGGAAACATATTTAAAAGAGCACATTGAAAATTATGTAAAAAGTACGCCTTATTATTTAAAACAAAAAAGTCATTGCAAAAATACACAAATTAGGCCTAACGTTTCCTACATATATTACTAAGTAAACATTTAGAAATTAATGTAGAATTGTCAACTAATGTTACTTATTTAATTGTGTACCATACACAAATAAAATATCAAAAAAACATACAAAAGAGAATTGCTACTAACAATGACTACATCTAGACACGCGGCAGCGTGTCAAGCCAAGTTCAAGCAAAGGAACTGGCTAAAAAAAATTTAAATTTTTAAATTTTAGCCAGCGCCAAGTGTATATTACACGAACCACTTGGTGCCTCTTTTGACCCTTCTATAACTCAAAACCTCTTTAACGTAAACACATAAAACTACGTGTGTTTAATTATATCCATAAGGACATCTAGAAGCCCAAATTTCATGAAGCTAGCTCAAACAGTTATAAAGATATGGAGGTCAAAAAGTCGTAAATTTTAGCACTGACTAACTGACTGACATATAGTACCTAAACCTACCCTACTTCCAGATGACCTAGAAGGATGAAATTTGGAATCCAGCTCGGTAATTGTGTGTAAGCGTAGGAAAAAAATCTAAAAATAAAAAAAAGTTAAAAACTAGGGGGGGTCCCCATACAAAAAAAAAATTGTATCGTTGGAACCGTTACAAGCGGATATTTGAAACTATCCCAATATATGTATTATTATAATTGCTATAAATATAAAAATAAAGTTAAGTCAAATAATAAGTGGTGTCCCCATGAAAAAACTTGTAATACGCGCTAAACGACCGGCCAACGGTGTGTCGTCAGCGGCGCGCGGGAGAATGTAGACAATAGCATAAAAAGGAAAACCATGCAGCGGAAACGCAAGAAAAAACATTAAATCTCAATACCTGCCTAGTTTTCTTTACAAAAAGTAATGATATCCCACCAAAAACATAAATGTAAAAAACCGGCCAAGTGCGTGTCGGACCACGCAAAGGAGGGTTCCGTACCTTCAATGGAATAAGAACCAAACTAATAACAAAAGGTCGTATCTGATGCCTATGGAAGAAGTTTTTTGGAGATAACTCAAAAATGGCTGAACAGATAATGTTTAAAACAATTTTCGTTGAAAGTATATAATAAGGCGCATCTCTTCAAATTTTTTCATATTTTTTGAACTTACGGTCAAAAGTTACGGGGGGGGGGCTACACAACTTTTCTGACTTTCGAAGCGATTATTTCAGAAAATATTCACTTAATCACAAAATAGTCAAAGAAACCTCAATGTTATTTTGAAAGACCTATCGATTGATTTGTCACATGTTGACATTTGGTTAATTTTATTTAGTTATCTGTATGGAGCGCCACCTAAAATATTTTTTTTTTCAAATTTAACTACATAACTAAGTAGCTGCATACAAAATACACCTTATGTGTAAATTTTATTCAGATACGTCGTATAGTTTCCGAGTAAAATGCCTGTGACATACGGACGGACAGACAGACAGACAGACAGACATGACGAATCCATAAGGGTTCCGTTTTTTGCCATTTGGCTACGGAATCCTAAAAAGGAGAGCCAAGTTCAATACAAAAATTATGCTTGGCTATGGGCTTCGCCGCAAAAAGAATGGAGATCTAAATGAGTGCCAAGTTCTATGCAAAATCTAAATATGTATTTATAGGAACAAAATAACATTATGAACAAGTATTAAACTCTATTTCTTTGCTTTATTGGATACCTATAACAATTGCTGTTATTTAAAAATGTGAGATCTTAAAGTAGGTTAGATTTGACTTGGCCAGTTTTTATCAGAATTAAAATATATATATATATATATATGTTGAATAACTTTATAAAATGACTTATGTAATGAAAACTGGCAAAGTCAAATCTAACCTACTTTAAGATCTCACATTTTTAAATAACAGCAATTGTTATAGGTATCCAATAAAGCAAAGAAATAGAGTTTAATACTTGTTCATAATGTTATTTTGTTCCTATAAATACTTATTTGGATTTTGCATAGAACTTGGCACTCATTTAGATCTCCATTCTTTTTGCGGCGAAGCCCATAGCCAAGCATAATTTTTGTATTGAACTTGGCTCTCCTTTTTAGGATTCCGTAGCCAAATGGCAAAAAACGGAACCCTTATGGATTCGTCATGTCTGTCTGTCTGTCTGTCTGTCCGTCCGTATGTCACAGGCATTTTACTCGGAAACTATACGACGTATCTGAATAAAATTTACACATAAGGTGTATTTTGTATGCAGCTACTTAGTTATGTAGTTAAATTTGAAAAAAAAAATATTTTAGGTGGCGCTCCATACAGATAACTAAATAAAATTAACCAAATGTCAACATGTGACAAATCAATCGATAGGTCTTTCAAAATAACATTGAGGTTTCTTTGACTATTTTGTGATTAAGTGAATATTTTCTGAAATAATCGCTTCGAAAGTCAGAAAAGTTGTGTAGCCCCCCCCCCCCGTAACTTTTGACCGTAAGTTCAAAAAATATGAAAAAATTTGAAGAGATGCGCCTTATTATATACTTTCAATGAAAATTGTTTTAAACATTATCTGTTCAGCCATTTTTGAGGTATCTCCAAAAAACTTCTTCCATAGGCATCAGATACGACCTTTTGTTATTAGTTTGGTTCTTATTCCATTGAAGGTACGGAACCCTCCTTTGCGTGGTCCGACACGCACTTGGCCGGTTTTTTACATTTATGTTTTTGGTGGGATATCATTACTTTTTGTAAAGAAAACTAGGCAGGTATTGAGATTTAATGTTTTTTCTTGCGTTTCCGCTGCATGGTTTTCCTTTTTATGCTATTGTCTACATTCTCCCGCGCGCCGCTGACGACACACCGTTGGCCGGTCGTTTAGCGCGTATTACAAGTTTTTTCATGGGGACACCACTTATTATTTGACTTAACTTTATTTTTATATTTATAGCAATTATAATAATACATATATTGGGATAGTTTCAAATATCCGCTTGTAACGGTTCCAACGATACAATTTTTTTTTTGTATGGGGACCCCCCCTAGTTTTTAACTTTTTTCTTATTTTTAGATTTTTTTCCTACGCTTACACACAATTACCGAGCTGGATTCCAAATTTCATCCTTCTAGGTCATCTGGAAGTAGGGTAGGTTTAGGTACTATATGTCAGTCAGTTAGTCAGTGCTAAAATTTACGACTTTTTGACCTCCATATCTTTATAACTGTTTGAGCTAGCTTCATGAAATTTGGGCTTCTAGATGTCCTTATGGATATAATTAAACACACGTAGTTTTATGTGTTTACGTTAAAGAGGTTTTGAGTTATAGAAGGGTCAAAAGAGGCACCAAGTGGTTCGTGTAATATACACTTGGCGCTGGCTAAAATTTAAAAATTTAAATTTTTTTTAGCCAGTTCCTTTGCTTGAACTTGGCTTGACACGCTGCCGCGTGTCTAGATGTAGTCATTGTTAGTAGCAATTCTCTTTTGTATGTTTTTTTGATATTTTATTTGTGTATGGTACACAATTAAATAAGTAACATTAGTTGACAATTCTACATTAATTTCTAAATGTTTACTTAGTAATATATGTAGGAAACGTTAGGCCTAATTTGTGTATTTTTGCAATGACTTTTTTGTTTTAAATAATAAGGCGTACTTTTTACATAATTTTCAATTGTGCTCTTTTAAATATGTTTCCTCGGAAGACCAGCGTTACGGTATCCCTAGGGTACCTTAACACCAAGCTGAGTGGAAACCTTTTAGACCGTAAGCCAGGAACAAATTTCGTTGGTCATCGCGTCCCAGGCGACAACTTGTGAAGTGGTTAAGGGCGATGTGTAATGAAGCCTCGTGAAGGTCAGCTACCTCTCCCTTGGTGGTTTCAGGAACGGCAGACATTTTATCGATTTAAAAAAAAATTGGTCATCGCGTCTCGATTGAAACTTTGTCAGATGATAATCTATATCCTATTATAAATTTAAAAAATCGTCAGTCAGCTGTATCGCAGTGAAAATACCGTCAGCTGGTCACGTGAACATACGATCTTCAGGGCATCAGCCGACGGTCTTTCCACCTAGATACGCCGGCTGACGAATTTTCATGTTTGTAAGAGCATATAAACTATCATCTGACAAATTTTCAATCGTGACGCGATTACCGGTTTTTTTTAAAGTGATTAAATAGCTGCCGTTCCTCAACCCACCAACGGACCGGCAGCTGACCTTCACGAGGCTTCATTAGACATCGCCCTTAACCACTTCACAAGTTATCGCCTGGGACGCGATTGGTCATGAAATTTGTTCCTCCCCCCCCCCCCTGAAACGTAAACCTCGTATACTATGGGCTCATAGGTGCGGACCGCGAGATTTTTTGTGAAGGAAAGTGCCCCCCCTGAACGAAATCCTGGAAAGTGCTCCCCCTGAACGAAATTCTGGAAAGTGCCCACCCTGAACGAAATCCTGGATCCGCGCCTGAGTCACCGTCAGATATATCGGAGCGGCTAAAGTGGTCACAAATATCTGAACAACGCCCTTATTGTCACGGCGATAAAGTGCATGTTCAGATATTGTTGAGTACCGTGGCCGCTCTGATATATTTGATTGTGACTGTACAACGGCGATTTTATCAGTTAAAAACCGGCCAAGAGCGTGTCGGGCCACGCTCAGTGTAGGGTTCCGTAGTTTTCCGTCCGTCACAGTAAGTGTCCCCACTTAAGAGTTAAAATAACACCGCCATGTAGGATATGATATGAGCGTTCCACGTACAGCGACATCTATCGGCAAATTAAGTAAAGTTATTTTGTTCCTATAAATACATATTTGGATTTTGCATAGAACTTGGTACTCATTTAGATCTGCATTCTTTTTGCGGCGAAGCCCATAGCCAAGCATAATTTTTGTATTGAACTTGGCTCTCCTTTTTTACATTTACTTTTTTGGTGGGATAGTATAAAACAAAGTCGCTTTCCGCTGTTTGTCCCTATGTATGCTTAGATCTTTAAAAGTACGCAACGGATTTTGATGCGGTTTTTTTAAAAGATAGAGTGATTCAAGAGAAAGGTTTAATACATGCATAATAAAGTAGAGATACACTGATGATTTTAGAGCTTTCTAATGTGATGTCGTAAATAAACCAATTTTTTGCGCTTACATTGCAAACGCTGGCTGAGTCCTAAGAGATAGATCAAAATAATATACTAGGGTACATCTTAAAAGGTCTACAAAAAAGTCCGCTATAGTATATGTCTATCTCTTAGGGATAACACACAATAACCATTTTTTATCCCGTGCGAAGCCGAGGCGGGTCCCTAGTATAATATAGACGCTTACTTCTACAAATATTTGCTGAAACTTTTTTTGAAAACGGACATACTATTTATGAGGGATAATATCTATTTGATTACGTGAAACATTATACATACTGTAAGTGCGCCTGAAGAAATATTTTTTTGCATACTTTGATCACCAAGATGAGATAGAAAAAGGTAGGCTTAGAATGTGACTGGAAACGAGACATTTTGAACGAAATATTTTCTAATAATTTTAAATAAAAACAAAACCTCCAGATGTACTACCCTTTTTATAGTTAAGTACTTAATTATGTAAAATCTGAGATCAGCTACGTTAGCAGGTTACATAATATTTAAATAATCATAACTAGACGCATTGCAATATCATATACACAATATACTTTAATATAATTTAATATCTACAACCACCACCACCCACAGCCACCATTACACAGCGATATTTTGTTAAATTGTTGTTTCAAAAAAAAGTGGCAGAAATTGTCTAGCACAATACATGAATAACTACTAACTGACGTTACGCACTGGAATAGGTGTACCTTAAATTAAACAGAAAATATTCGATATTAACAACAATATGCTTACCGTAATAATTTTGAACAAAAAAGAACCGACTTCACTTGGCATCCACCTTTCCAAAAGCAAATGCTCGAGCTGCTCTAAAAATACTCAAATCATTATAGATGTGCCTATAATAGTTGAAGTGTTCCCTCGATTTCTCCAGGATCCCATCATCAGATCCTGACCTGGGTACATGGGAACCAACTGTGAAGTATACTCTTTCAAACAAAAAAATAATTTTCCAAATCGGTCCAGCCGTCTTCGAATAATCGGTGAACATACATAAAAAAAAAACATAGATCCCGACGAATGATAACCTCCTCCTTCGAAATCTTGAAATCGGTTGAAAACGCTTAAACGCTTGTAAGGGTAGGGTGAATTGTTCATTTTGTAGGTATCTTAGACAAGACCTTGAATGAAGTAGGTGATCTTTTTAATCAATATCACTGAGTTACGAACATGAATGTATGATTATTTTTTGCAACATAACCTATTTAAGCCATCGCTTCTTTGGTCTTCCAAGTCCGGGACGAGGAGGGGGGTGAGGGTATGCATCCTTCAAGTGATCTGCATTTTCTGACCTTCACCGATGAACAGCTGCCAGAAGTGCGGATCTAGTAATAAGGATAGTACTTATATAGGAAACTAAGTGCGAGATTTTGTTGTCTGTAAAATCACGTAATGTACTTAATGGTTTATTTATTTATCGTATGGCTAGATGTCACCGGATATAGATACGCATTTCCTCTCTCGGGTAGTAATAGTGGGAAAATAGATAATGAAGAAAATCCAGCGACTGCTGCGAGGTCCAAATGGGACAGTGCACCTGCCAAGTTTATTACTCTTTTAGCACCACCCAGGGATCACGTGTAGAGTTGTCTAAGGTGTTTCCTACGAACGCAGAGTAACATTGATCCCCATTGGTTATGAACATGCACACGTAATGGACAAAGAGCTGTCTACGTCAGATATGACACAATATAGGGTTGCTACTTATATATCCGGAAACAAAAAAACAAACAAACGTACACGGCTGAAAATGGTTTTATTGTTTTTCAAAGTATTCCCCTTGATGATCTATGCACTTTTGCATTCGCGTGAACCAATTTTTAAAGCACTTCTGCCACTCCGCCTGAGGTACCTCCATAACGTGTTGTTTGAATGCGTCGACAGCATCTTCAGCGGTCGAAAATCGTTGACCGCGTAATTTATTCTTTATATTTGGAAATAAATAAAAATCGTTGGGTGCCAAGTCAGGGCTGTACGGCGGATGACCCGTTAATTCCACATTTTGACCCTCCAAAAATAGAGTTGTTTCGCGTGACGTATGACAGCTGGCATTGTCATGATGAAGAATGATTCTTCGTCGCTGGTTAGTTTTACGAATTTGTTCAAATACTTCCGGTAAGCAAATGGTCGTGTACCACTCTGAATTAACCGTTCTACGGTTTTCTAGTGGCACTGTAGCTACATGGCCATTAATACCGAAGAAGCAGGCCACCATTTGTTTCAATGTACTTTTTGCACGAGTAACTTTCGTAGGGTTCGGCTCATTTTGAAACACCCATACCGTTGATTGTTGCTTCGTTTCGGGATCGTATGCATAGATCCAGGATTCGTCACCTGTATAGATGTTATAAACGGCTTTTGAGTCACCACGGTTATATTTTTTTAACATTTTATTGCACCATTCGACGCGAGCATCTTTTTGCTCTTTTGTTAAGTTGTGGGGTATCCAACGCGAACAAATTTTTTTTACAGCCAAATAATTATGTAATATGCTATTAATGCTGGTCATAGAAATACCCAGAGTCGCCTCTATCTCGCAGTACGTAACATGTCGGTCGTCCATTATAAGTTTTCGCACAGCCTCGATATTTTGTTGTACAACGACCGATTTCGGGCGACCTGCCTTAACTTCGTCCGTAAGCATACTACGTCCACGATTGAACTCACTAAACCAGTGATACACAGTAGTTTTAGATGGGGCTTCATCACCAAAAGTTGAAGTTAGTTGATCTATGCACTGTTGTTGCGTTAAACCACGCCGAAAATCATAATAAATCATAGCACGAATATTTTCACGAGTGAGTTCCATTCTTGCTGCGAGATGACATTTAAAACCCGTCAAAAACAAAACACGAGCGTTAATAAGAAAGAAAAAATATACCGGCCAGTACTAAAAAAAGTTCAAATTTTACCATGGAGGTCAAATATGCTATTTAAGAAGATTGTAATCCCGGTTTCCGGATATATAAATAGCAGCCTATGTAATGGAGAGCATTGAAACCTGACTAGTTAGATTGCTTTACCATTTTTATTGTTAGATCCGGGCATCTGGCAGCTTTTAATGGGTGGAGGTCAGAATGACAGACCAACAAAAAATTTCAGTGGGAAGAAAGTAATACCAAAGTAGGTAAAAACTGCCGAAGTTTAGAAGTTGTAGAGGCTTAATGTATAGGGGGCAGGGCCTATATTTTACTTTAGAACAAATTGTGTATTATTGCGGAAACAAAAACAGCAGATAGTTTCTTCAAGTTATTTGCACACCACTTTACAGCTGTGCCAGTTGTCCGGATCTAGAATAGAGGGATAAATAAGTAGAGGGATTTCGGTACTCTCACTACTTATTGTGTCATATCTCACGTGGCCAGCTGGAGAGCATAGACGGAGGTCTATAACCTTTAATTAAACAATTTCATTACAGTAATATTTGAACACATTGCACTAAAATGTAAATATCTACGTACTATTGTTTACATAAGATAGATAGATAGATATAAATTTATTCAATAAAGCACACACTACAGAACATAAAAAACAGAGGTTGAAAAATGCATAAGAACCTGCAATGGAATTTGTTAGGCAGGTTCTAGTATGTATCACTATTTTGTTGAGAGAGATTTTTTCTTGTATTAAAATGCTTTAGTTTAATTCTATGGAAGGGCATCTACATTTTCGACGATGTTTAATCACAGGTAGACAACGCGTGCATGTTTGAAATAATCGTCAAAAAAAATTATTCTTCAATTAGGAATATGCATGATTTTTTTGAAAGACGTCATTCGATTCTATTTCCCTGTAGATTCAAATGTCTCTAATAAACCTACTATCTATGATAGCCCTGAAACGTCAAAAATGTGAAAATACTTTAGGCGTCTGCGCCGCGCGTCAAAACGCCCCATACAAAAAGTGTGCGGATTGTGACGTCACCGTTCACAAAGTTGCAGAAAACTGTTTGGAGGGAAAAAGTTTTTGTAAGATTTTTGTAATTTTAGGCACGAAAAAATGCGTTTAGCTATATGGTTGTCATACATTTTTTTTCTTGTTAGGACATAAGTAATTGAAGTTTCGAAAATACATTTGAGGTATTAAAAAAAAATGCCTAAAATTTTACGTTTTCAAACCGCAATATCTTTAAAAAACTGTTAAAAATTATTACGGATTTCCACTTATTTATATTAGTTTGGGGTTGTTGAACGTGTTTATGCAACAGATTCAATTAAATATTTTTCATGCATGTTCTCTATTTAGGCACATTATAATGCAATGAACGCCAGAGAAAAAACTTTTTTGAATTTTTTGACTCTTTTTGACTTTTATCTCCTTTTTGACTATTTTGACTTTTTATACTTTTTCAACTTGATTGACTTTTTTTTTTGACTCTTTGTAAATTTTTACTTCTTTTGAATATTGTTTTTTTTTTACTTTTTTGAGTTTCACTTTGTCACTTGTCACTTCTCTCTTCACTTTATTCTATTCTTTTTTATTTTATTTTATTTCACATTTCACATGTTGGCTTTGTGTCGCGTTTTCGTGACGGTCACGTGACTTTTTTTCGTCTATCCGCGAACCGTCCGATAAGGAACTTCGTTCCAAAAAAACTACTACTACCGGTCATCGACACTATATCAGCTGCTTATCATAACTGGAATTTATCAGCAATGCTCTGAATATATCCCAACCATTATTCACATTATAATATGTACTGGCGCCTGTCGCGTCGTCACTAGTTTTATTTATGTATCTATTCTGCCCAAAACGATCAATAGTATTTCAAGTGTCGATTCTGTGACTCAAAAATTACTCACAAAGTGTATCCTAACAAAAATAGTGTGTGTGTTAGTGTCTTACAATTTTCAGGTAAGTCATATCTTTTTAAAAGTGATGAAATAGATCAGGGACATCTTTTCAACTTATATTTAGCCTCGTGCCATGTGCGGTATGTACATTCATTTTACTTCAATAGAATTTAAACCATTTAAAACTCCATAAAAGATAAAAAAGATAAAAGATATTTATTCTTCAAAACAGTAATACATTAGATTTTAAAGATACACAAAAATGTGTAGTTCTATAAGAAGACATATTACAACAGCTTGAGAGACAGACAATGTTTGTTTAATTAAAATAAAATAAACAAACCTATTGTTTAATTAAAATAAAATAAAATAATAATATTAAAATCCAAATCTGATTGCTTCACAAAACGTTTGATATGCTTTCCTATCTGAACTGTGTCCTCTAAATGTTAGATGATTTTGTAGTAGTTTCTGGTTTGGGCCATGCATCTTTGTCCGTCATATAGTCCTCGACCGTGAAATAACCCTTCGACATTCAAGTTTTTTTCAAATATTTCTTAAGAGCGGAAAATGATAAATTTAAAGCATCGACGGGTAACTTGTTATACCTTGGCCAAAAAACTTATATGCTTTGCGGATACGACTACTTCTGATAAGTATATTTTCCATTGTTTTTTTTTCAATTTGGTTGCAATCGGGTTGAAATTTCACGAACAAACATTTTGTACGGCACGAGAGTATAAGTAAGGCAACTTGTATACAAAGTATAATGTTGTAATTATGATATTGCAGTAAATAATATTGTCTAGTAGGTAATTAGGTACTACTTAGTTCAGTGTTCTAGTTTGGTCCATATGTATTGTGTTACTGAAACTAACTAAAAAATAAAAAAATATCATGTACATAGTTACTTAACACATTCTTTCTCGTAATTCGTGGTCATGAATAGTGACTTTTTTATTTTATTTTTTTATTTATCAAACAGTAATTACACAATATATTCAGTAACATAAATTTTCGCCAAACTGCACAACAGTTTGTTGGCGAACAGCAGCACTCAGCACACTTCCTTATCTATTGTGTAACAATTACAAAAGTATCTTATCGAATATTATAAGTATTATAACCTAATTATATATGTAACTACAAGTATGTACTACAAAAACTCGTATTTAATTTACGCTTATGATGAAACATATCATTTTTATTTAAATATTGAATTTTCTAACATAAACGTTTTTATATTATTTTTAAAGGACAATAGGCTATAGTACAACAATTACTGTCCCACTGCCAGGGTATATCATTCTTTAATAGCGTTCTTAGAAGTGCGGTTCTTGCAGACAAATTCTCAATGAAACACCCTAAATAATTGACCATGCCTAGAAATCTCTGCAATTCTTTGACATTATTGGGACTAGGCATTGCTCTAATCGCTGTGACTCGTTCTTGACTGACTTTAACACCCTCACGATTGAATATGTATCCTAAAAAATCTACTTCAGACACTCCAAATTTGCACTTAGACTTATTTAATTTTAAATTGACTTGTCTAGCCCTATCTAGCACTTTTTTAAGCCTTTCGTCATGAATCTCTTGGGTTTCTCCATATACCAAAAAATCATCTACAAAAATGAGGATACCCTCTATGTCTCCAAATAGTTCACTAATGACTCTATAAAAAAATCTGTTGATGCATTGATTCCGAAAGGTAGTCTTAAATATTTGTATCTACCGAACGGTGTCTGAAATGTGCAGAGTTCAGAACTCTCCTCATCAAGTTTCAAGGACCAAAAACCTGAAAATGCATCAAGGTGTGAAAAATAAGATGAACCTTTCATCTGTGACCTAATTTCGTCAATATTTTCTAATGGATAATGCTCCCTTATAATGTTTTTGTTTAAGTTCCTAGGATCTAAGCATATTCTTAACTGACCTGAGGACTTGACGGTTACTACTACTGAGTTGACCCATGCTGTTGGCTTTGGGACTTTTTCAATGACTTTCATCTCTTCCATGCGATCCAGCTCCTCACGCAGATCCTTGAGTAGCGCGAAGGGAACTTTCCTCGGAGGATCTATGTATGGCACAGCATCAGGCTTCAGTTTTAGATGATAGACGGGAGGTAGATACCCCAGACCCTGAAAAACATCATTGTATTGTGTCAGAAACGAGCAATTACTTACACTATTGAGTTCATAGACGCGTTTGACTACACCGATACTTTCACATGTGGAAAGTCCTAAAATTGTTTTACCATTTACACTTGTCACTGAAAATGTTATTTTTTCTGACCTATTGTTAAATTTACAATCTAACTCACATTCTCCAACTATGGGAAGTTCATCTTTGTATGCAGTGACTCCTGTGCGACTGACAGTTAAGTTGTTAAGTCCTAGTGTTTTGTAAATTTCAAAAGGCATTAGGTTAATCTCTGCCCCAGTGTCTAGTAGGCAGTTGACATCTCGACCATTGACATTGACTTTTAAGCACCAAGATTTTTTTTAAATGGTTGGTTGCGTGCAGTGCTCCTACAAAAGACCTCTCAGAGCAATAAGCTTCGTCATCATCATCGAGGTTTTTTGCCTCTAATTGTCTAATAGTTTTGTTTTTAACACAAAATCTAGCATAATGACCAAAATAATTACATGACCTGCATTGAACGTTGGCTGCCGGACACTTGTAGCGATGCACCTGGCCACAGCGGGTGCATAGGGGTTGCTGACCTCGCTGCCACTGACTCGATGATGCCGACTGTGTGTGATACTGTTGACCCGATGACTGATATCTTGACCTGGACTGGCTTCTTGACGCTGACTGACTTCTTGACGTTGATTGACTTCTTGACGTTGATTGACTTCTTGACGTTGACTGATTTGACGTTGACTGTCCAAATTTCGTTTGACTTCTTGATCTGTGATGACTTTGACCCCGATTGTTGCTTCTTCCTCTAAGATGCATTACATTCTTTGTGTCTGTGCCCTTATTTTCTTTTACTATTCTGTCTGAATCACGTTGAGCTGCAATGACAGCCTTTGCAAGCTCTCGCATTCTGGAGTAGGACAAGTTTGGCTCTTGTAACAGACGTTGACGAACATGTGACAATTCTGTATGCATGTTTGCAATGCAAATATCCCTGATAAGAGATTCCCTTAGGTCTTTAAATTCACAATTTTTACTTTTATTTTCTAAATCTGTGAGGAAATCATCGATTCTTTCTGATTCCATCTGCCTCCTTGTGAAAAATACATATCGACTCATGGTCAGATTTTTCTGTGGCTCAAAGTAATTGTCAAATCTCTTTTTTATCTCAACCAATTTGCATTTATCTAAATCCAAATTAAATGAATTAAATATCTCCAAACCTTTGACACCCATAGAGTGTAGCATGATTGCTATTTTTCTTTTGTCGTCCGCTTTGTCAAGTCCCGATGCCAGCAAATATATATCAAAGCGCTGCCACCATCTCTTCCATTCTTCGGCATTATTGTTGGTTGTGTCTGACGATAATGTTAACTTCGGTAACGACGTGCCAAGTCCACGAGGCTTTAAATCTAAATCCGCACCCTCCATTGTTGTAGCGGATATCGGCTTGGGCTCCGCTTGGTCAACTTTTCCTTGTGCGACTTGCTTTTTCTTGACTTCTGGGACTTTTTCTTCATCACTCATCACGAAACTTCTGACACCATGTTATGATGGTGAAAGGAAAGACCCATGTAGTTACTTAAATTTATTTAAATAAGGAGCACAGGAGCACAGTAACGTAGAACAGTATGAGACGCCATCTTGATCGAGAAGGGATGGGAAAGTCTATCACAGATACAATACGGCTTAGACACTAGTGATGTATGTATGTAAGTTAAATATCATAGTACAGTCAAGTGAAAAAATACGTATCGAAAAAATCGTCTCATAAATATGGACTACGCAGTTATTACAACGGAATAAGATACTATGGGACATATTTTTGAGTAAGATGAGTACACCCATATTTTTACACTTGACTGTACCAACCTAACATCATTAACTGGCTAATTCTACTTTTAAGTGACCTATTGCCCGAAAAAAGCATAATAGATAGACATTGAATTTGTGTATGAAATTGTATTCCCAAATTGTACCTGAACCGAATAATTGGAATTTGTTTACCAAAATTCATTATATGAATATAGATTAATGTAAAAAGATGGTAACGCAGTGCTAAATGCCTTTTGATACAAATCGGGAGTCAATCAAGGACCACTGAGTTACTGTAATTAAGAATATTTACAGTTGTTTTTATTAAACTAAGATATCGTGATTGATAGCCTAATTAAGCCTCTTTCTCTGTCACAAAACAGCAAATGAAAGTAATGGCCAAGCATTCTATAATATGCATTTTAGGAAAAAGTGTCAAATACTTATACACAAGGAAAAGTAGAATGGCCCACCTAATGTAGCTGTGTGCGTAATCATTCACCTCATCTTTACTGCACGGCTAGCACGTCTTACGCGCGACTGGCGCGACAAGAGACAGATCTGCGCGATTTCATGCGTTGTCGCTAGTTGGCTGCACAACTTGCGCGTTAAAAGAGCGACAGACTAGCGCTCAAATGCCACTGTCTTAATATGACTCGCGACTTTGAACTAAAACCCTTAGCATCTTTGAGTTATCTTCGCATCAGTTGCAGCCGCGGGTGCATGTTAAGCTACCGGAAAGCGAGATTTTTGACAGGCGCGACAAGGTTTTCCCTACTCGCGGCTTTAGTCGCTCTTGCAAGACGTGCTAGCCGTGCTGGCGATACCTATACCTTCTAGCGGTCAGCTAACATCGGTCATTCATTACACGGCCAAATTACGAACAATACGGTACGCTACGGTACGGTTACGGTAGCTGCTTAACATCAGGCGGGCCGTATGCTTGTTTGCCACCGTCGTCGTATAAAAATAAAAATAAACAATAGCCAGTGGTTCAACAATCCGTGGTGAGTATATAAGTACAGTCAACCAATTTGATTCCTAGGCCACTCTAGAACCTTGTCGTAATGACAGTTGCCCTTGGATATGTATAAACGTAACCGTCGCTTTAAAACTAGCTATTGTGACAAGGTTCTAGAGTGGCCTAGGAATCAAATTGGTTGACCGTACATAGTGTGGATAAGCTGTATTCATGCAACTCCTAAACTTTCTTAATAGCAATAACTTACTCGAACATAAGATACTCGTAACTAAACGTGATCTAGAAAAAAAAAATTATATACAATTGTATATTTCGTAATATATACAATTGTATATAAAGTAGGGATAGTGCTGCCCGGTAAACAAAATTTGCCTGTGTTGGGCAACACCGCTCTTCTTTACCCTACTGGTTTAAGTAAGTAAGTACGTCTAATAATATACAATTTAACTCACGCTGACGCTGACGCTTTAGACGCTGGGAATATTTACTACCAAATATTCTCAACGAACTACCAGCTGCAACCTATAAGAGTATCTGTGACAACCCACATAAATGTAAGAAAATAATGAAAACGGAATATTTGAAAGCACAACCACCGGACACATCCATCGCACACACGTAAATCATACTTACCTACTTATAACATAACTCTTTATTTTAGTCTAGAAAAAGAAGTGATCTCGATTGTATGTAGACGAAGTGATGAAGACCAAGTCAGACCGGCATCAATATATATATATAATTAAATACATATAATACATAAATAAATAAGTAACGCAATTATTGTAGTATCTATGCGAAGGAGTCACGACGAATTTTCATCACTAACGCCTAACTTAGCTTAGAGCGAACCCAGCGGCAGTTAAGCCAAAGAGCTTATCTTGCTGGTACGATTGTATTTTTTCTTATATAAACATTTGTTTGATAAATGAATTAAAAAAAAAACTCATATATAACAATTCTTTATACAACTAGGTAAAGATTTGGGTTGTTAGAGATGCATTAATAAAGTAAAGGAAAAAAGTAATAAAGTAGCAAAGTAGCCAGTAATTGTGTGAGTTTGTGAGTGTGTCTGTATGTGTGTGTGTGTGCTTGTGTGTGTATATGTATTGTATGTATTTAGTAAGTTGATGTGTGATTCTCTAGTAAGATATAGTAATTTGTTAGTTTTTGTAAGTCTTCTATTTCCTCGTAGCTTTTTGATTTTAACCATTTTGTAATTGTTAATTTGTAATTATAGTAAAGATATCTAGAACCCGATCCAAGAAGATAAAAATCTATAGGACACTGTCAGTAATAATAACATTATTTCTCTCCTCTTCCTTCTCATCCTTAATGTAAATAGAAAAGGACGGGTACAGAAATAATGACATGATTACTGATAGTGTCTGGTGGCCTTATGCGGTTTGAATATACGTAACTAAATCTTCTTCAACTGCATAAAAGAGATCCAAACTCCATAAACAATAATTTTTAAGAAAAAAAAACCGACTTCAATGGGGGTAGCCGGTGAAGGATTATTGTAGATGGTGCACTTAGATTCCATACAATGAAATAACTTGCTTAAAAAACGCAGCGGAGAGGACAAATCGCCAAACGTGAACTATGCGTCGTTGAAGAGTTCCGTTCTGATTATCATCAGCAGTTCCACTTCATCAAATGTCACTCTTTTGAATGAAAATGCTTGATTTGTTGATAAAAATACAAAAGTCACTTTATGTATGCCTTTAAGATTTGAGGAATTCCCTCGATTCCTCGTGGAACTCATCATCAGAACTTGAGCTTGACGAAAATTGGTCCTGACAATCTAACTTGCTTAACAAACATAGCGAAGAGGAAGAATCGCCAAACATGAACTATGCGTCGTTGAAGAGTTCCGTTCTGTTCATCATCAGCAGTTCCACTTCATCAAATGTCACTCTTAAATGATGGATTTGTTGATAAAAATCACTATATGTATGCCTTTAAGATTTGAGGAGTTCCCTCGATTCCTCATGGATCCCATCATCAGAACTGCGTTTTGACAAAACCGGGACCAATCTGTATATATATACTTACAATCAAAACAAGAATTTTCAAAATCGGTTCAGACATGACGGAGTTATGGAGTAACAAACATAAAAAAAAAAACATACACGCCGAATTGAGAACCTCCTCTTTTGAAATCTGGAAGTCGGTTAAAAACTGAAATGTGGTCCTGCACCTACACACTTGTAAAATGCTCACACCGCTATAATGTATGTGATAGAGAGATAAACCTATATAGTTAACACGGGTATGCAAGGGAGACCTCCATATTTTGCGCATTGGACAAATACTATCTGCCACACGACTAATTCAATATAGGTGCCGGAACCTATTTTTGATGGAACAGAATCGAGCGCCTGGTACCATATCTCCCTTTTTGTATAAATCAATGGCAAACTCCATTGGATTTAATGAGTCCCATTCCCACGAATAACCGCCATTCGAAAACTTTCAATTGTCTTTTTGTATTCTCGCTTAATCAATTTCAAATTCGAACTCGCTTCTCAGCCGTATAAGAAGTATGCTTGATAAAGCCAGAGATATACATATGAATGGTACACGGAAATAACATGTCTAAAAACACATTGACAACATTTTGAATTATAGCGCTTTTAAAATTTGGAACGATTCAATTAACCATACTATTTTCTTAACTAGATGGTTTTTTCGAGTTAAGAAGTGGATATACGTCAAAATTTACATCTGTAACAGAAGTTTTTACTAATGGATCATTGCAAGCTCTCCATTTTGATATAAAAATCTCATTTTACAAAAAAGTGACTACACATGTTCTTTCCGTGTACCCCTCATATATAGATCGCCACAGTCTAAAAACTTTTTGAGGCTCCAAGTCTGAAGCGTCATCTGAACAAGACAAACCAAAGCTACCGTATAATATAGGGCAAAGTACTCTCTGCCCTCAGCACCATCTAGATATTGATAGCGTTACTATTATTACGGTAACTTTGGGTTGATCGTGTATACATATGTACAGGCGCGGTCCGAGGGGGGGGGGGGGGTCACAAGGGACATGACCCCCCCCCCCCCCCCAAATCGTACACGTCCAATGTATACTCTCTGACAGAGCCCAGCACCAATGCTACCCAGTCATTCACTCTAAACTCTGGATTCGTTTCTTTAATTCTTCTTGCTCTGCCACTAATTTAGAAAGTTTGTCAAATTTGTCAAGTTTATTTTTTAAAGTACTTCGGATTTTAATTTTCAACGCTTTGTTTGCATTAAATGTATCTTCTGCAAGTTCGTAAAATGTACACAAGAAGGATTCTGCTTGTGTAGCGTTTTTCGGGCATCCCTCAAATAGCTGCGTTTCCAGAAATACATACACAGGGTCCGACCATAACGCGTCTCTTGTTTCTTGGAACTTAACATATACCCTACTAGCTGTGCCCGCAGCTCCGCCCGCGTGGAATTCGGTCTGTGTCAGTAAACGGCTAATTCACCCCTAATTTCTCTCCCGCTTCCCTGGAGGCGGAACTTGAAGTAAAGTTAACAAATGGATACGCTAGAGGACAGTAGTCCTAATAAAATATTTTACAATTACCACTAAATGAAACTACCCTCGAAAATTAATACTTTTTGTATATATATTTTTTGGCACGATTTAAACGACATAGAGTAGTAGGTGTATATCGGACGATACAGGACCACTTTTGTATTTATACGTTTATGTCCACGGCAAATGTCATCCAAATCGATCCTCCCGTCAAATCAGTCTACGCATGAAAGGTAAGAACAGGTGCGGTTGAAATTGGGGAAGGGGGGGGTCACAAATGCAGAAATGTTTTTTTGTCTATTTGTGGTGCACTTGGAGGGGGGGGGTCCATGACCCATGCAAATTAAACTCAATCGAGTGTAGTGGCTACCCCCACCCCCCCCTTTTAGACGTTGAATTTTTATAGGCTACGTATAACCTGGCTGGGGATTATCTTGAATTGGAATTAGTAATCTTTAAGGGGTGATTTTCGGGATAAAAATGCATAAAAACCGGCCAAGAGCATGTCGGGCGATACTCAGTGTAGAGTTTCGTAGATGCCACCCTGTTACAAAGCATCCGTTCAAAAGGTCGTTTATTAAGGGATATTCGGCGGCGCTTACGTCATTTTACTATTCGGCACTTCCTTTCAATATGCTTTTTTGACTGATAATTCAAAAACGGCTGAACCGATTTTATTCAATATAGTTTATATTGAACCTTCTTATCAGGCCTCACCAAATTTCAGCTTTCTAGTGCGAACGGTAACTGAGCTAGACCGCGGACAGACATGGCGAAACTATTAGGGTTCCTAGTTGACTACGGAACCCTAAAAAGAGATAAATAGTAGTTTATGTAACTGTTACGTAATAAGGCCTAATTATGTACAGAAGCATACACCGCTTTACCTACACTCATATCCATTGAAAACATTAGAATGACCGCCATTACACCGCCATGACCAACCTTATTGCGCCGGCGGTCGGGGGCGGATATTCATTACGTTACCGGAGGTAATGAATTTTCATACGTTTTTACCACACTGTCACAGATAATACACTGATGTTACGTTACTGGTTGCAATAATGGTGGTAATTACATACGGTTCCGATAGAGGATTTTTGATATTGGTATAGATCAAGATGTTTATTCTTCAATGTAAGCACATTACAATGCACTAATGAACGTCACAGAAAAATAAAATACACGAGTGTCGTGAAACACGCGATTGGAACGAAGTTATGTTATTTAATTTAATATCATTATTGACTTTATCGTAAATTTTGTGGTTTTAATTATTTTGAAATTTTGGAAAGTTTTGAAATTGTGGAAATTTATTTATTTATGAAATTTTAAATTTTTTGAAATTTTTGAACCTTTTGAAATTTTGGAAATTTTGGAATTTTTGGAAATTTTGGAAATTTTGGAAATTTTGGAAATTTTGGAAATTTTGGAAATTTTGGAAATTTTGGAAATTTTGAAAATTTAGGAAATTTTGGAAAATTTTGAAGTTTTTGAAATTTTTGTAATTTAGAAATTTTGCCATTTTTGACATTTTTGATATTTTTTACTTTTAGGTTCTCGACTTTTATCACTTTGTCACTTCTCACTTTCACTTTTCACTACACTTCACTTCACTTCACTTTATTCTATTTTATATATTTTTTATTTCATTCCATTTTACATGTTTCTCAATCGTACGGGTGTCGCGTTTTCGTGACGTGACGCTTTTTCGTGACGGTCACGTGACTTTTTTTCGCCTAGCCCCCCATCCGCGAACCGTCCGATAAGGAACTTCGTTCCAAAACTACCACCGGTTCTAACCCTACACCTGAGCCCAAGAAGTATTATGACCGAAAAGAAACCGACGGGACTTATTTTTTTCAAAACAGTAATACATTATTAAAGATACAAAATAGTGCGTAGTTCTTCAAGAAGGCATATCAAAATATCTTGAGAGACAGATAATGTACCCATTGTTTAATTATAAATAAAAATAAATCCTAATCTGACTGCTTCACAAAACGTTTGATATGTTTTCCTACCTAAACGGTGTCCTATAAATGTTAGATGATTTTGTAGTAGTTTATTGGTTTGGGCCATGCAACTTTGTCCGTCATATATAGTCCTCGAACCTGCAATAACCCTTTGACATTCATGACATTTTCAAATATTTCTTAAGAGCGGGTAAAGGTAAATTTAAAGCATTGACGGGTAACATGTTATAATTATGCAGAAGCAACAACATTCTGAGGATGATTGCCGGTAGATTTGATTGCCCGATAGTCTACGGGTTGATCAAACTGGTAAAGTCCAATTTAGAATATAAGTTTTAGATGTTTTATGTTTTATTTTAAGTATGTTAATATGATTACTTACTAACAACTTAGAATGTATACTAACAAAATGGACCATGTTGTCTGAAATAAATATTTTTGAGTTTGAATTTGAATTTGAAATATGAACACCTTGACCAAAAAATTACAAATTATTTCTATACCAAATTTCATCTAAATACGTACAGCGGTTATTTTTTGTTTCTTCCCCATGTAAACTTCCACCCCTTTTGCATCCGCTTAAGGGATAATTTCCGAGATAAAACTATTTTATTTCCATTTCCAGAGCTCAAATTATCTCCATACCAAATTTTATCTAAATCGATTCTGCGGTTAATAATTCCCTATACAAATTTCCAACTCCCTTTTCACCCCTTTAGGGTTGATTTTCGGGTTGAAAACTATCTTTTGTCCTTTCTCGAGACCCATACTATCTGTATACTAATTTTCATCTAAATCAGTTCAGCGGTAAAAAAAATCTCATACCAACTTCCAACCCCCTTTTTAACCCCACAAGGGTTTGAAAACTATCCTATGACGTTTCTCGAGACTCAAATTATCTCCATACTCATTTCTATCTAAATCATTTCAGCGGTTAAAAATTTCCATACAAACTTTCAACCCCATTTTCACCCCCACCAGGGTTGATTTTCGGGATTAAAACTATATATTATCCTTTCCCGGGGTTTCAAACTATCTCTATACAAAATTTCATCAAAATCCGTTCAGCCGTTTTCACGTGATGCGCGGTCAAATAAACAGACAAACAGATAAACAGATAAACAGATAAACAGATAAACAGACAAACAGATAAACAGACAAAAATTCTAAAAATTGTTGGAACGTATTCTGTTATCGATTCTAAGTATCCCCAGCCAACTTTTTTTCGATTATCTTCCATGTACAGGCTTTCGACCCTCTTCAGCTTTATTATATGTATAGATCCTTTCCCGGGACTCAAACTATCTCTATACAAAATTTCATCAAAATCCTTTCAGCCGTTTTCACGTGATGCGCGGTCAAATAAACAGACAAACAGATAAACAGACAAAAATTTTAAAAATTGTTGGAACGTATTCTGTTATCGATTCTAAGTATCCCCAGCCAACTTTTTTTCGATTATCTTCCATGTACAGACTTTCGACCCTCTTCAGCTTTATTATGTGTATAGATGGGAATGGGAATGCTAACCGAATTTTGCAAGCTAGCCCGTCACAGCGCACCATCGACGTATCCCCTTGTCGCCACTCGTTTCCGAAGGATTTCAGGTGATACTCAACGTTAAACAAACCATTCTGGCAAGCGAGCGTGTTCTCAGGATTCTCCCAAACAATCCACTCCAGTAAAGCGACCTAGACACCTGTACTTAATACAGTTAGATCTACAACAGGTTTAAGTTTAGTAACAGCGTATATGCTCGTATTATAATTATGATTTTTGCATATAAAAAAGTGGCGCAGGACCAATGTCAAAGTAAATTCATTTGTAATGTGTGTGTACTCCTCCTACTCCTACTTCTCCTTGTCCTTTCGTAATTCTGTGACCACAGCAGTAATACGACCTTACTCCTCGGAAATCCGCTTTTGTTACGTGCATTATAGTACTTCTGTTAACGATGCTGCTTTCAACTACTTTACCTTCATGATCTTCAATATCGAAACGCGTAATATCATTGGCACTTCAGAATACTTCATAATGTTCTCCGAACGGAATAAAATACTCGTCCCAACCTTTGACTAGCTTATGGTAAATTACTGATGAGTTGATAGAAATTGCGGGCACTACTTCAGTAGTAAGAGAATCTTCACATCCAGTATCTGTTGTCTATACCTATGTTGGGCTTCTTACTGATGAAAATTAAGTTTCTTGTCTCGTAGGGATATACCGTTTTCTGTAATGGCAAGGTATGTAGCGTCCGTAAACGAGCAATGTAAAATAATTTGTTTACTATATGGCTTGAAGAAATGATTTTCTTCATCTGGTATTTGGGCATTTATTCTTATCTTCGGAAGCTTGTCCTCTTGGCACTCGGTATCTTCGTCAGCTATCTCACTGCCACTATCCACCGTGTGGTCTTCATCTGGCCAAGCACTAGTTCCGCCCAAGAGCGCTAGTAGCGCGGCGAGCATTAACGAAGCAACCATTCTAGTTAACTGCTGCAACATTGCTCACCATGTTCAATTTTGCCCGGCTAGACAACGTGTTCTTGTCATTATAAGAAACAAAAAGATATCGGAGGTGAAAGAGAATGACTGGTTTTCAAGCCAGGCAAAATTGAGCGTGCTAGGCTATGTTGCAGTAGTCTACGTTATTCATCACGAGTTGATACGACGGAGTAATGTTTAACACTGCATATGAGCTCGTTTTCCGGAACTGTTTTATATAGAATTTCATTCTCTTTTTCCTTAAGTCTATTTTTACGACAATGTTTTGTTCAGTAAGTACCCCCATTTTTTCCTAGAGTGCCCACAAATTAACATGATTTTGATACAATAATAATTTAACATGCGATTTCTTTGTGGTTTTAAATCAATATTCAATTTACATACAATAGAAAAATAATAATCTTTCTAAACGTTTCGATATGGGTTTTTACAACCACAAACCAAATGTGGCAGTCCACATCAAAAGGGACTATTTGGCGGCCGTCGTTTACGCTTTTATTTCTCGAATACAATGTTGAATCTGTACAACGTAATTTATAGTAACAGTGGCGCATAACAGTGGATTTAGTAATAGTGGCGCATATGACGAAATTTTTTTTTAAATTTTTTTCGTAAAAAAAAAAAAATATATATTCGTATGGGATTTTAACAGAGTCGCTTAATCAATTTTACAATCTAAAGTACGACATCTAAATTATTCACCCCACTGGGTTGCGTTTGCATCAGGTGAGTGAAGATCTATGGCATTCCCTGGTAAATGGTACTTTTAGATATAGACCGACACATATACATTTTAAGGCGCTAGGCGCTGATTGTGGCCGAAAACTGTTACTTTCTAAGGGATATATCTCAATAACGGGTCATTAAAAAATTTTGAAAAAAATATATGTTATTTACCATTTCATGTACAACATTGTCAATGTTTGAATAACTCGTGTAACGTATAGTTACACGAGTTATTCAAACGTTGTGTAAATGTAACGAAATGTCGTTTTACGGTTAATTTTGCTTATATCTACTGAACGGCTCATTCGATTTAAAATATTATTGAACTAAAAAATATTTACTACAGAACACTACAAATTCAACGTAGGATATTTAAATTGATTAAATTTTCTTAAACAACTTGATCATAATTCCACATTTCGTGCGTTATTAGCTCGAAAACGGCATTGCTGGCAGTCGTGAGCTAGCTTTGAGACGAGGAGGCTGTGTCGCTCGTCGCTCCGTGCTTCCCTTGTACTACATATACTTGTGCTTGGCCCGTGAGCAATAATATCGGACTTACTGTGCCTAAAGACTAAATAACTGCAGAGGGTTCATGTGGTGCGGATATAACGTGTCTTCCCGGAATCAATAATGTATAGTAAAAATAATGGAAAAAAAGGTCAAACTAGCTACGTTTAATTGTAAAAATGTTAAAAAATGTAAAAATGTTAAGAGATCTGTCGACTGTATAAGAAAGTTGTGCAAGTCCGCAGATGTTATTGTACTTCAAGAGACCTGGCTTCTTGAAAACGAGGTGCCTTTTTTGGGAACCATTGATGATAAGTTCGCGTTTACCGGTAAATCAGCAGTGGATACATCCGCGGGCCTTTTACGAGGGAGGCCGTATGGTGGAGTCGCCCTACTATGGAGGAAGGAACTATTCCCAACGGTATCTGTAGTACAGTGCAATAGTGTGCGTTTAACGGCAATTAGAGTAGTGTTACATAATCGCTCATTACTTATTTTTTCTGTATACATGCCTACCGATTCAAGTGACAATCTTATTGAGTTTACGGAATGCCTGAGTGAATTAAATGCAATTATCGACAGTCAGGATATCGAGTGCGTGTACATGTTAGGTGACTTTAATGCGCACCCGGGTGAGTCGTTTTCATGTGAACTTCTAAACTTCTGTGCGGAACGATCGTGGACGTGTGTTGATATGGATTATTTACCCTCGGACACTTTTACGTTTGTGAGCGAAGCACACGGCTGCCGCCGGTGGCTAGACCACTGTATAGTATCAAATGCAGCTAAATTAACGATATCGAGTATATATGTATTACATGACACGTATTGGTCTGATCACTACCCTGTACTGTGTGAATGCAATGTAGATGTGTTAACACCTAAAATTCAAATAAGTAACGGTATGCAGAACAACAAAGTAAGGTGGGGTGAGCGTGATCAAGGTCAGATTGATAGGTATCATGATTATTGTAGTAAGAGGTTAAGGGAGTTCGATTTTACCTCATGTACTTGTGACTTTAGAGATAGGATTTGTACAGATATGAGTCATCGTTTACTGCTGGATGACATGTATTACCAAATTGTCGATATACTCACAAAGGGAGCTGAAATGACGTATGTTGAAAAATATGGTGCAAAAATAAATAATCATGTAACCGGTTGGAATAAGTACGTACGAGAGGCGCATAGGGAGGCGCGTTTATGGTTCCAAACCTGGATGTTGCACGGTAAACCAAAATATGGTGTAATTTATAATCGTATGTGTGAATCTCGAAAAATATTTAAATCAAAACTTAAATGGTGTCAGAATAACGCAGAAAAAATTAAGCTGGACATTATTGCACAACACCATTCTAATAAAAAGTTTGGCAAGTTCTGGAAAAGCACAAACAGGTTGAACCATAAAGCGGGTCTCCCCGTGAGCGTGGAGGGTGTACACGAGCCGGTTGAGATCGCCAACTTGTTCCGCGGTCAGTTTAAATTAAATTCACCGTTGGGTCCTACGTCGTGGGTGTCTGATGCTAGGTCCGATGTCCACCAGAAATGTAGTGTTACCTTTACTGATACGGAAGTGTCAAATGTGATGATAAAGAGTTTGGATGGAGGGAAATCTCCGGGGCACGATGATCTTAGCGTCGAGCACCTACGGCACGCGGGTGTCCACCTATACAGGCCTCTGGCAATGTTCTACTCGTTGTGCTTGAGTCACGCCTACCTACCAGAAAACCTGATGCGAACGATGGTAGTGCCCGTAATTAAGGATAAAACAGGTGATCCCTCTAACTTGTCTAACTACAGACCGATATCGTTGGCTTCTATTATCGCTAAGGTACTGGACGGCCTGCTTGATCGGCAAATGGAGAAGCACTTGACCCTTAATGATGCGCAATTTGGGTTCAGACCCGGTTTGTCAACGGAAAGTGCTATTCTTTGCCTCAAGCAGACCGTGCAGTATTATACGACCAGGAAGACCCCAGTATTTGCTGCTTTTTTAGATCTGTCCAAAGCATTCGATCTGGTATCGTATAATCTGTTGTGGGACAAGTTACAAAAAGAGACAACACTGCCACCTGAATGTATAACATTGTTACAGTATTGGTATAGCCACCAGCAAAACCAGGTCAGGTGGGGGAGTGTGGTCTCTGAGGAGTTTAGGTTGGAGTGTGGGGTGAGGCAAGGTGGCCTGACCTCTCCCAGACTTTTCAATCTTTACATGAATCGGCTGATTGGGGAGCTTAGCAGCACTGGAATCGGATGTCATGTAGGAGGAGTATGCATAAATAATTTAAGCTACGCAGACGATATGGTGCTGCTGAGCCCCTCAATCAGGGCGCTGCAAAAGCTGGTCTCCATATGCCAAGGCTATGCGGAAACGCATGGCCTAAAATATAATGTAAAAAAAAGCAAGCTAATGGTTTTCAAGCCCAAATCTAGGAGGTATTCTGACTTGCCTGATGGTGATGTGTCGCTTTGTGGCGCACCTCTGCATAGAGTCAGCAAGTTTAAATACTTAGGCCACTGGGTTACGGAAGATCTTAGCGATAACTGTGATATAGAGAGGGAGCGTAGGTCACTGGCCGTTCGATGCAATATGCTTACCCGCAGGTTTTCTCGCTGTACCCACTCAGTTAAGATCACGCTCTTCAAAGCATACTGTCAGTCCTTCTACACGTGCAGCCTGTGGGGTAGCTATACGCAGCGGGCGTACAGTGACCTACGAGTGCAATACAACAACGCTTTCAGGATGCTGATGGGGCTGCCTCGTCACTGTAGCGCCTCGGGAATGTTTGCGGAGGCGCAAGTCGACGGGTTTACGGCAATCATGCGCAAGAGGTGCGCCTCATTACTAACCAGATGGCGAGGCAGTGCTAACAGCATCTTGGTAGCGTTGGTTGACAGGTGGGACTCCCCCCTGCTATTGCACTGGACAAAACTCCACACCGTGGTAAATTAAAAATGAAAATGAATGTTTTGTTGTATTTTAGTTAAGTATTATGTTGTACCTACTAACACTAGTATATAAGTCTGTAACTAACACCTTATGGATATTAGTCCGAAATAAAAATTATATTATTATTATGCTCTTTATTTATTTTTCTTCTTAGTTTAGGCTTTTTACAATATTTTTATAAAAGTAAAATATAAAAATACATCTAAAACATATAAAAACAATAAAAGCATCATAAAAAACCTAAACTAGGGTGCCGCCGGCAACGGAGCAGGGCCCAGGCTGCCGGTGGTTAGGGCCGCAGAGTGAGGAACCTTCGGACTATGCGCGCCGTGTCCAATATTACCGCCTTCTGAATCTGACCCCTAATCCAACCACAACCCCGTAGCGAAAGTCTCTCAAGATGTTGGTCGAGACTCTTCGCTATGAGACCGTTCGCAGAGACAACTATCGGCACAATGATCGCCGAATCGACCTCCCACATGGCGGTTACCTCGTGAGCCAAGTCTAGGTACTTGCTGGACTTGTCCTTCTCGGCCTTCACGAGGTTCTCGTCACATGGGACGGTGATGTCGATGAGCATGGCCCGGATTATTATTATTATAGACATTTTATCTTTTAAGATAATGTACTCGTATGCATGTTTATGTACGTTCGTATAAAAAGTGTATTTTATTTAGATTATAATACAAGTAAAAAACAAATGAAATAAAAATGGAGAAAAAACAAAAATCATGAATCTCACATTGCTCTGAAAACAAATTTGGTCATGTAAGTAAACTAAAATTATTATGTTTTAGTAGACGCATGCATCACGCAAAATAGGCATTAGTCGTCGAGTTGCGGAAATCTGCTAGTACTGCAATACAATAGACTAATAATTAATTTAATAAAAAACTCCAAAGAACCGAATTTATTTAAACATATTTATTTAAGAATACCGTGTTCTAAACGAATGTAATATGCGTTTTATTTTAAGATTAAACACTATTTCAAATCTAGAAATTGCGAAGTAAACTGCAAAGGATTGCAGATAAACCGGCCAAGAGAATATCGGGCTATGCTCAGTGTAGGGATCCGTAGTTGCCGGCCTTACAATACATCCATTCAAAAGGTAGTCTATAAAGAAATATTTTGTGGCACTTACGTTATTTTACTATAGGCATAACTCAAAAACGGCTCAACCGATTTTATTCCATATAGTTTTTATTGAAAATACGTGATAAGTATTTCAATGGCCTCACTTCCAGGAATTTTCCCAATTTTTTTGGACCCACGGTTCAAAAATCAAAGAGCATTTTAACTTTCGAAGCTATTATTTACGAAAGTATTCGTTTTATCCAAAAGTTGTTTAAGGCATATTCTTCTTGAAAGAGCTATCCAACAATGGGTTTCAGATACTTATTGCTTTACCACTTTGTAGGCGTAATTAAAACACATAATTACTCATACCAAATTTCAGTCTACTTACTATCACTGAGCAAAGCCTGATTCAGAATCCAATAAAAAATTGCTGATATTTAAGAGTTCAATGTATGTAAGAATAAAGGAAAAAAAGCTTTTTTTTATACCACGACGCTGGCAAACAAGCATACGACCCGCCTGATTGAAAGCAGTTATAAAGCCTATGGACGCCTGCAACCCCAGAAGATTCACATGCGCGTTGACTACCCTAAAAAAAACTTTACTATGTCGGTGAAATGCAAATAAATACAAATTTTATATTAATTATCAACACAAGTGTATAAATAAATTACTACTATGGGTTAATACTACCTATCAAATATCTTTAAAAGACCGGCCAAGTTTGTATCGGACCATGTATAATGTAGGGTTCCGTAGAAAGTAGTTTCTTGGAGATAACTCAAAAACGGATGAACCGATAATATGTGAAATAATTTTCGTAGAAAATTAAGTACTAAGCCTTCTTGGTATTTTTTCATATTTTTTAGACTTACGGATTAAAAGTTAGATGGGGGCTATTATATTTAGACTTTCGAAGCAATTATTTCTGAAAATATTTACATAATAATAAAGTTTTAAAAATACTCTATATATATATATATATATATATATACAAGATATTTTTAAAGCCGTATAGTACAACATGTTCATATTTCCAAAAAAAATATTTTTGACATTTAGTTTGGCATATGTATGTATGGAGTGCCTCACCTAAAAGATTTTTTTAGCAATTTAGCCAGAAAACTAAGTAGCAGTACAGAAAACTAAGTAACATGAAACACACCTCTAGATATAATTTCAGTAATATAGTTTTATTATAAAATGGCTGTGACATACGGACGGACAGGCGGTCATGTTTCAAAAAACTTTGAAGGGTTCCGTTTTTACCATTTTGGCTATGGAACCCTAAGAAGTGTTTGCGCTGTGTTATATTTTAAAGATCTAAATTTAATGGGCTTACAGCTCTCATTTGTATGACGATTTCGTGCACAAATACCGCTCCTTATATGTGCATTTTTACTATTCGCAACTCGCAACAGGCTTAGTTTTGTTAATTTATCGTAATTAAGTGAATTTTTACGGTTAATATTTAAAATCGCAACAAAAAAATAACCATCTATTAAGCTCACTTGCACAGCAAAAAAAATCCAAATTCACATGAAAACACCGCTTTGATGTGCATTCAGTTTTTTTTGCTGTACCTACTGGTCAGTATTTTTTTATTTTTTTCTGATATGCGGAATATTTTTAACCATATTTCGTAAATTCATAAATATTTTGCCGCTCACTGTACTTCAAAAACAAAATCTAGATTTTCATTCTTTTACATAAAAATCTACTAATCGAGATCGTTATTACTTATCTTATTTAGTAGCATTCCTAATAAACAATGTCACCGTAGTACTTAACCACAGTATTCAAATCACAAAACATCCACAAAGGGATTAGGTATGATTATTATAAATCTACCCGCACGCCTCTGAGTAAAGTCATATTCTTTGAACATTATTGCGGTGCATCGCGGCGGATTTACGCACGATCGCAATGAGAAGGGTACGCGGGTGGCGCCGGTAGAGAGCGCCCAAACGCTCAAGGACACTCCGGCGACGATCGTCTTAATTTAGGTTTAGTCACTTGCAATTTTTAACCCCAAACTTTATTGTAATCAAAAGGAAAATTGTTAAATATCATGTCATTGTCTAATATTGTGTATTTTATAAAAATTAAAAAGTTTATATGAAAGTAAAGTATATGAAAATGGTATAGCTATGTAGTATTGGAAAACATAAACACCGTGGGCTGAAATAACCCGACAGATCTTAACCACGAATTTCTAAGACCAAAAAAAGGAAAAAATATTGTGTGACTTTAGGTCTGTTTCGTCAAAAAAAAATTTTTTTTTCGTTTTTTTTTTTCATTTATTGAATGTTTATTGCACATGAAAAGCTAATGTTATTATTAAAATTGTCGCCTAAAATAAAATGGTACATTTTTTTTGTAAAAATTTAGTTTCTGCAAAGTTTTCCTTGTCACATTGATATATGTCAATAATGAGGTGTAAACTATGTCCAATAGTGGCAACAACGCCATTAGAAAGGCGTTTTGTGATGAGTTATAATAAAAAGTGTATTTTTTTTAAATTGGTATTAACTCTGAAACTAGGCGTATTCCAGAAAAGTTTATAGGACATTTTAGTATCTAAATATGATCAGGAATACACTGTTAAAATCTGTCTAGTTATATGGGCCCACGGTGTATATTACTCCCACGAGAGTTAAGCTTGTATATTAAATTATACGAACTCATACGGATCAAGAAGTTAAAAGTAAAATATTAGCTTAAATTCAAGCTATGAATGAGTTTTACTTTTAAAATACTGACTCGTTTGAATTTTTGTTTATGATTTTTTTTTTATATTTAAACGATTTAAAAACCGATTAATATGTTTTTACATGATTTTCAGTTTTGGCTATATGCCGAATGGCTCTGCGCCTTCGATGCCTATAACCTGTCAACACAATGACAAAATGGCGGCTGTATCCATAATTCCTCTGTATTTCCGATTTATTTAGCTTGCGATTTTGTTTTTTCTTCGCAAGTGTGATGGAAAACATTGTGTGGAACTCGGAGTCCCTAATTCACTGGCCTGCGGCCGTCGAGAATGATTTAATCTCCTTTGCAATACATATTTCACTTACCCCCTAGTACAATAGGGATGATGACACATGTTGAATTATGCAATAACATTTAGTTTATTGCATGCATAATGATAATATATCCAAAAAAAAGTAAAAATTAAAAAAAATGCTTGCATATTTCAAAATTTTACGATTTTTTAAAGTACGAAATAAAAAAAAACAATTATACCATTTTACATTTTACTGTTAAATAAATTGTATAGCAATCATATACATATACGCAACATTTCACTGTAAATTTTCACTGTCAAATCTCAGACTAAATATAAGTCTCATTTCTGACTTTTTAGTAAGAGAGCCCACGACACTGAACCTAGTTCGATAAGTCTCCTAGATATATAATTAGTCGCGTCTTTAATGGGGGAACACGAAATGCCAATGCTGCAATGCAAAAAAAGTGGTGGCATATCTTTTTTTTTTAATAAAAAATTCTGTTTCTAGTACGATAAGTCTCCTAGATTTCCTTTGTTCCTCGAAGCAAGAGCAGGAGGGGTAGGGCTACACGATAATGCGATGCTGCAAGCCCCCGTGCGTGGCCTTGTCAGTGGCAGCAGCATCAAAAGATTGTAGATGTATGAAAAAACAAAACGCCTGATCTTTTACTAATACATTTTAGCACTAGTACTTTTTTTTAATACCACGATGGTGGCAAACAAGCATACGGCCCGCCTGATAGTAAGCAGCTACCGCCTGCCTGCAACTCCAGAGGTTACCGACTCGCGCGTTACCGACTCTTTACAAAAAGGGCGTCCCTCATCGTCAACATACTGGGTCCTCTTTGAGCTCTTTGGCAACCTTACTCACCAGCAGGAACACAACACTATGAGTAGGTCTAGTGCTATTTGGCTGTCGTTTTCTGTAAGGTGAAGTACTTTCCCAGTCGGGCTCTGCTCCAGATTTTAGCGAGATGACATTCACTGAACGTGCCCTACCACACTTAGCGAGATGCCATTCGCAGTGCCCATACCTCTCTTTTTGGCGTAGTTTAAGGACATACCCAAGTCCGGATGTAGTTTAAGGACATACCCCGGGTCCAACAAAAAATATATGTTTGTGACCCTCCACTGCTGTAAGTAATGGCGTGGAGGGTAATAAAAAAATGTGAGATTTTGACAAGGACCAACGAGAGGTGTCACATGGGCGTTGCCGACCGTTTACAAAAAGGAGGAGTCACTGTGTTGACGTCTAAAGGAACAAGAGGGTCCCTCATCGTCAACACACTGGGTCCTCTTTGAGCTCTTTGGCAACCTTACTCACCAGCAGGACACCAACAACACTACTACAACTCTAGGACAACAACACTTTAAGTAGGGTCTGTACTATTTGGCTGTGGTTTTTTGTAAGGTGGAGGTACTTCCCCAGTCGGGCTCTGCTCCAGATTTGAGCGATATGACATTCGCTGTGCTGTGCCCTACCACACATAGCGAGATGACATTCGCAGTACCCATACCTCTCTTTTGGACGTAGTTTAAGGACATACCCGGATGCAAACCAAAAATTATTACCATGCCCCGTCTATACCTTTTTAACCGACTTCAAGATTTCAAAAGAGGAGGTTCTCAATTCGGCGTGTATGTTTTTTTTATTTTTTATGTTTGTTACTTCATAACTCCGTCATGTCTGAACCGATTTTGAAAATTCTTTTTTTGATTGTAAGTATATATATATACAGATTGGTCCCGTTTTTGTTAAAACGCAGTTCTGATGATGGGATCCATAAGGAATCGAGGGAACTCGCCAACTCTTAAAGGCATACATATAGTGATTTTTATATTTTTATCAACAAATCCATCATTTTCATTAAAAACAGTGACATTTGATGAAGTAGAACTGCTGATTATGATCAGAACGGAACTCTTCAACGACGCATAGTTCACGTTTGGCGATTTGTCCTCTTTGCTGTGTTTGTTTAGCAAGTTTAATTGTTAGAACAAATTTTCGTCAAGCTCAAGTTCTGATGATGGGATCCATGAAGAATCGAGGGAACTCCTCAAATCTTAAGGGCTTACACATAGTGATTTTTGTATTTTTATCAACAAGGCAAGCATTTTCATTCAAAAGAGTGACATTTGATGAAGTGGAACTGCTGGTGATGATCACAATGGAACTCTTCAACGACGCATAGTTCGCGTTTGGCGATTCGTCCTCTTCACTGTGTTTGTTAAGCAAGTTAGATTGTCAGGACCAATTTTCGTCAAGCTCAAGTTCTGATGATGAGTTCCATGAGGAATCGAGGGAATTCCTCAAATCTTAAAGGCATACATAAAGTGACTTTTGTATTTTTATCAACAAATCAAGCATTTTCATTCAAAAGATTGACATTTAATGAAGTGGAACTGCTGATGATGATCAGAATGGAACTCTTCAACGACGCATAGTTCACGTTTGGCGATTTGTCCTCTCCGCTGCGTTTGTTAAGCAAGTTATTTCATTGTATGGAATCTAAGTGCACCATCTACAATAATGCTTCACCGGCTACCCCCATGGAAGTCGGTTTTTTTTTCTTAAAAATTATATCCTATGTCTATGTAATGTAATTAAATTGAAATTACGGTACTGGGTAATTATGGTAACGGTAATGGGTCTTGACTTGATTACTGTGAATTGGTGTTGCCAATTTTAGGTCATCCGCAAATAGAAGGCAAATTTAATATCTGAGAGCTCTTGGTAGATCATTCACGACTATAAGGAACAGAAGGGGACCGAGACTGCTTCCTTGCCCTATTCCCGATGTAATTGAGAACGGAGCTGATCGTGCACCTTCGTACTGGACGTATTCTTGCTGAGAGGTAGCTTGCTATGAATTCGAGTAACTGGGTGCTAAAACCCACAATAGACAGCTTTTTAAGCAGCACATTATTATCTACTTTATCGAATGCCTTCTGAAAAACAAAATAGGCTATATCTACTTGTCTTCGCTGGTCTTAATTATTTGATAACAAGGTAACGATATTGAGTAGATTTGATGTTGTTGAGCGCTTCGGTAAAACCCGTGCTGTTCGTCGCAAAACCAGCCGTTTAACTGTTTGTATATTTTGGCATAAATTATTGACTCAAGGACTTTACCAAAGATCGATAAAACCGCAATATTGTTGTATTATACTACTACTATGACTTAGAACTTCAATGCCGTTAAGAGGCCTTATTCCCAAAACGCGCGAATTTCACGAAATGCTTCATTTTATTCGAAGGCTATGGCGATAATACTAAGTTTTTTTAAATCAACTATTGATGCACATAATAGTTCATTTCTTTATCTAGACGGCCATCGGAGCAAATATTACATTTTAACGAGTGAAATATGAAAAAAATTGGTTGTCTTGGAAGGCCTTTCCGGATCTTCCAGTTAGGTGTACCGTTCATTTTCAGATTACGCAAAAAAGGGTAAAAATTCTTATTCAATTTGAATTAAATTCAATTGAGTATATCATGTATGAGACGGCCATGGAAATAAAAATCGAAGATTCATCTTGAATAATCGACAAAATACCTTCTGATTATATGCCAGTTTTTTGATGAAAACACGGTTACATTTCATTTTTTCCACGAAAACCCTATGAATATTTTGCCCTAAAAATATTACCATTGCAAAGTTAAACATATTTCTATCATATAAAAATGACACTTAAATCACACTTCACAGGACACTTTTTGTAAGAATCGTATTTTTGGGTACTTAATAATAATAAACATGGTTCAAAATCATTTTTTTGTATTACTAATACTTCAAACTATTTTATAAATAGCATTTTATGTGGCTTTTTTCATTAATAGAGTTTTTCGACCTTTTAGGGAATAAGGAGCCTTAACACGTGTATACACTTAAGTGTCTGCTAGATGTTCGCTAACAAGCCCCTCCGACAGAGCGACCTTGGTCTGGATGGACCGTGTAGAGTGAGTTTCCAGCAAAATTGTATGAAGCACCATCAAGATCAGGGTGACCTTGGACCGTCGGCAGTCTTGTTGACGACCGTCTAGTAGACCCTTTACCATAGATATCGCTACGCGTCTCGCTGTCGATGTGACGTAAGTAAAGGAGGAATCTTTAACGGCCTCCTAGCCCCGTCGGTAGTGACACTAGTGACCCTGTCTACGAAGCAGGAGGTCCCGGGTTCAAATCCTGGTAAGGGCATTTATTTGTATGTTTATCACAGATATTTGTTCTGAGTTATGGATGATTTCTATGTATTTAAGTATTTATCTATATCTATATTATATATATCGTCATCTAGTAACCACAACACAAGCCTTATTGAGCTTCCTGTGGGACGTCGATTTGTGTAAGATTGTCTTAATAAAAAAAATAAAAAAGTGATCGAAAAATAAAATTTTCCGAGGGTCGAGTAAGCGACGTTAGCTCAGTTGGTCAGAGCTATCGGACTAGTATTTTGAATGGTCGCAAGTTTAACTTAAAGAAGGAACTACCTCGGCTATTTCATCAATAACCAGGCGCGGCCCACACATGGGACATGACCCCCCCTCCCAATCGTACACGTCAAATAGAATTTCATATTGAACTCCCCCCCCCCAAACTTCACGCTGAGACCGTGCCTGCCAATAACCATAATTCGGTAAAGAGTTAAATTTATTTGTTAGCAACACATAGCTTACGTATAAAGAAAGAAACAATTTGGTAAGTCATAAAGTAATAAGCCTTTGTTTTGAAGTCACAATTTTTTATGTTACTGGTAGACGACGTTTGGTTGCTTGTAACATTTTTTTTTGTTTTAGTGTAAAAACTTGTTTGAAAAACATACGTAGGCGTTTTCTGTAACTATGACACTCATGCCACTTGACCCCTTTTGGGGTCACATACAAGGTCTATTTAGAAAACCAATGTTTATGTTAAATATACGAGTCTTACCTATCTTAACAGTTTAGCGTGAATTGTACAAGCGAATACATCCATCATACAATAACACGATAAAACATAACCCGGAAGTCTGGGAGTAAGGACCTTAGAAAAAATTTAAGGCTAATTGGGTAAGTCAAGTAATTTATTTTATCTAGGCTAAATACTCGTTTGGTGAGACAAATAATTTTGAGGGTTTCGTACCTCAAAAAGGAAATAAAACGGAATCCTCACATGATCACTCGTCCGCCTGTCTGTCCGTCTGTCAAGGACAATTGGCTCCGCAAACTACTGGACTGATTGAGCTGATAGGATATTACCGATTCTAATATGGAGGGTGGGCCCGATATTTATTAGATTATATAGATTGCCTGGAATCTGTATGTGAATTAAAAAGCATGATTACTATTATCGAATCTTCATAACTTATCGCTACAGGTCTACGACTGAAACTTCGAAGTATATGGAAATCACCCCGTCTAATTTGAGGACAGCAAAGTGGAGATTACGAATCTCTAAGTTTTTTGAGAATATGTAGATAATTGAGTTTAAAGTACCCTAAAAACGTTGTTATATTGTACCCGTAGCGTGTTTACGCTCGCTGAGTATAGTTGGCTCACAGGCTGCAGGTATAAAACGATTGGCAGAATGCCTTAAAAAGCGTCTTTAACTGGCAAACCTGCGAGCCAGCATATTTGCTCGCACAGCTAACGCGCTGCGCTCTTTCTATGTCGAAGCCCAACCCAGGTATTTAGACAATTTAGTGACCTTGAGCAGTTCTCCACCCAAGGTCATAGGGGTACTGTCTTGTAGGATTTTTTCCCTGCTTTGAAGACAGGTACCTTGCTCTTCTTTCTTACCCATTTTTCACCGACCCCTCACAAATGACCAGCCACTTTTGAAGTGCACTCATGAATGGGCTCAGCAACACTTAGTCGTCCGCATAGCTAATTTTATTAATGGGTTTACCATTTTACGGCCTCCTAGCCTAGTCGGTGACCCTGGCTATGATGCATGAGGTCCCGAGTTCGAATCCTGGTCAGGGAATTGACTTGTGTGTTTATCACGGATATTTGTTCATGAGCTGTTATGGATGTTTTCTAAGTATTTAAGTATTTCTTTATATCTATCTAATATATATCGTCGCCTAGTACCCACTACACAAGCCTTATATGCGGAAGCGCGAAGTGATGACTTTTTCGCAAACAGACGCAAGCGTGTTGGATCACTACTTAGGCGAGTGCATTGCAGTGACTTTTTTGCAATTCGGCGAATAAGATTTTCTCCTCTGCTAAAACGAGTACTCGGTAGCAGCAACAACATGCTGAGGTCGTTGGCCGAACGTCTCGACTGCTAGTTTACAAAATACTGAGTCAGTGTGATTATGATTATTGGGAGGGACAAATAGGATCAATCTTTTTGCCTCTCGCTGTCTTTTACCTACTTAGGTGTAAGAGTTTTACTAACATAGCTTTTCATGTACTTAAATTTATATTTATATTCATATTCATATTCTTTATTGCATTTCATGTGTACAAAGGATCTTAAAGGCTTGTTTCGGTATCAACATGAACCCTGCAAGGGTATAGCAACATAATAAAACTTATACATCTATTAATTTATAACAATAAATCAGACTACTAAATATTTTAGTAATCTACAAACAGCTTAACTTACTCACTTAGAAATTCCTCTATAGAATAGTATGCTTTACTAATTAAATATCGTTTTAACTTTATTTTAAACTAGCTGTGCCCGCGGCTCCGCCCGCGTGGAATTCGGTCTGTGTCAGTAAACGGCTAATTCACCCCTAATTTCTCTCCCGCTTCCCTGGAGGCGGAACTTGAAGTAAAGTTGACAGATGGATACGCTAGAGGACAGTAGTCCTAATAAAATATTTTACAATTACCACTAAATGAAACTACCCTCAAAAATTAATACTTTTTTTTATATATTCTTTTTGGCACGATTTAAACGACATAGAGTAGTAGGTGTATATCGGACGATACAGGACCACTTTTGTATTTATACGTTTATGTCCACGGCAAATGTCATCCAAATCGATCCTCCCGTCAAATCAGTCTAAGCATGAAAGGTAAGAACAGGTGCGGTTGAAATTGGGATAGGGGGGGTCACAAATGCAGAAATGTTTTTTTGTCTATTTGTGGTGCACTTGGAGGGGGGGGGGGTCCATGATTGTTACAAAGCATCCGTTCAAAAGGTCGTTTATTAAGGGATATTCATTTTACTATTCGGCACTTCCTTTCAATATGCTTTTTTGACTGATAATTCAAAAACGGCTGAACCGATTTTATTCAATATAGTTTATATTGAACCTTCTTATCAGGCCTCACCAAATTTCAGCTTTCTAGTGCGAACGGTAACTGAGCTAGACCGCGGACAGACATGGCGAAACTATAAGGGTTCCTAGTTAACTACGGAACCCTAAAAAGAGATAAATAGTAGTTTATGTAACTGTTACGTAATAAGGCCTAATTATGTACAGAAGCATACACCGCTTTACCTACACTCATATCCATTGAAAACATTAGAATGACCGCCATTACACCGCCATGACCAACCTTATTGCGCCGGCGGTCGGGGGGCGGATATTCATTACGTTACCGTAGGTAATGAATTTTCATACGTTTTTACCACAATGTCACAGATAATACACTGATGTTACGTTACTGGTTGCAATAATGGTGGTAATTACATACGGTTCCGATAGAGGATTTATGATATTGGTATAGATCAAGATATTTATTCTTCAATGTAAGCACATTACAATGCACTAATGAACGTCAGAGAAAAATAAAATACACGAGTGTCGTGAAACACGCGATTGGAACGAAGTTATGTTATTTTTTTTATATCATTATTGACTTTTTCGTAAATTTTGTGGTTTTAATTATTTTGAAATTTTGGAGTTTTAAAATTGTGGAAATTTATTTATTTATGAAATTTTATTTTTTTTGGAATTTTGGGAATTTTGGAATTTTTGGAAATTTTGGATTTTTTGGAAATTTTGAAAATTTTGGAAATTTTGGAAATTTTTGAAGTTTTTGAAATTTTTGTAATTTAGAAATTTTGCCATTTTTGACATTTTCGATATTTTTTACTTTTAGGTTCTCGACTTTTATCACTTTGTCACTTCTCACTTTCACTTTTCACTACACTTCACTTCACTTCACTTTATTCTATTTTATATATTTTTTATTTCATTCCATTTTACATGTTTCTCAATCGTATGGGTGTCGCGTTTTCGTGACGTGACGCTGTTTCGTGACGGTCACGTGACTTTTTTTCGCCTAGCCCCCCATCCGCGAACCGTCCGATAAGGAACTTCGTTCCAAAACTACCACCAGTTCTAACCCTACACCCAAGAAGTCTTATGATCGAAAAGAAACTCGACGGGACTTATTTTTTTCAAAACAGTAATACATTATTAAAGATACAAAATAGTGCGTAGTTCTTCAAGAAGGCATATCAAAACATCTTGAGAGACAGATAATGTACCCATTGTTTAATTATAAATAAAAATAAATCCTAATCTGACTGCTTCACAAAACGTTTGATATGTTTTCCTACCTAAACGGTGTACTAAATAAATGTTAGATGATTTTGTAGTAGTTTATTGGTTTGGGCCATGCAACTTTGTCCGTCATATATAGTCCTCGAACCTGCAATAACCCTTTGACATTCATGACATTTTCAAATATTTCTTAAGAGCGGGTAAAGGTAAATTTAAAGCATCGACGGGTAACATGTTATAAATATGCAGTAGCAACAACATTCTGAGGATGATTGCCGGTAGATTTGATTGCCCGATAGTCTACGGGTTGATCAAACTGGTAAAGTCCAATTTAGAATATAAGTTTTAGATGTTTTATGTTTTATTTTAAGTATGTTAATATGATTACTTACTAACAACTTAGAATGTATACTAACAAAATGGACCATGTTGTCTGACAGTACAGCGGTTATTTTTTGTTTCTTCCCCATGTAAACTTCCACCCCTTTTGCATCCGCTTAAGGGATAATTTCCGAGATAAAACTATTTTATTTCCTTTTCCAGAGCTCAAATTATCTCCATACCAAATTTTATCTAAATCGATTCTGCGGTTAATAATTCCCTATACAAATTTCCAACTCCCTTTTCACCCCTTTAGGGTTGATTTTCGGGTTGAAAACTATCCTTTGTCCTTTCTCGAGACCCATACTATCTCTATACCAATTTTCATCTAAATCAGTTCAGCGGTAAAAAAAATCTCATACCAACTTCCAACCCCTTTTTCACCCCCACAAGGGTTTGAAAACTATCCTATGACGTTTCTCAAGACTCAAATCATCTCCATACTCATTTCTATCTAAATCGTTTCAGCGGTTAAAAATTCTCTATACAAACTTTCAACCCCATTTTCACCCCCACCAGGGTTGATTTTCGGGATTAAAACTATATATTATCCTTTCCCGGGACTCAAACTATCTTTATACAAAATTTCATCAAAATCCGTTCAGCCGTTTTCACGTGATGCGCGGTCAAATAAACAGACAAACAGATAAACAGATAAACAGATAAACAGATAAACAGATAAACAGACAAACAGATAATCAGACAAAAATTCTAAAAATTGTTGGAACGTATTCTGTTATCGATTCTAAGTATCCCCAGCCAACTTTTTTTCGATTATCTTTCATGTACAGACTTTCGACCCTCTTCAGCTTTATTATATGTATAGATGTATGTATGTTAGTTTCTTCCTGGATTGACTTTGGTAACTTATTAAATATATTAACACACATGGCAAACGGACCAGAGTCTACCATTTTCATATTTGAGTCAGGTCGAGCTAATCTAGTTTTGGGTCTTAAGTTTGATGGGCGGGAATATTGCGGAAAGAGGGATATATTATTTTTAACAAAATTACTTGCTTCTAAAATATACATAGAGGGTAAAGTTAAAATGTTATGTTGAATAAAATGCGGTTTACAGTTTGTCATAAAATGTACATTAACAATGGTTCTAAGGCACCGTTTTTGCAAAATGAAAAGTTTGGTTAAATCAGAACTATTTCCCCATAGTACTGTGGCATACTGTAGCCACGCATGTGCATATGCGTAATAGGCACATAAGGCTGTTTTTACGTCAGTACACTTCTTTAGCTCGTATAAGGCATAGGTAAATCGGCTTAACTTTAAAGATATTGCATTTATGTGTTCTTTCCAATTAATTGTTGAATCAAGGTGTATACCTAGTAATGGAAAGGCTTGAACGCATTCTAATGTGTTGTTCTGAAATGAAAAATCTATATTTAAACTACGTTTCTGATAGGGTTTAAATTCCATAAGTTTAGTTTTATTAAAATTGAGTTGTAAATTATGTTCATCTAACCAGGTTACTATTTTAAGAAGGGTTTTATTCAAGTTATTATTCAAATTTATTTCATCATGGCAAGGTATAATTAAGGATATATCATCAGCGAAAAGAATGCAAAATGTATCTATAATTTTGGGTAGGTCATTAATATATATTAAAAATAAAATACAGCCGAGAACGCTGCCTTGAGGTATTGATCGTGTAATATTAGTTTGTTTTGAAAGAAATTTGTCTATGTTACCTGTTATATAATTATAGTGTTCTACTTCTACATATTGGGATCGACCTGTTAGATATGAAGTGAAACAATTGTGTACTACACCTCTAATACCAATGTCAAATAACTTTTGTAATAAAATATTATACAAAACTCGGTCATAAGCTTTACTCATGTCTAAAAATACACCAACGGCGTATTGTTTGTTGTTTATTATGGTTAATGATTCGTTGATGAATTTAAATACAGCTGATGTTGTTGATCGACCTTTTCTGAAACCATTTTGAGAATCACTGAATATTTTAAACTTTTCACAGAAGGAATGTAATCGGTTTGACATTGCGGTTTCAAAAATTTTGGAAAATGTAGGTAAGAGGGCTATGGGTCTATAATTACTACAGTCATATTGATCTCCTTTTTTGTAAACCGGTTTTATAACAGATAACTTAAGTAAGTCTGGGAAAATGCCCTCCGTGAATGACTGATTAATAAGGAGCGTTAAAGGAGGAGTTAGCTCCTTAGCACATTTTTTAACTAGACAGGGTGGTAGCTCGTCTTGGCCACAACTTCTTTTATTCTTTAAACCTTTAATTATTTTAAAAATTTCTTGTGGGGTGACTGGTTTGACATACATTGATTTTTCTGATGGTGAAATAACGGGTCTTCCACGCGGAGGCACAGAATTGTCATTTACTGCGCCTACTGAAGAAAAGAAATTGTTGAACGAGTTAGCGACTATTATAGGGTTTTCGGTTAATTTATTGTTAAGTTTTAATTTAATATTATTTCTATTTTTTTGTGAGACTTTATTGGTTTGTTCTTTAAAAATTTAAGTTTTCTCTAACAATTCTATGGATTTTTATGGTACGAAATAAACAGTTTTTTTTAAAAGCATTGTTGATCTCATCCATCAGCTTGTCTGTATAGAGGTTAAACAACCTAGGAGAGGTCAGGCCGCCCTACCTGTCTCCACAATCCAATTGGTATACATTCAAGTGAACACCTACCCACCTGACCGAGTTAATCTGGTTTCCATACTCAAACTTTAATATCTCGATCAACTCCTCAGGCACACTGATCACGTTAGACAACTTTTGCTAAAGTATATCATACGAGACCAGATCAAAAGCCTTCGATAGATCTAAGAAGCAGGCGTTCACTGGTGTATGCCTGCTAGTGTAGTACATGACAGTGTTTTTCAATATAGCCGAGTCAGTGAAAAGTCGAAGCCTAAACCCGAACTGGGGGCCGATTTTTGACAATCGAGCGCTCGAATTCAAAGAATTTAACCTCGAATATAATCGCACACAAAAGTTTGTTGCCATTGTTTACGCATGAAATTAATAGTATAACTAATCATGATTTTAAATTACTATTGCTGTTACTTTTAAAACATAATTTCTTCGTTTTATTCAGATTTTTAAATGTCATATTCGAGCGCTCGAATCTCAAAAATCACCCCCCTGTGCGTCATTTAGTTTTATATGTTACTCAGTGTCTGTCAAACAAGCTGTCCAGCAAAGTGTGTAAGTAACCCTGATGGACGTTTGTCTGAAATTAATTGTTTTTTAATTTATTATTTATTAGTTACATAGCCTGTTTTATTTTTAATTACTGGTACCACAATTGTCCTCACCTGGTCTGATGGTAAATAAGAATGATTGATACACCAGTTGAATATTATTGTGAGTACCCGTGGCAGATGACACCCAGCATTTTGCAAGTGCTCCACGCTGAGCCCGTCATGATCCGGCGATTTACCTCTCTTCATAATTTTAATCGCAACCTGTACATCATGCTCTGTGAACCGTACAGTCGACATGACGGGCTCAGACTTGAGCTAATTTACAGAGGTACCTAATGACGATTCCACTTTAAAATGGACTTTAAATACATAAATTTTAGGAATAATTGAATTACTACAGTCAAGTTTTTAATTGTTGGCACCAGACCGCCCTCACTGTGTGATCTCCTCCTATTTTCCTGCTGGTTTTTAATATTATAAATGCTTACATTTTTTGCCAAACGAGCAACTGTAGCGAAGCGACGGAAATGTCAGTTGGCTACCGAGATATCTTTGCATCTCGATGGCTTTTTGATTATGTATAGTTATTCCGCGATAACTCTAGTAACGTTTATCTCATCTTTATACAAATTGTTGGGGGTGTAGCAGGGATAAACATAATTTGAGAGTTCTTATATGAGCAGGATCGATTAAGAGATTATGGAGCTAGAAGGTAGTTATATATTCATAAAGGTCTTGTTATATTGGTAAAGTCGTTTGAAAGTAAATTGTGAAGTTTCAGTTCGGGGCGGACTACTAGAGTTTTAATCTTTTTAATTACAGTCAAGTAAAAGTTTTGGTGGGCGGAATGTTCTGGCAGCTGGTTGTGGCGGCGGCGGCGATCGGCGCCGCGTACTACAGATGGTCGAGGAGGAGGCTCTACAAGCTGGCAGCAGAGATACCTTGCATGCCGAACTGCTATCCTATCATCGGAAACGCGGCTATGTTCATGGGGAATAGTGAAGGTAGATATCTTTTTCATATCTGATAGAGTATCAAGTGAGTATTCCGACCTGTCCTCGCCTCACGTAGGCGGGTAAAGATGGGAACCATTCCTTCGCAACTGTGCCCATGGCGACGGATGGGAAGATGGATAGAAATCGTTGCCATTTATAATTGCATTTGAATTTTAACTCAATGTAACTTTTGCACATCACTCTCACGAAGCATTTATTCAAAATGAAAAGCAGAGTGTTCAACTCAGGTTAAAGACACCCATTTCATTTCACTCGAAGTCGAAGTCGAAGGAATTTAAAGGGAATTAATTTAAATGGGGTTTTTAACGTCTTCGATTGCGTATAGTTACTTTTGATGCTGACTGTACGGCACTGTGCCGTCGTGAACAGCCGGTAGACGCGAAGCGTCTAGGAACTACATAACTTATTTTATTAACAAGTTGCATACAGTCAAATTTACTGTGGCAAAGTCCATTTTTTTATATATATACCACGACGGTGGCAAACAAGCATACGGCCCGCCTGATGGTAAGCAGGTACCGTAGCCTATGGACGCCTGCAACTCCAGAGGTGTCACATGCGCGTTGCCGACCCTTTCCAAAAAGGAGGCTTCACTGTGTTGACGGCTAAAGGAACACGAGGGTTTCTCATCGTCAACACACTGGGTCCTCCTTGAGCTCTTTGGCAACCTTATTCACCAGCAGGAATACAACACTATTAGTAGGGTCTAGTGCTATTTGGCTGTGGTTTTCTGTAAGGTGGAGGTACTTCTCCAGTCGGGTTCTGCTCTAAATTTGAGCGAAATGACATTCGCTGTGCTAAGTCCATATTTATTTAGTAAATTATTGTATAAAGGTGTATTATTTTTGTTGTTCATTATTATAGTTATAGATATGTTTCTTTTCAGATCGAATGACTATGCTACAAAAAATAGGTCAAACAGCAAACCAACATGGTGGCCTCGCAAGTGTTTGGATGGGCAGCAGGCTATTTGTTTGTAAGTATATTATTTAAAAAAAAAACATTATAAAGAGTTAATCATTTTTTAGGGTCCCGTAGTCAACTAGGAACCCTTTTAGTTTCGCCATGTCTGTCCGTCCGTCCGCGGATAATCTCAGTAACCGTTAGCACTAGAAAGCTGAATTTGGTCCTATATGTATATCAACCACGCCGACAAAGTGGTAAAATAAAAAGTGGAAAAAAATGTTTTATTAGGGTACCTCCCCTATACGTAAAGTGGGGGGAGTTTTTTTTTTCATTGCAACCCTAACGTGTGATATATTGTTGGATAGGTATTTAAAAATGAATAGGGGTTTACTAAACTCATTTTTTGATAATGTAAACGTTTTCGGAAATAATCGCTCCAGAATTTTAAAAAAATGTGTCCCCCCCCCCCTCTAACTTTTGAACCATAAGTTTCAAAAATATGACATTAATCTCAAAAGTAGAACTTTATAAAAAAATTCTAGGAAAATTATTTTGAACTTGATAGGTTGAATAGTTTTTGAAAAAAAATACAAAATTATTTCTGAACTAAGTTTGTAATTTAACCGTATAAGCAGGTGTTTATTGTACCTGTAATTTCTACAAAATTACAATGAAATGACGTGCTTTCAAATAAAGTAAAAACGGTGGAAATCGGTTCACGCAATAAAGAATTATCCCATAAAAATCATCTTCCATACTTCAAGCTCGCGCGCAATAGTTTACTTAATTTGCCGATAGATGTCGCTGTACGTGGAACGCTCATATCATATCCTACATGGCGGTGTTATTTTAACTCTTAAGTGGGGACACCTACTGTGACGGACGGAAAACTACGGAACCCTACACTGAGCGTGGCCCGACACGCTCTTGGCCGGTTTTTTTTTCTTATGAAGCAGAGTTGTAACTATTCACACAGTACACACAAATATTGTTTTTTACATATTAAAGTGCTAATCTTTATTTTGAGGGTTCCGTACCTCGAATGGAAAAACGGAACCCTTATAGGATCACTTTGTTGTCCGTCTGTCTGTCTGTCTGTCAAGACCACTTTTCTCAAGAACTCGTGGAGGTATCAAGCTGAAATTTATATGAAATACTCAGGTCTACAACTGTCCCTTGTAGCTACGAAAAAATCAAACTTCTAAGCCAACGCAATCAAAAGATACAGCCGTTTATGACGCAAATTTTCGAAACTCGCAAGGGAATCAAAACCTACAGGGTACCTCTCGTGAACTCAGAATCCTGAAATTTGGTACAAAGCAACGTCTTATAGCACAGATAAAGGAAAAATTGCGAAAACCGTAAAGTTTTACTGACCACGATCTTCAGACGTGAGAAAACAACCTGAGAGTGAGATCGAACCCCAATCTTAGTTGAAGCATTAATTGAAAACCCAACCTTCATTGAAAGCCGGGCAAAGTTGAGCATCGTAGACATAGTTGTAGTAGTTGACGCCTTGATAGTATTTAAAGGAGGAGCAGATTTGTATGGACTCTGGCCTAGAAACCAATAATGACAAGCCATATATCATTAGAAAGGTTTTTCATTATCGACAACTTTTTGTATGGCGGAAAATCTCGAATCGATGTGTGATAAGTGAACCAGAATGACACATAATCATCGACAGTTATAAAACCTTCATATTCCGTAGCGCGATCAAGACCTTAGTATCAAAAAACCTACATAGTAACGATTTAGCTCAAACTAATTTTATCCCTCGTTAACTTTTTTGACACAGAGATTTGGGGCTACCTGTCATAGTAATAGTTTTAGAACTTAGAATAAGCTATCCAGTGACATATCGCTTGACCTTATTGGTAATATCGGCCAATTTTCCCACCCTCCTTTGTCTGGATTGCAGAAACGCGATGTTGTACAGTTGCCATCAGGTATATCGGAGCGGCCAAGGTGGTCAGAAGTATCTGATCAACACCTCTATTATCAAGGCGATAAAGTGCATGTTCAGATATATTTGAGTACCTTGGCCGCTCGGATATATTTGATGGCGACTCTACAGACATTAGCTAGGCATTATGGTCCTTGGTCATACTTTATTGAATATTTCTGACAGTTTACATAAAAAGGTACCATTTGGACACTTACGTCGTATGTTATAGAGATTCAATCTTCGAGCAATAATAGCGTAAGCGCCGGCCGCATGGTACCTTTTTATGCAGACTGTCATATTTCTCGTCCATAAATGTTGTTGCACAGGTATGACCGACCCAACGGCTATAGCAGCTGTAGCCAAGGCCTGCCCGGATAAGGACGAGTTCACGATGAAATTCACCAGAACCGCCATAGGCAATGGTTCCATATTTGCACCTGGTAAGTGCCCTACCCGAAGAAAAAAGTTTGATATACAAACAAAAACATATTTTAATTTTGCATAAAAACGGATTGCATCATTTAATAGTAGTTTATAATAGTTTATATAGCTATAGCCCGCTCATGGATTTATATGAAATGGATCTTCTTACACTTTTACCCTAATCACAGTTGAACCTTATTTATTACCGAGTAAAACAATATTTCATAGGTCACTAGTAAAAAGTAGTAAAAACAGTCCGATAGAGAGTATAATGTAGGGGGCGGTGTCTCACTCGCAGTCGTTACAAAATTGTCACATTTGACACATATTGACATTTTGATTTTGACATTACCTCTTTAGTCAAAACGAGACACACAGTCCCCTAGATAACCTTCTCTTTCAGCCTCATTTTGTGACCGAAGAATTAGATTCACTTCATATAAATCCATGGGCCCGCAACAAACGTATTAGGAGAAAATCAATAGTTATAATTATGCTATGTTAAATGGTTCTATATTATTCAAATTTAAAACATATTTGCAGTGAAAATCTGGCACCCGCGCCGCAAAATCAACGCTCCCTTCTTCAATCTGAAGAACCTGAATAAAATAGTACCAATCTTCGATAAGCAGAGCTCAATCATGGTGGACCTCATGAAGCCTGAGGTCGGACGCGACTTCTCCATCTGGACATACATCACTAACTTCACATTTGATTCCGTTGGAGGTAAAACGTCGTTTGTTGTATTTATTGTTTCAAGAACTTTTGCTAATGTGACATGTCGGCTACATTAACCGTCCACAAAACAAAATTTGTGAAAGCATTACTACTCGTACACTTAACTAAATCCAAATATATAAAAGAAGAAACTGACTGACTGACTGATTGACTGACTGACTGACATATAAACGCACAGTCCAAACCGCTGGTTCTAGAGATTCCAAATTTGGCACGTAGGTTCCTTATAAGGTCTAGGGATGCACTAAGAAAGGACTTTTCAAAATTCACCTCCTAAGGGGGTAAAATGGGGGTCCAAAGTTTGTATGGGGAATCAAGATTTGTTAGACTATTTTATTCAAAACTTCACAGGAGTATTTCTAACGATAAATGAGTAAACACGTGTTTCAGGTTTTTTGAAAATTCTACCCCTAAAAGGGGCAAATGTTTTTCACAAAGTCTGAAAGTCAACATGGGTATCGTATCCTTTTTGAGTACTTATAGTACGCGGGCGAAGCCGCGAGAAAAGGCTAGTATCGTATAAACTGCACACAAATCTCGAAATTTTTCACACAGGTTTCGCCAATATCGCCCGGAATACTCCAAAATAACCATCGAACGAGCGGAGCCTGTAAAAACTCACCTATACTAACCAATAATATTTTAAAGCTGAACCTACCTAAAGCTTTAACTGAAACTTTTCTTTGAAAGCGAGGATCTTATCACTAAGGGAAATAATAGGATTTAAACAACATATAAGTTAATAAGAAAATTTATTCAAGTAATAAGAAATTACTGTTAATGGAAAATTTAATGTCTCTAGAAACTATTATATCTAATGTAACCGTTAGGTCACATTAGATATACCGCTACAGTTCAAGAGCCAAAATATGCCAGAGAAAAACTATAGCGGTGAAAAAAAACTCTGACGCCCAAGTTTAACCTGTACACATACATAATAAATTTTGTAAAGATTAAAGACACACAATTTACAAAAATTATAAAATAATGGCATGATTATCTAGTGGTACATATTGGACTACATTATGATAAGTAATAACCAAGGTCTCCTGAGGTGTGAGAAACGCTAAACAACAGAATTAAATCTGAACAATGCTCAAACAAATACAGAGAACCAGAAATTAAAGAAATAAATATAATTTTACATAAAACAAGTAAAATTTGGTAACATCCTACATTAACCTACAAACTGTTAAAACAAGTATTTAATTATAACCTCCTCAATATTTAACATCACAATCATATACCAACTACTATTGTGATACATACCTACTCCCTACATAATGCTATTGTTGACTATGTAAAAATCTTACATAAAAATTGAATAAAGCAAAATATTGAATTTACTGTATACACTGTATACTACTGTATATACGATAAACCAGAAGGATTTTCAAAATCTGTAATTGTAATAAGTTAAACATAAAAGGTAATTATATTATGTTATAATGATTAATGTCATTTTATTAAAAGATTGTAATATTAATAATGTGATCATAACGTGACGTGTCATAATATAGATATATGGGAATAGGATAATGGAACTCTGGCTCATTAAAATCTTAATATTAATCAAGATTATCGTTAAAATAGAATAGATGATTGCAGTCAACTATAAGGCTACTTTTTACACCTCATAAAATTACCGAGCATACGCCGATACTATAGGCTAAGCTATGTCTACGCAAAAGGTCACCACGTGAGTTATTCCATGCAGAACCATAAGATAAACGTCTTTTGGACTTGTATACGACTGCGTAACCCTCAGGTGACGAACATGCAGACCCTAATGGGAATGCTGATTAGCAAATCCCTCAGGTAGGCCCTATCATTGAACATGCATACCCTAATGGGTTAGCCCTTATAAATTAGACTTGCATTCGTATACATTATCTTAGGTTAACCCGGCCCTATCAAGCATACATGCACCACCAACCAGCCCGACTAGCATATTGGAACATCTCACGTGTGGATAAGAATGACGAGTATGCTCAGACACCGGAGCCTATTCTAATTAGTTAATAGACAATAGCACCCAGCACGGCCATAAACACGTGAACAATATGAGGGCAGCCTCTAATATTATGAAACCAGCCATTCTATTGTATTTGTTATTCGATATACATAAGTATGAACACAACTATTATTCCATTTTATAAGCCAGTTGGATTAGGGTTTGTTACCTTTTACCCAATAATGTATTCAATATGCTTAGCGGTTACAATAAGGCTTTATTTCCAAGTTGAATCATACTTAAAATGTAGTTGTACTTATAGACTAATTTGACCGCATAACTGAGCTTTACATTCGTAAATCTCAGTAATGTATAATCCTCTCACAGTAGAGTTCTGTACATATTACCTATATCATCATTGACTCCAATGCAAACCGTCTCATCCATATGATAAAATAGTTAAGCATATGATATATTTATATATATTGGAGTCTTTAACGATTTACTATCGGCAAACAAATGATACAGACTCTCGTGGTGCGAGATCAGCGAGTAAACTCGTCAAAGAATCAATTCAATCCATACCTTAAAATATACTTCCTGTATGAATCTAATCTAGACTCATCGAAGTAGCATATTTTCTCTAGAATGAATTCACAGTCGAGATCTCTGAGAAAAATATACGTCTTGTATGAATCATATAAAATTCATCCAAGCAGTCTATTTTGGAATATAATAAGTTCACATGGATCACCCTTTTCAAAGATCTCCAAGCTAGATCCACTAAAGACAGAATACCACTGTTGGAAGATCGGTCTGGCCCTATAATAAAACACAGTTGCGTATTCCATCAACCTGGATCAAAACCCTTGCTTAGCATAAATATTAATAAATAATTTTGGGTAATACCGTTACCTTTGTTACCAAGTACCTTTTGTCATAACTGGAAGGAGTCTTTACAACTTGTTGACATTTCCAGTTATAACTACCTCATCGTTGGGACAATCACTATTTAAATAATATCCATTGTGACTGGTTCTCAACGACTACAATATTATAAATAAATATGGTGTGTGATTTATATATATATACACATTTTAGTATATAAATGGACAGATGCTGTTGACGAGATTACTATCAGTCTATATACTTAATGATATAGAATCATTATATAGATATTAAGTTTACTTGTATGACCAATCTATATTTATGTCAACAATAGCATTCTGAAAATGATATCCATGAGATGTCAGCTATCACAAATCATTCGCAATTCACGCAATCCGAGCTACATACCAAAATCAAGGCATCTACGATGATTAAAACCATTTTGACTTCAAGTATCATTTAACTAGTGCAACATAAAGTATTATCTATTCCTTCAGTGGAAAGATCGTGTGATTTACAAATAACTAACAGCCTCACTATATCAGTGGAAAGGAAGTACGAGTAACTTGGACTTATACAGGATGATTCATGAGACGTGAGCAGGAACAACCCTACACACTTAGTTAACGATAATTAATCGGCCGCCATCATGTTTAAGTGAAACAATAACGCCTTTCAATTTTTTAAACCTATTTTGTTTGGTAGAAATATTATTTTCTGTAATCATGGTCATCCTACATAAACAAATCAATAAAGATAAAACCTCTTTAACAATCATGACAGCACTTTGATTATGAAAAAAATAATTGTCAAATTAAGTGAGATACGATGTTTCCAAAGTAACCAGACATCAATTTGACACATATCACAGAAAAACAAGAGAATATCAGTACTCGACGGAGTATTCTAACTGTAGAGTGACCATGCGTGTCGTAAATAATTTTGAACTTTTTATTTTTACTTTAAATTATTTTTTTTGGGCTTATCACACTAATACTGATATCAAACAATAGCTTGTTATTAACTGAATCCGTAGTGTTAAGCCTGCTCACGTCTCATGAATCACCCTGTATATACTATCAATAGTTTATTGAAGATGTCAACTTCGTTAACAGTAGCGATAATACTTAAATAAAATGTATTGTTAAATCTAGATGATAAGAGTAAACGTCAACATGAAGTATGTATATATTATAAGTCCTTCGTACTCGTGTATCCTCACATTATGAAATCACAGCAATCAGATATAAATTACTAGGCAAGTTGCATGTTATTCAAATATGGTTGAATCAAACACAATAAAGACCTATTTATTGGTATAGAGCGTCTACATTTATAAATATCAATCTCTTATTTAAGTAACCTCCAAATTCGGATAATTTGCAACTGTACTAAGTACATAGAAACCGTACTAGCATGGAACCTCGCTGACGCTTAACGTTAGACCTATTTTGTCACCCGTCGGTGTAATAAAGAGAAGTATGGAACTAACTCACAAGAACGCTTTTCGTATATCACCATACGTGGCAACGTGGAGAAGCAACATCACGGGCTGCTGCTTCTGGCCTCTGGAGTTTGCTCAGGATAGCCGCCGTTGTTCTGGCAGTGATGAACTCACGATGTCAGCAAGCAGCGTGCCACGTGCAGCAGTAGTACGTCCGATGCTCGTGTACCGGAAAACACATACATGTACAAGTTTATAACTGTAATAGTAAAGGTGTTTCTCCGTACTATGGTATATATATATATATATATATATATATATATATATATATATATATATATATATATATATATATATATATATATATATATATATACCATAGTATATATTATATATATATATATATATATATATATATTTAGGTAGGTAGCCAATTGTACTAAATATTGAACTTTTCAAAGTATCTACATTTATTTATTGGGCAACCTAATTATAATTTTCACTATTTGACTCTATAAGTAATAAAGGTTTCTCAATCAGTGTTTAACAAACACCGTCAAGAAAAGATAAAGTAAATATCTTAATAATTTACTGTTTATAATTACGTGGATTTAACCACTTAAATTATTTAGCCGTATATTGAGCAACAAACTGCTCAATAATGTTTATTTATTTGAATAAGCTGTAGAAACCTTTAACGTAATCATTACTTGGAAATGTACAATGGTATTTGCATGCAAGACATAGAAAACATTGATTAACCAATATGTTACACAACTAACATGGTACTAGCTTCCATGTGCACCTGCAAGCCACCACCATGACTAGATAGAAAATGTAATTACCCATTATAGTGATTAAACGAAATCAATGCATATACCATCATATTCAATTTATCGAACCTTAGTAGAATTTTATTACGGTGGCATAACACACACTAATGTTCAAATATGCTGGTGAATTCTAATTTCACTGAAAGATAATAAAGTAATACGGCATAAATGAAAATTAGCATAAAGCTATAAATCAAAAACAACACACCTGGAGGACTGACTTCTGCTGGATGGATTGACTCTTCGCAATGGCGCCGAAGTCTCGCAGTAGATTGCCTTGGTCCGGAACAGCTCTGCTGACAGCTCCCTGAAGTGCTCGTCAAGGCTTCAAGATGGATCCAACTGGACAGGCCGAAGATCTGTACGCCCGAAGCTGCATCCCGCCACCGAAGCGCTCACTCACGCTGCGGCAACGATCCTTCAGAAGTTTACGGTGAAGGCGCCCTCTCAGCCGATGTAACCGGGAATTTGAGAAATAACAAGGATTAACAAAACGTATTTTCCCATAGGTGGCTTACTAATTTTACGCCCTATTGTGGGATATGTAGAATTACTTATTTATCAAGAATGAAACTAAAACTTTAACTACAACGACGAATAAATATTGTTAACGTTATAAAATAAACGAATGGAAAGGTAACTACTAATTTACTCGAAGTATATAATTCGAGAATGAATGACGGTTAATTATATAGAATAAATGGATTAAATATGATAGGAAATCATAATAAATTAGAGAAACCTAATAAATTGTCTAGTCAGAAACCGTACTCTAAAGAACACTAGATGAATACGTAACCCTGTGACGTAAGCAATGACGGAACTTGGTAGAAAAATTCACCGAGGCTGAGCAAGCGTCGATGGCTCAGCCGGTCAGAGCGATCGGACCAGTGTTCCGAAAGGTCGCAAATTCGAATTCTGCTCGACGCGGTGAATCTTTCAAGTTCAACTGAACCCGCTAATGATTAAGACCCACAATTGTATTTACTCATCCAACTGTTTCTACTAACAATAATTTAGATAACGTATACCTTCCCCTTTATTTACCATATATGAAATATTAACATAAATGCGCAACGACGAATAACTAAAACCCGTGAATCAATACTTTGATGACCTCATTATAATGAATTTAAAATTGCACATAAAATATTTACGTATACACACCGACACACAATACACTTAGAATTATTTAACCTTCCTATTATGCATCCTATTTAGTTGGTCAAATGACAAGGACAACCACTCATACTAATAAAACTGATTACAAATTTTATAAGTAATTCAACCACCAATTCAATGACACCATGCTATGCAATACGAGTAAACTGTTATCATACATTTTAATTATAATCTTCAACTATACCCACTTCGCACGCCCTTCATAGATACCTGTAGGTTTTTAAGTCTTTTCCCGGTTTCTATCATATCTATGCTCGTAATCACCATTCTTTTGTTATACATTTGACTAACCACTAACTCACTCAATTAAATGGCGAAACACAACAAAATAGATAGACGTACTTAATAACGAACTGAAATTCTCACCAACTGCAATCTACACATAAACCAATGATTTTACTTTTTATTTTGGTTAAATAAACACGCCTCGATAAAACTATCAGATTATCTGCTGAATAACGAACTTAAAATCTCAACACGTTTCAACCCGAAACTACCCACTATTCTGTACATATTAACGCGACGGTCCGTCATACGCACTTGCTATTAAAACCCGAATAAATCTAAATTTCTTACCGAGACAGTTAGTAGTGACTGATGCTTGCGAGCCACGTGGAACACGAAATTCTTCATGCAATGGTCTTCAGCGCTCCAACAAGGTCCCTCATCTTCGTTACCATAGAAGCGCGCGGGCCGTGGATTTCTCTTGATAACAGATCTGTGAACAAACTCAAACACTATTTGCACCTTACAGCCTAAACTCACTGATCTCCGTTAAACGCGACGCTCTGCTGAAGAAAAAGCCCAGATATTTTTCTTCCACAACCTTATATAGACTTTTTATGTCTTCAGATGAGCACCCCCGAAACCGACCCCCGCTAATCCAAACGTTCCTCAATCCATTCAACAACTCTTATTTTGATTGGTCCAACCAACTCAGCTTGACTCTGATTGGTTCCCATTTTTCCCGCGTGTTTTACCGCGCTATTCTATAATCTATCGTGAACCATAGATTAAAGACAAATCTAAAACAAACTTAAAACAACCTACATTTAAAAAAAATCTAAAATTATGTTAATTTTATTATTTTACGTTTCAATAAAAAAAGTAAATAATCATTTATTTTGTTTATAAAATAGGCTTAGATCTGTCCATAGAGAAACTGAACGACTCTGGCAACGATTAAATTAAAAAGTCCACCTATCAAGGAACATAATTTTGTAAGCTACCCTCACTTCATTTTCGTATAGTAGCAAATTGATTTTATTTCGAAGTCAAAGACAAGGTATAGTTCAAAATAATTTAATGCTTACAGCGTAGCTGGATGTTTTCAGATGTCGGTCTGTTACAAGCCTAAGCGAAGCAAGTTCTTACAAACAACTTCTGGGTAGTGGGGCGTCTCAGCATTTCGATGGCTTTTTGATTTTGAGAGTTTGTTCCGCGTTAACTTTAGTAACGTTTTTCTGATCTTTATGAAGTTTGTTGGGGTTGTAGCAGAGATAAATATAATTTGAGAGTTCGTATATGGGCAGGATAGACCAAGGGGTCATGGAACTAGAAGGCGCGAAAAAATCATCATATGGGTCTTCTTATATTGGTCTTCTTGTTTGCTAGGAAATCGCGAGTTCTGAGTTCGAGGCGGACTACTAGTAATCGAACGAGCGTAGCGTAAGCGAAGCAAGTTCTTACAAAAAACTTCTCGCTAGTGGGACGTCTCGGCATTTCGATGGCTTTTTGATTTTGAGAGTTTGTTCCGCGATAACTTTAGTAGTCCGCCTCGAACTCGGAACTTGAACGCTTACACAAACAACTCCTGGCTACTGGGACGTCTAGGCATTTCGATGGCTTTTTGATTTTGAGAGTTTGTTCCGCGATAACTTTAGTAACACTTTTCTGATATTCATGGAATTTGTTGGGGTTGTAGCAGAGGTACCATCGGGTTCATAATTGTATACCCAGTTTATCAATGAATTCATTCATAAATTGGGTATGCAATTATGAACCCGATAGTACTATCGGGTTCAGAATTGCATGGCTAATTTATGAATGAATTCATTGATAAATTGACCATGCAATTTTGAACCCGATGGTACATATATTTTGAGAGTCCGTATATGAGCAGGATCGACCAAGGCGTCATGGAGCTAGAAGGCGCGAAAAAATAACCTTCAGGATCTTGTTATATTGACCATTTATTTGCAAAGAAGACGCGAGTTCTGAGTTCGAGGCGGACTACTAGTTATAATCGAAAGGGCGTAGCGTACCCGAAAGAGTATAGCATAGTGGAACGAGCATAGCGTAGTTGCACTAGCGTAGCGTAGTCGAACGAGCGGAGCGTAGTAAAACTAGCGTAACGTAGTCGAAAGAGCGAAGCGTAGTCGAAAGGACATATCTTAGTCGATCGAGCGGAGCATAGTCACACTAGCATATTGTAGTCAAACGAGCGTAGCATAGTCGAACGAACGTATCGCAGTTAAATGAGCGTAGCGTAGTCGAACGAATGTATCATAGCCGAACGAGCGCAGCGCAGTCACACTAGCGTATTGTAGTCAAACGAGCGTAGCATAGTCGAACGAACGTATCGTAGTTGAACGAGCGTAGCGTAGTCGAACGAATGTATCGCAGTTGAACGAGCGTAGCGCAGTCGAATGAGCAGATCAGGTAGGTACCTTGCGTATGTTCCAACCTAAGAAATAAAAACTTTTTTGTCATAGAATCTGCAATGGGCATGAAAATAAATTCGCAAGCAACTCCAGACCACTTCCTGCTGCGAGCCATAGATGAATGCTTGCATTTGGTAGCCAAACGCATGATGCAACCGTGGCTGCATCCGAACTTCGTGTATAAGAAGCTATCCATTTACAAGCTGTTTGAAGAACATGTGCAACGCACCTATGACTTTATAGATGAGGTAGGTATTTATTACAATACAATACGATACAATTACATTTTATTGAATACCTCAAAAAGAAAACTAGCATAGAAAATATGTTTTTTTTTTCAGATCATACGTAAGAAACGGAACGAGCTAAAAAACAATGGTAAGTAGCATCTACAACCGACTTCAAGATTTTGAAGGAGGAGGTTCTCAATTCGTCGGAATCTTTGTTTTTGCTAATTTTATTTTAAAAGTATGTTCACCGATTTTTTTTGTATGAAAAGGTATGGACCGTAAGCCAGGAACAAATTTCATGACCAATCGCGTTCCAGGCTATAACTTGTGAAGTGGTTGGGGGCGATGCATAATGAAGCCTCGTGAGAGTCAGCTGCCACACCGTTGGTGGGTTGAGGAACGGCAGCAACTTAATCACTTTAAAAAAAAACCGGCCAAGAGCGTGTCGGGCCACGCTCAGTGTAGGGTTCCGTAGTTTTCCGTCCGTCACAGTAAGTGTCCCCACTTAAGAGTTAAAATAACACCGCCATGTAGGATATGATATGAGCGTTCCACGTACAGCGACATCTATCGGCAAATTAAGTAAACTATTGCGCGCGAGCTTAAAGTATGGAAGATGATTTTTATGGGATAATTCTTTATTGCGTGGACCGATTTTCACCGTTTTTACTTTATTTGAAAGCACGTCATTTCATTGTGAGTTTGTAGAAATTACAGGTACAATAAACATCTGCCTGCTTATACGGTTAAATTACAAACTTAGTTCAGAAATTATTTTGTAATTTTTTTCAAAAACTATTCAACCTATCAAGTTCAAAATAATTTTTCTAGAAAGTTTTTATAAAGTTCTACTTTTGAGATTTTTTTCATATTTTAAAACTTATGGTTCAAAAGTTAGAGGGGGGGGGGACACATTTTTTTTTTCTTCTGGAGCGATTATTTCCGAAAATATTTACATTTAAAAAAAATTATTTTAGTAAACCCCTATTCATTTTTAAATACCTATCCAACAATATATCACACGTTAGGGTTGAAATGAAAAAAAAAAATCACTCCCCACTTTACGTATAGCGGAGGTACCCTAATAAATTATTTTTTTCCACTTTTTATTTTACCACTTTGTCGGCGTGATTGATATACATATTAGTACCAAATTTCAGCTTTCTAGTGCTAACGGTCACTGAGATTATCCGCGGACGGACGGACGGACGGACGGACGGGCAGACATGGCGAAACTATAAGGGTTCCTAGTTGACTACGGAACCCTAAAAAGGTCAATGCGTACCGATTGAAAATTTGACAGATGATAGTTTATATGGTCTTACAAACATGAAAAATCGTCAGCCGGCTGCATCGAGGTGGAAAAACTGTCAGCTGATGCCCTAAAGATCGTATGTTCACGTGACCACCTGACGGTCTTTTCACAGCGATACAGCCGACTAATGATTTTTTAGATTTATATTAGGATATAAACTATCATCTGACAAAGTTTCAATCTGGACGCGACGACCATTTTTTTTAAGTTGATTAAATCGCTGCCGTTCCTCTACCCACCTACGGAGAAGCAACTGACCTTCACGAGGCTTCATTACACATTGCCCTTAACCACTGGACAAGTTATCGCCTGACACGCGATGACCAACGAAATTTGTTCCTGGCTTACGGCCTGGTATACTTGACAGTTGGTCCCATTGTCATCAGGTCAGGGTCTACTGATGGGATCCTGGCGAAATCGAGAGAACTCTTCAACTATTATAGGCACAACTTTAGTGATTTTAGTATTTTGACAGTAACTACATTTGCTTTTGGAAAGGTTGAGCTTAATTGAAATTGTTTTTTTTTAACCTAATAAAAAAAAAGAGTATTAAATAAATACTCTCTGCTAATATATTATTTCAGGAGGATAAGCTTGACTAGAAGTTAGCATGCCTGATGAGCTTATGCATTTTGTTTTATGCGAATCTTTCATTATGCATTTTGAAAATATGTTTGAACTGTATGAAGTATAGATATAAGTTTGCGCATGAAAATTTAACAGCGCCCATATTCAATATCTCCTCGATCTTTTCTAGACCGCTATAATGACACCGAATGGTCTAATTTCCTCGACACCATCATAGAATCTTCCGGAGGCATGGAACAAGGCTACTCCGACATAGAGCTACGAGAAGAAGTATTAGTCATGTTGGTAGCAGGAACGGATACTTCAGCTACAGCTGCCTGCTTCACCGCTGTGCTGCTGTCCAGATATCCAGAAGTGCAGGAGAAGGTGCATCAAGAGTAAGTTTTTTGGTGTATTCTCATGTACCTGCCGAGGACAGATGAAAGTGGACGGGAAGGTTTTTTTTTCTTAGGAATCTTTCCCATTTGTCCCCGCCATACTGAACCGCACTCGATCGACGTGGGAAAAGAAGGGAATACACCGGTTTTAAGACCATGTCAGCGGCAAGCATGCAGCCCGCCTGATGGTAAGTGGTTATTATAACCAAGCAATTCCATGCGGGTCGTCAACCCTTTAAAAACCTTGTTACTCCCTTTTTGAAGAACCCTTACCCCTAGTCTGGTCAAAGCGAGGAGCTGATTCCACAGCCGATGCGTAGATTCTAAATCAAGGTACAAAATTCGGAAAAATACGACATTATATTCCCTTGGTACCGGACCAAGCTTCGTGTATTAACGCCTAAATAAATGCAATCGTTTAATAAAAACTTTTTAAAAGTTAGGCAAAACAATGTAATGTTCTAATTATTCGCCCTATATCTAGATTGCAAGACGTGTTCGGAGACTCAGACCGCCCAGTCACGGCGGAAGACCTGCCCCAGCTAAAGTACCTGGAAGCAGTCATCAAGGAGAGTCTGCGACTCTACCCTCCGGTTCCTATAGTGGTGCGGGAGATCCACAACGATTTGGTTTTACGTAAGTTCCCACAAGATGTATTTCATGATAAACTAAATCTTCTCTTTGTCACAGTTGTACACCCCCTTCCTCCGTATATTGCGTAACATAGGTATTTTTTACATAATATTTTTATCGTACTCACATCAGAAAGTTACCTATCCAAAGTGTTGAACTACACGTCATGAAGGGTACCTTTATTTAACTCCCTAGCTTACCATATATAGTCAGTAGAAGCCCTAAGCACTACGGTCGCTTTCACTATGGGATGGGCGACAGAGGTGCCTTCAGGTCATACATACAGGCTAAACCCGACATTTGGAGTGCGCTTCACGCGCTCTCACTTCAATCGCCTGCAGCGCCTCTACGCTATATTTACGTGGTCGTACTATAAAGTCAAATTTCGCTCGAAACGGCCACTTTTCCCCTTCGGCTCCTTTTGGAGCTCCACCTTTGGCCTAGTTTCTTAAACACACTAAGACCATTGGGTTCGTATCCAATCCCTGATCTGCTGCACCTCGGCCCTTCTCTAAACGTTTCAAGTTAATCATTACGGCTGCGTCTTCATTTTATTAGTATAAGCATATTTTTATCTACCATTGCAGCGTCAGGCACGACACTGGTAGATGGAACTGCCGTTTTGTTCAGCATCTGGGGCACGCATCGCAACCCCGCCTACTGGGGAGAAGATGTCGAGCTGTTTCGCCCTGAGCGATTCTTGGAGGGCGCGCTTCATCATCCCGCTATGTTCGTGCCGTTCAGCTACTCGGTCAGAAATTGCATAGGTTTGTGTCCTAATCTTCGGTGAACAGATAAAGTAGAGGAAAATTGTGAGCGATGAAAGCTGGATTGAGCAAATTGCGACAACCAAGTTAGTGAACAAGGATTTTTAATGACTTACCCCCTTATTCATAAACGTCTACTAAAGTTAAGAAGCCACTGATAATCGTTTGTCCCTTCCCGTCCAACCTATATGAGGGAAAGGGACAAACGATTATCAGCGATCTCTTAACTTTAGTGGGCGTTTATGAATAAGGGGGTATGTATTTAAAGGCACAACAAAAAAATAACCATAACATGTCTTGCACAGCAAAAAATCTGTGCAAGTGAGTATTTTTTGATTTGCGGAATATATTTCCCATTCTTAATCATCCCGGATTCAGTGATAGGATTAGTATGTAATATTTTGGACACGCATCACATATCTTTAAGCTGGTGTGAGTTCTTGGGACTTTATCGCTCCGAGCAATTCCTGTAATAACCCGCCCTGAGCTCTTGAGTCAGAAATTCGATGAAGTCTTTAGTTAACAACACTTCGCAAATTCAATTAGTCTAACACAATCCATGTTCCAGGTGCAACCTACGCGATGCAATCAGCTAAGACGGCTCTAGCAAACATATTGCGTCGCTACCGCCTGCTGCCGCCGGCCTGCGCGGGCGACGGTCTGACGCGCCCCCTGCCCGTCAAGTATGACATTATGATGAAGGCTGCGGACGGGTTCCAGGTCCGAGTCCAGGAGCGTTAGCCTGGCCAAGGAATTAATAAATTTATTTGAGAACGTTTTTTTAGTTTTTTTTACGCCACGACGCGGTGGCAAACAAGCATACGGCATTTCTGATGGTAGCAGCTACTCCAGAATATAGACACCTGAAACTCCAGAGGTGTCACATGCGCGTCATCGGCCCTTTAATTTAAAGGAGGTCTTCCTTTATTTTAATCTAATAATCTGTGTACCTAATAAAACCTCTTACTAATGACCTACAGATAGGCAGAGAGACAGAGATTCCTTATTCAGGTCAGAGAGAACTTTTTTTATCAGTTTGGTACGAACACTACGAATCCCTTGTAACCTATAAAACCTCCGGAACGATCCCGAAGAACGATACACAATACGCAGGGGTATGAATAAATGAAAGAAATCCATAGCTGGGCAGAAGCCCGTTGATCGTTAATTAACGAAGTTAACTTTTAAAATCCTTAACTTCCGTTAATTTAAATTTTTTTAAACCCTAATACCCGGTACGTCGCGCTCCCGGAGTGTCGGGATAAAAATATATTTTAAATATCATTTTTGTAATGCCGGATTTTAGTCCCGGACTCCCAGGACAATAAACTTCCAGCATCTTACATTTTCAGAATCCCAGCTTCAAAAATCCCAGTGACTCACATTTCCGGAATCCCGGATGAGTGTTCCACATCGCCAGAACCCCGGCCTAATAACTAGCCGGAATTTCAGAGTCCCGCATTTCCAGTCTCGGCCTTTAAAGTTCCGGAATTAAAGAGTCCGTAAAACCTAACCTTAAAATTCCAGAATACTACATTTCCGGATTCCCGGTTATTGAAAGTCCCAGATATCTAAAGTCAGGCTTTCGGATCCATGAAATCCCGTTGTCCTACATTTCCTGATTCCCGGCTTTTGAAATCTTTAAATCCCAGATTTTTAAGTCCCGGAAACCCAGATTTGTATATCCCGAGAATTTGGGTTTTTTAAAGTACCAGAATCCCGAATTTTAAAGTCCTTAAATTCTAGATTTTCAAAGCCCTGGAATTCCGAATTTCCAAACTCCTGGAATCCCGGATTTTTAAGTCCCGCAATTTCATATTTTTGCCCGGGACTACCACGACCCTTACCTTCCTGCGTCTCACATTCTCAGGATCACAGCTTCCTAAAATCCTGGTGATCCACATTTCCGGAATCCCGAAAGAGTGTTCCACATCTCAAGAGTCCCTGCCTCATAACTTCCCGGATTAATGACCCTAAAATTCCCAAATCCCTGATAATGAAATGACTCCTGTGACGTCTCGCCATTTAGAGCAAGCTGCGCTGATTCGGGCTCGGATGTCGTGGTCAATGGACCCAGACTCATGCAGTACGGATCCCAGGTACTTAAACTTGGCTATGTTTACGGCATTTGTCCAGTTTTTAATAATATTTAAGGGATACTTACACTATACCACAAAATAAAAAATAGTCTAAGTGTCATTACTCATTAGTAAACGCTAGCAAATGTGTACAGTCACCAGCATAAATATATGACTGTGGGCAGCCCTGCAAAAATATCTGATTCTCCATTGAGGGCAAAATTATATGACGACATTTCCACGGTAAAAATATGTGATGCTTTAAGGCCGGCATAAACATCGTTTTGCATCGATCAGCATAAATATCGGATCCGTCCACTTAAAAATATCTGATTACCTATCAAAAGCAAAATTATGTGACTACTGCCACCGGCATAAATATCTAACCACTTTGAAAGCTTTAACATCGGATGACAAGTCGACCGCATAAATATCTGACATAATAACAAAATCAAAATTATGTCATCAATATACAAAACCAAACCTGGTAGCTGGTATAAATAAAGCAGTAAATGTTATATGATGGTATATGGTTGATATTCATCATGACGTTTAATAGATGTGATAACCCTTCTTATTACTATCCTAAACTATCATTAAAAAGTAAAATTTTTACGTCAATATGGCATGTCACATTAGAAATAAACAAGTCAAATTATTATTTTGCATGGATTGCAACTCGTTATAATTAGATTAATTCAATGCCATGTATAGCGCGTCTTATCAAATCTACGAGCTATGCTTCAGCATAGGATTATTTAAATACTTATACGAAAAAATAGACCGCTCCATTAAATAATTAATCCATTGAGAGTTTATGTGAGTTGTTTCTTATTTACGTACATGATACCTACGTAATCAATAGGTTCTACCGACTTAATAATGCATTTGTAATTTAATATTGTTTTTAGATAAATGCCGTGAAATCATGGATAATGCAAGTGGAAGATGCAAAATCGACCCTCCTAAAAATTTAGGCCGTATTTATGAAAATACAGCTTAAGACTTATTCAGTATATAACCTGGAGGGCCCAGAATGGTCGAATTTATAATACTGAAGATAAATAGTGCAAAATAAAATTATTGAATATTGAACTTGTTTAATTGTATGTTGAAAGGCACCTGTCCGACAAGCGACAAGGAGACAACAGTAGGCCTAGCACATTAGTGTATCGACAGTATCTCGCGGTCGAGATAGACATCTGTCACTGTCTAACTGTATTCATCAGAAAGTGACAGATGTCTATCTCGACCGCGAGATACTGTCGATACACTCATGTGCTCGCCTACAGGAGAGCAATGAGCCAATCAGGGTTGGGCAAAAATTTGTGTATTGAAACTAAAGTTAAATTAGAACGTTAATCTTTATCATATAAACATGATTACGATTTCAATCATGAGCTTTCCAATCAGATTGAGCACCGACATGAGTAAATCATGACGATTTTTAGTTTCTATCATGATTACTTAGCTGTACGTTTATATATAATATATATTATTAGTAAGTAGTAGATGGGCATTAATCGATTATTTTTTTAGTTAACTAATCAATCGATTAAAAATATCAATCGTACTTTTTTAGTTGCGACTAATTTAGTTGCAACTAAATTAGTTGTGAGAATGTTCGACTAACAATTAAATTAGTTTTAGTTTCAATCGACTAAATTTCACGGTTAAATCTATATTAAAACTCGGTAGTCACTCGTTTTGCATTTTTTATTTAAGTTGCAATATACTCCTATAACTTGCAATATGTAACTAGGAGTAGGTAGGTATGTACATTGTATAGATACTCGTATGTTGTAAGGTTGTAAATATGTTAGTTTGTGTGCAATCTTGCAACTTATTTTGAAGCAGATATCTTCAACCGATTGAGCTAAAATTATGTATACACGTTTAATTTGAAATGGTTGAATGACCGTTTAATGTTAAGGCACCATCGAGCTGATCTGGTGCTAGCCCCGGCAGGTAACTATAATAATACATACACTAGAGTTCGGACTCGTTGATGTCCTCTGAAAGCGTAAATGACGATTGTCAAAGGAAGTCGGTTGGTTATAAAAGATTGTTACAAAAAAATATTTCATAAGTTACTGATTAGGGTTTATATCTAAAATATTGAACATGTTGCCATGAATAATTGTAGATTTTAGGTGCTTAAGTTATTGCTTATTACGATGCTCAGACGATTAGTACTGCAAATATAGGTAAAGGTTTAAGGACACGGACCCCAGGTATAACGTAAGAAAGAGAACGATGTATGAAGAAAGGAAATCGTTACATGCACTTTATCGCTGTGACAATAGAGGCGTTGTTCCGATATTTCCCCACAGCTCCGATATATCTAATGGTGACTGTACACAGTTCTTATTTACCCTTAGATAAGAGAAATTCAATCCAATTTCAGAGAGATGCACTACTTAATTACTTAATTACATGATGGATAACAAAAAGTTTTTGACTAAAGTTTCATTTTTGTTACAAGCTTTATGAATATCGAAATTAGCGGGTTAAAGAGCTCTGACGAGCCCTAACAGGACGAATTGTAGCATTGCCATCCAAATTAAACATTTGATATACAATTTTAGCTCGTTTTGTTGGAAAGAGAATAATAGTTAGCAAAGAGATCTCACTCCATAAATAATCAAAATATCGTAGGGAATAAGTACATGACCATTTTATTTTTATACATCCGTTAAGATGTCCTGTTCTGTCTGTCAACATAGTAATACCGAGGTTTTCCGTTCAATTTGCTTCTACCATTAGTTGCGAAAAAGTAGTCTAACTAATTAGTCGATTACAAAATTTAGTTGTCCGAAATCAATCTGCAACTAATTTAATTGTAACTAGTTGCACTCTTTACGACTAAGATTGATCAGTCGTCGTTTTCAACCGTCAGTCGCAATTAATTTTGTTAATCTCAATCGTTAATCGTTAGTCGATTACATTTTGCCCATCTCTAATAAACTAACGATTTAGTTGTTTTAATGATGTTTTAAATAGGATTAGATTTTGCATAGCTACTAGCTCCATTATTTTTTCCCTGACGGAACAGAGGCGGTACGAGTAAGGTCAGTAGTAAATAAGGAAACAAATATGTCTGAATTTGTATGCAAGAAAGGCATTTGAAACATGACAATATAATAATAAAGAAATCTGTTTTCACTAAAATATGTAAATAATAAGTTTGTGTATAAAGAAGTGTAATTGTGAAGCAATGAAGGTAAATGTGTTTGGTTACATTATTTTACTTTTCTATTACCACCGACCTTATATACATTTAGGATAAATGGCTATTTGTGACAATATTTTGGTAAAGGTATCACTTGGTGGTTGGCGCTTACGTCATAAAATGTATTATACAGATTCAATATCGTATTCGAGCAAAACAAATTCACAGATTTCGTGCCTCACACGACTATCGAGCACATTGGAAATGAATCTACGGAATTCGAAAAAATATTGTCGCTGAGCGACGAGAAAGCCGGGATAAGGAAAAGGTTATAAAATCAAACTACGACGTTGAATGATAATTATTTTATTCTTAGATTAACATAAGTATCCTCGACATAACGCCTGTGAACCAGAGTTGGGCAAAAATTAAGGTGATTAAAACTGAAGTTAAAAATGAGAACGTTACTCATAATCATATGAACATGATTACGAATTCAATCATGAGCTTTCTAATCTGATTGACCACCGACATGAGTAAATCATGTCGATTTTTAGTTTCACTCATGATTAGCTGAAGTGATTACATTAGTAAGACAGAATGCTTAGTTAAACTAACGATTTAGTTGATTAGATGATTCGATTTTGATTAGATTTTGCATAGCTACTAGCTCCTTCACTTTTTTCCCTGACGAAACAGAGGCGGTACCTAGGTGAGTATAATATACATTTAGGATAAATGGCTATTTGTGACAATATTTCTAAAGGTATCATTTGGCGGTTGGCGCTTACGTCTTAAGTTGTATAGTGCAGATTCAATATTGAGCAATAAAAGCGTAAATGCCAGTGGCAAATGTTACCTTTACCAAAATATCAACAATTTTTTTGTTAGTTTTGGTATGAGTGTACAAATGAATACTCCTATTTAACTTTGAAACGGCCTGTTCGGTTTTATTGCAGTTTTCGGCAACCGTTAAGACAGCTATCATACAGCCGCGGTTTCCACATGCGCTTCTCATTTTCATTTTCATTTATTCTCATGCTCATTCTCATTCTCATTCTCATTCTCATTCTCATTCCCATTCTCATTCCCATTCTCATTCCCATTCTCATTCCCATTCTCATTCCCATTCTCATTCTCATTCTCATTCTCATTCTCATTCTCATTCTCATTCTCATTCACATTCTCATTCTCATTTTCATTTAGGATAATGAAAATTTCTACATATGTATCTGGTTCAATATGTGAAATTCAGAACAAACGCCTTATTCTAGTAATACTATAAATCAGCTTAAGAACACTCTAATCATACATTCGTCAATCACATTGAACAAGTTAGTTGATTAGCGTTAATTTAGTTTCAATCAGCGCCCGTCGTTAATGATTTACTCATGGCGAAATTACTTGATTGTTTTGTGTTATTATTTAATCAGCTATTATTCAATCAACGATGATTAGTAATCAATCACCGATTTTAATCAAGTGTGCCCAACTCTGCTGTGAACAAACAAATTGAAAAAATTCCACACGCATATCGAAGTTTGAATAATTGTCGCCGTGGCGCCTAAGTATACATATTTCATTTTTAGATTAATAAGCAGGATATAATAATGTTCAAAGTACAAGAAAATTATTACATTACAAATCCGTAGTCAACTCGAGAAATGGTAGCCACATAGCTAAATAATTTTTAAGAAAAAAAACCGACTTCTTCAATGGGGGGAAGCCAGTGAAGGATTATTGTAGATGGTGCACTGTATACAATGAAATAACTTGCTTAACAAACACAGCGAAGAGGACAAATCGTCAAACGTGAACTATGCGTCGTTGAAGAATTCCTTTCTCATTTTACATTTCACATGTTTATGGCATCAGGCGCAGTTCCACTTCATCAATATGTCACTGTTTTCAATGAAAATGCTTGATTTGTTGATTTAAATACAAAAATCACTTTATGTATGCCTTTAAGATTTGAAAAGTTTCCTCGATTCCTCCTGGATCCCATCATCAGAACTTGAGCTTGACGAAAATTTGTCCTGACAATCTAACTTGCTTAGCAAACACATCGAAGAGGAGAAATCGCCAAACGTGAATTATGCGTCGTTGAAGAGTTCCGTTCTGATCATCATCAGCAGTTCCACTTCATCAAATGTCACTCTTTTGAATGAAAATGCTTGATTTGATGATAAAAATACAAAAATCACTATGTGTTTGCCTTTAAGATTTGAGGAGTTCCCTCGATTCCTCATGGATCCCATCATCAGAACTTGAGCTTGGCGAAAATTTGTCCTGACAATCTTACTTGCTTAACAAAAACCGATGTGTGTTCGATAAGAGGAGGAATCGCCAAACGTGAACTATGCGTCGTTGAAGAGTTCCCTTCTGATCATCATCAGCAGTTCCGCTTAATCAAATGTCACTGTTTTGAATGAAAATGATTGATTTGTTGATAAAAATCACTACATGTATGCCATTAACATTTGAGGAGTTCCCTCGATTCCTCATGGAACCTCATTAGAGTGACAAAAACGGGACCAATATATACTTAAAATCAAAAAAAGAATTTTTAAAATCGGTTCAGACATGACGGAGTTATGGAGTAACAAACATAAAAAAAAACATACACGCCGAATTGAGAACCTCCTCTTTTGAAATCTTGAAGTCAGTTAAAAAAAAAATTATGTGAAAAATGTCGTTCTGACTTTTTTCAAAAAGGTTAGGCTACAGGGCAGACCCTTTACCCTATCGTCTTTTTTTAGGCTTAAATTGTAGCTGACTAAATTGTCCAGAGGAGTTCTTCACAAAATTTTTGATATCATTCTTCGTTTCCAAAATATCGAACGCCAAAATCAAAAATTTGGAAAAAATTTATTTATTTTTTCACTATTCCGGCCATAACTTTTTTATTTTTTGATTTTCTCGAAAAAATCTTTTTGCACCTTACAGCTCTCGTAAATATGAGTCTTTTGAGCAATTTTTGAATATCATATCTTTACAACTTTCCGAGGTATACGGGGATCGCACTTTTTCGTGAAATCGGGGCCTGTACTGGAACGAACGAAAAGACATTTCCAATGTCAAAACGTATGTACCAGCTGCCAAATATTACCTTTACCAAAATACCGACACATTTGTTTGTAATTTTTTTGGTACGTGTACAAATGAATGCTCCCATTAAACTTTGAAACGGCCCGTTCGATTTCATTGCAGTTTTCGGTTACGGTTAAGGTAACTATCACACTGCTGCGGTTTCCGCATGCGGCGACGACGTTCGAGTGAGATAGCGCTTTGCATATGTATAGTGCTGTTTCCTTGACCGATGGCTGATATATATGTGTCAAAATGTTTAGTTTAAAAGAAATGGAGTTTCACTAAACTCGCTTTTACTTACTGGGCCCGACTTACTGCAACCTCTGCTCGGAATCTTGTTGCGTTTTAGGGAGGGAAAGGTTGCTCTAACGGGAGATATTCGCGAAATGTTCCCTCAAATAAAAATACGAGCAGAGGACCGCGATGCGCAGAGATTTTTGTGGCGAGACAGCCCAAAAGAGCCCATAAGGACATACCGGATGTCATCTATGATTTTCGGTGCCGCTTCTAGTCCTTTCACTGCGATTTATATTAAAAACAAAAACGCAGAGGAATGGCAAGATCGCTATCCAGACGCTGCTCAAGCCATCATAGTCGATCACTACATGGATGATTGTATTGTGAGCTTAAATTCCGTTGACGAAGCCGCAAAACTTGCTGCTGATATCAACCTTATTCACCGACATGCTGGCTTCGAGATGCGTCCGTGGGTTTCAAACAATACCTCTGCTCTCGCTTTACTTCCAAAAGAGAGCCTGGTTGAAATGCCTGTAGCTAGCAATCACGTAGACGTTGATCTCGGTCACCTTTCTGCGCCCGTGCGTACACTTGGACTTATTTGGCAACCCGTTTCCGATACAATTGGGTTTAACATTGGGATAAAAAGAGAATGTTCGTTGCCAAATAAGCTCACCAAACGTGAAGTGTTGGCTCACGTGATGCGGGTTTTCGACCCACTCGGTATCCTGGCGCCAGTAGTGATCACGGGTCGCATCATGTTCCAAGATGCGTGGCGTAAGGGTCTCGATTGGGACGAGGAGCTGTCACAGAGTGATAGTGCAGCGTGGAGACTTTGGTTTGAAGATTTATTTGCCGTTTCAGGTTTACAGATTCCACGCTGCTACTGCCTTAGCGAATTGCAAGTTGAGAAAGCCGAGCTTCACCTCTTTTGCGACGCGAGCGAGTCAGCTTTCGCTGCGGTCGCGTATTGGCGTTTTGTCTTAGAAAATGGAGAAGTGAAGCTAGCACTTATATGTAGCAAAGTTCGTGTAGCCCCTTTGAAGCAAATTTCCATCAATCGTTTAGAGCTCCAAGGAGCTTTGATTGCAGCTCGCCTCGCTTCTACGATTTGTGAAGCCCACAGGTTAAAGCCAGTAAACCGCATCTTTTGGTGTGATAGTATGACCGTTTTGGGGTGGCTACGAAGCGAGGCGCGCTTTTTTAAGCCGTTTGTTTCTCACAGAGTAGCTGAGATTATGGAGATAACTGACGTCAAAGAATGGCGATGGGTGCCAAGTCAGCTTAATGTTGCGAACGATGCTACCCGCATGAAGCGAGTCACGTTATCTCCAGAGTCACGTTGGATATCGGGTCCTGAATTTTTGCTCTCTTCAGAGTGGCCCAGCGAGCCTGCTACACCTGAGTATCCAGGTATAGACGAAGAAAGCAAACGTGCAGCTCGTTCTGACTTAGTTCATCTCATTAGTGACAGTGACAAGCATGAGCCAGTCTCAGCCGACCCTACTCGTTTCAGTTCTTGGCTAAGGTTGGTACGTGCAACAGCTACAGCGCATAAGTATCTTACATTATTGCGAATGCGTAGTCTAACTCGAAGGGGTCTGTGTGTAGATAATTTAGTCCGTATCGAGGGAGGGTTGTGTACCTTTATGTTTCAGCCTTCAAGCCAATGGCAACAGTACACCGACCCGCGCTCTACGCGCGAAACATCTGCGGCACTGACTGCCGCAGACCTTCATCTAGCTGTGCTGCATATTTTGCACCGGTCACAGCTAGACACATTTCCTGACGAGATGATTCATTTTATAAATCATCCTACCCAGCCGGTGCCACGTTCCAGCCGCTTATCCAAATTGACAGTTAATCTTGGAGATGACACGCTCATGCGTTTATCCGGCCGCATTGGAGCAGCGAGAAGCGTACAGAACTCAATGAAAAGCCCTATTGTACTAGACGGCAGACACCCAGCCGTACGCTTACTTGTTTCACACGTGCATCGCAGGGCCGCTCATGCAAACACAGAGACTGTAGTTAATGAGCTCCGGCAAGAATACCACCTGTTAAGTCTTCGGAGTACCGTCCGCAAGGTGGCGTATACCTGCCAATTCTGCAGAATCCGGAATGCCAAGCAGTTTCAGCCTCCTGCAGGAGACCTACCAGAGGCGCGCTTAGGTCATCACAAGCGACCGTTTACGTTCACTGGGCTTGACTACTTTGGCCCTGTGCAAGTTTCCGTTGGACGAAGACGAGAAAAAAGATATGTCGCCCTATATACCTGCCTCGTAATTAGAGCCGTCCACCTGGAAGTCGTCGACAGCCTTTCCACTGACTCTGCAATTATGAGCCTCCGCCGCTTCATAGCCCGAAGAGGTACACCATCGGAGCTATGGTCGGACAATGGGACTGCGTTCGTAGGCGCCGACCGAGAGCTACGACGCTTATACGCCGATGCGACATCCCAATTCGCAGCAACGGAGCAAATCAATTGGCGTTTTATCCCTCCATCTGCTCCGTTTATGGGAGGCTCATGGGAGAGGCTCGTGAAAAGTATAAAGACAGCGCTCAAAGTGACGTTGACCGAACGAGCACCGAAAGATGAAGTCCTACGAACATTGCTGGCGGAGGCAGAGTATTTAGTGAATACTAGACCGCTGACGCATGTTTCAGTTGACCCTGTAAATGAAGAATCGTTGACGCCAATGCATTTTTTACTGTCGTCATCTTCTGGACGTGCATTACCGGCGACACTGACCGATTCTGACCTAGTGTCACGAGCCAGCTGGCGTAAAGCCGTACGACTAGCTGACCATTTCTGGCGCCGCTGGATGAGGGAGTACCTCCCAACCCTGACTCCAAGACGTGGACGAGGAGAGGTTCCCCAAATTGTGATCGGCGACCTAGTGCTCATTGCGGACGGTAACACTCCTCGAGGAACCTGGCCCCGCGGACGGATTACAGCTGTTTTCCCAGGCCCTGATGGCATCGTCCGTGTAGCGGACGTGCGCACGCTGGCGGGCGTTTTGCGGCGGCCACTAAGGAAGCTGGTGAAGCTGGACGTGGCTGGATCCTCATGAAAAAAGGGAGGAAATGTGCCCGACGCACCTTCTTGGCACATATTTTTACCTTTTTATACTTTTTCTATTATTTGATAGATTTTGTTTTATGCTTCATTCTGGTCTTTTTCTGTCGATGTATCATAGTTTCTTAGCAATATAATTACTATCTTTAATGAACCAGTGCAGTTTTTATTATAACATTAACATATATACTTACAATCAAAAAAATAATTTTCAAAATCGGTTCAGACATGACGGAGTTATGGAGTCACAAACATAAAAACAAAAAAAAAAAAAAAAAACATACACGCCGAATTGAGAACCTCCTCTTTTCAAATCTTGAAGTAGGTTAAAAATAAGCCCAGTACTGGCTAAGTTTATTAACATGTGTGCGAAACAAGGTGTATATCCAAACTACTTAAAAAAGGCGATTATTCGCCCGATTTTTAAACAAGGCAACCACTGTGACTATTCTAATTATAGGCCAATGAGGGTTTCCGCGATCGAGTTTTTCACTAGATGGCAGCACCGTGGCGACAGGTCTAGCTGTCACAATCCACCAATCATGTTTAACCATATATTTTTTGATTGGTGGATTTTGACAGCTACTGCCAAAAAGACCTGTCGTCACGGTGCTGCCATCTAGTGAAAATCTCAATCGCGGAAACCCTCATAGCAATCCTATCTATAGTAAATAAAATAACAGAAAAAGTAATAGTAAGCAGAATTAGTACTTTCTTAGAAACAAGTAACGTATTATCCGACACACAGCATGGTTTTAGAAGGTCGCGCAGTACATCGACTGCTTTATCGCAATTTGTGGACGATGTGAATGATAAATTGGATAAGAAAATGTGTGTGGCAGTGTTATATATTGACTTCATAAAAGCCTTCGACACATTGGACCACACAGTGCTACTCAGCGCTATGCAAGAGTGCGGCATCTGTGTTCATAGCTATTTAAAAAAACCGTACGCTTCGCACGAAGATAATCGAGGAAACGGGAGATGAAGCCAATATAAAATACGGGGTGCCGACTGGGTCAGTGTACGGGCCGGTCGGGTACATCATGCACGTGAATAGCATCAGCAACGTCGTTGAGCACTGCTCCACCTACATGTACGCGGACGGCACGTGCCTGGTGTACGCCGACCGGGACGTCGCACTCATGCGGGACAGACTGCAGGCAGACTTTGACAACATACTGAGGTGGGCTCACGATAACGGTATAATACTGAATGTAGCTAAGACCAAGTGTATGTTGATAAAGTCTCCGTACCTCAAAATTACCCTTGACAATTTCGGAATAGTGGCGCACACATATGAATGATATGATGTTGTGTAATTGCAGTCACCTCGAAATAGTCACTGATTATAGGTACTTGGGTTTAAATGTTGATAGTTGTTTTAATTGGAAACCCCACGTGGAGTCGGTGTGTAATAAATTAAGGTCTATCCTATGTAAATTTATTAGGTATCTGCAGTGAAGACGGGTTACTTAGTACCTAAGGAAGTGTCCATACAAAGTGACCCGTTTTCATAGTGCTTGGATGTAAGTAGTAGTTAAGTTAGATAATGTAAGGAAATATATGTACAATGGGTGTATTCCATTCGCCAACAAACTGTTTCGCAGTTTGGCGAAGTTTTTGTAGTAGTTTTAAGTATTTTTATTACTGAGCAATAAAAAAAAAAAAAACGTTTACAAGGAACCAGGACTTTTATCTTTCTAAGCACTTGGCTAAGTCTAGCGTACCTGTTCTCTTTACAAAAGCCCTTGCTCTGATGTACGCAATTAGGCGGGTCCAAACAGGCCTCGCAGCCTCGCGAGTAAATTTCCGCGCGAAGCAACTCGGGCAGGGCCCGAATGAGTATCTTATTTGTAAGAGATAAGGTTGTTTTGTACGCTTACCAATGAAGACAGGGCCAGGGTCGTCCGGATTCTTCACGTCTTTAGACAACACGATAGTACCATCAGCTAGTACCACATCAATTCCGCTCTTCAGCTGTCCAAGTAAAGGACCCGGCGGAACCCCTTTCTCTACGCACTTGGCTAAGTCGAGAGCGCCTAGACGTTTCTGGAATATGGAAGTTCGCATTTGTGTTCCTTATTTTTTTTATATTAGTTTTTAAAGTGTTATTTCAAAGATGGCAATTCGAAATTAAAAAGAGTGTTGGGAAATTTAAAGAAAAAAAGCGTCACTATTAGTTACAAAGTCCTAGGAGAAAAAATAACCACTTTTATTATAGAACGCCATCTATATGGGAAAGCGAGTACTCACCTTTAGTGTACAAATGTACGCAACGTAAGTTTTTTGTGCGATATAATCGTTTGAAGGTTTCTTCTTATCGCGCGTATCTGAAACAGAAATTACAAAAATAAAAACTATGCCCTGTCGTGTTAGTTCTGAAGAGTATTGTATTCCATATGCATAAAGTCAGCTAATTCACTCGTTAAGAGTTTCACACCGCAGTGACCGCAGGCTAAGGACGGGAATAAATGGCGGAACACACTCCGGAACAAGATTAATACAAGCGAAACACGACCCTCCTCAATGAGGAAAATGACGCGGAGAGCGGGTCATTAAGCGGGTCCACACGGGCCTCACAGCCTCGCGAGGAAATTTATGCGCGAAGCAGCTCGGGCAGGGTAGACCTGCCTCGGCCGGCAAAGGATCGAGCGGCCGAGACCAAGGCGCGTTTACACTGCCTGAACCGTTTCGCGCGGAAATATCCGCGCGAGGCTGCTCGGTTTGTGTGGACCCGCCTATTAACAAACAAACATTATAATAAAATACAATAAGGTATATGCATAATAGAACTAGATAAATACCTTAACTATAATTAAAATCTAAATCAAACATAAATAAATTAAACTAATCCATTAAACTAATCAATTTAAAATGAGACTGTGGGCGCTCGAAACCCTCTCAACTATCAAATCAAGGAATTATTAAAAACCTAGCTTTAGTACTACTAAGCCAATAAAAGATAACAATGTTAACTACGGATATCAAAACCAACTGACAATTCATATTACACAGGAGAATCAAAATTATTTTATTTATAATACCAGACCGGGCGGATTGGCGTCACTGTATTGTCGGAAGATAATTATTAATAATAATAATAAGTAGCCTACCTACTGTTTTCCGTAGCGATACGCAATGTTTTTACTTTTTTGTTATTATATTAGCGATAGGCTTCGACAGTTTTTACCTATTAAGTGAAATATTTTGCTGGTCTGTCACTCTGACGTCCTCCGATAAATAGCTGCCAGATGCCTGGATCTAGCAATGAGTTTAAAATAGTAAACTAATTAGAGGGGTTCTCTGCTCATTATTGCGTCAACGTATCTGAAGTGGCAAGTTCCTTAAGTCAGTAGAATGTATACGTTCCCATATGAACTATGAGACTTCTCTTTCTGGACAATACTTACTAGACGACAAGCATATTTAATTTTATATTTATCTTCATACTATCCCAATCCCACATACATTATAGTACATATGGTCACTCTACTTAGAATGAGATGCAGCCCCCCACATTACCATCTCTTTCGGCCTCACTTTGCGGTCGAAGTATGACCTCCAGATTGTATTTAAGCTTCATGCTAATACCATGAAGTTAAATACAATCTGGAGGTCATACTTCGACCACAAAGTGAGGCCGAAAGAGAGGGTAATGTGGGGGCAGCCCCCATCTCATTCTAAGTAGAGTGACTATATGTACTATGATGTATGTGGGATGGGGATAGTAGGAAGATAAATATAAAATAAAATATGCTTGTCGTCTAGTAAGTATTGTCCAGAAAGAGAAGTCTCATGGTTCATATGGGAACTTATACATTCTACTGACTTAAGGAGCTGGCCACTTCAGATACGTTGACGCAATAATGAGAGCAGAGAACCTCTCTAATTAGTTTACTATTTTAAACTTATTGCTGGATCCGGGCATCTGGCAGCTATTTATCGGAGGACGTCAGAGTGACAGACCAGCAAAATATTTCAGTTAATAGGTAAAAACTGTCGAAGCCTATCGCTAATATAATAACAAAAAAGTAAAAACATTGCGTATCGCTAGGGACAAAAAACAGTAGGTATTAGGCGACAAACAATACATTATCGTAACGTCATTTTGCACTATTTTCTCCCAACAGAAACTCCGGAAAATGATATAATCTTATTAATTACATTATACTGCTCTGCATCAAACCTAGAACTGTAAGATATTTATTTCTTACAACTCGTTTGCATAACACCGATGAACAATTGCCAGATGTCCGCGTTTTAAAATAGGGGATAGTTAGTGTAGCTAACTAAAACTAAGTAAATACAGGGGGTTCGTGGCTCTCACTATTGCGTCATATCTGATGTGGACAGTTCTCCGACTTTAATATACTTAAAGGTAAATAAAGAAAACATCTATACACCAAACTACTCAATGGTTGACTGGAAGAGATCTCTTCCATGTACAAATATTGTATATTCTTCCTGTTGTATTTTTCTTTGTTGTACAAATGTTGTACAATAAAGTATATTTTAACGGCCTCCTAGCCTAGTCGGTAGTGACCCTGCCTATGAAGAAGGAGGTCCCGGGTTCGAATCCTGGTCAGGGCATTTATTTGTGTGTTTATCACGGATATTTGTTCCTGAGTTATGGATGTTTTCTATGTATTTAAGTATTTTTATATGTATATATCTATTACATATATCATCGTCTAGTACCCATAACACAAGCCTTATTGGGCTTACTGTGGGACTAGGTTGATTTGTGTAAGATTGTCCCATAATATTTATTTATTTATTTATTGTACTGCCACTACTACATTTTTTTGTATGGCCTTGTGCCATTTTAGGACCCTTTCGAAAGGGCCTAAAAAGATCCGCGGGCCACTCCTGTCCTGTGTAAGTAATACTTAGGAACAAACCATGTACTTATGTACATTTCTGTAAAAACAACAAAACCGACCCGCAGCTTGCCGACATCATAGTCACCCTATTGTTTGACAATCTTAACTTGTTGTTAAATCGTAAAATTGAATGATTGTGGTTTACCGGTGAAAGGAAAGTCTACTTTATTGTAAAGTCTCACCCCTGCACCCTTTTACGCAACATATCTTGACCATTTTTACTTAAAAATGTTGTTACGAAATGTTGTTGAGCTGAGCGGCGTCATTTGAAATAATATCAGTGACATATTATGTCAGTGATGGGACTGATGGGATGGGGATACCAGATCGTATTTTAAATATTACAAAACTTACTACTGTCGGCAATATTAATTGCAATTCTTTAATTTAATGAATGAATAATATTTACGTCGTACAAAAATTCAAAGCAGCTAAAAGGGAACAAAGTGTTAATTCAAAACTTGCAATAAATTACTATAAGTAGGAATTAACTTCTAGTGTGTTACTTAAATAAATGTATATAAATAAAACCACATTGGTAAGTTTCATAAGTTGGCAGCATTGTGCGAGTGAGACACCGCCCCCTACATTATGCTCTCTATCGGACCGTTTTTATTACTTTTTACTAGTGACCTATGAACGACTGTTTTGCTCGGTAATAAGGTTCAACTGTGGTTACGGAAATATAGTAAAAGTACTATCCGGATTGTCTTCTGATCCGTGGCTAATACCGAGTAATATGGCTGTGATATGCAGATTAACGGACAGATGGGCGGGCGGGTCGCATACGGTGTATATTCAAGAAATCTTAATCAAAGGTCTAATATATGTGCCGCTACTTAGTTTTGTAGTAAAAAATATGTTTATTCAAAAATGTCCGGCAAGGTCGACTTTTACGGTTAAAAACTAGGCGGCGAAGTGCCTAGTTTATGGTCAAATAAAAATTAAAAAGTTACGGAAATTGCAGGCTCGATTTCGCGACATAAATGTTGCATACAATTTCCATTTTTGTCGAGGTACAAACTTTTTAAAAAGTCCAACAGCCATACAAAAATAAATTCAAAGGTCCTAAACAGCCAAAACAACATCGGTATTTGTTATTTATAATGTTGGTACCGCGACTTTTTAGTTATCTCAAATAGCTTACGGTAAATTCAGATGAAAAGTACACTTCAAACTTTTTAATAAAAATATATAATGGCGGCAAAGCCGATGAGCGTGTACCGCGAACATAGAAAATTGAAGTTTCGAATAAATCTGTCTCTCTCACTCAAAATGAGAAGCGATGGAGATAGAGATAATTATAGGATTCGAATCGAAATTCGATGCTCGCGGTAGTGGTCATTCTTTTAACCTAGAAGTTATCCTGAATATATTATATATGTCAATATTGTTGGTTATTCATCAACGTTGGCTGTTTTGCATTATCTATACATATAATAAAGCTGAAGAGGATCGAAAGTCTCTACATGGAAGATAATCGAAAAAAAGTTGGCTGGGGATACTTACAATCGATAACAGAACACGTTCCAACAATATTTAGAATTTTTGTCTGTTTATCTGTTTGTCTGTTTATCTGTTTATCTGTTTGTCTGTTTATTTGACCGCGCATCGCGTGAAAACGGCTGAACGGATTTTGATGAAATTTTGTATAGAGATAGTTTGAGTCCCGGGAAAGGATAATAATATATAGTTTGAATCCCGAAAATCAATCCTGGCGGGAGTGAAAATGGGGTTGAAAGTTTGTATGGAGATTTTTTTACCGCTGAAACGATTTAGATAGAAATGAGTATGGAGATAATTTGAGTCTCGAGAAACGTCATAGGATAGATTTCAAACCCTTGTGGGGGTGAAAAGGGGGTTGGTATGAGGATTTTTTTACCGCTGAACTGATTTAGATGAAAATTGGTATAGAGATAGTATGGGTCTCGAGAAAGGACAAAGGATAGTTTCATCTTCAAAAAAGCCCCCCCCCCCCCATCTTACTTTAGAACCGTAGGTCCAAAAAATTTGATAAAAATAATGGAAGTGAAGCCTGAAAGGTACTTTCAATAAAAACTATCTATCTTCTATACATATAATAAAGCTGGAAGAGGGTCGAAAATCTGTTCATGGAATATATTCGAAAAAAAGTTGGCTGGGGATACTTAGAATCGATAACAGAACACCTTCCAACAATTTTTAAAATTTTATATCTGTTTGTCTGTTTATTTGACCGCGCATCACGTGAAAACGGCTGAACGGATGTTGATGAAACTTTGTGCAGAGATAGCTTGAGTCCCGGGAAAGGAGTTTTCATCCCAAAAATCAAACCTTGTGGGGGTGAAAAGGGGGTTGGAAGTTGGTATAAGGATTTTTTACCGCAGAACTGATAAAGATGAAATTTGGTATAGTATGGGTCTCAAGAAAGGACATAGGATAGTTTTCACTCCGAAAATACAACCCTAAAGGGGTGAAAAGGGAGTTGGAAATTTGTATAAGGAATTATTAACCGCAGTATCGATTTAGATAAAATTTGGTATGGAGAAATTTGAGCTCTGGAAAAGGAATTAAAATAGTTTTATCTCGGAAATTATCCCTTAAGCGGATGCAAAAGGGGTGGAAGTTTACATGGGGAAGAAACAACCAATTACTGCTGTACGTATTGTATTTAGATGAAATTTGGTAAGTATTGAAATAATTTGTAATTTTTTGGTAAAGGTGTTCATTTTTAGGGTTCCGTAGTCAACTAGGAACCCTTATAGTTTCGCCATGTCTGCCCGTCCGTCCGTCCGTCCGTCCGCGGATAATCTCAGTGACCGTTAGCACTAGAAAGCTGAAATTTGGTACAAATATGTATATCAATCACGCCGACAAAGTGGTAAAATAAAAAGTGGATTTTTTTTTATTAGGGTACCTCCCCTACACGTAAAGTGGGGAGTGATTTTTTTTTTCATTTCAACCCTATCGTGTGATATATTGTTGGATAGGTATTAAAAAATGAATAGGGGTTAACAAAAATTATTTTTCGATAATGTAAATATTTTCGGAAATATTCGCTCCAGAAGTAAAAAAATATGCGTCCCCCCCCCCTCTAACTTTTGAACCATAAGTTTTAAAAATATGAAAAAAATCTCGAAAGTAGAACTTTATAAAAACTTTCTAGGAAAATTATTTTGAACTTGATAGGATGAATAGTTTTTGAAAAAAAATTACAAAATAATTTCTGAATTAAGTCTGTAATTTAACCGTATAAGCAGGTGTTTATTGTACCTGTAATTTCTACAAAATTACAATGAAATGACGTGCTTTCAAATAAAGTAAAAACGGTGAAAATCGGTTCACGCAATAAAGAATTATTCCATAAAAATCATCTTCCATACTTTAAGCTCGCGCGCAATAGTTTACTTAATTTGCCGATAGATGTCGCTGTACGTGTAACTCTCATATCATATCCTACATGGCGGTGTTATTAACTCTTAAGTGGGGACACTTACTGTGACGGACGGAAAACTACGGAACCCTACACTGAGCGTGGCCCGACACGCTCTTGGCCGGTTTTTATATTTAACATGTTACCCGTCGATGCTTTAAAACATTGGCCCGCTCTTAAGAAATATTTGAAAATGTCATGAATGTCAAAGGGTTATTGCAGGTTCGAGGACTATATATGACGGACCTATGCATGGCCCAAACCAAAAAACTACTACAAAATCATCTAACATTTATAGGACACCGTTTAGGTAGGAAAACATATCAAACGTTTTGTGAAGCAGTCAGATTAGGATTTATTTTTCTTTATAATTAAACAATAGGTACATTATCCGTCTCTCAAGCTGTTTTAATACGAGTATGTCTTCTTGAAGAACTACGCATTATTTTGTATCTTTAAGATCTAATAATGTATTACTGCCTTGAAAAAAATAAGTCCCGTCGAGTTTCTTTTCGATCATAATCAGTGATCGGCACGACCCGTGTCGCACGGTGTCAATGACCTCAATCATTATGTTAACATGGATATGCCCCGAGATTTTGGTCTTTTTAGGAAGTCAGTATTTCCGATTGTAGTACATAAAGGTATTCCACACAGGAAGATGAATGATTTTTACCATTAAATAAAACGACATCAAGTTCAAAATAGGTATATAATCACATAGTAAAATGATCATAATTTTTATCAAATGTTCGTAAAATAAAAACTTATAATGTAATTAAATTATAAACTAATGCAATAAGTTAACAAGAATTAACATTAATATATAATGAATAAATCAACAGTACTTTACTATTTATTTTTCATTTGTTCGTATACAATTATAATAACAGATCATAATTTTTTATATGTTTTCTATTTTTAATCTGTTTCTCTTAACATCTAAAATCTACTTTTATGCTGAAAAACTTCTTTCTACTTCTACTGATGTAAGTGGAGCGAATTTATACAAATATTCTTCAATGGTTGCGGATTAATTCGAAATATTATCTGCATAATTTCTAACTTTATCTAAATCAGGATTACGCATCATGACCGCCTCTAATTTGGCTTGTATAATCAAGTTGGAACTCCAATTAACTAATGTGCGAACTTCGTCAAATATTTCTAAGGTATCAACAATTGTGGTATCGCGATGTTGTAGTCTTGTTAAGGCAATTTCGATTATTTGAAAATTTTCGTGAATATAAATTAAATCTCTTCTTGTGTTCTTTAAGATATCTTTTGCTTTTTTTATCGATACTGCATCACGAGCGTTTAAACGTTGTAAAACATTATTTATCTCATTGAAATATTTGACAAAGTACGACACTGCGGAAAGCCAAGTGCCCCATCTGGTTATGACAGGTGCAGGAGGCAAAGGAAGGTCTGGGTACATTTCTTTTAATAGTTTCACCCTACTTGGGGATTTCAAAAATATTTTTTTTATGTTTGCGATCAAATTATCCACATCTGTATGTTGTGATCGTATTTGTTCCGCAACCCGATGGAGAGCATGAGCCAAACACGTTACATGCTTCATTTTGGGATAAACTGATTTTAAAATTCGCCCCGCTTTCAGCACATACGCGACACTATCTGAACAAATGCAAAGGACATTTTCAATGTTATTTTCATAAGATTCGCCCGATAAGTTTTTTAAACAATTAGTTACAAAATTTGCAATGCTTTCACCATTTACCACATCCAACATTTTACACGCTAGCAAGTATGTCTTCTTTGAAGTACTTGAATTCACAGGCCTTACTATAAAATGAACAATGTATCTTCCAAGAAAGTCCGTGGTTTCATCCAGTGATATCCACAATTTTTCATTTTTCACTTCACTGTGTATAATAGTCATCTTGCCTTCATAAAACTTGTCCAGATGTCTTATGATTGTTCTCTCGCTAGGTAATTTTGAAAAAGGCATCTTAGCACAAGTGCAGCATATATACTTTTGTAAAAAATTTACAAATGCCGGATTTTCTATTTGTTGCCATGGTATGTTGCAGAGAATAAGGAATTCTATAAAATCATCGTAAAAGTGTTTAGGGTCATTGTCGGATGATCTGTTGTGCAAAGGCCTTTCAATGTGTCTTTTAACTGAACTTTGTCTACATCCAAAGTTATTTCCACATTTCGTACAGTATATCAAACGTCGCGTCGACTCGTACATCAATTCAGGGTAGGGTTCAATCCAACTATAAATGGTTGCTTCTTGAGGAAAGGTCCGAGTTCTCCTACGCGTCATATTCAGGACACCAACGAGCAACAGTTCACTTTGTCCAATCAGCAGCCAATAGGAAGTCCAGTTAGTGTAACAAGAGATTATCGAGTCCGTAAAACAAGCCAAAGTCGTTGAAATAAACACTGAGATAATAAGGAACAACACGTGCGAACTTAATGAACCGAGGAACATAAGTAAACATATTTGCCATTAGAAAATAGTTGGAATCCTTATCAGTAAACTAGAAAAGGATGGCATTAACTCTTTATTTAGGCATTTCAATTAGCCGTCTTTTTTGCACCGCACCAGTTTAAACAAACGCAGACCTTCGATAAGCCAGGTAGTCGGTCGAAGGGTTTAGTTGCACTTGAAATGGTTACACCGTTTTAACACTTACGTATTTTGTATGAGTGCAAAATTACGAGCCGCTACTTAATATTTCACAAACTGTCAAATTGAAATATTCAACATTCGAAATATATCAATTTTTTATTTAATAATTAAATATACAGTTTAAGCTTATTTAACACTTTATCGTATATTTGCAAATATATATCATACAATAAAATTATTCTATTTAACAAAATCACGGATTTCTGCTCGCAATCCCGCGGTGCGTCACGGGTCGTGCCGATCACTGGTCATAATACTTCTTGGGCCAGAGGTGTAGGGTTAGAACCAGTGGTAGTTTTGGAACGAAGTTCCTTATCGGACGGTTCGCGGATGGGGGGCTAGGCGAAAAAAAGTCACGTGACCGTCACGAAAAAGCGTCACGTCACGAAAACGCGACACCCATACGATTGAGAAACATGTAAAATGGATTGAAAAAAAATACATAAAATAGAATAAAGTGAAGTGTAGTGAAAAGCGAAAGTGAGAAGTGACAAAGTGATAAAAGTGAAAAAAGGCGAGAAATTTCTAACATTTCAAAAAAAATCAAAAATTTCGAAAATTTCAAAAAAATACAAAAAAAATTAAAACCACAAAATTTACGAAAAAGTCAAAAATGAAATAACAAACGTAGTTATCGTTCCAACCGAGTGTTCCACGACACTCACGTATTTCATTTTTCTCTGATGTTCATTAGTGCATTGTAATGTGCTTACGTTGAAGAATAAATATCTTGATCTACACCAATATCATAAATCGTCTATTTCGCGTTCGGAACCGTATGTAATTACCACCATTATTGCAACCAGTAACGTAACATCAGTGTATTATCTGTGACAGTGTGGTAAAAACGTATGAAATTCATTACCTACGGTAACGTAATGAAAATCCGCCCCACCCGACCGCCGGCACGCCCCCCACGCCCGATCGCCCGCGCAATAGGGTTGGTCATGGCGGTGTAATTGCGATCATTCTAATGGTTTCAATGGATTTTTAATATGTGTGTAGGTGAAGCAGTGTATGCTTCTGTACGTAATTATAATTACTAATATTTTCTGTACTAAAAATAGATGTCATATACTTCAGAAAAAGTGACCAAACCCTCCGGTGTCCGTGGCCAGATATGAACTGGCGTCTTCAGCTTTCGCGGCTGACGTCCTGACCACTAGACCACCCGGTCACGGCGGAACTTGACAAATTTTCTCATGTATATGCAATCTCTGAATTTGAAACGGCTAGGCGCCGTTGACCATACTCTAAGGGCATGCGCAGTACGTGCTTGCACCTCCTATCCGAATCTCTTACGTGATTCTGGTATAGCGAGAGAGATGGTGCTGCCATCTATGAATCTTGAAGCAAATCAAATAATTTTGTTCAATATTTTTGATTAGCAATTTTTAAGTAGTTACACTACTATATATAAACTGAAAATAGATGTCATATACTTCAGAAAAAGTGACCAAACCCACCGGTGTTCGAGGGCGATCGGGGGTGGGGGGCGTGCCGGCGGTCGGGTGGGGCGGATTTTCATTACGTTACCGTAGGTAATGAATTTCATACGTTTTTACCACACTGTCACAGATAATACACTGATGTTACGTTACTGGTTGCAATAATGGTGGTAATTACATACGGTTCCGAACGCGAAATAGACGATTTATGATATTGGTGTAGATCAAGATATTTATTCTTCAACGTAAGCACATTACAATGCACTAATGAACATCAGAGAAAAATGAAATACGTGAGTGTCGTGGAACACTCGGTTGGAACGATAACTACGTTTGTTATTTCATTTTTGACTTTTTCGTAAATTTTGTGGTTTTAATTTTTTTTGTATTTTTTTGAAATTTTCGAAATTTTTGATTTTTTTTGAAATGTTAGAAATTTCTCGCCTTTTTTCACTTTTATCACTTTGTCACTTCTCACTTTCGCTTTTCACTACACTTCACTTTATTCTATTTTATATATTTTTTTTTCATTCCATTTTACATGTTTCTCAATCGTATGGGTGTCGCGTTTTCGTGACGTGACGCTTTTTCGTGACGGTCACGTGACTTTTTCTCGCCTAGCCCCCCATCCGCGAACCGTCCGATAAGGAACTTCGTTCCAAAACTACCACTGGTTCTAACCCTACACCTCTGGCCCAAGAAGTATTATGACCAGTGATCGGCACGACCCCCGACGCACCGCGGTATTGCGAGCAGAAATCATAATATGGACATGATTAGATTATAACATAACTCCGTGATTTTGTTAAATAGAATAATTTTATTGTATGATATATATTTGCAAATATACGATAAAGTGTTAAATAAGGTTAAAATGTATATTTAATTATTAAATAAAAAATTGATATATTTCGAATGTTGAATATTTCAATTTGACAGTTTGTGAAATATTAAGTAGCGGCTCGTAATTTTGCACTCATACAAAATACGTAAGTGTTAAAACGGTGTAACCATTTCAAGTGCAACTAAACCCTTCGACCGACTACCTGGCTTATCGAAGGTCTGCGTTTGTTTAAACTGGTGCGGTGCAAAAAAGACGGCTAATTGAAATGCCTAAATAAAGAGTTAATGCGATCCTTTTCTAGTTTACTGATAAGGATTGCAACTATTTTCTAATGGCAAATATGTTTACTTATGTTCCTCGGTTCATTAAGTTCGCACGTGTTGTTCCTTATTATCTCAGTGTTTATTTCAACGACTTTGGCTTGTTTTACGGACTCGATAATCTCTTGTTACACTAACTGGACTTCCTATTGGCTGCTGATTGGACAAAGTGAACTGTTGCTCGTTGGTGTCCTGAATATGACGCGTAGGAGAACTCGGACCTTTCCTCAAGAAGCAACCATTTATAGTTGGATTGAACCCTACCCTGAATTGATGTACGAGTCGACGCGACGTTTGATATACTGTACGAAATGTGGAAATAACTTTGGATGTAGACAAAGTTCAGTTAAAAGACACATTGAAGGGCCGTTGCACAACAGATCATCCGACAATGACCCTAAACACTTTTACGATGATTTTATAGAATTCCTTATTCTCTGCAACATACCATGGCAACAAATAGAAAATCCGGCATTTGTAAATTTTTTACAAAAGTATATATGCTGCACTTGTGCTAAGATGCCTTTTTCAAAATTACCTAGCGAGAGAACAATCAGAAGACATCTGGACAAGTTTTATGAAGGCAAGATGACTATTATACACAGTGAAGTGAAAAATGAAAACTTGTGGATATCACTGGATGAAACCACGGACTTTCTTGGAAGATACATTGTTCATTTTATAGTAAAGCCTGTGAATTCAAGTACTTCAAAGAAGACATACTTGCTAGCGTGTAAAATGTTGGATGTGGTAAATGGTGAAAGCATTGCAAATTTTGAAACTGATTGTTTAAAAAACTTATGGGGCGAATCTTATGAAAATAACATTGAAAATGTCCTTTGCATTTGTTCAGATAGTGTCGCGTATATGCTGAAAGCGGGGCGAATTTTAAAATCAGTTTATCCCAAAATGAAGCATGTAACGTGTTTGGCTCATGCTGTCCATCGGGTTGCGGAACAAATACGATCACAACATACAGATGTGGATAATTTGATCGCAAACATAAAAAAAATATTTTTGAAATCCCCAAGTAGGGTGAAACTATATCTATGTAGGTAGCGTACTTACAAACAGAATAAGTATGTTATTGATGTATGTAATTATATGCAAGTAGGTACATTTTATATGTGTAGGGAGACAGTTTATTTGTAAAAATCACCTATAAATAAATAGTAAAATAGAATTAGACGCTTAGTATAAAGGGTTATAGTAAAAAGTACATACCTAAGTGGAATGAGACATTTCCTTAAGCAAAAGTGATAAAAAAATAATAAAGAACCTACACCTAACAAAAATAAATAAAATCCCATCAAAAACATAAATGTGAAAGGCTGCCAAGTTCGATACTATGGGAATGCTTCGCCTATAAAAGAAGTGAGATCTGAATAAGTACCAAGTTCCATAAAAATACCTCAAATCATAAATAGTTATAGGAATGCACACTTGATTTCCAGCAGTTTTTAAGGTACATTTTGAATAAGTATCACGTTACATAGAAATACCTAAAATTATAATAGTCAGAGAAACGCACACCGGTTTTTTTAGCAGTTTCCTGATAACATTTATTATTTGCAGTACTTTTTAATGATGTAACTTGGCAAGTTTTAATAGAAAATTATATACTTGACACATTGCAGTCCAAAGGTGTCGATTCATTGCATTGAAAAGGTATGTGGTGTGTGAAAACTTGCCAAGTAACATCATTAAAAAGTACTGAAAATAATAAATGTTATCAGGAAACTGCTAAAAATTGTTCAAAATGTACCTTAAAAACTGCTGGAAATCAAGTGTGCATTCCTATAACTATATATGATTTGAGGTATTTTTATGGAACTTGGTACTTATTCAGATCTCACTTCTTTTATAGGCGAAGCATTCCCATAGTATCGAACTTGGCATCCTTACACATTTATGTTTTTGATGGGATCTAGATAACAGTACAGCGGTGAAGCAGACAGCTGTTGCAGAAGTATCAGTTCCAGCCACCAACATGACTATTACTTCTTCACGTAGCTCCATATCGGAGTAGCCTTTTTCCATGCCTCCGGAAGATTGTATTATGGTGTCAAGGAAATTGGACCATTCGGTGTCACTATAGCTGTCTAGAAAAGATATTGGCCGCTTTATGATACTTTACTTTATATGTCGATGATATCGTCACGTTCGTTCACAGACTACACAGACGACTCATCGTTAAGCTTTTACAAGGAGCACTGGGTCGCCACACATCAGCGCAATTTTATTCGTTAATTTCTACGATTCGAACAGCACATCTCAATAGTACTCTACACCATTTTGTAGTATAACTTAGTTAGGCCCTATAACTTGATTTTTGTGGATATTTATAATCACATGAGTAATGATCAAAAACGTTAACTGAAATGAAATAAGCAGTCGCGCTCTCATACTAAGTTAGTACGGGAGCGCTGATGTGTGGTGACCTCAAGTTGTATAACTGAACCGCAATGAGAATGGGATTAGACTTGACAGATTTGCCACACACTTACGTCAAAATTAATATGGATTGACAGTTATCTCAATCCCATTCTAATCGTGGTTTAGTAATATTTACTTTTGAATCTTATGATCTACCTATGGGTTGAGTTTATCTGTGCGTTCGTTATACCTACCGTCACGTTAAAGCTGGGGATCAAATGTGTGGAGTTGTAGTTTATCGTCGACGGTAACGGAATATCGCAAATGTTCTTTTTTCCTTTTTTTTAAACTACCACGGTGGCAAACAAGCATACGGCCCGGCCTGATACACTGTGAATCTGTGTTGATGGCTAAAGGAACAAGAAGGTCCTCAAAGTGGTGATCCTCAGTGTGTTGACGATGAACACACTGGGTCCTCTTTGAGCTCATTCTACGTCTAAGGTAATTTTAAATCTCCCTACTTTACCGTGACGGCATAAAGTGACTACAAGTATAAAGTTATACTTAGTTCACTCCACAGTCTAATTAAATTATTATAATTTGGAATTAAATTTTCTTTACCCGTTTTCTTTTTGAGGTGTTCGATAAAATGTAAAGTAAATAATTTTAAACAAAAAAGAACCGACTTCACTAAGCATCCACCTTTCCAACATCAAATGCTCGATCTGCTGTAAAAAATACTCAAATCACCATAGGTGTGCCTATAATAGTTGAAGAGTTCCCTCGATTTCTCCAGGATCCTATCATCAGATCCTGACATGGTTACAATGGGACCAACTGTAAAGTATACGCTTTCAAACAAAAAAATAAATTTCCAAATCGTTCCAGCCGTCTTCGAATAATCGGTGAACAAACATAAAAAAAAAAAAAAAAAATAGCAAAAACAAAGATCCCGACGATTTGATAACCTCCTCCTTCGAAATCTTGAAGTCGGTTGAAAAGTGACCATTATAATCAAACTACCGTCAGAAAGGCCAAATAAAGCGATATTCTAATTATTTTTTAAGGTATTTCAAAAGAGGAGTGTATAGGTAACGGTAGGCAACGTGCATGCCCTTTGGGGTTACAGGCGTCCATAGGCGACTTTAACTGCTTACGATCAGGCGGGCCGTATGCTTGTTTGCCACCGTCGTTGTATAAAAAAAAACCGGCCAAGTGCGAGTCGGACTCGCGCACCGAGGATTCCGTACAAACCTATAACAAGCAAAAGTTGTAGTATGTTTATTACTTATTTCAATGTAATACCTCTACGCGTTTACGAGGAAAAAGGTAGTAAGTTTAAAATTTAAAAAAATATTTTTTGTATGATTTTACTAAAAATGTCTACTTTTCGTAATTTTTCCTTTGTCTGTGCTATATGAAGATTCTTCGTGCCAAGTTTCAAGTTTCTGAGTTTACGGAGTGTACCCTTTAGGTTTTGAGTTTCTTGCGAGTACTCAGTTTCAAAATATGCGACTTAAATTGCTATTTCTTTTGATTGCGTTCACATAAAAGTTTGGTTTTGCTACATCGGAAAGGTCCTATAGCCCTGAGTATTTAACATGAATTTCAATTTAATACCTCCACGCGTTTACGAGGAAAAAGGTAGTAAGTTTAAAATTAAAAAAAATATTTTTTTGTATGATTTTACTAAAAATGTCTACTTTTTGTAATTTTTCCAATGTCTATGCTATATGACGTTGCTTCGTGCCAAATTTCAAGTTTCTGAACGGGAAGTACCCCGTAGGTTTTGCAAGTGCCGAAAAACTCTAAAATTTGCAGCATAAACGACTGTATCTTTTGATTGCGTTGGCTTTTAAGTTTGATTTTTTCACAGCTTCAAGGGACAATAGACCTGAGTATTTGATATAAATTTCAGCTTGATACCTCCACGCGTTCCAGAGAAAAATGGTCTTGACAGACAGACAGATAGACAGACAGACAGACAGACGGACAACAAAGTGATCCTATAAGGGTTCCGTTTTTTCCTTTTTTCATGAAGTGCGAAACGAAACGCTACACGCTCTCGCTCACTCTTTCATATTAGCGCGATAGAGAGATGGTTAGCGTTTCGATTCGTTTTCTACAAACGATTGTCATCTTGGCTTGTCTTGACAATCTTGACATTGTTATTGGTACGATAGGAGACGAATTGAAACGATTCGCGGTGCATCTGACGGACACCAATATGTGCGACAGAGGTATCAAATAGCACACGATTGCAGGGACCTCTCGCGCGCAATAGTAGCTATAAATGTGACATTCATAATCATAAGCATAACGCACTTACCTATTGGTGTCCGTGAGATTCACTGTGAGACGTCTCGTATCCCGTATCATACCATTTCTTGCTACACCACTACGTCTTTATTTTGTTTGTCTGTAAATTTTTATGTAATATTGTGTACGTGATGAATAAATATCTTGAATCTTGACCAAAACAATGACCTATTTTAAAGCCTCAGGTGAGATTCGAACATAAAACTCTGGACTGCCACAGTACCGCTGAGCTACCGAGACAAAGTCGTCTGCAGCAACTATATCCACTAACATTATGTTAAATGAAATTCATTGTGCCAAAAACAGGTAATGTAATTGCTTACTTTCATTATTTGTCTCGCTTTTTTTCTTTTGTATAATCTGTAAACGAGCAATACTCCCTTAATAATACAATCAAAATACGCCAAAGCTTGAAATCCGTCGGACAGTTTTGAAATTTGGTGTGTATGTTGATTAGAGGTCCCGTTTTATTGTCCACACCATTTGACATTTGAGGACCTCGAGGAACCGCTAGCACCTTGGAAAATGTCCTCCATCCTGAAGAAATTCGCTTTTCCCTCCGAATCTACGCAATCTATGAAAATATGATGTAGGACAATATTAACACTTTCCGTACCACCTAGTGCTACGCGCTACGCTCGTAGCCCGTAGCTACGTATTTGTCGTATGTAGAGCGTAGTAGCTACGAAGAGAGAACCCGACAGTCGGGTTCCTGGTCGAGAAAGTGATAAAGCTCATTAAATTCTACATAGAAACATGCGTACACTGTATTATACTAAAGTAACATTATTAGTAAACATCGGTATCAACGTTCAAATTTCATGGCACCCAGTAGAGAAAAAAAAATACATTCATTTATTTAATTAGTAATAATGTTTATTATCTTTTGAATTTAATTATGCTGCAGCTAATTTAAACTTTAAAAGAGTCGCAGAAATACTTCGAAATCATTGCCAGAAACAGAAAAAAACGTAAATCTTTGTCATAATCAGTTTGATTGACTCAAAAAAAATCGAAACTCCTCTTCAGACCTTCAAGCACAAAATTATTTTGAGAAATGTGTGAAAATATTCCTCTTTCGCCCCGACGAGTGTTAAATAGATGGCGCACATGGATAAATGCAGCCTAATATTATCACTTATCACAAACATTATGCTCAAATCAAATTTGTTATCGACGCTTTAAATTCGCGTGAATCAAGTGCAATATGGCTAAAGTAAAAAAAAAAATCCGCAACCGGAAATTAAATTATCTTTAGTGTAATTGCTAAGTATGAATAATTGTTTTTAGACCCCAGTATGAGCTCTGTAGTTACAATAAAAACCATTCATTGGTTGCAAAAAAAATAATTTAAAATTACAACATAAGAGCAGACAACTTTATCTAAAATTAAAGAATAGTTTAAAGAAAAACCTTGATATCAACACTATACAAATTATCAAAGAACTGTCTAACAGCAAAGAAGTTGATATACCAGCAAGTGTAATAATATAATGTGCGCAAAATGCAAATAATGAAAATTTATTTGACTAACCTTCCCTAACCTCAGTAAGTGTGGAAATGGAATAGAATAGTGACATAATTAAGCTTTTCAATTTCGTACCTTACTTGATCACTCAGAAAACTTCCTAGCCTAAACACGGTACTCGACTGAAAAGCTCATCATTATGTCACGATTGTATAAAATACTATTTAGCGTCTTTCTTTTAGTTCATAAAAAATAAATGTTCAAAATACTAGATGTATTTGTTTGTATTTGTTTTTCTGCCAACCGTACTTTGCCATGAAATTTGAACGTTGATACCGATGTTTAAGTATTAGTAATACATTTTGCATAGCGAGTAATTTAATTAAAAAAAGTGGTTTGTAAAAATCCTGTCAAGCTAAAAAGGTTTCTGCAAAATAGACCTATCTGATAGCAACTAAATTCTAATACAGGTAACGAAAATTGTGGGAGGATTTTGTTAGTCTTATCTTACTGATTTATTTATTTATTTATTTTTTATTTACCTACTTCGATTATAGAAATCAATGAACAGTTAATAGTGAATGCTCTATTGTGGACTACATATATATGAGGTTTAAAATGGCTTCGTCGTTTTTTTTTTGTAAATAAATAATTTTAGGCAACTACTCTACGATATAGATGTCATCAGATATTGAGGTAAACATCAGTATTCTCGATAAGTTCTAGTTTTTATTGCAGTTACAAAAACGACCGCTCAATCTGCCCTAATCTGACTTTATCATTTACATTATCATCAATTTTGATTTAATTTTAACACAAATTTAGATAGATGGAGAATTTACCACATAATCTACCATATTAAATTATTACTTTCGTCCAAAACCAAATAGAATGGGTAGATATTGTAGAACCGAACTCCGTTTTTAGGGTTCCGTACCTCGAAAGGAAAAAACGGAACCCTTATAGGATCACTTTGTTGTCCGTCTGTCTGTCAGTCAAGACCATTTTTCTCAGGAACGCATGGAGGTATCAAGCTGAAATTGATATCAAATACTCAAACCTATTGTCCCTTGAAGCTGTGAAAAAATCAAACTTAAAAGCCAACGCAATCAAAAGATACAGTCGTTTATGCTGAAAATTTTAGAGTTTTTCGGCACTTGCAAAACCTACGGGGTACTTCCCATGAACTCAGAAACTTGAAATTTGGCACGAAGCAACGTCATATAGCGTAGACAATGGAAAAATTACAAAAAGTAGACATTTTAGTAAAATCATACAAAAAAATATTTTTTTAATTTTAAACTTACTACCTTTTTCCTCGTAAACGCGTGGAGGTATTAAATTGAAATTCATGTCAAATACTCAGCGCTATAAGACCTTTCAAATGTAGCAAAACCAAACTTTTATGTCAACGCAATCAAAAGAAATTGCAATTTAAGTCGCTTATTTTGAAACTGAGTACTCGCAAGAAACTCAAAACCTAAAGGGTACTTCCCGTAAACTCAGAAACTTGAAACTTGGCACAAAAAAACTTCATATATCACAGACAAAGGAAAAATTACGAAAAGTAGACATTTTAGTAAAATCATACAAAAAATATTTTTTGAAATTTTAAACTTACTACCTTTTTCCTCGTAAACGCGTGGAGGTATTAAATTGAAATTCATGTTAAATACTCAGCGCTATAGGACCTTTCCGATGTAGCAAAACCAAACTTTTATGTGAACGCAATCAAAAGAAATAGCAATTTAAGTCGCATATTTTGAAACTGAGTACTCGCAAGAAACTCAAAACCTAAAGGGTACTTCCCGTAAACTCAGAAACTTGAAACTTGGCACGAAGAAACTTCATATAGCACAGACAAAGGAAAAATTACGAAAAGTAGACATTTTTAGTAAACTCATACAAAAAATATTTTTTTAAATTTTAAACTTACTACCTTTTTCCTCGTAAACGCGTGGAGGTATTAAATTGAAATTCATGTTAAATACTCAGCGCTATAGGACCTTTCCGATGTAGCAAAACCAAACTTTTATGTGAACGCAATCAAAAGAAATAGCAATTTAAGTCGCATATTTTGAAACTGAGTACTCGCAAGAAACTCAAAACCTAAAGGGTACTTCCCGTAAACTCAGAAACTTGAAACTTGGCACGAAGAAACTTCATATAGCACAGACAAAGGAAAAATTACGAAAAGTAGACATTTTTAGTAAACTCATACGAAAAATATTTTTTGAAATTTTGAACTTACTACCTTTCTCCTCGTAAACGCGTAGAGGTATTAAATTGAAATAAGTAATAAACATACTACAACTTTTGCTTGTTATAGGTTTGTACGGAACGCTCGGTGCGCGAGTCCGACTCGCACTTGGCCGGCTTTTTATATCGGGAATAAAAATAGAATTCAAATTAGCTTCAAGCATATTAAGGTAACCCTCGGAATCAGAGATAATACGCTGGAAACTTTTATATACTTTCATTATGATGTTTTTAACGTTATCTCTAAAATCTCGGAAAATCTCGTGTCTGGGCCTGAAGTTATGCAAGGTCAAACTCCAAAAAAATGCGGTTTTCGTGATTATATTGGTTTTTATAACTCCACTAGCTTTTGCCCGCGGCTTCGCTCGCGTTAAATTCGGGGTAACAAACCATACAAACTTCCACCCCCCATTTTAGGGAAGTGGGGGGTTAGAAAGAGACAAAAAGTAGCCTATGTCACTCTCCATCCCTTCAACTATCTCCACTTACAAAATCACGTCAATTCGTCGCCCCGTTTTGCCGTGAAAGACGGACAAACAAACAAACAAACACACACATACACTTTCCCATTTATAATATTAGTATGGATTTAAGTTGACATCTATTTGTACATTGTAGAGGCTAAAAGTTTCCAACAAGTTTTACTCTAAAGATTTTTTTATGCGTTGAACTGTTTACAAGAACAAACGGTTACACTGACACGTTTAAAGATTCTCGGAGCGATTATTTTTGAAACTATGTACTTAAGCTAAAAAGTGTTTTAGAAACTTCAAAGTTATTTTATAAGACCTATCTAATGATATGGCACACGTTGATAGTTCTTAAAAATATTTTTTTTAACATTTAGTTGCATGTGCCCCCCTTAAAGGCCAGGCAATAGAGGGGTTGACCTCGCATTAACTCCTCAGTCCAAAAAAACTTTACAGCATGATAAAGTGTCAGGAGTAGATGGTAAATATACTTTTTTCAAAAAAAAAAACCATTGTCCTACTTAGGTTTTTTTACCTAAACTATTATATCGTTTATATTTACGTTGGTAAAAATGCTCCGTCTAATTTTATTTCACTAGAAATATTGATTTAATGTATGTAACCAATGTTAAAAAAAAAAAAATGCATAACACAACATATTTTTTTGTAAAAAATATTTTTTTTGTGTAACTGACATCGGAAATTTGCTCCGTCTTTTTTTTTACTGAAGTGACATTACATGTATGTATTCTACGTATGACAAAAAAAATCCAAAAATTTCATCATCAAACTTTTTCAGTATAAAAATTTGCTTATTATTCGCAGTAGAATATTGCTCCGTCAATTATTTTTTTTAATTATATTTCCTTTAAGAGTATTCTTGCGACTGTACAAAAATCCAAAAAAAAATCCAGCGTATTAAAAAGTTAAATCATGTCACAAATAAAGATACCTAATATTTCACTCGTTAGTGAAATGTGCACGTGCAGGACGCGGGACGCGGGAGCGGGGATGCGAGGGGCCATGCGCAGCGTGTGCAAGCACGTTGACTGAACAATGTTTCTCTAACTACTCTCGCTCAAAGCTCTCTAACTTCCTATACACTTTTTTACTTATCTCCTTTAATAAACTCAAAGAAAAAGTTTACTTTTATGGTTTTGCACGTTACTAAAATATACATTAACACTACATTAATACACCCATACTGTTAGTAATTTTATCTTAATTTATCTAACATTTGTAGTGGTGCTAAACGCCTAGTCACAGTGTAAATAAAAAAGTACGCCAGTTGTTATATATTTGATACATTTTTAAAATGCATGCGTGTTGTGTAGATGTGTCATATGCAGACTCCGTTATCAGTGGTGAAAATTTAATGATATCGAATCATAGGGTTGTCACACAATATTTTATTTCGAGTACAACATGTGACATATTAAAAAAAACCGGCCAAGTGCGAGTCAGACTCGCGCACCGAGGGTTCCGTACAAACCTTTACAGCTTAAAGGTATTATAGACCTGAGTATTTGTTATGAATTTCAATTTAATACCTCTACGCGTTTATGAGGAAAAAGGTAGTAAGTTTAAAATTTAAAAAAATATTTTGGTATGATTTTACTAAAATTGTCTACTTTTCGTAATTTTTGCTTTGTCTTTGTGTGAAGTTTCTTCGTGCTAAGTTTCAAGTTTCTATTTTTTGTATGATTTTACGAAAAATGTCTACTTTTTGTAATTTTCCCATTGTCTATGCTATATGACGTTGCTTCGTGCCAAATTTCAAATTACTGAGTTCACGCGAAGTACCCCGTAGGTTTTGCGAGTACCGAAAATCAAATATTTGCAGCATAAACGGCTGTATCTTTTGATTGCGTTGGCTTAGAAGTTTGATTTTTTCGTAGCTCCAAGCAGGGACCGGAAAACCCCTTCTTTTGATTAATCGTTTCGATAGGGTAACCCTATTAAAGTCTTACCCTAATGATAGGGTTACCCTATCATTGAGTTACCCTATCGATATGGAAATCATTTTGAATAGGCTTAACCCTTTTCAATGTGGTTTCCGAGTCGAATGGGGTAAAGATAGCTTTAATATTTACCGCTTACCCTATCATAGGGCTACCCTTTTCCTGTCTCTTTTCCACGCAGGCAGGCGGTTCTATCTTTCTCATTTGAAATGGAAGAGGAGAGGTGGCGGCGGAACAAATTGAGTAAATATAAGATTTGCTGTCGTTTATTCATTCTGCTAAAGTCACACTCACAGTCCAGTCCTATGCTCACGTACACAACTTTAAATTAAAGAATTTCTGTTAAAGAAATGTGTCTTACCTTCAGTTTATTTTTGCATAGTTCGCACGTACTGATGAGATGGGCAATAATTATTTTGAATAAGAATAAAAACACAATTTTTATTCATATTCAAATCGATTTGACACAAACCAATATTCATCCTCCTAGAGTTTGTCCCGGCTTTTGCCACGGCTCAGTTGAGCCTGTGGTCCGCTTGGCAACCTAATCCTATGAATTGGCGTAGGGATTGGTAGTCGTTTTCAGCTAATTATGGGATATACGATTTTTCAAGCTCACATGGTCATTCACATTATAAATATTATTTAAAACGGGGTATTTACCATGTATTATGTATATTAGCGTTATTGGGCACCCGATATTTCGGGTGCGAGGTAAATAGCCCGTTTCAAATAATTAATATATATATTTAGGGGAAGTAATTTCGAAAATTATTTCTGTTTTATAATCCAAGATGGCGGATGGTTATATACTTTTTACTGAAAAATAGTCATGGTACTTATTTTCGGTTAATTATACGGGGTTAAAATCTGTCGGGATACTCAGATTCACCGTGTATATATATAAAAAAAAATTTTTCATTTTATATTTAAAAAAATTCAGTGTATTCATTTTTTTTGTTTTTCTTTCATTTTTTTTCATTTTATTTTCGTTTTGTTTTCGTTTCGTTTTCGTTTTCGTTTCGTTTCGTTTCGTTTTCGTTTCGTTTTCGTTTCGTTTTCGTTTCGTTTTCGTTTCGTTTTCGTTTCGTTTTCGTTTCGTTTTCGTTTCGTTTTCGTTTCGTTTTCGTTTCGTTTTCGTTTCGTTTTCGTTTCGTTTTCGTTTCGTTTTCGTTTCGTTTTCGTTTCGTTTTCGTTTCGTTTTCGTTTCGTTTTCGTTTCGTTTTCGTTTCGTTTTCGTTTCGTTTTCGTTTCGTTTTCGTTTCGTTTTCGTTTCGTTTTCGTTTCGTTTTCGTTTCGTTTTCGTTTCGTTTTCGTTTCGTTTTCGTTTCGTTTTCGTTTCGTTTTCGTTTCGTTTTCGTTTCGTTTTCGTTTCGTTTTCGTTTCGTTTTCGTTTCGTTTTCGTTTCGTTTTCGTTTCGTTTTCGTTTCGTTTTCGTTTCGTTTTCGTTTCGTTTTCGTTTCGTTTTCGTTTCGTTTTCGTTTCGTTTTCGTTTCGTTTTCGTTTCGTTTTCGTTTCGTTTTCGTTTCGTTTTCGTTTCGTTTTCGTTTCGTTTTCGTTTCGTTTTCGTTTCGTTTTCGTTTCGTTTTCGTTTCGTTTTCGTTTCGTTTTCGTTTCGTTTTCGTTTCGTTTTCGTTTCGTTTTCGTTTCGTTTTCGTTTCGTTTTCGTTTCGTTTTCGTTTCGTTTTCGTTTCGTTTTCGTTTCGTTTTCGTTTCGTTTTCGTTTCGTTTTCGTTTCGTTTTCGTTTCGTTTTCGTTTCGTTTTCGTTTCGTTTTCGTTTCGTTTTCGTTTCGTTTTCGTTTCGTTTTCGTTTCGTTTTCGTTTCGTTTTCGTTTCGTTTTCGTTTCGTTTTCGTTTCGTTTTCGTTTCGTTTTCGTTTCGTTTTCGTTTCGTTTTCGTTTCGTTTTCGTTTCGTTTTCGTTTCGTTTTCGTTTCGTTTTCGTTTCGTTTTCGTTTCGTTTTCGTTTCGTTTTCGTTTCGTTTTCGTTTCGTTTTCGTTTCGTTTTCGTTTCGTTTTCGTTTCGTTTTCGTTTCGTTTTCGTTTCGTTTTCGTTTCGTTTTCGTTTCGTTTTCGTTTCGTTTTCGTTTCGTTTTCGTTTCGTTTTCGTTTCGTTTTCGTTTCGTTTTCGTTTCGTTTTCGTTTCGTTTTCGTTTCGTTTTCGTTTCGTTTTCGTTTCGTTTTCGTTTCGTTTTCGTTTCGTTTTCGTTTCGTTTTCGTTTTTATTTAATTTTTATTTTATTTTATTTTTATTATATTATAATAGTAGATTGTACAACAAGTGCATAAAACGTACGATTTTACGCGAGGCGTTTAAAAGACGAGTGTAAAATGGGTTTTATGGACGAGGGTTACACTCTAATTTTCACTTCATTTGCGAGGAAATTATTTACCGGTAATCGTAAAACAATTTCAAGTTGTGACAAAAATATTACAATGAAAATAAATATGGTTCCAACCAATTAATTTTTTAATATATTTTTTTGAATTTTTAACATGTGAATTTAGAAATTTTCTGCCAAGTCATCAAAACATTTCGGGGCATTTCTAAACTATTATCAACTCCTATTTTATTTTATTTCATTTATTTAATTATAGAAAACACGCAATTCAAATAATTATAGCAATACTCAGATAGAATTAGCGGAAAAATCATAAAAAGTACAGTCAATTCCTATTGGACGGGAAAAAATTTGTTTGTATAGGTCAAAGTGGCAGGAATTGATATCAATAAAATTTATAAGTGAATATTGGGCGCTAAGGTGCCAAAAAAATGGTAAAAACCAGTTTTTCGCTTCTAGAGGAAAAACTACGGGTCGGACAAATAAATAGTTAAATATAACAAATGTGCGAAATTATAAAACAAAGAGAATGAGCCCCGGTAGAGCAAAATCGGTCCAGAGGATCGTCCGCAATTCGCAAAAAAACACATTTTTTTTGCAAATATTGTAAATTCAATAACTCGCGTACCGGAAGTGCTGGAGAGCTGAAATTTGAATATGATGCCAGTTTTGTGGTAATCTAACTACAGTTAATTGTTCAAATTAAAATGTTGTAAACTTTTTGCAAACCGTCGACTTTTGCAAAAAGTGACCTTTTTAGGGTTCCGTAGTCAACTAGGAACCCTTATAGTTTCGCCATGTCTGCCCGTCCGTCCGTCCGTCCGTCCGCGGATAATCTCAGTGACCGTTAGCACTAGAAAGCTGAAATTTGGTACTAATATGTATATCAATCACGCCGACAAAGTGGTAAAATAAAAAGTGGATTTTTTTATTTTATTAGGGTACCTCCCCTATACGTAAAGTGGGGAGTGATTTTTTTTTCATTTCAACCCTAACGTGTGATATATTGTTGGATAGGTATTTAAAAATGAATAGGGGTTTACTATAATCATTTTTCGATAATGTAAATATTTTCGGAAATAATCGCTCCAGAAGTAAAAAACTATGCGTCCCCCCCCCCCTCTAACTTTTGAACCTTAAGTTTTAAAAATATGAAAAAAATCTCAAAAGTAGAACTTTATAAAAACTTTCTAGAAAAATTATTTTGAACTTGATAGGATGAATAGTTTTAGAAAAAAAATTACAAAATGATTTCTGAACTAAGTTTGTAATTTAACCGTATAAGCAGGTGTTTATTGTACCTGTAATTTCTACAAAATTACAATGAAATGACGTGCTTTCAAATAAAGTAAAAACGGTGAAAATCGGTTCACGCAATAAAGAATTATTCCATAAAAATCATCTTCCATACTTTAAGCTCGCGCGCAATAGTTTACTTAATTTGCCGATAGATGTCGCTGTACGTGGAACTCTCATATCATATCCTACATGGCGGTGTTATTAACTCTTAAGTGGGGACACTTACTGTGACGGACGGAAAACTACGGAACCCTACACTGAGCGTGGCCCGACACGCTCTTGGCCGGTTTTTTTTTTAAATCGATTGGGAGGGTATTTATAATTTTCGAAAAACGTTATAATTTCGGTTTCTATGCATTAAGGAGGAGTTGAACTACAAATTTCCAAATTTAAAGATCATTTGACAAGGAATAAACTTGTTTAAATAATCTATGACCATCAGACACTTTTGCGCGCGCGGCAGCGGCGCACTATGGCCGAAACGCCCGATCTAGCTGGACAAAATTATTTTACACTCATAGACTAGTAGAATAATTACTAGGGCAGAAGAGGTCAGCTAAACATGGTTTTTAATTTTAAGAGAATTGAAGCATTATTGCAAATGGCACCTAAAATATAAGAATAGCAGAATTAAAATACTTAAATATAGTTTAAGTTAATTATTATTTTTTTTAGGTGCCATTTGTAATAATGCTTAATTTCTCTTAAAATTACACAAGTTTAGCTGACCTCTTCTGCCCTAGTAATTATTCTTATAAAAAGGTCAACTTACACTGGTTACTATTTTTCACATGAATTATAGCAAAATAATAAAAATAGTAAATTTTAGTATGGACTAATACATAGGAGTGTAAAATAATTTTGTACAGCTAGATCGGGCGTTTGGGCCATAGTGCGTCGCCGCCGCGCGCGCAAAAAGTGCCTGAACTTCTTGTGATTAGGTCCAGTTTCCACACGATGTTTTCTTACACCGAAAAACCCAGATACATTCTTATACGCGGAACATTATTTAAAATAAAAAGCATGATTAAATGATTCTGTTAAGAATCAATTATTTTTATTACATTTTCTCGCATATATTAGTCCCGACGAAATTATTTTGAATCATTTTAATGGGAATACAATCAACATAAGTTTATTCTTACGATATTTTTTTCAAATAATCATTTTATTCTTGAGTGTCCAACAATGACTGGTATTGATCGTTTTATTATACTAGAAGTATCGGTGAACGGCGTCACATTTTGCTGGAGCCATTGAAACAAAGTACTACCTATAACTAGAATAACACAAAATTATATATTTTAACACTTCACAATATGCATTTGATTTTGGTTCCTATAAGCCTGGGTCTAAGATTCAACCGACACGAGCCGTCACGCTCGAATGGCAAGAACAAAAACACCGGCACCACACAACGATCTTTTAGCGCACTAACAAGCAATAATAGCGTCTAGATCAAAGGCGTAAGTACGAAAACATACGCAAATAGATTCTTGTTTGTCTGTAGGCTCGCTCGTGCCGCCCGGCAGCGCTTAGCTCGTAGGGTCCTCGAATAATAAATAAGTCAAATGTATTGGTCACAGAGTTTAAAATAGCTTAATCGCATTTGAAAAACCCTATCTGATAGGGAAACCATATGCTGGGTTGTAACCACTTACCCGAATTAACTGTATTGACATGGTTAGCCTTTCGTTCGGGTAAGTCAAACGATACGCTTACCGAATTGATAGGGTTTTTAAAAACAACTCTATCAAATACCCAATCTAATACCCCTTTAATGGTTACCGGTTCCGGTCCCTGGCTCCAAGGGACAGTTGTAGACCTGAGTATTTCATATAAATTTCAGCTTGATACCTCCACGCGTTCCTGATAAAAATGGTCTTGACAGACAGACAGACAGACAGGCAGACGGACAACAAAGTGATCCTATAAGGGTTCCGTTTTTTCCTTTCAATGTACGGAACCCTAAAAAAAACATAATTTTCTATTATATCACCACTCCATGACAAAAAGTTTCCATTCGTTGAGATGGTATTTTCATTAGGTAACATTTTCCTTAACTCTGGTGTCTGGTTATCGCTTGTGCAATACAATTAATTTTTTGGCCATCCGTTTCCACTTGTCATAATTGGACGGTGTTATGGAATAGCGAACTAAGCGCCAAAATCCGAAAAAAAAGTTATGAATGCAGTTCGGATATAAATGTGATAATCTATATTATTGACTATTTCTTTGTTGAAAAATCATGCTTACAGCCTTATTTTAAGGGGTAGAATCAAGCGACACGTTAAAATTTGTATGGCCCTATGCACTAAGTCGTTACGTAAAAACGAATTGAACGCCAAATTTACTTTTACAAATTATAATAAGCGTATATTCTAAATCGCAAAATCGAGTTAAACGCCATAAAAATGTTGTTAATTCGTTTTGGTTTAAAGTTTTGATGATTTATAAACGCAATATCGATTTAACCGCCCTATGGTGTCGTTTAATTCGTTGTTACATATTTGAAATTGCAGGATATTTCGCTTAATGAGAACTAAGTACCATTTTCTGGCGTTTGATTCGATGTTGCATTTCATACTTCGCCATATCTCAATGCTCATTAGCGAAATTGACGTGACAACGAAAGGATATTTTACCTTCATATTTTCACATTCTTTGTGTTTAAAGCCGTGATAGTCATTAAAAAGTGTTAGAAATGGACAAATTTAAAAGAAATTCACGTGGTTATCGTTTGATTACTACGGCAACTAAGAACAATACAACGACAGACAACAAATATTTGCAGGTACGTGTTTACTTTGTATTAGTTATAACTTACCTACCTATATAAACATCGTTACGGCCGCATAAATATTTCATAATGAAAGTAGGTACATTACGTAATCGATGTAATCTTTGTTATTTCCCTCTGCATAATAGAATCTAATACTGTTCTTAATCAAATTAATAGTCACTAATTTTCACTTTTTAGGACACTACTCCAGCTGAAGTCTCAATCCAGACACAAAATGAATACATCCAGCTACATGATGAGGTACTTACGTCTCGATCTATATTATACATTTATGTACATAATATAATACTTGTTACGTATAGATTAATCAGCCGTTTCTTTTGTTTATATTTCTAGATAACAAAAGAGCCTGACTCAACGTTATTGTCACCTGAAGATCCGATATTAGAAGAGACTAAGCAAAAAGTGTTACTAGATATATCAAGTTCTGTACACTTTACAAATATAACAACGGATACTCACGAAAACATAAGCACGTGTACTGAAGTCAATGATGCCTTTCAGAATTTAATTCATATGGATGACTATGAATCTGGCTCCAGGTTTATAGATTCAGCAATTTTAAATACAACAGAGCACGAGTTACCTGATGTGACACAACAAGAACCTGAACAGAGCAGTTTCCATCAAGAAAATGCAAACTTGCTTTCACCCACTGTAAATCAGTCTGATAATGCAGATACTGTTTTCAACCCCACTACAGACATGCCGGTAGAAACTGAAAACAGAAATGGCCGACCAAAGAAGGGCAGAAAAAGAAAATATCCAGACCAAACTCGTGAAATTCGAAAAAAATTATGTCAAAGTAATAAAAAATATATAAGCCATAAAGGAAAGGTTGTAGACTCTCGAGAATTTAATGATGTTCAGTGTAAGGATGGTTGTCATGAAAAAGTGACAGTAACAGAGCGTAAACAAGAATTTTCCAAATTTTGGGAATTGGGGTTTGAAGGTAAGTGTTTGTACATATCTTGTAACGTTAAAACTACTGATATAAAAAGAAAAAGAAACAAGAATTCCAATAAAAGAAAATACACACGAGTATATTTCTTAAAAAACCAAATCGTGTGCGCTAAAATGTTTATTGACACCTTAAGAATTTCTTCAGCGAGGGTTCACAGATATTTAATGAAATGTTCGAGTGCTGAGAAAATAGAAGACAAAAGAGGAATATCGTCACAAAATAATCACAAGTTGTCTGAAGAAGTAAAACAAAGTGTTATTGAGCACATCGATAAATTCCCAAAATATACATCAAATTACTGTAGAGCTCAGACAGACAGGATGTTCTTACCACCGGATATTACGTTAATGAAGATGCACGAGTTATATTTATCGGAAACTTCCTGTGACACTTCTACAAAAAAAGTTTCATTGGCATCATATAAAAAAATATTTTACAACAATTTCAATTTACAAATAAAACGGCCACAAAAAGATACATGTAATAAGTGTGATTTGTTGGCAATAAAAATAAGAGATGCTACTTAAGAAGAAACTAAACTGAATTTAGAAAGGGAAAGAAATCAACACCACAAAGAAGCAGAAGATGCACGAGCCATGAAAAAACAAGACTTGAAGTTAGCAAAGACTTTTGAATACCTGGAAACCCTTACATTTGACATGGAAAAGACTTTGCCACTACCTAGGATTCCCACCAATATTGTTTACGTCACACCTGGCCATAATGTGAGTTTTACCGCTCGCTACGCTTACGGTAAAACTCGCATTATGGCCAGGTGGGGACGTAAAATTGTGTACTCACCACGGGCAGTAAAAAAGAAAGCCCTCTTTCGCATATTTACAACCCTCGCCTGCGGCTCGGGTCCCAAATACCTGCGATTTCGGGCTTTCTTTTTTTTACAGCCCTAGGTAAGTAATGTACTATTTTTACAAACGTCAACTTTGGCTTTATAACTGTGGTGTTCATTCTGGAAAAACAGGCAAAGGCTTTTGCTACGTGTGGGTAGAAGGTACAGCAGGCAGGGGAGCACAGGAAGTGGGTTCCTCTTTACGCAAACATATATCCTTTAACCTAGATTCAGAAGTCAAAGAGCTCATTCTTTGGTCAGATTCGTGTGGTGGCCAAAACCGCAACATCTTGAAAGAAAATGAAAACTTGGAGAAAATCACACTACGGTTTATGGTTCCTGGCCACAGCTTCTTAGAAAACGATAGTGAGTTTAGTGATATTGAATCATGCTTGAAAACTCAGACGCGACTTTATACTCCTTAAGATTACATCAATGTGATGACCAGTTGTCGCAAAAAAAACAAGTTGACTGCTTTTAACATGGAAAAAGACGACTTTGTGGGAGTATCTAAAATGATGAAGAAAATAGTAAACAGAAAAAAAGATTTAGAAGGAAATTCTGTAAGTTGGCTTAAAACTAAAGAAATATCTATCTTTAAGAATAAACCTGGAAGGATATTTCTTTCAACTACTCACGGTAGTCACCCTCAAGAAGTCAACCTTAACAAGAGACCCATAAGAGGTCAAAATTGTACCTCATTAAGTTTTTCCAGTCTTTACGAGCGACTTTGGCCTGAAGGAAACCCTATTGCACAACCTAAACTGGATGATATAAAATCCCTGCTGCACCTGATTCCTTCTGATGCCAGATGCTGGTATGAAAAATTAACTGGATCTCGAGACGTTGATGAAGACGTTGACGGTTTTAATGGACCTTTAGATTTTGATATAGAAGAAGAATAAACAGAATATTTTTTTCATGTTTAAAGGCATGAAAAGTATCAAACGGTTTTGTTATATCATAATATCTTATGTGTGTAATCCTGGCTAGTACTAATGAATTATTATTATTTACAACGCCAATTCTGCCATTTATGCTGATTTTTTTGACATTTATTAAAAAAAGTTGATTGCAGAACAAAACTAAATTGTTAGACGGATTAGTCCTAATCATTGTGGAGGAAAACATTGTTGTTGATTTATTTACAATATAACAACTATTTACTCAAATATATGGAATTTTATTTTATTCCAGTATTCACTTTACCTCTATCAATTTGCATTAAAGAATCAAGCGACAAAATATGTCTCATAGTACGCTACGACGAAATAAATTAACCTCATCGCAGTATTAGTGCAATAAAGAATCAAGCGGAAAAACGTTAATAACTTCGAAACTTGAATAGGTGTGGTGTTATTTTTTTTATTTATTTAAATTATGAACACTTTTATAGGTTCAATGTCAAAATTAACTTTTTTGCTTTATAAATGAACTTACAATAACTGATTCAAATTTCAAATCTTTCTAGCTCATTTTCTCGATTTCAACTAACTGTCGCTTGATCGCTTATTCCATAACACTGTCCAATTGTTTTCAATACTGTGACCATTTCATCCTAGAAACCGTCATATAGATACGATTTAACACGTTTTAACACGAATCTTAGTCATCTTACTCATTTGCACAATTGTATCATGTTACTGAAATAAAAATAAAAAAATATTTATTTATTAGAACACTCTATCAATCTAGGTACGCTTACCAGGCTTACCTATTTGAAAATAATGGTATCTATTGCACAGTTATAGTAAATTTAGTAACCATTTCCGCGTCGCTGAGACTGAGAAACAGAAAATTTTGCAAGATAATTCAGGAAATCCATACTTTTACTGAATAAACAATTAAGTGATTAATATGGAGTTTATATACCCAATTAAACCTCGTTAAAGTCCTTTGCCTTAATATATAAATCAAATAAGTATATAGCTTACATCAAAAAAATACCCTAGCATTTTCATTCAAATTTCACCACTGAAAACGGGGTCTAGTCATATGGAACAAATAAAACTATATTTAAAAATTTTTGGAAATTGTGATTTTCTTTAAGTTGAAACAGCTAATTTAATAGGTACCGCAAAAGCTCCTAACTAATGTCCAAAGCTAGTGTAGTTTTGCTTACGTAAGTAGGAATGCAGCTATAGATCAGACTCCCTTCATCTTCGTCCCTTCTTATGTAAACAAAACTTATAAGTGTGAATCCAGCCTAACTATTACGCAACGCAAATGGTAGAAAAAACTCAAATTACACTTAAAATAACGTTTGTATAAATACTGACATACGCAATGAACTTGTGGACCATAGTTGTAGTAGTCCTAGTCACTAGAGATCTTGGTCACTTTTTCTTAGTGTCACGCTGGTAGCCTATTTTTATTGAGCTGCATTGATGTTTTTATTAAATGAGACGAGTAACTAAAAATTTTTTTCCTAAACATTTGCAGAAATATCATACACCGTGTGTTTAGGGTTCCGTACCCAAAGGGTAAAAGCTAATTCCCTATTACTAAGACTCCGCTGTCCGTCTGTTCGTCTGTCACCAGGCTGTATCTCATGTATCGTGATAGTTAGACAGTTAAAATTTTCATAGACAAATACTAGAAAAAAAAAAAATTTAAGGGGCCTCCCATACAACAGACATGATTTATTTCCCGTTTTTATAGATAATGGTACGGAACCCTCCATGCGCGAGTCCGACTCGCACTTGGCTGATTTTTTATTTATGTACGTTAAGTCAACGAACTGGCATAGTTGGTTAAAAAAAAATTACAAAAAGATTTATTAGATCGGTCACTATTAATGTAACTGTGGTGAGAAAAATTTGTTCCTGTTGTCCCTCATTAGGGACATAGAGCTCGCATAAAAGTTTTGCACTTGCCATGATCTTAAACGGCAACTTCTAGCCGAGACCGGCTTAGGCTACATCTGTCTCAACTTATCGCCTCTTTGTATTGCGGGTTTGGGGAGGCGTCTCGACAAATTACTGCCAGTAGATTGCCAGCGGATGCTATGTGAATAAGTGGTTATCCGATCTTCGGAGTAAGTATTCGCTTCGATCCATACAGATACAAATAATTTATTGTACCTACGAAACAACACATGACAATGGCCAGTGTTTGGCGTACAATAATGTTGATTCTATTGAATGTTATGTCATTGAATGTCTTATAATGTTTATAGTTACATCAACCATAGGTAGATGCCAAAAAAAAAGATGCTGCCTGCTGGCCTCGGATACCGGAGGATTTGGTCCCTTTTGCTAAAGCATATGACATTTACTCGTATTTCGACTTATAACACGAGAAACAATTAAATATTACACACAAAGAAAAAAAATACAGTTGTCGAGCAAAACATGTTCTATATATTTAAGTATTTATATGTATATATCTATTATATATATCGTCGCCTAGTACCCACAACACAAGCCTTATTGAGCTTACTGTGGGACTAGGTTGATTTGTGTAAGATTGTCCAATAATATTATTTTAATATTTATATTTTAAAACAAAGGCACGGCCGAACCATCTTTTCCCCGAAGCCATTTAGGCCATTTTCGACCCCCCTCTAATTCTGATATCAATAAAGCTAGAAGGCTGAAATTTCTGTGACCATGAGGCCATAACACAAGAAAGATATATTCCCAATATCATTGAATTTCACTATATACTTTAAGAACTATTGCAAGTCAAAATTCCTTAATTTTGTCACTGACTCACTGATTACGATCATCGTATATCTATACTTCTAGCAGTCCCACAAGCTCCAAATTTTGAACACTTCTAACTTCTAGGGTTAACTCTTAGACTATAAAGCCACTGAAAATTAAAACATACCGCAATATCAGTCGGGTTCTCTAGTTTTACAAACCGCACAGTTAACATTGTAATCCCATATAAATATATGCAAAAACAAAGTAATTATATTTTTTGTTGTAGCTTTTTTTTTACACCACATAATTAGATAGTATTGGTTAGATACTTACAAAGAAATGAGATCCGATCAAAAACATTACATGTACAAAAATGCCAGTCTCACAATGCAGTTCTCCTTCTTCAAAAAGTATTAAGATCTAATGTAAAACCAAGCCGGTGTGCCGGAGTTTAGTAACAACTTGTCATTGTGATCCTTTGAATGTTAGATGTCTATATTTTTATAATAAATAGAATTACTTGGCCATCGCACAGCACAAATAAATCATCTAATAATATTACATTATAGGTATCTATATCTATCTACATATACATATAATAAAGCTGAAGAGGGTCGAAAGTCTGTACATGGAAGATAATCGAAAAAAAGTTGGCTGGGGATACTTAGAATCGATAACAGAACACGTTCCAACAATTTTTAGAAATTTTGTCTGTTTATCTGTTTGTCTGTTTATCTGTTTATCTGTTTATTTGACCGCGCATCACGTGAAAACGGCTGAACGGATTTCGATGAAATTTTGTATAGTGATAGTTTGAGTCCCGGGAAAGGATAACATATAGTTTTAATACCAAAAATCAACCCTGGTGGGGGTGAAAATGGGGTTGAAAGTTTTTATGGAGAATTTTTAACCGCTGTAACGATTTAGATAGAAATGAGTATGGAGATAATTTGAGTCGCGAGAAACGTCATAGGATAGTTTTCAAACTCTTGTAGGGGTGACAAGGGGGTTGGAAGTTGGTACATATATGAGGATTGTTTTACCGCTTATCCAGCGGTAAAACAATTTAGATTTAGATGAAAATTGGTATAGAGATAGTATGGGTCTCGAGAAAGGACAAAGGACAGTTTCATCTTGAAAAAAGCCCCCCCCCCATCTTACTTTAGAACCGTACGCATTTCATAGTATACATTTATAGGACACCGTTTAGGTAGGAAAACATTTCAAACGTTTTGTGAAGCAGTTAGATTAGGATTTATTTTTCTTTATAATTAAACAATAGGTACATTATCTGTCTCTCAAGCTTTGATATGTTTTGATATGTCTTCTTGAAGAACACATTACGCATTATTTTGTATCTTTAAGATCTAATAATGTATTACTGTTTTGAAAAAAAAAATAAGTCCCGTCGAGTATCTTTTCGGTCATAATACTTCTTGGGCCAGAGGTGTAGGGTTAGAACCGGTGGTAGTTTTGGAACGAAGTTCCTTATTGGACGGTTCGCGGATGGGGGGGGCTAGGTGAAAAAAAGTCACGTGACCGTCACGAAAAAGCGTTACGTCACGAAAACGCGACACCCATACGATTGAGAAACATATAAAATGGAATGAAATAAAAGAGAACCTAAAAGTAAAAAAATTAAAAAATTTTTTAATTGTCAAAAATTACAAAAATTTCAAAAAAATCAAAAATTTCAAAAAAATACAAAGAAAATTAAAACCATACAGTTTACGAAAAAGTCAAAAATAAAATAACATAACTTCGTTCCAACAGAGTGTTCCACGACACTCACGTATTTTATTTTTCTCTGACGTTCATTAACAGTGCATTGTAATGTGCTTACCTTGAAGTATGTACCACAATTATTGCAACCAGTAACGTAACATCAGTGTATTATCTGGTAACGTAATGAAAATCCCCCCCCCCCCCCCCCCCCCCCGTCCGCCGGCACGCATAGTTTCAGTGGATTTTTAATATATGTGTAGGTAAAGCAGTGTATGCTTCTGTACATAATTAGGCCTTATTACGTAACGTATTTATCTCTTTTTAGGGTTCCGTAGTCAACTAGGAACCCTTATAGTTTCGCCATGTCCGTCCGTCTGTCCACGGTCTAGGTCAGTTACTGTTCGCACTAGAAAGCTGAAATTTGGTGAGGCCTGATAAGAACTTTCAGTAAAAACTATATTGAATAAAATCGGTTCAGCCGTTTTTGAATTATCAGTCAAAATCGCGTAGTGAAAGTAAATAAAGAAAGATAGTACACTGACGTAAGCGCCGCCAAATATCCATTAATAAACGACCGTTTGAACGGATGTTTCGTAACAGGGCGGCATCTACGAAACTCTACACTGATTGAGCATCGCCCGACATGCTCTTGGCCGGTTTTGTGTGCATTGTTATCCCGGAAATCACCCCTTAAGAATTACTAATTCCTCAAATAGAAAAAAATCATGTCTGCAGTTGTGACCCCCCCCCCCCCCCCCACCGCGAATGTTCTTACCTTTCATGCTTAGACTGATTTGACGGGAGGATCGATTTGGATGATATTTGCCGTGGACATGAACAAAAGTGGTCCTGTATCGCCCGATATACACCTACTATTCTTTGTCGTTTAAATCATGCCAATAAAAATTAAGAGGATAAGAAAAGTATTCATTTTTGAGTGTAGTTTCATTTAGTGGTAATTGTAAAATATATTACTAGGACTCCTGTCCTCTAGCGTATCCATCTGTCAACTTTACTTCAAGTTCCGCCTCCAGGGTAGCGGGAGAGAAATTAGGGGTGAATTAGCCGCTTACTGACACAGACCGAATTACGCGGGCGGAGCCGCGGGTACAGCTAGTTTTTGAGTAAAGCACTATATTGGACTCGGCGCGAAGGGCCATTGCTGGCTTCGTATTAAATTAACGGACTCCTAAAGTCGTCCGTTTAAACGTAATACTTAGCCATCAATGTGCTACTTCATCTCCTCGACAATAATGTACTATTAATGGTGTGGGAAATCTACCGGGTCGTTGTATGGAGACCTCGCATTAATTCCTCAGTCGATGATTCTTTTGCTGGGATGTAGTATAGGTCATAACAAACACAAAACACTATTTTTCAAAAAAAAAAGTATGTCAATTTTGGTAGTTTTACAAAAATGTACAAAAAGCTTAATAGTTTGTTTTGGAATTTTCCTCAGGGTATATTTTTTTCACTAAACAAATTATTTTGATTACTCACAGATACTGTCAAAAGTTCAAAAAAAAAATTCAAATAAAACTGTCACTTTTATTCAACTAAGCATGAAAGGTACACAGGCGCGGCTGAAATTGGGGGAAGGGGGGTCACAAATGCAGAAATGTTTTTTTTTATATTTGAGGTGCACTTAGAGGGGGGGGGGGTCCATGACCGATAACAATGAAAAATAAACCGGCCAAGAGCATGTCGGGCGATGCTCAGTGTAGAGCTTCGTAGATGCCGCCCTGTTACAAAACATCCGTTCAAAAGGACGTTTATTAATGTATATTTGGCGGCGCTTACGTCATTTTACTATCCGGCACTGCCTTTCACTATGCGATTTTGACTGATAATTCAAAAACGGCTGAACCGATTTTATTCAATATAGTTTTTATTGAAAGTTCTTATCAGGCCTCACCAAATTTCAGCTTTCTAGTGCGAACAGTAACTGAGCTAGACCGTGGACAGACGGACGGACATGGCGAAACTATAAGGGTTCCTAGTTGACTACGGAACCCTAAACAGAGATAAATACGTTAAGTAATAAGGCCTAATTATGTACAGAAGCATACACAGCTTTACCTACACACATATTAAAAATCCACTGAAACTATGCGTGCCGGCGGGGGGGGGGGGATTTTCATTACGTTACCAGATAATACACTGATGTTACGTTACTGGTTGCAATAATTGTGGTACATACTTCAAGGTAAGCACATTACAATGCACTGTTAATGAACGTCAGAGAAAAATAAAATACGTGAGTGTCGTGGAACACTCTGTTGGAACGAAGTTATGTTATTTTATTTTTAACTTTTTCGTAAACTGTATGGTTTTAATTTTCTTTGTATTTTTTTGAAATTTTTGTAATTTTTGTAATTTTTGAAATTTTTAAAATTTTTAAATTTTTTTACTTTTAGGTTCTCTTTTATTTCATTCCATTTTATATGTTTCTCAATCGTATGGGTGTCGCGTTTTCGTGACGTAACGCTTTTTCGTGACGGTCACGTGACTTTTTTTCACCTAGCCCCCTCCATCCGCAAACCGTCCAATAAGGAACTTCGTTCCAAAACTACCGCCGGTTCTAACCCTACACCTCTGGCCCAAGAAGTATTATGACCGAAAAGATACTCGACGGGACTTATTTTTTTTTCTAAACAGTAATACATTATTAGATCTTAGAGATACAAAATAATGCGTAATGTGTTCTTCAAGAAGACATATCAAAACAGCTTGAGAGATAGATAATGTACCTATTGTTTAATTATAAAGAAAAATAAATCCTAATCTAACTGCTTCACAAAACGTTTGAAATGTTTTCCTACCTAAACGGTGTCCTATAAATGTATACTATGAAATGCGTACGGTTCTAAAGTAAGATGGGGGGGGGGGGGGCTTTTTTCAAGATGAAACTATCCTTTGTCCTTTCTCGAGACCCATACTATCTCTACACCAATTTTCATCTAAATCTGTTCAGCGGTAAAAAAATCCTCATACCAACTTCCAACCCCCTTGTCACCCCTACAAGAGTTTGAAAACTATCCTATGGCGTGTCTCGCGACTCAAATTATCTCCATACTCATTTCTATCTAAATCGTTACAGCGGTTAAAAATTCTCCATACAAACTTTCAACCCCATTTTCACCCCCACCAGGGTTGATTTTTGGTATTAAAACTATATATTATCCTTTCCCGGGACTCAAACTATCACTATACAAAATTTCATCGAAATCCGTTCAGCCGTTTTCACGTGATGCGCGGTCAAATAAACAGATAAACAGATAAACAGACAAACAGATAAACAGACAAAATTTCTAAAAATTGTTGGAACGTGTTCTGTTATCGATTCTAAGTATCCCCAGCCAACTTTTTTTCGATTATCTTCCATGTACAGACTTTCGACCCTCTTCAGCTTTATTATATGTATATGTAGATAGATATAGATACCTATAATGTAATATTATTAGATGATTTATTTGTGCTGTGCGATGGCCAAGTAATTCTATTTATTATAAAAATATAGACATCTAACATTCAAAGGATCACAATGACAAGTTGTTACTAAACTCCGGCACACCGGCTTGGTTTTACATTAGATCTTAATACTTTTTGAAGAAGGAGAACTGCATTGTGAGACTGGCATTTTTGTACATGTAATGTTTTTGATCGGATCTCATTTCTTTGTAAGTATCTAACCAATACTATCTAATTATGTGGTGTAAAAAAAAAGCTACAACAAAAAATATAATTACTTTGTTTTTGCATATATTTATATGGGATTACAATGTTAACTGTGCGGTTTGTAAAACTAGAGAACCCGACTGATATTGCGGTATGTTTTAATTTTCAGTGGCTTTATAGTCTAAGAGTTAACCCTAGAAGTTAGAAGTGTTCAAAATTTGGAGCTTGTGGGACTGCTAGAAGTATAGATATACGATGATCGTAATCAGTGAGTCAGTGACAAAATTAAGGAATTTTGACTTGCAATAGTTCTTAAAGTATATAGTGAAATTCAATGATATTAGGAATATATCTTTCTTGTGTTATGGCCTCGTGGTCACAGAAATTTCAGCCTTCTAGCTTTATTGATATCAGAATTAGAGGGGGTCGAAAATGGCCTAAATGGCTTCGGGGAAAAGATGGTTCGGCCGTGCCTTTGTTTTAAAATATAAATATTAAATTAATATTATTGGACAATCTTACACAAATCAACCTAGTCCCACAGTAAGCTCAATAAGGCTTGTGTTGTGGGTACTAGGCGACGATATATATAATAGATATATACATATAAATACTTAAATATATAGAACATGTTTTGCTCGACAACTGTATTTTTTTTCTTTGTGTGTAATATTTAATTGTTTCTCGTGTTATAAGTCGAAATACGAGTAAATGTCATATGCTTTAGCAAAAGGGACCAAATCCTCCGGTATCCGAGGCCAGCAGGCAGCATCTTTTTTTTTGGCATCTACCTATGGTTGATGTAACTATAAACATTATAAGACATTCAATGACATAACATTCAATAGAATCAACATTATTGTACGCCAAACACTGGCCATTGTCATGTGTTGTTTCGTAGGTACAATAAATTATTTGTATCTGTATGGATCGAAGCGAATACTTACTCCGAAGATCGGATAACCACTTATTCACATAGCATCCGCTGGCAATCTACTGGCAGTAATTTGTCGAGACGCCTCCCCAAACCCGCAATACAAAGAGGCGATAAGTTGAGACAGATGTAGCCTAAGCCGGTCTCGGCTAGAAGTTGCCGTTTAAGATCATGGCAAGTGCAAAACTTTTATGCGAGCTCTATGTCCCTAATGAGGGACAACAGGAACAAATTTTTCTCACCACAGTTACATTAATAGTGACCGATCTAATAAATCTTTTTGTAATTTTTTTTTAACCAACTATGCCAGTTCGTTGACTTAACGTACATAAATAAAAAATCAGCCAAGTGCGAGTCGGACTCGCGCATGGAGGGTTCCGTACCATTATCTATAAAAACGGGAAATAAATCATGTCTGTTGTATGGGAGGCCCCTTAAATTTTTTTTTTCTAGTATTTGTCTATGAAAATTTTAACTGTCTAACTATCACGATACATGAGATACAGCCTGGTGACAGACGAACAGACGGACAGCGGAGTCTTAGTAATAGGGAATTAGCTTTTACCCTTTGGGTACGGAACCCTAAACACACGGTGTATGATATTTCTGCAAATGTTTAGGAAAAAAATTTTTAGTTACTCGTCTCATTTAATAAAAACATCAATGCAGCTCAATAAAAATAGGCTACCAGCGTGACACTAAGAAAAAGTGACCAAGATCTCTAGTGACTAGGACTACTACAACTATGGTCCACAAGTTCATTGCGTATGTCAGTATTTATACAAACGTTATTTTAAGTGTAATTTGAGTTTTTTCTACCATTTGCGTTGCGTAATAGTTAGGCTGGATTCACACTTATAAGTTTTGTTTACATAAGAAGGGACGAAGATGAAGGGATTCTGATCTATAGCTGCATTCCTACTTACGTAAGCAAAACTACACTAGCTTTGGACATTAGTTAGGAGCTTTTGCGGTACCTATTAAATAAGCTGTTTCAACTTAAAGAAAATCACAATTTCCAAAAATTTTAAAAATAGTTTTATTTGTTCCATATGACTAGACCCCGTTTTCAGTGGTGAAATTTGAATAAAAATGCTAGGGTATTTTTTTGATGTAAGCTATATACTTATTTGATTTATATATTAAGGCAAAGGACTTTAACGAGGTTTAATTGGGTATATAAACTCCATTTTAATCACTTAATTGTTTATTCAGTAAAAGTATGGATTTCCTGAATTATCTTGCTAAATTTTCTGTTTCTCAGTCTCAGCGACGCGGAAATGGTTACTAAATTTACTATAACTGTGCAATAGATACCATTCTTTTCAAATAGGTAAGCCTGGTAAGCGTACCTAGATTATAGTGTTCTAATAAATAAATATTTTTTTATTTTTATTTCAGTAACATGATACAATTGTGCAAATGAGTAAGATGACTAAGATTCGTGTTAAAACGTGTTAAATCGTATCTATATGACGGGTTCTAGGATGAAATGGTCACAGTATTGAAAACAATTGGACAGTGTTATGGAATAAGCGATCAAGCGACATTTAGTTGAAATCGAGAAAATGAGCTAGAAAGATTTGAAATTTGAATCAGTTATTGTAAGTTCATTTATAAAGCAAAAAAGTTAATTTTGACATTGAACCTATAAAAGTGTTCATAATTTAAATAAATAAAAAAAATAACACCACACCTATTCAAGTTTCGAAGTTATTAACGTTTTTCCGCTTGATTCTTTATTGCACTAATACTGCGATGAGGTTAATTTATTTCGTCGTAGCGTACTATGAGACATATTTTGTCGCTTGATTCTTTAATGCAAATTGATAGAGGTAAAGTGAATACTGGAATAAAATAAAATTCCATATATTTGAGTAAATAGTTGTTATATTGTAAATAAATCAACAACAATGTTTTCCTCCACAATGATTAGGACTAATCCGTCTAACAATTTAGTTTTGTTCTGCAATCAACTTTTTTAATAAATGTCAAAAAAATCAGCATAAATGGCAGAATTGGCGTTGTAACTAATAATAATTCATTAGTACTAGCCAGGATTACACACATAAGATATTATGATATAACAAAACCGCTTGATACTTTTCATGCCTTTAAACATGAAAAAAATATTCTGTTTATTCTTCTTCTATATCAAAACCTAAAGGTCCATTAAAACCGTCAACGTCTTCATCAACGTCTCGAGATCCAGTTAATTTTTCATACCAGCATCTGGCATCAGAAGGAATCAGGTGCAGCAGGGATTTTATATCATCCAGTTTAGGTTGTGCAATAGGGTTTCCTTCAGGCCAAAGTTGCTCGTAAAGACTGGAAAAACTTAATGAGGTACAATTTTGACCTCTTATGGGTCTCTTGTTGGGTTGACTTCTTGAGGGTGACCACCGTGAGTAGTTGAAAGAAATATCCTTCCAGGTTTATTTTTAAAGATAGATATTTCTTTAGTTTTAAGCCAACTTACAGAATTTCCTTCTAAATCTTTTTTTCTGTTTACTATTTTCTTCATCATTTTAGATTCTCCCACAAAGTCGTCTTTTTCCATGTTGAAAGCAGTCAACTTGTTTTTTTTGCGACAACTGGTCATCACATTGATGTAATCTTAAGGAGTATAAAGTCGCGTCTGAGTTTTCAAGCATGATTCAATATCACTAAACTCACTATCGTTTTCTAAGAAGCTGTGGCCAGGAACCATAAACCGTAGTGTGATTTTATCCAAGTTTTCATTTTCTTCCATCACTGCAAAGAGTAATAAAGTCACTTTGATGTTGCGGTTTTGGCCACCACACGAATCTGACCAAAGAATGAGCTCTTTGACTTCTGAATCTAGGTTTAAGGATATATGTTTGCGTAAAGAGGAACCCACTTCCTGTGCTCCCCTGCCTGCTGTACCTTCTACCCACACGTAGCAAAAGCCTTTGCCTGTTTTTCCAGAATGAACACCACAGTTATAAAGCCAAAGTTGACGTTTGTAAAAAACAATATTGGTGGGAATCCTAGGTAGTGGCAAAGTCTTTTCCATGTCAAATGTAAGGGTTTCCAGGTATTCAAAAGTCTTTGCTAACTTCAAGTCTTGTTTTTTCATGGCTCGTGCATCTTCTGCTTCTTTGTGGTGTTGATTTCTTTCCCTTTCTAAATTCAGTTTAGTTTCTTCTTAAGTAGCATCTCTTATTTTTATTGCCAACAAATCACACTTATTACATGTATCTTTTTGTGGCCGTTTTATTTGTAAATTTAAATTGTTGTAAAATATTTTTTTATATGATGCCAATGAAACTTTTTTTGTAGAAGTGTCACAGGAAGTTTCCGATAAATATAACTCGTGCATCTTCAGTAACGTAATATCCGGTGGTAAGAACATCCTGTCTGTCTGAGCTCTACAGTAATTTGATGTATATTTTGGGAATTTATCGATGTGCTCAATAACACTTTGTTTTACTTCTTCAGACAACTTGTGATTATTTTGTGACGATATTCCTCTTTTGTCTTCTATTTTCTCAGCACTCGAACATTTCATTAAATATCTGTGAACCCTCGCTGAAGAAATTCTTAAGGTGTCAATAAACATTTTAGCACACACGATTTGGTTTTTTAAGAAATATACTCGTGTGTATTTTCTTTTATTGGAATTCTTGTTTCTTTTTCTTTTTATATCAGTAGTTTTAACGTTACAAGATATGTACAAACACTTACCTTCAAACCTCAATTCCCAAAATTTGGAAAAATCTTGTTTACGCTCTGTTACTGTCACTTTTTCATGACAACCATCCTTACACTGAACATCATTAAATTCTCGAGAGTCTACAACCTTTCCTTTATGGCTTATATATTTTTTATTACTTTGACATAATTTTTTTCGAATTTCACGAGTTTGGTCTGGATATTTTCTTTTTCTGCCCTTCTTTGGTCGGCCATTTCTGTTTTCAGTTTCTACCGGCATGTCTGTAGTGGGGTTGAAAACAGTATCTGCATTATCAGACTGATTTACAGTGGGTGAAAGCAAGTTTGCATTTTCTTGATGGAAACTGCTCTGTTCAGGTTCTTGTTGTGTCACATCAGGTAACTCGTGCTCTGTTGTATTTAAAATTGCTGAATCTATAAACCTGGAGCCAGATTCATAGTCATCCATATGAATTAAATTCTGAAAGGCATCATTGACTTCAGTACACGTGCTTATGTTTTCGTGAGTATCCGTTGTTATATTTGTAAAGTGTACAGAACTTGATATATCTAGTAACACTTTTTGCTTAGTCTCTTCTAATATCGGATCTTCAGGTGACAATAACGTTGAGTCAGGCTCTTTTGTTATCTAGAAATATAAACAAAAGAAACGGCTGATTAATCTATACGTAACAAGTATTATATTATGTACATAAATGTATAATATAGATCGAGACGTAAGTACCTCATCATGTAGCTGGGTGTATTCATTTTGTGTCTGGATTGAGACTTCAGCTGGAGTAGTGTCCTAAAACGTGAAAATTAGTGACTATTAATTAGATTAAGAACAGTATTAGATTCTATTATGCAGAGGGAAATAACAAAGATTACATCGATTACGTAATGTACCTACTTTCATTATGAAATATTTATGCGGCCGTAACGATGTTTATATAGGTAGGTAAGTTATAACTAATACAAAGTAAACACGTACCTGCAAATATTTGTTGTCTGTCGTTGTATTGTTCTTAGTTGCCGTAGTAATCAAACGATAACCACGTGAATTTCTTTTAAATTTGTCCATTTCTAACACTTTTTAATGACTATCACGGCTTTAAACACAAAGAATGTGAAAATATGAAGGTAAACATATCCTTTCGTTGTCACGTCAATTTCGCTAATGAGCATTGAGATATGGCGAAGTATGAAATGCAACATCGAATCAAACGCCAGAAAATGGTACTTAGTTCTCATTAAGCGAAATATCCTGCAATTTCAAATATGTAACAACGAATTAAACGACACCATAGGGCGGTTAAATCGATATTGCGTTTATAAATCATCAAAACTTTAAACCAAAACGAATTAACAACATTTTTATGGCGTTTAACTCGATTTTGCGATTTAGAATATACGCTTATTATAATTTGTAAAAGTAAATTTGGCGTTCAATTCGTTTTTACGTAACGACTTAGTGCATAGGGCCATACAAATTTTAACGTGTCGCTTGATTCTACCCCTTAAAATAAGGCTGTAAGCATGATTTTTCAACAAAGAAATAGTCAATAATATAGATTATCACATTTATATCCGAACTGCATTCATAACTTTTTTTTCGGATTTTGGCGCTTAGTTCGCTATTCCATAACACCGTCCAATTATGACAAGTGGAAACGGATGGCCAAAAAATGAATTGTATTGCACAAGCGATAACCAGACACCAGAGTTAAGGAAAATGTTACCTAATGAAAATACCATCTCAACGAATGGTAACTTTTTGTCATGGAGTGGTGATATAATAGAAAATTATGTTTTTTTTAGGGTTCCGTACATTGAAAGGAAAAAACGGAACCCTTATAGGATCACTTTGTTGTCCGTCTGTCTGTCTGTCTGTCTGTCTGTCAAGACCATTTTTATCAGGAACGCGTGGAGGTATAAGCTGAAATTTATATGAAATACTCAGGTCTACAACTGTCCCTTGGAGCTACGAAAAAATCAAACTTCTAAGCCAACGCAATAAAAAGGTACAGCCGTTTATGCTGCAAATATTTGATTTTCGGTACTCGCAAAACCTACGGGGTACTTCGCGTGAACTCAGTAATTTGAAATTTGGCACGAAGCAACGTCATATAGCATAGACAATGGGAAAATTACAAAAAGTAGACATTTTTCGTAAAATCATACAAAAAATAGAAACTTGAAACTTAGCACGAAGAAACTTCATATAGCACAGACAAAGGAAAAATTACGAAAAGTAGACAATTTTAGTAAAATCATACCAAAATTTTTTTTTAAATTTTAAACTTACTACCTTTTTCCTCATAAACGCGTAGAGGTATTAAATTGAAATTCATAACAAATACTCAGGTCTATAATACCTTTAAGCTGTAAAGGTTTGTACGGAACCCTCGGTGCGCGAGTCTGACTCGCACTTGGCCGGTTTTTTTTAATATGTCACATGTTGTACTCGAAATAAAATATTGTGTGACAACCCTATGATTCGATATCATTAAATTTTCACCACTGATAACGGAGTCTGCATATGACACATCTACACAACACGCATGCATTTTAAAAATGTATCAAATATATAACAACTGGCGTACTTTTTTATTTACACTGTGACTAGGCGTTTAGCACCACTACAAATGTTATCAATTAAGATAAAATTACTAACAGTATGGGTGTATTAATGTAGTGTTAATGTATATTTTAGTAACGTGCAAAACCATAAAAGTAAACTTTTTCTTTGAGTTTATTAAAGGAGATAAGTAAAAAAGTGTATAGGAAGTTAGAGAGCTTTGAGCGAGAGTAGTTAGAGAAACATTGTTCAGTCAACGTGCTTGCACACGCTGCGCATGGCCCCTTGCATCCCCGCTCCCGCGTCCCGCGTCCTGCACGTGCACATTTCACTAACGAGTGAAATATTAGGTATCTTTATTTGTGACATGATTTAACTTTTTAATACGCAGGATTTTGTTTTGGATTTTTGTACAGTCGCAAGAATACTCTTAAAGGAAATATAATTAAAAAAAATAATTGACGGAGCAATATTCTACTGCGAATAATAAGCAAATTTTTATACTGAAAAAGTTTGATGATGAAATTTTTGGATTTTTTTTGTCATACGTAGAATACATACATGTAATGTCACTTCAGTAAAAAAAAGACGGAGCAAATTTCCGATGTCAGTTACACAAAAAAAATATTTTTTACAAAAAAATATGTTGTGCTATGGATTTTTTTTTTTTTTAACATTGGTTACATACATCAAATGAATATTTCTAGTGAAATAAAATTAGACGGAGCATTTTTCCCAACGTAAATATAAACGATATAATAGTTTAGGTAAAAAAACCTAAGTAGGACAATGGTTTTTTTTTGGAAAAAAGTATATTTACCGTCTACTCCTGACACTTTATCATGCTGTAAAGTTTTTTTGGACTGAGGAGTTAATGCGAGGTCAACCCCTCTATTGCCTGGCCTATAAGGGGGGCACTCCATACATGCAACTAAATGTTAAAAAAAATATTTTTAAGAACTATCAACGTGTGCCATATCATTAGATAGATCTTATAAAATAACTTTGAAGTTTCTAAAACACTTTTTAGCTTAAGTACATAGTTTCAAAAATAATCGCTCCGAGAATCTTTAAACGTGTCAGTGTAACCGTTTGTTCTTGTAAACAGTTCAACGCATAAAAAAATCTTTAGAGTAAAACTTGTTGGAAACTTTTAGCCTCTACAATGTACTAATAGATGTCAACTTAAATCCATACTAATATTATAAATGGGAAAGTGTATGTGTGTGTTTGTTTGTTTGTTTGTCCGTCTTTCACGGCAAAACGGGGCGACGAATTGACGTGATTTTGTAAGTGGAGATAGTTGAAGGGATGGAGAGTGACATAGGCTACTTTTTGTCTCTTTCTAACCCCCCACTTCCCTAAAATGGGGGGTGGAAGTTTGTATGGTTTGTTACCCCGAATTTAACGTGAGCGAAGCCGCGGGCAAAAGCTAGTGGAGTTATAAAAACCAATATAATCACGAAAACCGCATTTTTTTGGAGTTTGACCTTGCATAACTTCAGGCCCAAACACGAGATTTTCCGAGATTTTAGAGATAACGTTAAAAACATCATAATGAAAGTATATAAAAGTTTCCAGCGTATTATCTCTGATTCCGAGGGTTACCTTAATATGCTTGAGGCTAATTTGAATTCTATTTTTATTCCCGATATAAAAAGCCGGCCAAGTGCGAGTCGGACTCGCGTACCGAGGGTTCCGTACAAACCTATAACAAGCAAAAGTTATAGTATGTTTATTACTTATTTCAATTTAATACCTCTACGCGTTTACGAGGAAAAAGGAAGTAAGTTCAAAATTTCAAAAAATATTTTTCGTATGAGTTTACTAAAAAAGTCTACTTTTCGTAATTTTTCCTTTGTCTGTGCTATATGAAGTTTCTTCGTGCCAAGTTTCAAGTTTCTGAGTTTACGGGAAGTACCCTTTAGGTTTTGAGTTTCTTGCGAGTACTCAGTTTCAAAATATGCGACTTAAATTGCAATTTCTTTTGATTGCGTTCACATAAAAGTTTTGTTTTGCTACATCGGAAAGGTCCTATAGCCCTGAGTATTTAATATGAATTTCAATTTAATATCTCCACGCGTATACGAAGAAAAAGGTAGTAAGTTTAAAATTTCAAAAAATATTTTTTGTATGATTTTACTAAAATGTCTACTTTACGTAAAATTTCCTTTGTTGTGATATATGAAGTTTTTTCGTGCCAAGTTTCAAGTATCTGAGTTTACGGGAAGTACCCTTTAGGTTTTGAGTTTCTTGCGAGTACTCAGTTTCAAAATAAGCGACTTAAATTGCAATTTCTTTTGATTGCGTTGACATAAAAGTTTGGTTTTGCTACATTTGAAAGGTCTTATAGGCCTGAGTATTTGACATGAATTTCAATTTAATATCTCCACGCGTTTACGAGGAAAAAGGTAGTAAGTTTAAAATTAAAAAAAATATTTTTTTGTATGATTTTACTAAAAATGTCTACTTTTTGTAATTTTTCCATTGTCTACGCTATATGACGTTGCTTCGTGCCAAATTTCAAGTTTCTGAGTTCATGGGAAGTACCCCGTAGGTTTTGCAAGTGCCGGAAAACTCAGAAATTTTCAGCATAAACGACTGTATCTTTTGATTGCGTTGGCTTTTAAGTTTGATTTTTTCACAGCTTCAAGGGACAATAGGCTTGAGTATTTGATATCAATTTCAGCTTGATACCTCCATGCGTTCCTGAGAAAAATGGTCTTGACTGACAGACAGACGGACAACAAAGTGGTCCTATAAGGGTTCCGTTTTTTCCTTTCGAGGTACGGAACCCTAAAACCGGAGTTCGGTTCTACAATATCTACCCATTCTATTTGGTTTTGGACGAAAGTAATAATTTAATATGGTAGATTATGTGGTAAATTCTCCATCTATCTAAATTTGTGTTAAAATTAAATCAAAATTGATGATAATGTAAATGATAAAGTCAGATTAGGGCAGATTGAGCGGTCGTTTTTGTAACTGCAATAAAAACTAGAACTTATCGAGAATACTGATGTTTACCTCAATATCTGATCACATCTATATCGTAGAGTAGTTGTCTAAAATTATTTATTTACAAAAAAAAACGACGAAGCCATTTTCAACCTCATATATATGTAGTCCACAATAGAGCATTCACTATTAACTGTTCATTGATTTCAATTTGAAAGAAGTAGGTAAATAAAAAATAAATAAATAAATAAATCAGTGAGATAAGACTAACAAAATCCTCCCACAGTTTTCGTTACCTGTATTAGAATTTAGTTGCTATCAGATAGGTCTATTTTGCAGAAACCTTTTTAGCTTAACAGGATTTTTAAAAACAACTTTTTTTAATTAAATTACTCGCTATGCAAAATGTATTACTAATAATTAAACATCGGTATCAACGTTCAAATTTCATGGCAAAGCACGGTTTGCAGAAAAACAAATACAAACAAATACATCTAGTATTTTGAACATTTATTTTTTATGAACTAAAAGAAAGACGCTAAATAGTATTTTATACAATCGTGACATAATGATGAGCTTTTCAGTCGAGTACCGTGTTTAGGCTAGGAAGTTTTCTGAGTGATCAAGTAAGGTACGAAATTGAAAAGCTTAATTATGTCACTATTCTATTCTATTTCCACACTTACTGAGGTTAGGGAAGGTTAGTCAAATAAATTTTCATTATTTGCATTTTGCGCACATTATATTATTACACTTGCTGGTATATCAACTTCTTTGCTGTTAGACAGTTCTTTGATAATTTGTATAGTGTTGATATCAAGGTTTTTCTTTAAACTATTCTTTAATTTTAGATAAAGTTGTCTGCCGTTATGGTGTAATTTTAAATTATTTTTTTTGCAACCAATGAATGGTTTTTATTGTAACTACAGAGCTCAGACTGGGGTCTAAAAACAATTATTCATACTTAGCAATTACACTAAAGATAATTTAATTTCCGGTTGCGGATTTTTTTTTTTACTTTAGCCATATTGCACTTGATTCACGCGAATTTAAAGCGTCGATAACAAATTTGATTTGAGCATAATGTTTGTGATAAGTGATAATATTAGGCTGCATTTATCCATGTGCGCCATCTATTTAACACTCGTCGGGGCGAAAGAGGAATATTTCACACATTTCTCAAAATAATTTTGTGCTTGAAGGTCTGAAGGAGAGTTTCGATTTTTTTTGAGTCAATCAAACTGATTATGACAAAGATTTACGTTTTTTTTTTGTTTCTGGCAATGATTTCGAAGTATTTCTGCGACTCTTTTAAAGTTTAAATTAGCTGCAGCATAATTAAATTCAAAAGATAATAAACATTATTACTAATTAAATATTTGAATGTATTTTTTTTTCTCTACTGGGTGCCATGAAATTTGAACGTTGATACCGATGTTTACTAATAATGTTACTTTAGTATAATACAGTGTACGCATGTTTCTATGTAGAATTTAATGAGCTTTATCACTTTCTCGACCAGGAACCCGACTGTCGGGTTCTCTCTTCGTAGCTACTACGCTCTACATACGACAAATACGTAGCTACGGGCTACGAGCGTAGCGCGTAGCACTAGGTGGTACGGAAAGTGTTAATATTGTCCTACATCATATTTTCATAGATTGCGTAGATTCGGAGGGAAAAGCGAATTTCTTCAGGATGGAGGACATTTTCCAAGATGCTGGCGGTTCCTCGAGGTCCTCAAATGTCAAATGGTGTGGACAATAAAACGGGACCTCTAATCAACATACACACCAAATTTCAAAACTGTCCGACGGATTTCAAGCTTTGGCGTATTTTGATTGTATTATTAAGGGAGTATTGCTCGTTTACAGATTATACATAAGAAAAAAAGCGAGGCAAATAATGAAAGTAAGCAATTACATTACCTGTTTTTGGCACAATGAATTTTATTTAACATAATGTTAGTGGATATAGTTGCTGCAGACGACTATGTCTCGGTAGCTCAGTGGTACTGTGGCAGTCCAGAGTTTTATGTTCGAATCTCACCTGAGGCTTTAAAATAGGTCATTGTTTTGGTCAAGATTCAAGATATTTATTCATCACGTACACAATATTACATAAAAATTTACAGACAAACAAAATAAAGACGTAGTGGTGTAGCAAGAAATGGTATGATACGGGATACGAGACGTCTCACAGTAAATCTCACGGACACCAATAGGTATGTGCGTTATGCTTATGATTATGAATGTCACATTTATAGCTACTATTGCGCGCGAGAGGTCCCTGCAATCGTGTGCTATTTGATACCTCCGTCGCACATATTGGTGTCCGTCAGATGCAACGCGAATCGTTTCAATTCGTCTCCTATCGTACCAATAACAATGTCAAGATTGTCAAGACAAGCCAAGATGACAATCGTTTGTAGAAAACGAATCGAAACGCTAACCATCTCTCTATCACGCTAATATGAAAGAGTGAGCGAGAGCGTGTAGCGTTTCGTTTCGCACTTCATGATTTTGTAACGCGTTTTTAGGGTTCCGTACCTCGAAAGGAAAACACGGAACCCTTATAGGATCACTTTGTTGTCCGTCTGTCTGTCTGTCTGTCTGTCTGTCTGTCTGTCTGTCTGTCTGTCAAGACCATTTTTCTCAGGAACGCGTGGAGGTATCAAGCTGAAATTTATATCAAATACTCAGGTCTATTGTACCTTGAAGCTGTGAAAAAATAAAACTTAAAAGCTAACGCAATAAAAAGATACAGTCGTTTATGCTGCAAATTTTAGAGTTTTTCGGCACTTGCAAAACCTACGGGGTACTTCCCGTGAACTCAGAAACTTGAAATTAGGCAAGAAGCAACGTCGTATAGCATAGACAATGGAAAAATTACAAAAAGTAGACATTTTTAGTAAAATCATACAAAAAAACTTTTTTTTTAATTTTAAACTTACTACCTTTTTCCTCGTAAACGCGTGGAGGTATTAAATTGAAATTCATGTCAAATACTCAGCGCTATAAGACCTTTCAAATGTAGCAAAACCAAACTTTTATGTCTACGCAATCAAAAGAAATTACAATTTAAGTCGCTTATTTTAAAACTGAGTACTCGCAAGAAACTCAAAACCTAAAGGGTACTTCCCGTAAACTCAGAAACTTGAAACTTGGCACGAAGAAACTTCATATATCACAAACAAAGGAAAAATTACGAATAGTAGACATATTTTGTAAAATCATACAAAAAATATTTTTTGCAATTTTAAACTTACTACCTTTTTCCTCGTAAACGCGTGGAGGTATTAAATTGAAATTCATGTTAAATACTCAGGGCTATAGGACCTTTCCGATGTAGCAAAACCAAACTTTTATGTGAACGCAATCAAAAGAAATAGCAATTTAAGTCGCATATTTTGTAACTGAGTACTCGCAAGAAACTCAAAACCTAAAGGGTACTTCCCGTAAACTCAGAAACTTGAAACTTGGCACGAAAAAACTTCATATATCAAAAACAAAGGAAAAATTACGAAAAGTAGACATTTTTGGTAAAATCATACAAAAAATACTTTTTGAAATTTTAAACTTACTACCTTTTTCCTCGTAAACGCGTGGAGGTATTAAATTGAAATTCATGTTAAATACTCAGGGCTATAGGAACTTTCCGATGTAGCAAAACCAAACTTTTATGTGAACGCAATCAAAAGAAATAGCAATTTAAGTCGCATATTTTGAAACTGAGTACTCGCAAGAAACTCAAAACCTAAAGGGTCCACTCCGTAAACTCAGAAACTTGAAACTTGGCACGAAGAAACTTCATATAGCACAGACAAAGGAAAAATTACGAAAAGTAGACATTTTTAGTAAAATCATACAAAAAATATTTTTTGAAATTTTAAACTTACTACCTTTTTCCTCGTAAACGCGTGGAGGTATTAAATTGAAATTCTTGTTAAATACTCAGGGCTATAGGACCTTTCTGATGTAGCAAAACCAAACCTTTTTGTGAACGCAATCAAAAGAAATAGCAATTTAAGTCGCATATTTTGAAACTGAGTACTCGCAAGAAACTCAAAACCTAAAGGGTACTTCCCGTAAACTCAGAAACTTGAAACTTGGCACGAAAAAACTTCATATATCACAGACAAAGGAATAATTACAAAAATAGACATTTTTAGTAAAATCATACAAAAAATATTTTTTGAAATTTTAAACTTACTACCTTTTTCCTCGTAAACGCGTGGATATATTAAATTGAAATTCATGTTAAATACTCAGTGCTATAGGACCTTTCCGATGTAGCAAAACCAAACTTTTATGTGAACGCAATCAAAAGCAATAGTAATTTAAGTCGCATATTTTGAAACTGAGTACTCGCAAGAAACTCAAAACCTAAAGGGTATACACTCCGTAAACTCAGAAACTTGAAACTTGGCACGAAGAAACTTCATATAGCACAGACAAAGGAAAAATTACGAAAAGTAGACATTTTTAGTAAAATCATACAAAAAATATTTTTTGAAATTTTAAACTTACTACCTTTTTCCTCGTAAACGCTTAGAGGTATTAAATTGAAATAAGTAATAAACATACTACAACTTTTGCTTGTTATAGGTTTGTACGGAACCCTCGGTGCGCGAGTCCGACTCGCACTTGGCCGGTTTTTTTTATACGACGGTGGCAAACAAGCATACGGCCCGCCTGATCGTAAGCAGTTAAAGTAGCCTATGGACGCCTGTAACCCCAAAGGATTTACATGCGCGTTGCCTACCGTTACCTATACACTCCTTTTTTGAAATACCTTAAAAAATAATTAGAATATCGCTTTATTTGGCCTTTCTGACGGTAGTTTGATTATAATGGTCACTTTTTTACTTTACATTTTATCGAACACCTCAAAAAGAAAACGAGTACAGAAAATTTAATTCCAAATTATAATAATTTAATTAGACTGTGGAGTGAACTAAGTATAACTTTATAGTCACGTTATGCCGTCACGGTAAAGTAGGGAGATTTCAAATTACCTTAGACGTAGAAAGAGCTCAAAGAGGACCCAGTGTGTTCATCGTCAACACACTGAGGATCACCACGTTGAGGACCTTCTTGTTCCTTTAGCCATCAACACAGATTCACAGTGTATCAGGCCGGGCCGTATGCTTGTTTGCCACCGTGGTAGTTTAAAAAAAAAGGAAAAAAAGAACATTTGCGATATTCCGTTACCGTCGACGATAAACTACAACTCCACACATTTGATCCCCAGCTTTAACGTGACGGTAGGTATAACGAACGCACAGATAAACTCAACCCATAGGTAGATCATAAGATTCAAAAGTAAATATTACTAAACCACGATTAGAATGGGATTGAGATAACTGTCAATCCATATTAATTTTGACGTAAGTGTGTGGCAAATCTGTCAAGTCTAATCCCATTCTCATTGCGGTTCAGTTATACAACTTGAGGTCACCACACATCAGCGCTCCCGTACTAACTTAGTATGAGAGCGCGACTGCTTATTTCATTTCAGTTAACGTTTTTGATCATTACTCATGTGATTATAAAAATCCACAAAAATCAAGTTATAGGGCCTAACCAAGTTATACTACAAAATGGTGTAGAGTACTATTGAGATGTGCTGTTCGAATCGTAGAAATTAACGAATAAAATTGCGCTGATATGTGGCGACCCAGTGCTCCTTGTAAAAGCTTAACGATGAGTCGTCTGTGTAGTCTGTGAACGAACGTGACGATATCATCGACATATAAAGTAAAGTATCATAAAGCGGACAATATCTTTTCTAGACAGCTATAGTGACACCGAATGGTCCAATTTCCTTGACACCATAATACAATCTTCCGGAGGCATGGAAAAAGGCTACTCCGATATGGAGCTACGTGAAGAAGTAATAGTCATGTTGGTGGCTGGAACTGATACTTCTGCAACAGCTGTCTGCTTGACCGCTGTACTATTATCTAGATCCCATCAAAAACATAAATGTGTAAGGATGCCAAGTTCGATACTATGGGAATGCTTCGCCTATAAAAGAAGTGAGATCTGAATAAGTACCAAGTTCCATAAAAATACCTCAAATCATAAATAGTTATAGGAATGCACACTTGATTTCCAGCAGTTTTTAAGGTACATTTTGAATAAATATCACGTTACATAGAAATACCTAAAATTATAATAGTCAGAGAAACGCACACCGGTTTTTTTAGCAGTTTCCTGATAACATTTATTATTTTCAGTACTTTTTAATGATGTTACTTGGCAAGTTTTCACACACCACACACCTTTTCAATGCAATGAATCGACACCTTTGGACTGCAATGTGTCAAGTATATAATTTTCTATTAAAACTTGCCAAGTTACATCATTAAAAAGTACTGAAAATAATAAATGTTATCAGGAAACTGCTAAAAAAACCGGTGTGCGTTTCTCTGACTATTATAATTTTAGGTATTTCTATGTAACGTGATACTTATTCAAAATGTACCTTAAAAACTGCTGGAAATCAAGTGTGCATTCCTATAACTATTTATCATTTGAGGTATTTTTATGGAACTTGGTACTTATTCAGATCTCACTTCTTTTATAGGCGAAGCATTCCCATAGGATCGAACTTGGCAGCCTTTCACATTTATGTTTTTGATGGGATTTCATTTATTTTTGTTAGGTGCAGGTTCTTTATTATTTTTTTATCACTTTTGCTATAGGAAATGTCTCATTCCACTTAGGTATGTACTTTATACTATAACCTTTTTTACTAAGCGTCTAATTCTATTTTACTATTTATTTATAGGTGATTTTTACAAATAAACTGGCTCCCTACACCTATAAAATGTACCTACTTACATATAATTACATACATCAATAACGTACTTTATTCTGTTTGTAAGTACGCTACCTACATACATAGATAATTAATAACTTGGTAATACCTACCTACCAGTAGGTATTATAATTGGTGGCCTATTATGTAGCCCTAGAAGTGCACCATCCCATCTCATCCCGTGGCGTATCGGAGGGTGAGATGGGCAGTAGTATATATAATTCCATCTTAGAGTATATATGATTTCCATGTTCTTGAATCTGCGATTTTATTAGTTGTAAAATTAGAAATTATTTAGACTATACGAGAAAAAATAGTCTTTTCATTTTTGTTTGACTGATTTAGCGCACCTAGTGTACCTAGTGACCTGCTTTGCACTTCGTAAATCGTGGGTTCGGTTCCCGCAACAGACACACACAGAGTGGTGAACAATTCTTGTCTTAAAGACAAACATGTATTGTTTTAAATTGGTATGTACCTAAATTTAAATAAGTCTTATCTCATTTCCACTCCATACCTACTTATAGTAGAACAAAATTACACATTCGTTGTTTTCGAAACTAACTCACACTTGGCCGTTTTCAGATTTTTACTTTATTTCGACCTAAAGACAAACCTTCGAGCCAAATTTCAGGTCGGTACGACCATTGGAAGATAGACCCATTTAGTTCATTATGACTTCATAGTAGAACAAAGTTACACCTTCGCTATTTTTAAAACTGACTCACACTTGGCCGTTTTCAGATTTTTCCCTTTACTTTGACCTTAAGACCTATCTCCATGCCAAATTTCAAGTCAGTACGACCATTGGAAGTGGTCTAGGTTTTTGATGAGTCAGTGAGTCAGTGAGTGAGTGTATAGTAAAAATAGCGATTTTCTGACGTCAATATTTCAAGAACTGCTATAGGTAGAATAATGAAATTTTGTATTCTAGACAATTAAGGGGATGTCAACAGACACTCGAAATTTCATATGCGTAGATAAAATATGTTTTGAGTTATAGGGTGGTCGAAATTGGCCCGAAATGGTTCGTGTAAGACGTGGATGTCACACTTGTATCGCTAGTGGATAGAGTGATATCCATCTGTCTACACGTGTCCACACCTAACTGTCAAGCTGTCAGTAGGTCTCGCTAGAGCGTTTTGTCTATGGCTATGGCCACCATTTTAGATGTCACTCTTGAGTGATTCCACCCCAAATTTCAACTGTCACAAAAGTGTGATATCATACTTATCATTATCATAGTTGTCTCGCAAGCGACTGTCAGTTATGCCCATCGACATATAATATCAAGACGAGTAAAGGCAAGCAAAGTTCATGTGAAAACACGACCCATTTTCACGTTTACAAAACTAAAATGTCTTATGTCTTATTAACCAATCAAGTACTCATTCTTTAAGCATATTTTTTGTGTTAACCTTCATTCCGCAAAGGTTTCATGCCATTTCACCAATAAGAAAAGTTGCCGAGTTGTGTGTGGTCAAAATCAATTTGACAATGAAGTTTAATTGGACAGGAGATACTCAAATGAAATAACTGAAATGTCAAGTTAACATATAATAAATACGCCTAAGTTTGACGTGAATGGGTTCACGTAATAAATAATACTGCAATCAATTAACAATTTATTTTTAAGTGCATTCTTCGTTACTTATGTAATATACGTAAATTTAATCGTTCTTGGAATAAGGAATAATATGAAAGCCTTCTATTCATCTTTCATTTCAAAGGTGCTTACTTACATTATAGGGACTTACATACTACAAAATAAGCATGAATTTAATAAAATAGTAAAGATTTTGAACTTTTTTACAATTTTATAAATCCGTTACATTAGGGAGACCCTTTTGGTCTCAAGCAACATAACGCAGACTAGAAAATAATACCTTCAATATAAATAGTTAAAATTCTCTTTGCTTCCTCGTTTTTTAGAACTAAAAAAATAACGGATGAGTACTATTTATTTTAGCAGGTTAGGGAAATATATAAAGATAAATTTACATTTTGTATCCATTTTTTTATACTGCAACGCAACTGCAAACAGGCATACGGCTACTGATGGTAAGCAGCTACCGTAGCATGTAACTCCAGAGGTGTCTCATGTGCGTTGCCGACGCTTTCATATAAAAGAGAATTTACTGTGTTGACAGCTAAAGGGACAAGAGGATCCCCCGTCGTCAACACACTGCATCCTCTGAGCTCTCTGGCAACCTTACTCACCGGCAGGAACACAACACTATGAGTATGTAAAACAGCTCTAGTACGAAAAAGTTTATTGGGTATGGCGCCGCAAATATACAACAAAATACCAGACAGTATAAAACAATTAGATCTTAAGAACTTTAAAAAAACACTGAATATATTATTAATAAAAGGTTGTTATTATAACGTACAACAATTTTTAAATGATATTGATTTATGACTTGCACATTGACACTGTTATTAACTATTATTACATTTTCCATTGACTCCCTTCTGACACTTAGATACATACTTTTTTTTGTTTATTTTATATATATGCATGACATTATTTGTATTTTTTAAGACAATTGCATGACAAATATTATACCTAATCGTACGCCTAAAGGCAAAACATAGTGTTTCTCAACATAATCCGTAAGACCAAATTATTGTACCTATGTTTCACGAATAAATGATTTATGATTTATGATTTATTATGATTTATAGGGTCTAGTGCTAATTGGCTGTGGTTTTCTGTAAGGTAGAGGTAGTTCCCCAGTCGGGCTCTGCTCTAGATTTGATAATTAAATACTATGCTATGAAGTTATAGCATTCATTATTAATGAAAAATAATTGTCATACCTATTAGTCAGTTGTACTAGAAATGGCACGGCCAGAATGGTATGATTTTACCAGAGTAAGTATAGTAGGTACTAATTCGAAGGGTTTTGTTTTGTCGATTTCGTTGACTTTACTTAATATTAGTGATTTGAAAAAAAAATCAACCTTTATGAATTTACTTTGGACTTACTTATGGCTTTGAACATAGTCCGAATCCAAGAAATGAATACTGCAAATTCTGCAATGCTCGGTGGGTACCCCAGTTGGGTTTTGCCTTTCAATTCGAACCGCAGGAATCCATGCATGCCTTCTTTCTTCGTTCTTGGGGAAACTTTAAACATACACATACTGTTGAAGTCATCATTATAACAGAATTTAAATTATATTTAGTAGGTAAGTAAAACCGACTGAGGTGGCATATTCAGATTGTTTATTAAGTACGTCTCTCTCATATTCCCAATATATGAGTACAAGGGAGACATTTCGATATTATCAAAGTAGTATAATATTGATAAAGATTTATTCCAAGGACCCATACTGTATATCGAAAAAAACAAACTGAAAAGATTCTTCGCTAACAACGGAAACCTAACTGCTATTACTACTAGGTAATACTTATTAAACATTAATTATAATTTTCCTCAAATGAGTTATGTTTACTTTTCCAAAACTTATATTGCATAACATCGACCAAGTCCGTAATGTATGAGAATATCTAAGCGTGATTTACTTCCCGATGAAAAGAAATATCACCATCTTTGGCGCCTGTGTGGCTCCTGCACCAATGCACGGCACAAGCCGGCATTTTAATACCGATATATTACCGAAATTTCATGGACCGAAAAAACTAATATTTTGACGACATGACAATTTCAAAATGTTGACATGACATTAGGGCACCGCTGTCACAAGCTCCGCCCACTTTGGCACCAGGAAAGTGGAGCACATTTTGAGCGTTGATTACGCTTCCTTACTTATTATTCTTCCAAGGTTATGCCATGTCGAATCTAACAAAGCACGAGTCTTAATAAATTCACCACTTTTTGCTAAAACACTACAGATAACAGTTGGTAAAATAACATTTTCTACCAAAGAGGGCGTCGAAGAAACATTACTCGTAATTGATTGCTATTCCGTATTGTCAACAGATGTCACTGGCGATTGTACGCGAGCGTGCCCTTGTGCTTCCGCGCGCTTTGATGCGCCAGTGACATCTGTTGACAATACGGAATAGCAATCAATTACGAGTAATCTAGTCACTCTTACTTTTCGGTCGGAACGGAAAAACAATGTTATTTTATCGGTAAATGCGGTTGTTTTAAAGTCACCAACGGCTTATGTTGCGGCTCGGCTCGGTTTATCAAATAAATATTTTTCGGATTTCGGTTTTGAACACATGTCTAGGGTGGACATTATTTTCGGTTGTGATATACTCGGAGAAATAATTGAAGGAAATAAGATCACTATACGGCGCGGCGGTCCATATGCTATTGATACGATATTTGATTTGGCGGTTTTCGGTCCATTACGTGGTTTTAATCGGGAAATACCACGCACTGTGGAATATTTTTCGGGTGTTTCTTTAGTCGACGCGGTCGAGCGGTTTTGGAAAACGGAAGAGCCGCCTAAGGTCTCTTTAAAAGATCCTATGGACGTAAGTTGTGAACAGCTGTTTGCAACGACGGTCACTCGTGGAACCGACGGTAAATATGTCGTTCGTTTACCTTTAGTACCTAACCACCCGGAGTTGGGTGATTCTAAACCAAGTGCGATTCGTCGGTTTATAGCTGTGGAGAAACGTATGAAAGCGCAGTCCATATTTAAGGAAAAGTACACACAATTTATGAATGAATACATAGAACTTGGACATATGAGGCTTTCAGACTTTGATGTGGACTCCGGTCTTGAATATTTTATTTTGCCACATCATGGAATTTTCAAAAAAAATGGAGATACGGAAAAGATTCGTATAGTTTTCGACGGGAGTGCAAAAAGTACAAGTGGTATTAGTTTAAACGACTGTTTATATTCAGGAGTAAAATTGCAAAATGACATAACTACAATTATTTTTAATTTCCGGTTACCTTTGGTGGTTTTTACTACAGATGTTAAAATGATGTTTCGAATGACATGGATCCATCCTGAAGATCGACGATACCAGTTAATACTTTGGAGACGGAATGAAACGGAGCCAGTTCAATTTTATGAATTGACTACTAATACTTACGGGTTAAAATCGAGTCCCTTCGTGGCAATCAGATGTCTTCATCAGCTGGCTGAGGACGAGAAGGAGCGGTTTCCGAATGCTGCCAGGCTTTTATTAGCAAATACGTACGTTGATGATATTAATGGAGGAGCGGATTCAATTGAGGAAGCTGAAATGCTTATGAAAGAGTTAATTGAGATTATGCGAAGTGCAGGGTACGAATTGAGAAAGTGGGCGTCTAATGAACCTCGCCTATTAGCCGAATTTCCCACAGACCATTGTGAGGTTACTCGTTGTTTCGACGATGACGACAGTACTGGATTTATTAAGGTTTTAGGTATCCAATGGAATCCATCAACGGACACGTTCACCTATAGAGTTAACTTACCGGACGAACAAATGACGCCTACTAGGCGTAGTATTCTATCGTCCTTGGCAAAGTTATTTGATCCACGGCCGGTGTGTCGCTTTTTTTTGCTCGAACTTGGCGGACACACTGCCGTGTGTCTAGATTAGAGGTGCAGAAGAAGGTGCATCAAGAGTAAGTTTTTCTGTTATATCCCCGCCGGCGACGGATTGGAATAGGAATTTTCTTAGGAATCATTCCCATTTGTCCCGCAATACCGAATCGCATCGCTCGTGACCGAAGTGGGGGCAGATAGGAATACACCGGTTTTTACCGGTTTCGTAGTAACTAGAAACCGTTATAGTTTCGCCATATCCGTCTGTCTGTCTGCAGATCAGTGATCATAAGCACTAGAAAGCTGAAAATAGGTATGATTACGTGTATTAATCATGCCGACAAAACGGTAGAATAAGAATTACAAAAACATAAATCGGGTACCTCCCGTATACATGTTTTTTTTTGCTTGAATCCTATCTTGTGGGATATCGTTGAATAGGTATTTCAAAAATAATACGGGTTTTCTAAAACAATTTTTGAACAATGCCAATAGTTTCGTAAATAATAGTACGGAGTTATTATTTTTTATTTTAGGACTATTTTTACACAAATCGACCTAGGCCCACAGTAAGCTCAATAAGGCTTGTGTTATGGGTACTAGATGACGATATATATAATAAATAAATATGGATAAATACTTAAATACATAGAAAACACCCATAACTCAAGAACAAATATCTGTGATAAACACACAAATAAATGCCCTGACCAGGATTCGAACCCAGGACCTCCTGCTTCGTAGGCAGGGTCACTACCGACTGGGCTAGGAGGCCGTTACAAAAAGAAAACGAGTTAATTATAGTAGTTAATTATAGTATTATATTAGAGCTAGTGGAAAAAAATCATGCATAATATATGAGGCCGAATATTAATTACTTTCAATGAACACTATATTCAATAAAATCGCTTGAACCGGTTTTGAGTTACCGTAAAAAGTTGTAATTTCATAGTAAAAGGACGTAAGTGCCGCAAAATATCCTATTAAACGCCCTTTTGCTTAGATTATAAAAAAAAGATAAAAATCCTTTACCGAGTACACCAATAGACGTTAATACTTCTCCTGCAAACAATGTCTCAGATCAATCCCAGCCAAACTACGTTACACAAAGAAAATCTAAAACACAGCATTCAGCGGACGAGAGCCTCATAAATACCCCAGTCAAAGAAGTTTTGAATAGCACCCTTTGGAATGCTGATATCGTTGAGACTCCTTTATCACCTAGTAGCCTACCTAACATTTCTGTTTTAGATAATTCAGATATCCAGTATCTAAGAAATGAAATTCAGCAGTTGAAGTTGGAGCTCTCTAGTGCACATGAAGAAATTACACGTTTGAACTGTGAAGTTACAGACCTCAAGAAAACCGTTCAGACGTGCCAAAAAGGTATAAAAAAATACTGTGTGGCGCTACCCCAAGCAAACAAAAAACAATTAATAAAGCTAAAAAGGATAGAAAATCGTCTGACGATCTGGGGCGACCCAATAATTTACTGTCACCATTGCGGCTAGTAACTAAATTTAATGATCCATCAAAACCTGAAGCCAACATATGTAACTCGTCAGTGATAGATAGTCAAACTGAAAAAAAATCATGTGCAAACGATAGTAAGTTAGGTCAAGATTCAGACAATATATCTCCAAAAAACCAAGTCATTATTCTTAGTTGCGGTAATAAAAATCAGATTCTACGCATGGCTAATAACACGCTCTCACCGAACACTCAGATTTGCCACCACATTAAGCCAAAGTGCGGTATAAAAATGTTGCTAAATGAAATTGACCTGAACACAAAACTATAGACAGAAAAAGATTACTGTGTTATATTTATTGGCGAGGAGGACTTTAAATCTTCAAAGAATTGTCATAGTCTGGTATTCTACATTAGAGAAAAATTTATAGCCCTTCAGCACACAAATTTCATTTTGTGTTTGCTGACATACAGGTGTCACAATGCCAGCAGCCTGTATAACGGGCGAATTGAATTATTTAATCATCTTCTCTACCTCGATATATGCACTCTTCGCTACGCCTGTCTAATTGACTCTAATGAACGACTCACATTTGAATATGATATGTACCAAAAGTTTTCAGGATACATAAATCACCGAGGTATGAAAACAATTTTCGAACAGATCAAAGAAGCACTAGACTACATTGAACACAACGACCCTTGCAACGAGACTGAACTATATAGCGATTGTGACTTAAATCAATCTCTCTCGGAAACCAGTGAACAGCAGCTTTTTCGTGCCTAGCTCTTCTAACATACTACACCAGAATATTGCTGGCCTAATAAACAAATCGGACATGCTTACAATTCGTATAAATGAACTAGAATCAGAGCAAGTAAATATAGATATTATATGTATCACACAGCATTTTATAATGGATGGTCACGAAGAACTATTGACGATACCTAACTACGAGGTAGCAGCGTGGTTCTTGCGGAAAAATAAACGCGGAGGGACTTGTATACTGGTGAAAACAGGTCATCACTTTAAGGAACTACCACAAATTGCCAAACACTCCATCTCGGGAATTATTGAATGTTGTGCCATAGAACTTATTGATCAAAAAACTATTATTGTTTGTGTGTACAGAACTCCGAATTTTAGCAAGCTAACATTATTTTATGAAAAATTTGACACTATCCTGAAAAAAATATGCTTTATTGATAATAAGAAAATTATTGTATGCGGTGACTTTAATATTGACATAATGAAAAAAAATTACGTAACTTTACAATTTGACTATATTCTTCTAGGTTTTAACTTAAGCTTAGAAATAAGACAGCCAACGCGGTTATCTAGTAATACATGCATAGATAACTTTGCACATAACATAAAGCGGGGTCAAAGTAGTGAAGTTTACGATTTTGGTCTATCAGATCACACTGCCCAAGTTTTTAAATTTCCAGGGAATAAGATCAGATGCATTGATACATGGCAGCGACATACGCATTATTAATCAATTCTTTCTCCTTTTAACACGTGTGTTCGACCGTGTTGGTATTGTATTGAGGATCGGTCCTTAAAGTTATTATACCTGGCTCCGACCAGTACGAGTGTTTGTTGGTGTTGAAGGGGTCCTTGTATTTAGCGTCTACATTAATTTCGTAAAATTTATCAGGACAAGGCAATTCTAATTCTCCTTTGTAAATATTATTGAGAAAAACCTTCCTGCAAGTTATTCGAAATGACGAGGCGTTTAACACTCGTGCCCGCATCTCCGGCAGTTGGTACACAAGTTTAAAGTCAATTTCGTAATTAAAGTCCCAGTTTGAGTTATTTTGCCAAGTTATGACAGCGCTATGCGACGTTGTTTGTAGCACTTTTAAATTTACTGGAGGGTACAGTTTTCGAATAGAATATGGGTTGATAATATAAGTTTCATTAGCACAATACACGATGTTGCAGGCTTCCATGATTAAAGATATATCCTGAAGTATATTTCCGTTATCCTTGTGCCACTCACAGCGCCTGATATCGTACGATGAGTGATTCTCGCATAGACGCTATTCTCACTATCATCTATCAAAAATAATGTAAAATTCATGTCCGTATCCCATGTACTCCACCAGCAATTATATACGGAAGAAATTTCGACACACCAGGGCCCGATTCGACATGCGAAAGTGACACACGTAGATATCTCACTTCTATTGTGCTTCTATTGCGATCCTATTGCGGTCCTATTGCTGTTGTTTTTATCTGTCACATTTACAGTAGGTATCGCTAGAAGGTTTTGTCTATGACTATGGCGACCATTTTGTTTGTTATGACAGGACGTCGGGAATCCCTGGCAAAGAGTAAAAGGAGACTTTTTTTAGCATACAATAGAAACACAGATTACGCAATATTTTTCTGCACGAAGTAGCCAATATCAAATAATTCTTTTTGCGATGAAGGCCATCAACGCACAAGATCTTTGTAGTGTCATCTTGATTCTTGAATGTGTGTAATAGGAGAATTGTATTTGCGTCTCGTTCTCTCGTTAACGAAAGAACCAGACGCAGATACAATCTGAGGATGCGTCCGTCTATGCGTAGACCATAAAGTTATTATTTTAAACTGGAGTATACTCTTCGGCCACAGAGTAATGCCGAAAGAGAGCGTAATAGAGGCGGATGCGTTTCGTTTTGACCACAGATATCTCAAAGAACAGATCCGAAAAAATAAGCCAGGCCATTTTTCATATATGTAGTTGTCTCTTAACCTCTTAACCGTTATGGTTAACCAAGATGAGTTAGAATGGGACAGATAGTACGACCTTTTTCGGCTGTTAACGATTTGTCTCGATTTAAAACTTAACCAAACTGTCAAATTAACCTATACGTCAAACACAAAATTGTAGCAAAAGACGGTTTCTTGCAAGTTATCGTGCTATTTCTGAAAATTAAGCTGTATACATTGAATATTCATTATTTATATGTAGGCAGAAATGTCGTGCATAGTTCCATACCGCCGGAAGTGGTTCAAATCAGCGAAGAAGTCCGGAGAAAATACCAGTTTCCATCGGTAAGATAAGAAACTATTGTTTTCATTTCAAAATTTTCACATTATGTAATATAATAGTCTTGGATAACTGCACATGCTGGATACTATAAAATAAGAACCTTTTGCGTAGTTCCAAGTTGATTTTATTAAGAATTATGTCGACATTTTATCGATATGAAATATTTATCTAGGCAAACACAAAATATTATTATATTAAATTATTGTTTACATAATTAATTGTCAATTGTTCAGATTTCCGGAATATAATATATTGCGTCAAAAATGGATTGACGCCGTAGGGTTCAATAATTAGACGCCGAACAAACATCAAAGGATTTGCTCGAAACATTTTAAAAATGACTAATTTTCTACTACTTATTTCAACAATATTTCAGAGGCCTCTTGAGGTAAGTTGAGAAAGCGCTTGTTTAAACCGGTGTTAGACAACGCAATATTTGCAATTTCTTGGCCCCATTTTGTCATGTACCCTGTCTCTCTCCACCCCTCCCACTTTTATTACACGGCGCAATCTGACAGATTATGCCCTTTCTGTAGAAATTGCAATGTTTTATATCGGTTTTATTTATTTTGCGACCACAGATAATCTCCTATGAGGCGTGGCCAGACGTAGGAACATGATGCCGACCGCCGCGCTCGGTCGACCGTCTACAATTGCATGCTTCAGCGCAGCGGACAGCAGAGTAGTACGACGCTTTAAGATAGAACGAGACGAAATTGATATAACCTTGTTTTCATATACCTATCTGAGTTAACACACTTAAGGGAATCAAAATGTCTTATAGCACAAGTATAAGAAACCCAGACTTTCCAACCCAGAGAGGAAACTAGGCCTTGTTAGGATTAGGCCCGGTTTCCTCACGATGTTTTAAAAAAATTGAGTAAATATATCGTTGTATTTTTTTTTTTACGAAAATAGTATTGAAGAAAGTTATCTCCAAAAACTGCTTTCATAGGCAGATACAAGTTTTTAATATATATTTTTTCGATGCTTACGGAACCCTCCATAATGCGTGGTCCGACACCCACTTGTTAATTTTTTGTAACATTGGAATACCTATTACGGATATCAACAGTAAATATCGATGTCGATATTTAGTAGAAAATTATCATTCACTGCACTAAATCTCGTCACGAAGTCATGAAAGGCTGAGACAATGACAGCTGAAGACCTGTGAGATAGCATGGTGTCTGTCTTTTTCTTACTTACTGATAAGTACATTAGTGCGAGTAGATCGGGAATATAGAAAAGTTCAACTTATAATTTCAGATCTGCTTTTCTCTGATATCTGTGATTTCAAACAATAACCGGTTGACAGCTGAATGAATTTGAAGTACCGAATTTAAAGACAGAAAAAAGGAGGTATATTCAAGCATATAACATAGGTTTAGGCTCCAAACAAACCTGTTACCCAATCAGGTCGCCCGAAGGCGCATATCTTAACTAAATACCGGAGCCCCACACACACAGGGTTCTACGCCGTGCGGTTTTAAAATCTAACGTTAGGCCAAAATAAGTCAACAGGACGAGTGAGTGTGTCTTTCGGTCAGGTTACCGAATCAGGAGCCGTATCGGCTACCGGACGTTTGCTTGGAGCCTTGGTAAGGCCATAGGTTTTAACTCTACAAAAGCAAAACAATCTGATCACGGTCGCTGTAAATTGTTGAACTTGCGGTTTGAAAATGTTACACCAGGAGTACTTCAGGTCAGAATGCAAACAAGTAAAATCAACCAGTCCTGTGTGGAGGTCATCCGATCGGATAACCGTATCCAGTAAGGTGTTTGCCTGGAACTTTTAAAATAATGCAAACAATTAAAATTAACCGGCCGCGTCCAATCGGGGAACGGAATCCGCCAACCTGACGCGTAGACCGAACGCTTACCTTGAGCCGGATCAGTTACTCAATTTGATACCTTATTCCAGCTCATTTCCAGCCTTAGCACATATTTGTGGTCAACGTGACATTTTTTAAATATCCTATAAACAATTAAGTACCGTAATTTTATTATGTTGGAGGCAGACCGATAGTTATATATATTTTTTTACAAGCGTCATCTACTGTGAAATAGAAAAAGGTAGAGACAACCACGGGCCAGTAGAGTCTGGACGGTACTTTTGCTCTATTTTCCTAACCTCAGTTGAACCTTACTAACGAGCAAAACAGTCGTTCATAGGTAACTAGAAAAAATGGTCCGATAGAGAGCATAATATTAGGGGGCGGTGTCTCACTCGCACTCGTTACAAAATAGTCACAAACTGACATTTGAACTTGTTCTCATGTTGTCATGTTGGCTTTGTCTGGTGACGTCATTACCTCCTTAGTCAAAACGAGACGCAGCCCCCTATATCAAACTCTCTTTCGGCCTCACTTTGTGACTGAAGAGTATATTCCAATTTATCCTACTTCCTACTAATATTATAAATGCGAAAGTTTGGATGGATGGATGTACGTTCCGATTAATCTCAAAAACTACTGGACCAATTTAGATGAAATTTAGTATAGAGATAGTTTGATATACAGATTTCCGCAACCGTAGACAATTGTCTATGATTTCAGAGCTGAATAGGATAAATTTTCATAATTTGATACCATTGTATCGTCGATAACAAGATAAATATATTATAAGCAAAGAAAGAATACCACAGCATACTATTTTCCAGTTATTAATATACTTATAATGCGATTGAAGTCGTGTGTTGAATATTGTGAGAATATTAATAATATTTTATACAATCGTGACATAATGAAGTACGAGATTGAAAAGCTTAATTATGTCACTATTGTATACACTACCTTTTCTACGAGTGCTCAAAGTAGGCAAGCCGGTAAGAATTAAGTTCGTCGAATGCCTTAAAATTTATTACCGACCAAACATGATAATTATTTCGAAACGACAATCATCTTTTAGAAAAGGTCAGAGGTCTTCCCGTTTGCATCTCTCTCGGCTCGTTTTCCTCCTTCTCATACGTCGAGCGAAAATGCACCTTAAAGTAATTATCTTAGAGTACATTTTACTTATTGATTTTTTTGGCTGAGATCGCTTCAGGTTATAATAATAACTTCATGTACTATACTTCGTTTTTTTTGAGATTAGAAATTGAGTAAACATAGAAACAGTAGTTGCCAACCTGTTCTAAATGTTCAATTTAAACACACTGCAAGCACACCAACAGAGGATTAATTAACATGATTAAGAGTTCACATTTGTGAAAAAATAACAACAATTTGTCTGCAGTTTGTATTTATTGTTGTGTTGGATTATTTAATCTGTTAAATAATCCAACACAACAATAAATACACAATTTCGTTTTAGATTTTGTATGCCAACATTTGAGACACGTGAAAAATGAAAAACTGACCTGACTGACGCACGTACCTTCTAAAACGAAAACTTAAGATGTAGTTTTTTTTATCAGTATTCACGAAAATTATTTAATCATAATATGCACTTATTAATCAATTTTCGTAAATAAAAATGCGTCTAAACGTTATTTAATAGTTTTATTATATAATAATAATATTAAATAATATTATATTGATGGTAAAAGATTTGGTGGACTACGAGGTGGCTTTTCTTGTTGTATGCCACTCGGGCCTGCCTCTGATTGCTCCATAACCCTCCAACCAAACGTACTATATTAGAGCAAGCAAATACCTTTACTTAAATAAGAATCACAATAAGCTTTAAACATTAAAAACTATCCAGGTATGGCTGAGAGATACTAATAACAGATGACGCGAGAAAATATTTAAAAATCGAACCATCCGTTGCGAACCTCTTCATCTCTAGGTATTTTATTGTGCAATATTCACAAGAACATTAACAATGATAAAAAATAAAATATTTAGTGCATATAACAACTACCAAAATATTGTTAAATACTCAATATAACATTTACAAATACGTAGGCATGGCTTTACTATAAATACAAATATATTTAAGTATGTTTAATGACGGCGTAGGCACTTTGACAGTTGTGACATCTATCGTGCCTAATAAAGAACCCTGTACATCGTTCTGTCAACGTTTTTGTAATCTCAAAAAAAAAACGAAGTATAGGTGGGATTCCCCTCATCTACTGACGTCTACGTCAAAACAAATAAGATGGCACCCATGCCCAAAGAGGCAATCCTCTAGCGATAGTTGTTGACTTTGACGTAAGTAGATATCTCACTATTGTGAAGCTATTGCAGTTTAGCGTCACTCAAAAGTGAGATATCTCAGTTGTATTGTGGTTATATTGCATGACGCTGTCATTTATGCCATGTCGAATCGCGCTCCTGGTAAGCTGAACAATCCTTGTGATAAAGACATCACGTCAACAGGGCATAAATCATTTGGTATGAACCAAACATTTTCATTATTACTCGTGACTTGTTATCAATTTTCTTGTAATAATGAAACATTTAATATCAGCACTAACTCAATTACAAAGTTAAACTGGTATTGGGATCTAAAAGTAATAGAAACGAGTTCACACGGCGCTCTTCTAAATTTGTATAGCCCACTGGTTCGGGTACCAAGCGCTGATAATTCGAACTGGGTCTATAGTTTATGCAGCACTTGTGTATATAGAGTGGAGTTTCGACTGCAGCCATCCGCATGTGAATGGCGACAGGCGGACACGTCGTCGGTGCGCTGCAATTACGATTTCAATTCCTACTTAAATTTACTGCAACTTTAAGTTACCCCTGCCATACGCGAAGTACGAGGTGCGGGCGTACACTAGACTTGAAGACGCCACCGACGACAGGGTCTGGTCGCAGCCTTACTCATTACACGTACGCACGAAACCTAGAGCGGCGTGCGCGTGCGACGCGGAGACACACGCAGCAACAGAGCCGACTGACTCCGCTGAGACGGCTTCGTGTGAAGCTTGTACACTTACAACAGATGTTATCAAAGGGACCTTGGAGCTAAAAAACAAAATTTATAAATGACTTAGCCGAGCATATTAAGTATAGCAAATGCCTGCTATACGCCGATGATATGAAGCTGTATAAAGTGGTTGCTTCAACTTCTGACGTTCTTCTCTTGCAAGAAGACTTGAACAGCGTAAAGGCTTGGTGTCTAGTAAATAATATGACCCTTAACGCTGATAAATGCCTTTTTATTAAATTCACACGGAAAATACTACCAACTGCTTCAAAATATTGTCTTAACGACGCTGTACTTCGTGAGGTTTCCAGTGTCAAGGATCTCGGTGTATACCTGGACTCTAAACTTAACTTTATAAATCACATTGATTCAGTTATAAAAGAGAGTAATAAAATGCCTGGGTTTATAAAGCGTACGGGTAAGAATTTCAAACGCGTTGAGACATTCGTAACTCTTTTCAATGCTCTAGTTCGTTCCCGTCTCGAGTACTGTTGTCAGGTCTGGAATCCCGGATATGCAGTTCATATCAATCGCCTAGAAAAAGTACAACGTTCCTTTACTCGATTTCTGGTATTTAAAACGAAACACAAGGGAGTTCGTAAACGCTTAACCTACGAAGAGAGACTTAAACGTTTTAAAATAACTGCTTCAAAACAGAGGCGGTCTTCCCTCGATATCGCTTTATTACATAAGTTGGTAAACGGTAGGATCGCGGAACCTTGCCTGTTGGGAGGTTTAAACTTCACAGTACATACCTAAAGCTACCACTCGGTCTTGCTCTTGTCGTCGCACTGTTTTTCGCCCCGGTTATGCTAGGACGAATCTTGGCAAATCACTTCCAGTCCATAGAATGCAAGTTACTTGGAACAATCTATCACTTCAACACAATTTCGAATTAGATATTGTTGGTGATTCTATATGTAGCTTGAAGCGTAGAATTCTTAAAAACTTTTAAGTAGTGGGTTCACTACCACTCACTCCACTCTGTATGTGGAATGTAAATTAAATACACTGTTTATTCATGTTTTTTAAACCTATGTAGTTAAATTTTAGTTTAAATATTAAATGTAAATGTAGTGTAAAAGCCTCTAAACTGTTTTGAGTGTTGTTGCACACCTGTTATTGGGTGCATAAATTTACGAGTCAGCTTGCTCTTAATGTCATTTACATGTTTTGTTTATGTACTGTTGGTGTGTCTCTATAATAAAATAAAAAATTGAAAGTTCTTTGAAGGAAAAGCTTGCTGACATCCAGTATATCATAAAACATTTTCCTCAGATAGAAGAATTTAAAAAAAAAATTGACAAGTATGGCTAAATATTAATGCTAAAAAACCCGGGTTGCTTTCCCTATTGTTGTACCAATATCTCACATGTACACGAAATAAAAAAAGTATGGCTAAATGTAATTACATTGATGTTTGTTACATTTTAGTAGAAATCACGAAATTTTAATGTTATATAATTGAATATATATATTTTAGATATATACACCGTGGGCTGGAATAACCCGACAGATCTTAACCACGAATTTCTAAGACCAAAAGAAGGAAAAAATATTATGTGACTTTAGGTCAATTTCGCAAAAAAAAATTTTTTTTTCGTTTTTTTTTATTTTTTGAATGTTTATTGCACATGAAAAGCAAATGTTATTAAAAAAATTATCGCCTAAAACAAATTGGTACATTTTTTTTTTGAAAAAATTTAGTTACTGCAAAGTTTTCCTTGTCACTGTGATATCTGTCAATAAGGACGTGTAAACTATGTCCAACAGTGGCCACAACTCCATTAGAAAGGCGTTTTGTGATGAGTTATAATAAAAAGTGTATTTTTTTTAAATTGGTATTAACTCTGAAACTAGGCGTATTGCAGAAAAGTTTATAGGACATTTTAGTATCTAAATATGATCAGGAATACACTGTTAAAATCTGTCTAGTTTTATGGGCCCACGGTGTATATTGTAGATATATTTTAGACTTATTTAGTAATAGTTTGTTAGTTTTTAATTTAGTTTTATTTATAGGCATTTAGTTTATAATTAATTAGTTTCTATTAAATTATACTTTATATTGAAAAGAAAAGATACTTATAAGGTAAGAGTAAAATATTAATTTAGTAAGTTTAAGAAATATAAAGGTGATAGTCTACATAAAAAGGTACCAACCATTAGGCGCAAGACGCTAACGCCGTACTTTGTACGGATTCAATATTGTATTCAAGTAAAAAAAGCGTAAGCGCCGACTGCAAAATGGTACCTTATGTACAATCTCACAAATAGATGTCAACCATGCTCGTCAGTAGCGTAGCTCATCCGAGCGCGCATCAGTGGTCGCTACAGCGGAGAGTGCCGCCGCGCTACGGCGTAGCGCACACGTAGCAACCGACGCTTGAGCTGGTGTCCTGGGAATTATAGGGATTACTATTTTCACTTGAATTGGAGGAAAAAGTGACCTAGGCCTCCGGTGCCCAGGGAGTCTATTCGACATGGCATAACTGACAGTCGCATGCGAGACAACTATGATATCACACTTTTGTGACAGTTGATTCACCTAACCACCTACGTCAAAATCAACAGGTCTCGCTAGAGGAATTTCTCTATTGGCATGGGCGCCATCTTATTGTTTTGACGTTGACGTCAGTGAATTATGGGAATCCCACGTAAGGCATTTATTTACCTCTAGTAGGTAAAGAGAGCCTTGAAGCATTTTATGAAAACTCATTTGAAAGCGACATCTCTGAATGTCTTCTGAAACTAAATACGTGTGTAAGTATGTGTGTAAATCATACGTGTATTTTCGTGCTAAAATACTAGGCTAGAACTAGGGTAGTCTACATAGACGGCTTACAAGCAATTTTTTAGATTTGACGATGCATTTTTGGGTGTAGCAACTATGACGAAACCTGTGCTTTGGGTAAAAGATATGTGACAAATATTACATATTGAATAAAAATGACTGGTATGAATGATTTTAAGATTTCTTGTAACCAATAAATGTTTTTTGTGACAAGAAATAAAACAATACATTGACTTGTAAACCGACCACGTAGATCCAATATTATGTAGAAAAGGTTTAGTGTAAATAAATTATCCCATCAAAAACATAAATGTGAAAGGCTGCCAAGTTCGATACTATGGGAATGCTTCGCCTATAAAAGAAGTGAGATCTGAATAAGTACCAAGTTCCATAAAAATACCTCAAATCATAAATAGTTATAGGAATGCACACTTGATTTCCAGCAGTTTTTAAGGTACATTTTGAATAAGTATCACGTTACATAGAAATACCTAAAATTATAATAGTCAGAGTAACGCATACCGGTTTTTTTAGCAGTTTCCTGATAACATTTATTATTTTCAGTACTTTTTAATGATGTTCTCTCGGATCTCAGATCTCACTTCTTTTATAGGCGAAGCATTCCCATAGTATCGAACTTGGCAGCCTTTCCCATTTATGTTTTTGATGGGATTTCATTTATTTTTGTTAGGTGTAGGTTCTTTATATTTTTTTATCACTTTTGCTTTAGGAAATGTCTCGCGTATGACGCGCGGCTGCCGAACGCTTTGGTTCGACTCCCCGCCTCCCGCGCGTACGCATCCCCCCGGCGGCATGAGCGGGCGAACGGATGGCATGAGGTGGCGGACGGCGCGAGCGCGGCGGACGAGTGTAGGTAGCGACGGAGGGTGAGCGAGGCGGCGAACGGAATTTTTATCTAGTATCACTATACATACATATATCGGGATTTCGGGATCGATCGGGCAGCGCGAGTACCTATAATCTATGATAAATCCTATTTTACTATTTATTTATAGGTGATTTTTACAAATAAACTGGCTCCCTACACCTATAAAATGTACCTACTTACATATAATTACATACATCAATAACGTACTTTATTCTGTTTGTAAGTACGCTACCTACATAGATAATTAATAACTTGGTAATACCTACCTACCAGTAGGTATTATTATTGGTGGCCTATTATGTAGCCCTAGAAGTGCACCATCCCATCTCATCCCGTGGCGTATCGGAGGGTGAGATGGGCAGTAGTATATATAATTCCATCTTAGAGTATATATGATTTCCATGTTCTTGAATCTGCGATTTTATTAGTTGTAAAATTAGAAATTATTTAGACAATGCGAGAAAAAATAGTCTTTTCATTTTTGTTTGACTGATTTAGCGCACCTAGTGTACCTAGTGACCTGCTTTGCACTTCGTAAATCGTGGGTTCGGTTCCCGCAACAGACACACACAGAGTGGTGAACAATTGTATTGTTCTTGTCTTTAAGACAAACATGTATTGTCTTAAATTGGTATGTATCTAAATTTAAATAAGTCTTATCTCATTTCCACTCCATACCTACTTATAGTAGAACAAAATTACACATTCGTTGTTTTCGAAACTGACTCACACTTGGCCGTTTTCAGATTTTTACTTTATTTCGACCTAAAGACAAACCTTCGAGCCAAATTTCAGGTCGGTACGACCATTGGAAGATAGACCCATTTAGTTCATTATGACTTCATAGTAGAACAAAATTACACCTTTGCTATTTTTAAAACTGACTCACACTTGGCCGTTTTTAGATTTTTCCCTTTACTTTGACCTTAAGACCTATCTCCATGCCAAATTTCATGTCAGTACGACCATTGGAAGTGGTCTAGGTTTTTGATGAGTCAGTGAGTCAGTGAGTGTATAGTAAAAATAGCGATTTTCTGACGTCAAAATCTCAAGAACTGCTATAGGTAGAATAATGAAATTTTGTATTCTAGACAATTAAGGGGATGTCAACAGACACTCGAAATTTCATATGCGTAGATAAAATATGTTTTGAGTTATAGGGTAGTCGAAATTGGCCCGAAATGGTTCGTGTAATATAACCCACGGCCGGTGTGTCGCTTTTTTTTGCTCGAACTTGGCGGACACACTGCCGTGTGTCTAGATAATATCAAGAATACAACCTTGTTATCTATCTCACGTGTTTATATCGAGACCCGAAAAAGTGAAAGATTACAAAATTATAACATGTGTACGATTAAAAAAGTGGTATCTTGAGCGTTGCGGGGGGCACTAGAAGCAAACAAACTGCTGCCGAGAGTATTACAACATTTTTCACCATGCCACGGCAAAAAAATACAAGCTTAGGTAAATACATAAAACAAAACAAATTAATTCTGCCAAATATTTATGGTTCAAAATCATCGTTCTATAACGTAAAGTAATTACTGTTCTCCCTTGTGAAAGAAAAAAACAATTTTACTGACGCTTTAAAAAAATCAAGATAGGCGGTGGTGCTGATGTGGTGAAAAAGCATTCATACACAAGAAAATAATTTTAATAAGAAAACCTAACTACTAATAATATAATTATTTAATTTTGCAATGTTTTGGTCTGTTTTAATACCTACTTATAGTGCTGCAGTCTTTGTTACGTCAACGTCTATGGAAAGTTTGAGGCATTTCAAAAACATCAGAAAAGAAATTAAATTCGAGAAATAAATGAATATTATAGGACAATCTTACACAAATCGAACTAGGCCCACAGTAAGCTCAGTAAAGCTTGTGTTATGGGTACTAGACGACGAGTATATATATATATTAGATAAATATGGATAAATACTCAAATACATAGAAAACATCCATAACTCAGGAACAAATATCTGTGATAAACACACAAACAAATTCCCTGACCAGGATTCGAACCCGGGACCTCCTGCTTCGTAGGCAGGGTCACTACCGACTGGGCTAGGAGGCCGTTATTTCTATCGGTAGCCTGGAAGTCAGTGCCTTAAAGGATTGTTTGCCATTTGATATTTCACGCAGATAAACATAGTAGAAAAATGGAGCAACAGTATAGTAATTATCAAAACAAACTCTGGTAGCCTGGCGGCCAGACGCCCGACTTACGCTCTAAGGATCGCGGGTTCAAACTTGGCTCCTACTACTAAGGTTTCAGACCCTTCAAACAATTTTACACATATTCTTCATAGATTCTAATCTAATGTAAGACTCTTATATTACAAAGGTATTCCTACTCCTGAGAGTTGAGGATGTTATGGAAATATAAACATATCAGGTAAATAAATACAGTGCACAGTAGTACTAGTCATAATCCTCATGATTATTACTAATTGCCACTAACAAGACGCAAGTTTTGAATTACTATTTAGGAGACTCGGGATATGAAAACCAATGGGTCTTCATTTCAAAAAAGAAGTTGACCTTTACTGCAAGTAAATGTAATTGTGTATCTGACTGACTTACGTGTAAGTTATATTCCAATATTATATCATATTATATTTCTTATATAATGAATTGATATGTTTACACATGGCACTTTAAACTATACCTACTTGTTTCTTTAAACATCGTTTTTTTTAAGGGTGTTCAGTTTTTCAGCTGCTTTCGCCACCGCATCTGTATGTTTATTGGATCCGGTGAGGTGAGAAGCCGCCAGTGTGTCTTCGCATGTAGTATCCCACATGCACATGTACATGGGGAATGGCTATACAGCCGCATACAGTCTAGGTGTTGTAGGAGATTTATTGCTAGTGGCTTGCTTAATCTGAGGAAATCTACTCTAACATAGCATCCAAATTACACAAAATAATGCAGAGCACAGTGAATGCAGGGTAATGTAGAGATATTCCCAACAGCAGGGTGGAAGAACACCTACAACTCATCGCACTTTTTGATGTTTATCCATTCGCTCCTCGGCCAGATATCGACATTTCTTTTATGGCATGTTAATTGAACTTTAGGTTAAATAGGTAATGCCAATCATATTATATTTTAACAGTTATATATTTTTAATAAATACCTACAATTAAAAATCATAAAAATTATAAATATTAATGTGCTCTCAGTGAAAATGTCTTAAAATCATATCAATTTTATAATTACTTCTAGTAGGCATCTTACCTAGTTTGAATAGTCAGAAATCAACTTCGCGCAAAAGTTTCGTGGGGGCAATTACTAGAGGTCGCGTCCATCATTACTATCGGTGGCCTGGTAGTCAGTGCCTTAAAGGATTGTTTGACATCTGATACTGCACTACTTAAACATTATAGATACTGGTGCCGGCTATACTGTAAATTTATCAAAAATCTAAAATTACCGGTCGGCTTCCATATAGCGTTAACAGCGTTGTAGAGCCCATCACGGAGATATTGAAAACATAAGTCTTAAAGGTCGTAAATGGGCGCTAGTATGTGTGGCGTCAAGTTGAAAATACAAAAAAATACGTTAATTTATCGTTACGCTTAAATTTTGACACACGGCGAAGCCCACTTACTTAACCACCCATAAAATCTACATACTTACCAAATTTAAGGCCATTACGGTGGGCGTATAAGGTTTTAAGACGTTGAAATCGCAATTTGTTGAGCCTTAATTTATTTTTGAGCTTACTGCTCGAAATTTTTACAGAAGCTTTAAGACCCGTTTAGTAAGAAAATACCAAATTTAAGACCATACCGGTGGGCGCATAAGGATTTAAGACCATATTAAGAAATAGTCGGCTTCATAATATCAACTGTAAGACACTCCTCCGTCTACAGCTCAGCCAGCCTCGTAGGTAATGTCACTAAAATCTTACAGGACCCCCACCCCCAAACCATGGAACTGTGGGCTTAGAGGAGGCCAAAAAAGCTTGTTGAAGTGGTTGGCGGGTCAGGATGTTTTTACCCATCCAAATTGCCATTGGAGCTGGGACGACGTATTGTGCCAAATTTCTTCTGAGTCACTCACTCCTAAGCTGCAGCACTGGCTACCGGCTTACCCGTCACCAAACAGGAGGTTTGGTGACGGGTGGACAGCTTTTCCAGACACTGTCAGTAATAATGACATTATTTCTCTACTCATCTTGCTTATCCTTCATTCATATACATAGAAAAGGATGGGTACAGACATATTGACATTATTACTGGATATAAATAAGTCAAATAATAATAACATTAAATAATTAAAATACTTTAAAAAAAAAGAAAAAGAAAAAATATATAAATGTACAAAAATGTATAACATAAAAAGTTAAAAACTAAAATAAAAACGTCTTCTAAGGCTTTTCCACAAAATATGCACTTAATGAATACACACAAATCATATGTAAGTTAACCAGTGAACGCACCGGGTAGTTCGGTTTAACTGGTCCCTATGCACAATATTACATTGTTGCATTGCGCTTGGTGTTACCGAGCGCCTTTGTTCTTAACTCTTCCACCAGTTTTTGCATTCTACCCTCTCCCATTTAGCTTTAAGATAAATATTGTTTTCTCAGTAAGTGATTTATGTAAATCTTTTTGAGAAATAAATGTCTTAAACCGTATAGTATCTGGACCGGCACCTGATTGATTGAAATCTGATTCCGGCTTTGAGTCCGTGTTTGTGCTCCACACAGGTGTTCTTGCGGTACTTAAGTAAATGCCACATGCGTGCCTGTGGGATGCTATATGCGTAGACACACTGGCGCCTTCTCACTTCACCGGAACCAATAAACAAGCAGGTGCGGTGGCCAAAGAAGCTGAAAAACTGAAGACCCATAAAACATTTTTATACCTTTCGTAGTCGAGACCCTTGGTGCGTGGGGACCCAGTGCTCAGTAACTTTTTAAAGAACGCAAAAAGAGGCTCGTCGACTCAATTGGTGACCTCTTTGGTCACCAATTGAGTCGACGAGCCTCACGAGAGCTGGCAGCTTCCTCGCTCAACTCATAAGTTTTGCGATACAGCGGAGACATGCTGCCACCATCCTCGTTTGTTAGTTTCTAACATATCGATACATATAATATATATCGGAACCTCGACAAAACAAATACCCATAGTAAATACCCCGTTTTAAATCGTTTTTGTAACTTCCATAAAAAAAATTGCGTTCTAGGACGTTAAAAAAAATTGTTTCATTTAGAACGTCATGTAAATATTGAATACCATTTTTTTTTAATAAAAAAATATAGGGATGAACATTTAAAACATTCTTTTAGAAACATGAATGAATGAATGAATGAATGAAAGATTTATTCATGACAATTACAAAAAACATAATAAACAATAACATATACAACCCGAAACATTAATTGCCACGAAATCGTTGCAATTCAGCGTTAAATGCCGGCAGATCCAGCACTGGTCTTCCGTTGCAACCATTTGACGACACGGCCCCATATAGACATTTGATCCTCACAACAAAACGAATCGATTGATACCATATATGAAAAAAATTCACCATGCCTATTGTATGCTATTCAAGAACAATTTACATCGTGTTATACATACTAGCGCCCATTTAAGACCTAGTACGACTTATTTTTTCATGATCTCGAAGATGGGCTCGCTATATGGAAGCCAACCGATAAGATGTTTGATAAATTTACAGTGGGGCGGGCTAACAAGCTGTAATCTGTGTTCGTATCACGGATTTATATGAAGTGGATCTTTTTCTTAAACCTTGTCCCTAACCAAAGATGTGCATTTCTGTCATTGAATTTGACAACTAATATCCGATACGTTTGCCTAAGTGAGAAAGAGAACTTGCCATGCGTGAAGAAGGGACAACATGATTCGTAACCTCAAAGAGGGACCTCTGTATAGTACTATTGTTTACTCGGTGCCCTAGCCACAGTTGAAAATTATTACCGAGTAAAAGAGTCGTTCATAGGCGACTAGCATAAAACCGGCCAAGTGCGTGTCGGACCACGCATAATAGAGGGTTCCGTACCTTCAATGGAATAAGAACCAAACTAATACCAGAAGGTCGTATCTGATACCTATGGTAGAAGTTTTTGGAGATAACTCAAAAATGGCTGAACTGATAATGTTCAAAACAATTTTCGTAGAAAGTATGTAATAGAAAAATAAGATAAACTTCTCAAATTTTTTTAAGTATATTATATGGACTTAGGGTTCAAATGTGACGGGGGGGGGGGGGTCACTCAATTTTTCTGACTTTCGAGGCGATTATTTCTGAAAATATTCACTAAATCACAAAATGTTCAAAAAAAACCTCAATGTTATTTTTAAACACCTATCGATTGATGTGCAACATGTTGATATTAGGGGAAAAATTGATTTTTGTAATTTAGTTACATGGAGCGCCCCCCATAAAAATATTTTCTCCTTCAATTTAACTACATATAGTCTGGCCAGCCAACGAACGCAGTAGCAATGTACAGCGACCAAAAGTATGACAACACTAAGAATCAGTGAAAAAAGCAGCAATGATCATCAAATTCTATGTTTTCTAGACACACGGCAGTGTGTCCGCCAAGTTCGAGCAAAAAAAAGGGACACACCGGCCGTGGGTTATATTACACGAACCATTTCGGGCCAATTTCGACCACCCTATAACTCAAAACATATTTTATCTACGCATATGAAATTTCGAGTGTCTGTTGACATCCCCTTAATTGTCTAGAATACAAAATTTCATTATTCTACCTATAGCAGTTCTTGAGATATTGACGTCAGAAAATCTCTATTTTTTACTATACACTCACTCACTGACTCACTGACTCATCAAAAACCTAGACCACTTCCAATGGTCGTACTGACTTGAAATTTGGCATGGAGATAGGTCTTAAGGTCAAAGTAAAGGGAAAAATCTGAAAACGGCCAAGTGTGAGTCAGTATTAAAAATAGCGAAGGTGTAACTTTGTTCTACTATGAAGTCATAATGAACTAAATGGGTCTATCTTCCAATGGTCGTACCGACCTGAAATTTGGCTCGAAGGTTTGTCTTTAGGTCGAAATAAAGTAAAAATCTGAAAACGGCCAAGTGTGAGTCAGTTTCGAAAACAACGAATGTGTAATTTTGTTCTACTATAAGTAGGTATGGAGTGGAAATGAGATAAGACTTATTTAAATTTAGGTACGTACCAATTTAAGACAATACATGTTTGTCTTAAAGACAAGAACAATAAAATTGTTCACCACTCTGTGTGGGTCTGTTGCGGGAACCGAACCGCCGATTTACGAAGTGCAAAGCAGGTCACTAGGTACACTAGGTGCGCTAAATCAGTCAAACAAAAATGAAAAGACTATTTTTTCTCGCATTGTCTAAATAATTTCTAATTTTAGAACTAATAAAATCGCAGATTCAAGAACATGGAAATCATATATACTCTAAGATGGAATTATATATACTACTGCCCATCTCACCCTCCGATACGCCACGGGATGAGATGGGATGGTGCACTTCTAGGGCTACATAATAGACCACCAATTATAATACCTACTGGTAGGTAGGTATTACCAAGTTATTAATTATCTATGTAGGTAGCGTACTTACAAACAGAATAAAGTACGTTATTGATGTATGTAATTATATGTAAGTAGGTACATTTTATAGGTGTAGGGAGCCAGTTTATTTGTAAAAATCACCTATAAATAAATAGTAAAATAGAATTAGACGCTTAGTATAAAGGGTTATAGTATAAAGTACATACCTAAGTGGAATGAGACATTTCCTAAAGCAAAAGTGATAAAATAATTTTTAAGAAAAAAAAACCGACTTCCATGGGGGTAGCCGGTGAAGCATTATTGTAGATGGTGCACTTAGATTCCATACAATGAAATAACTTGCTTAACAAACGCAGCGGAGAGGACAAATCGCCAAACCTGAACTATGCGTCGTTGAAGAGTTCCGTTCTGATCATCATCAGCAGTTCCACTTCATCAAATGTCACGCTTTTGAATGAAAATGCTTGATTTGTTGATAAAAATACAAAAGTCACTTTATATATACCTTTAAGATTTGAGGAATTCCCTCGATTCCTCATGGAACTCATCATCAGAACTTGAGCTTGACGAAAAAGGGTCCTGACAATCTAACTTGCTTAACAAACACAGCGAAGGGGACGAATCGCCAAACGTGAACTATGCGTCGTTGAAGAGTTTCGTTCTGATCATCATCAGCAGTTCCACTTCATCAAATGTCACTCTTTTGAATGAAAATGCTTGACTTGTTGATAAAAATACAAAAATCACTATGTGTAAGCCCTTAAGATTTGAGGAGTTCCCTCGATTCTTCATGGATCCCATCATCAGAACTTGAGCTTGACGAAAATTTGTCCTGACAATTAAACTTGCTAAACAAACACAGCGAAGAGGACAAATCGCCAAACGTGAACTATGCGTCGTTGAAGAGTTCCGTTCTGATCATCATCAGCAGTTCTAATTCATCAAATGTCACTGTTTTGAATGAAAATGATGGTTTTGTTGATAAAAATATAAAAATCACTATATGTATGCCTTTAAGATTTGAGGAGTTCCCTCGATTCCTCATGGATCCCATCATCAGAACTGCGTTTTGACAAAAACGGGACCAATCTGTATATATATACTTACAATCAAAAAAAGAATTTTCAAAATCGGTTCAGACATGACGGAGTTATGGAGTAACAAACATAAAAAATAAAAAAAAATAAAAAACATACACGCCGAATTGAGAACCTCCTCTTTTCAAATCTTGAAGTCGGTTAAAAATAATAAAGAACCTACACCTAACAAAAATAAATGAAATCCCATCAAAAACATAAATGTGAAAGGCTGTCAAGTTCGATACTATGGGAATGCTTCGCCTATAAAAGAAGTGAGATCTGAATAAGTACCAAGTTCCATAAAAATACCTCAAATCATAAATAGTTATAGGAATGCACACTTGATTTCCAGCAGTTTTTAAGGTACATTTTGAATAAGTAAAAAAAAAAAAATTAAATTAAAATTTAAACTGTTTATTATAATGAAATGGGTTAATAACAATTTAACTTAACTTAGTATTAATCTTTTACATTTAAGATTGTATTACCAAGCTATTGTTTTGGGGTTGCAACCCCTTTTAACATAAATTATTTCAAAATAAATCATATTTATCTATTTTACAACAATACTTTTAATATTCTTAGGTTTTTTATCTAGATTTTCTACTACTTCTTTGGGAAAGCTGTTTAGAACTTTAGGTATGTAAGAAGTCCAAACTCTGTTACCATATTCATTACTATTTTTAGCGGTTACAAAGTTAGGTTCATTGGAGAGATTACGAAGATTCCTTGGTCTATTGTATCTAATCAGCTCTCCCAAACGATGCTTGCATTCTAAGATCACAGCCATTTTAGCCTTATCATATACACTTAACACTCTACAGTAATTAAACAATTTTTCATTATTATTTTTGTATCTTTGTTTAATTTTAAGCGGAACTATAGTTTTTAATATTCTAATCTGGATATTCTATATTCTCTGTAAATAAGTATTATAGGGTCTTCCATAAGTTGATTATGGAATCAGCTAGTGCAATATACAGCAATCTGAGTGTGTTATAAGGCATTTTTTGCTTAATTATACAGACATTGGCAAGAAAGGCTCTTAACCTATTACACACATGGTCTATATGAGGTCCCCAGTTAAATGAAGTGTCAATTTTTAACCCCAGATAGGTACGGGTGTTGACAACTTCCAACGGCTCACAGTTAGCAACACAATAGGACTGCCCTGCATGCATACATGAATGCTCGTGGGCCACGATTTTGGGGATAGTGTTAGTTTCAATATAAGGAGAGTGAATATGCATTACTTTTGTTTTATTATAATTTATAGATAAGCCGACATCATGCGCCCACTTACATAACATGTTGAATTCGCTCTGCATTTGACGCTCTGCGACTTTGACATCTGCGTTAGCAGTGAGTAGACAAGTATCGTCAGCGAATTGGTATACCGAGGCTGTTTGGAATACATTACTCATATCATTAACATAGATCAGATACTCAGTTGGTCCTAAAATGGATCCTTGAGCTGTTCCATGATAGGATTGCATGAGATCGCTTTGCTCTCCTGCAATGCTAACAGTGTTGAATCTATGCTGATGGTACTGCTTAAACCAATTTAGTGTAGGCCCCTGTATACCACATTGCCGAAGTTTTTTGTACAATATCTCGTGGTTCAGGGTGTCAAATGCTTTGCTGAAATCTATCATGACTGCAATTACCTGCTTCCTGTCATTTAAGTGCTGGTTTACTTCATCAGCGAATTGTGCAAGCAATTGAGTTGTGTTTTTACCTTTTTGAAAACCAAACTGTCTGTGGTTAATAATGTTGTTACTCGATAAAAATTCGTTAAGTTTTTTGCCAATGTATTTTTCTATTACCTTATCTATGACTGAGAGTATAGTTATTGGTCTATAGTTGTTAGTGTCCGAGGGACTGCCTTTTTTGTGTATCGGACGGATTAATCCTACTTTAAGTTTATCCGGATACAACGAGTGAGATATACATTTATTAGTCAAATGAGTCAACACTGGTGTTAATTCCTTAGTTAAGAGTTTTATATCTTTCGCTCGTAGTCTGTCGAAACCTGCACTTTTGTTTTCATTAATATTTTTGATTATTTTTTCCATATCATTGTTGTTGATTTTGTGAAGTTTTAGTGACACATTGGGGACATTACTATAAGTATCCTCATTTAGTAGTGGTATGTTGCATGCACTCAGCACTCTTGACACATTACTTTCAAAGTCACGGGCAAATTTATTGTACAACTCTTTTGCTTTCATTTTAAGCGACTTAATTAACATATCATCTACGGCTTTTACCAGTCTCCCGGTTAATTTGTTGATAATTTGCCACATTATTTTTGGATTTCTAAAGTTACTACAAATTTCTTTTTTTGTTGAGTTATTCCGAGCTTTTGTCATTAATCTATTTGTTTTATATCTATACCGCTTGTACAATAGTTCGTTTTGCTTATTTTTTATGTCTTTAAGATATATTTGAAGCAATTTATTTTTAGTTTTGGACATTTCCAATAATTTTTCTGACAGCCATGTACAATTATTTACTGTTTTGTTGTTGATGGTTTTCTTTACTGTGCACAATTCATAGACTTTAGTAAACTTATTGACTATAAATTCATAGATATGATTGGGGTTTTGTATTTCAAATACTGGGTTCCAGTTAATTTTAACAAGTTCCTGTTTTAGTAACCTACTATCTAATTTATCATATACTAGGGGTTTTTCTGCTGCCATACCAGATAGACTAATGCCCGTAATAAAGTGATCGGCTAAAGTGTCATGTATCACTGCTCGTGTTCCATAGGACTCGAGCCTTTTAAGCCCAAATTTTACAGCTCTGGAGCTCTTTTTAGAGCTGGCTTAATGCAATGGGTTTCGAAGAGCTGGTGGTTTTAATAAGGGCTTAGTCTTAAAAAAGGCTTTAGGCTTTTTTTTTAAGTTTTAGCCTTTTTAAGGGCTTAAGTCTTTTTAAAGATTGTAGCCTCTTTTTAAACCTAAGCCCGATTGTAACTCGTAAAAGTGCCCTAGTGGCCTACTTATTAACGCAATAAATAATTTGTAAGTAGTGTTCCAAAGGACTCGAGCCTTTTAGCTCTTTTTTTTAAGCCTAGCCTCGATTTTATTAACTTTTATAAATAAATCGCAGTTACGTTTTGTGGAACCACCCTGTGCAACCCAAATTGACCCACGCTGGACTTTGTTTTTCATGCCCCCCCCCCCCTCATGTTTCCAACTCTGACGGATCGAGTACTGACCAGCCGGTGTGAATGACCATTTGCATGCTCGTTCTTGATCACATACAGATACTGGAAATTGAGGGCGGGAGGATGAAAAACAAAGTCCAACGTGGGTCAGTTCGGGTTACACAGGAGCTTAAATACCGCGAGCCATCCGGTTGCCTCGCGGACACTGAAACTACGCGCCATTGCTCTGAATATTATAAAAGTTGTATCTGATGCTAATATGATATATAATGTAATTTCACAGTAAGCCTGCTGCTTGCTAGTATGTTATGTATGTATGTATCACTTTATTGCACATAAATAAACATAGCATAAAACAAACAGTACGAGCCAGGTAAAAAGTGTCTTTTAGCGTTAGTGTTGAAATTAGATATACGAGTATGTAGGTCTACTTTAAAATTACAGTGTTGTGTAAAAATGCAAAACTAAGTTTTATTTAACTTGTTTATTAAAATATTAAAGTTAAAACAAAAGCTTAAAAAGATGGGTATCATCACCTAATCATTTCCAAAAACTTC